>JANZLQ010000078.1:11763552-11844597 GCA_026212715.1 Elanus axillaris | reverse complement strand
CCTGCAAGCTGTTGAATATTCCGGTTCTGATCCAAGAAGGCAAGTACCCTATGTTTAAACCTCTGATGTTTAGAGGTTTAGAGGTAAAGAATAAATTCTTCATCAGTCTGAAATGGTGTGTATTATACCTGGATCTCACTCCATATATCTATTGTACAGAAAACCTTTTGTTGACAGATTCTGAGAACATCAGGTCAACAAAAGTTCCTTATGTTTAAAGAGTTAGGTGAAATTAAAAGACTGTATAATCATTTTGTAATGATTACTTCCTAAGAATTATTACAATTGCTATGGTAAAATGATGAAGTCCTACACTTTCTGCTGTCATAATAAATGTCACCAGATCTTTTAATCAGCAGATTGAAAAGTTTTGTGTGGTCATAAGTATTCCAGACTTCAAATTAGAGAATGACTTTTTCCAGTGGCATTGCTAACTTGGTTGGATGTTCGTCATCATGTTAAACTTGATTGCAGCCTTTGAAAATGCTTTTAAAAATTATGTTCGTTAAAGCAGAGGCACATGTTTTGAGGAAGTACCTTTGGTAGGAAGCAAAATGGATTTCTGGTTTCATGCTTACAAAGAACTTGGTGAAATTATTTGAGTGTTTGGGACACAACAGGACTCACAAGTTTATATGAGGCCTTACATTGGATAGACTAGTTGTCAATTACCTGGAATTGTATTACCTCAGCTTTTTAATGGGCAAGGAAAAAAGCATTTTAGGATAGAAAAATGGAATGATTATCAAGTCCCATGAGTTATATGTTACCCTTTATTTTTAACCATCTGTTAACAGGAAAGAACTAGTAAGTCTCTTCTTTCATTGCCAGTAACTCTTTAATTCTTACCATTCAGCTTATCAGTGTGTTGGTTTTTCTTGTGTGTTAAAGCCACATTTTTGTACCAGATTAGAACAGAATCATCATTGTAGCAGTGGTCAAAAATTATGAGACTTACTTGTAAACAAGTTTATCTTTGAGATTTTCAGATTAGTGTGATGTGCTACTAATATTTATGGTTTAGAAGGAAATTACACTAAATATTTGTGAGGATTGTGAAGGTGCCATTCAGGTGTCTGCTAAAATGTGGGGTTTTTTTGATTTTAGTTTTTTTTTTTCCTGTTATTTTTGGCCAAAACATTTCAACCATTTTTGAGAAAGGAGCTAGACAAAACCAAAATATTCTGTCCTTGAAAAGTTCCATCAGTCTGCCTTGTTCTGGAACACAAAACTCTGGTACTTTCTGTCTTTATATATCACACTTGGCATGTGATATTTGTGGCTGAAAGACAACTTTTCATTTTCTCTGTGCAAATCTATTTTTGTTGGCCAAATTTAAATTGCAGATTAAGTTTTACTATTGTGTTGCTGATAAAATGTCAAGGTATTCTGTCTTCAGTTAGCATGTTGCATTCTTGTTTTTAGCAGTCTTGTTTTTCAAGACAGGGCACCTGAAAGCAGCCCCAGTGCAATTCCAGGTGCCTGAATTGAAGACAGAAGCCTGTTGTATCCTAAACTGTCTTGTAGACCCCTCCACCTCCATCACCAAGCGTGGTAAGGAGTAGACTTTGATGAAAGGCCAGTTGGAAACTGGAAGCATAAGGGAGAGAAGGGGAAAAAAGAAAACTGAATGGGGAGGGAACCAACTGGTTGGCCAAAGAGACTGAGTCTGGTTGAGGACTACTGAGAAGCCAGGGCATGGTGGGAAGGATGAGACTGGGTGAATGATAGGAGCCAGGAGCAGCTTGGATGGAAGTGGCAAAGAATGAATGAAGAAACTGAGAAAGTACCAAAGTTCAAGAAGCTGGTAGGAATAGGAACTGCATAATCACATCACATTTTCTTCCTATAGGACTCCTGCCTTATCTATGTCCAGAGTGGTTGAAAGATGAAAAGGTTTCTAAAACTTCATTGTTCCATGCCTGGCTGCAGGCATTATTAACTTCACCCTGTTTGTACCCTACTGAGTCTGCAGAATTTATTAATTTCTTCATGAGCTCACCCTTTGCAACTTTCCTAAATATTCATATATTCACACAACGCCTTTTGTGAAATGTGGGAGGTTGTTGTTGCTGTGTTATGGATGGGAACTAAAGCTCAGAGCATTTAAAATACAAACATACCAAATATCTATGAATTCATGGTGCCCTCATTAAAGAGATAAGAGTTTGAGGTTTCAGAATGCTTACTTAATATAGTATTGTTATTTAAGGCAGAGTTTGGGGCTTAATGTTGCAGTCTGAATAGAGTTCTATTAACATAGTCAATATAAAAAAATTTTAATTCATCTTATTCATCTTTAAAAAGCCAAACTTTTGTGAGGCAAAAGATGATTTATCTTTATCCAGGGTGAAGTGAGCTTCACTACAGGCAAGGATTAATTAACTGCGCCTTCTGCCCTGCTTCATGAAAATGTTATATATGATTTCTCAGAGTCATAACATTTTCTTCTAACATATCATTGATTTGGATTTTGCTGAAGCCTGTTTAGGTAAGAATTGCTGAGAGTGAGGGACTGATATAAAATAAGTGCATAATATAGTATTTCTAAGAAATGCTGTCAGTTCTTGTGAACTATCTTTAGTGGTTCTTCTTTGTTTCCAGTGGCTTTTCTGCAACATGAAAGCCATTATTTTGCTGTCTTGCTGTTACTATTTCAGAAAAATCCTGGAAACAAATAGTATCCCTCTGTATTCACTAGCATGTTCTCCATTGTTTTGGATATATTATCAAAATGTCTATGGATATTTTACCTTTAAAACAATAATTAGCTGGCAGTAGCAATAAAAACACCTAAAAAATTCTTCAAGCTTATGAAGATTGCAAAATTGGGAACTCAGGGTATATCAGAATTAGGCTACTTGTGCAGGTGGTTATAAATCATACAGTTGTTCTAGGGAACACCTAGAGCTTATATAAAAGAGAGAAAGCATTTGCTATGAATGCAGTTTGGGGAATATTTTGCACTTTGATTACAATGACCACAGGCTTATTCCAAACCTCCTACCTCGGGAAAACAAAAGCTGTCCTTCCCAGTGTTTTTGGGGTAACCACCATATCCCTCAATCTTTCTAGAAGAACCTGGGAATTACAGAATTTTCAGTCTCTCAGTGGCACTTCTTGGTGACTTCTTAAGTTAGGACAAGAAGGAAAAGCAGTAGCTTAAGTATAATATCTTGGCAGCTGACTCCACTAACCGCCTGCACAGAGCTTTAATGAACAGGGTAATGCTGAAGTGGGATGGATGAGGAAGGGAGGAAAGGAGGAGGAGAGAGCTGAAATGTTTCTCCTGGGAGTCTTTGGCGAAAACTTCCAAACAGTCATGAGGAGATGATTTACTGTCAGCCTCTCTCCAGTTAATCAGCTTGGGTTTCAATGTAAGCCTGATTGTGTTTGTAACCATGCACAGTTCATGTCGCTCATAGGAAAACTGAAAAACAGTGGTTCACTGTATGTGCAGTTCTGACAGGTAGGAGAATTCTCTTTCTTTTTTAGTAAATTAATTGGCAGTTGTCTGCATTATAAAGATGTACGTACTGTTTGTACATCTTCATTAGAATCCCTAATTAATGGAAGTTGGACCCTCTTGAGGTCTTCCTCTGATGCTCTGCAGTCACTTTTACTGCAAGGCAGAGTGGAGGAACTCAGAGCACTTCAGTGCTCCTCCCAAAAGCGCCAAGCTGACACCTCGCTGTGAATCTCTCCCTGAGTGCTGTGGCTAGATCAGCCTTTCTCGCAGCCAAAACACTGGGTATATTTAGTCTTGCATGTGTAAAAGTTAATGTGTTAAGGAGGGGTAGGGATAAAGAGAGATGCATCCTGATTTTGCTTAGCTGTTTCTTTTTTATTACTTCTGTCCTGTCTTCTTAGTTTCTGTTTAGGAAGCAGAACTGACCAATTTCTCATTGCCTTCAGCAATTATCTTCTTATGTAGAACATTAACACTTTGGGCTTATACATGACTTACCTAGATCCAGGAATATACCTGTCTGAATGGACTTGAGTGAGTGGAAACTCAGTGAAATGATTCTTACTGGTAATGCTTGGGTCAGGGACGACAAATCCATTTGCTTTATAGCCACAGTTTCTCTGTTGTAGTCACTGTTCAGAGCTGCTTTGCTTTCTGAATTAAAATGAGCCATGCAGTGAAGTTACCAGATTAAATTCACCCCTGTAAATTCTCTGCTCACCTACTAAAAGCATTAACCAAATGTGGTGAAAATAAGGCCTCTGATTAACCAACTATATCATTTGCTGATGTGTGAAAGTGCCTAGGCTCACTCTTTGCTCTTGCTTGTCCCTAAAACATTTGCATTGACACAGAGATTCCCATAAAGGGAGTGACATAAGAATGACTATTCCAGATAACAAGCTTGGAATCAATATAATATGTAAATCTACATCTAACTTAAGCACACAAATAAGCAATTTTGCATTCCCTGTACTAAAGTGTCTTCCTGACACTTGGACTGTCTTTAACAGGATATCTCGTAGCCTTACATGGTTCAGCTTCATTTATGTAGCATGCTACTCTTTTAAAGTAAAGTTATCATACCGATATAGATCCTTTTTGTAAGCTGGAGTTGGAATCATTCATGACTTGGGGAATACATTCATACCTTTATACCCCATCTCATCAGATTTAATATTTTTCATTTTTCTAAGTCCCTGATTTTTGTAGTTTTAAAGGGAGTATTTAAAATCTCAGCACTGGTTTGAACTTATGACATGAACTACAGTTATGATTCCTTGTGATACCTACAGCTTCTGAGTTACAAAGGAAGGGCAAGTGATATGGAGAGAAGGAAGCTCCATTTTGCTCTTTCCCCCCCCTTCATGTTCAGGTAACTCCCACTAGGGACATAATCTAGTTATTAGTTTATAAAGCTTTAGGAATATGCAACTATTTATTAAGAGCAATAATAACAATACTAATAACCATAATAATGATAGTAATAGAAGTAATAATAAATTTGGACTATGTTGCTTCTCCCAGTGATAAAAGCGACAGGTATGAAAGCTAGATAGAAAGACAGGAGAAAAGCGCAGGTGAATTCTCACTGGGAAGAGCAGTATTTTATTCCCAGAGCAGTAAACAGTTCTTTTGTTAGCATCAGTTCCTTTTTGTGTACTTCTTGGTACACAGTGCTGATGGAAAGGGAGCATGAAAGATATTAAAGGTAAAAAAGATAAAATTAGTTAGGAGCCAGGTTTCATTAGTGGGCAAAAATGAGAAAGCAGGAGTGGAGAGAAAGGAACAGTGCAGAAAGTAATGTGGTGTAGGTGGAGGTAACTGGTTAATACAGTGAGCAACCTCAGGCTCTTTCGAGGAGGATGAGAAGACATTAAAGAAAAGCAGGAATGATGTTCCATTGAGTTACAAACAGCAAACTGGCAAAAAAGAGTTAATTAAGTTATATCCTGGCAATAGAAAATCAAATGTGAGATGACATTTTAGCTGTGAGGTCCACTTTAGGCTGTTGAAAAGTAGTGGAGTACTAACCATGTTCTATTTTTTCCACAGCCTCAAGAAAACCTCATGGCTGCAGTGTCGCTGCTAATTTGCTTTTACATTTCATCACACGTTAGTTTTCTAAAGTTCATTGTATGACTTCTCAAAGCTTTTGTTAGATTTTTTTTTTTTTACATTTTAAAGGTAGATAGTTGTGAAGGATGATTGCACCTTCTTTATGCTATTAGTACAACAGCTTACATCATGATTAAGTGTCTTAGCAGAATTAAGAGTAAATAGTCTGCCTCCATAGAATTAATTCTATAACTTACTGGAATTTTACTGAAACAAATGCCACTAACAAAGCTGAAGAGCTAAATGGAAACATATGCCCTGAGCTTGCTGTTAGGTAGTTTGAGGGCATGTCTCTGCTGTTATATTATCTCTTCTCTTTCATTTGGGTACAGGATTGTTTTCCTTATTCATTTAAAAATGAATGAGAGAGAGAAGGAAGTGGCCATACTGAGCCTATATTGTTTCTACAAGGGTAGCTTATAAACAGATTATCAAAACAAACATTTGTGCCACTCTTCATTCCATGAATAGAGAGCTATCTGATAGTAGTCAGCATGGTGCATCTCGTAGAGAACTTGAATTTAATACCAGCGTTAGGCTTTATGTAAGAAGATAGCCTATAAAACTGGAGCCCTGCTTTGCTGTGTCGACATGTCTGGAGCTCAAAATAAAATTGAGTTTCCTGCTTTAGTTGTAGCTTGGTCTTAAAATAACCTGAAGAAATTATAGTTCTGATTACAGGGAAAGTGAAGGACTTAGAACATTCTCCTAATAAAGCCACGGGATGACACAAGACTTAGTCATCTATAGTCTGTCTGTAACGGGCATTTCAGAGAGGGAAACAAGCCTTTGAAATCGGATAATTTGATTTGCAATCAGGCCTAATTATTTTAAGAACACAGAAAACCTTTGGTTTTGGCAAAAATAATCATCTGGAATCCAAATAGAGGAGACCAAGCCATTTAAAATATAATGGATGCCACACTGCATCCATAGGAAAACTGATGTCTCGGGGGAGAGGGCTGTGTTTGAAATGGACTCCACCTCTCGTTTTTCTTATTGCCATTTCTGAAATGAACAATTGTCCTTAAAGGACACATCACCCTAAAGGATAAATAAAATGCTTGTCACTGAAAGTACATTCAAAACCAATGCATGATAGACATTAATTTTAAAAGTCCTAGGGAAGTCTTTCTATCATCTTCTGAGCATTATGTAACTTTACAGTGGCAGAAGACACTTCAGGAAAGTAAATAACACCAGAAGAAAACATGGCCATCCTCATAAAAAATGCACATTTCACAGCACCACTAGTGAACTGAAAAACAATATATAATTTGGGATTAAGGCAGTTTAGTTTAGCTAATGTTGTTAAAGGTCCTTCAGCTCTCTGGGACTACTTTTTGCATGCTATAACTTTGGTAGATATTTATAAATTACTAGTGATATTTAAAGGGTTTGTCATTTAGCATATTGAGGTTATAAATGAGTGTATGTAATATGGAGAAGTGAGACAGTGAACTGGTCAATTGATACTATTCTTACAGATTCACCATGGGAGAAAGCCAGTGCTACTTTGTGTCTATATAAGAATCAGAGAGTATCCAGTGCAAGCCTAAAGGTTTTTTTGCCTATATAGTTTTGCTGGAGGGGGGCCAAAGGCATACTGTATTATTTACACAGTGAATAAGCTTTCCTCATTTGCTCCACCAAATGTGGATAATTATCACTCATTTTAGGTTTTTCTGTATAAATGACACAGATGTCCAGACAACATATTTATAATTTCACCCCATCTGTGCTAATTTTTCTATAAATGTCCTTTTAGTGCAGCAATCATCCTGTTTTATCAACATTATCCGCAGTGTTGAACAACATGCAAAGATGTGACTAATATTCAGCCCTCGTTAAAAGAAAACACATCCACCCACACCCCATCCCAGTGTCACAGCACAGTTGGAAATTTTGTAGAGTGTCTTGGTTGGCTTTGCTTGGTGGGTTTCTGGGACCAGCTTCCCTCAGCCCAAGACATCCAAAGCTGACACTGTGGTGCTGGAGGGCAACAGACAGCACATCCCCCCAGCTTGCGTTCAAGGCATTATGCAGCTAATTGCATCTGGTTATCCATAAAGAAAGAACTTGCATAAATGTGTATGTATTTCTGCTGAAATTAAGGGCTTTGCTTTAGAGCCCTTAATTAGAGCCCCCTCCTGCACATTGCTGGTAGAGTGAGATATTTAACTAGAGACTTTTTTTTTTTAAGTCGTCGAACTGGGACCTAACTTTGTATGGTACCAACAAGAAAAGAGCGTAGTGTATGGGGACTGCTCAGTTGTTGTTCATTTCTGATGTGCTGTAGGTAGTTGGTTTTCCTCTCTTCTCAAAAATTTCCAGAACTTGCCACTGCAGAGGCAAGCTTGCATTGGAAAAGACCCCACAGTGTTAAGCATAAAACTTTTTTGAGGTCTGTTTCAATAAATTGCCTCAAATTCATCAACCATGCTCAGACGTACCCATACAGATGTTGTGTAAATATAATTGCTAGGAAATTTATGTGGGAAGTAATTAATGGTCATTCAGAGAAACTGAATTTCTAAATGAAACAACTTGGTCATTTATAATTTGTCTCGTCATGTCCCCCAATTCCTGAAAGCCACCACTGCAATTTACAGTTTAATGACCTGAAAAAAAAAATATTTCCAGAAGCATGGCCATATTAAACGATTGGAGCAAAAGAAAATAATCCAGAATTATAAAACGGCTAGGTATTTCCAGTCCCAACCTCAAAACCTTTTCTGTTAAATTAGCAAAAGCAATTGAGAAAATGGGGTCAAGACCTTCAAGCTCAGTCTTATTTAAGAGCAAAACATAACAGCAATGGAAATCCTAAATAGGGTAGAGTTTAAAATGGAAATAGTGTATCAGAATCGCAGGCTTCTGAATGGTGTCCTACTTAAAGATGTATTGAAGTACTTAAAAGTAGTATTAAAGTACACTTTTCAAGAAGAGTAGTATGAGGCTTCATAAAGTAAATTTCTTCTCCTTCTGCAGGTTTTCAAATTGTTTGATCAGTTATGTATATTAGCAGGTTCACCAGCACTAACTCCTGTTTCCTCAGGAAAGAGTAAACTGCATGTGATAGTGTGGTTCAATGTGGTAAAAAATGACTACACATAAATGAAGCAGTAGCAAAGAAACCACTGACATTTTGCAGTTTCAGAACTAGGGTTGTGATTGCATGTTTCCAGTGTAATCTGAGCACTCACAGAAGAACTCTACCTATGCCACCTTTTAATAGTCCCTGTGTGGAGGTTATAGGAATTCCTTCTCTAGATGCATAGGCAAGTGGACAGCTGATCTTCTTGAGGTAAAATAGCACTTAAACTCTGAAGTTACTCCATTACTTAAGATCCACATTTCAAAATTATTTAAGCATGAAGGAACTTGTGCAATAAGGAATTTAGGTTTCTCAAAAGCACTTGGAAGGCCAATGGCTGCTGAGACCTGACACTGGGCATCTAAGGTCCTTCTTAAGGGACTAAATGTTTTTAAAAGCTTCCCTAAATTCTAATATGTTTTCTCTGTGTTGCTGCGAGTGAGTTAAAAGTCTAACTTTGGAGGATCAAACTTTTCCCACTATTTTCTGTATCCTGCTAGGATTCCTGTATGCTGGTGTTTGTATACCAGTAAGATATGCAGCTTCCACTCAATGTGAGCGCTGGAAGCATATCGCTGGAAGGGTAAAACTGCTTCTTCCTATTGTATCAAAAAAGTCCTTTCTGTCAAAAAGTTTTGGTCTGTAACAGGGTCAGAGGAAATTAAAGTAGCCTTTCATTCTGTGTTATAGGAACTTCCTCTGAAGTTTCAGACTACCAGACTAGCAGGCTAAATTCAGCAGCAGGGATGCCTTCAATTAACTGTATCTGTTCTATTTGTAGTACAAAGGATATGAACAGCCTACATCGCTTAAAAGAAAGGAGGCTAAATAGAACTTAAAGAGGTACCCTGCATATAGCACTCTCAAAGGAAAGCAATGGGATCTCTGCCAGTCAGCAGTTTAAGATCATAGCTAACGCAAAGAATTGGATTGAATTTATACAGGTGTGCTGTCTAGTCAATAAGACATCCAGGAAGAATTTCCGTAGAAGAGGTTGCTCATAATGTAAAGCACTCTGCTGAAAACAGTGGAAAAGTGAGCAACACAAATGAGTTTTAGGCAGAATTAGCAAGTTCATTTTAGAGGAATGCATGGTTAGCTCAGGGGATTGATAATAATCTTGAGATCTTCATCACTAGAGCACCAGTTTGAATTTAACCTGGTTGTTGATGCCAATCAAAATACATTGTCCTTGTTATTGATCTCTGTGAAATGACTTCCCAGTGTCCTTGGAAGAAAATCCAGAATCTGCAGTTACATAAAAAAAAAAAATGAGATAAAAGAATTGAATGAGCGTGGTGATTAACTTACTAACCTTCTGCAGACTGACTCTGATGGACTTCTTTACAGGGAGGCTGGCAGAGAGCTTGTTCCTTGCCCCTCTCAACTAGCATAGGTGTTCAAGCTGTAATGGGACTGTGGAGTGAAGTAACTATTCATCTCTCAATAAAAGAAAAAGTAAAATGAATGAAAGAAGTAGCAGGTGTATTTTGTCATTATTAGAATATCTAGAATCATCAAGAAGTGTGAAACTTCACTACATTTCTCTATGCACTGGATTTGATCATCTCAGGATAGGCTGTTATCTAGCTTTCTTAAGAATGTGGCAGAAATAATTTTTCATGATTTAATGATGTTTGCTGGTGGTAAATGTAGATATGGAAGATGAGGAAAGAGATTTATTTTCCATGATTACTATACCCTGGGAAGTCCAAAGAACAAGGAGAACTCTTGACTCAGAAAGCAGAGGAAAGGCTGACATATAGTCAAAGTGAAAAAGAGGACTGTAGCACTCAAGCTTTGAATTCTTAGGAAATCACGCACCAGCACTAGTGGTTTCAAAATCCATTTAATAGTGCTGGAAAGTGGAGGGATTGTGGATTCCAGTTTGTTTTGCTTTATCTAGCAAAATGTGAAAGGTGGCACAGATTGGCAAAGTTTCTGTTTCAGTCAGCGGACCTACCCCATCACCTGCCTCTAGGCAACTAGATATTCACTGATGTCATTAGTTCAGACGCATGATAAATATGCAGTAAGTTTTCTATGTATTCAGTAATGGAGTAAGGTGGGTTTTCACTCCAGGGAAGAATGAGCCAAGATCCAATTAACTCTCTATCAGGAATTGTAAACCACATAGAATTTCTATTAAAACAGGTTAATATGTCTACATTTAAAATAATTTCACTCAGGACAAATTTTGGGAGTGTATTCCAAGCATACTATCACCAAGTGAAACTAACATTCTGTGTCTCCTTGGTAGGGAAACTCCCCCACATAAATTTCCATAGAAGATGCTTACTCATTCCAACTAAAATAATAATCTTCAGTGGATTTTACTGGATTGATGAGTAAAGGACTTCTCCCAAAATTCTGTTTTTCACTAGATCTCTGTTTTTCAGAAGTGCAGGACTTTCTCTTTCAATAGGAGGACAAAAGGATTACTCCCATCTGCTGAAAATGCAACCTCTTACTTTCAACATCTTGTGATGAAAAGCACTGATGCTTTGAAGTTTCAAGTTTCATCTGATAGAAGCTAATTCCAAAGATACATGCCAGCTAAATTCTCACTAGAAAAAATGCGAGCTTTAACATCATACATTGCCAAACATTTCAGTCTCAGAAATGAGATTGTGTGTGAGAAGATTTTGTAACTTAATGCCATGTATCAACTGTTATATCCACAGAGATCCTATAAATGTTTCTTAAGACCAGCATTGCTTCAATTGTGTTACCAACAGAATCCATCTCCTCTGTATTTTGTTAGTGCTAATGTCTGTTTTAGGAAATAAAACTTAGTTTTTCAGCTGAGGATCTTTGAAGGACTTAATTACATTCTAAACTAGTTCCAAAATAAATAATAATATTAAGGGAGAATACCCACTGAGATTTTAAACTTAATGCATTGTGTTTTCTGTATCATGCAGGTATATTTTTTTTTTTTTAGCCAATGTCAAAGATTTGCCCAGAGGAATAAATTAATGTATATTTCAAGACACTTTCAGGAATCATGGAAAGCAGATTTTCATTTAGGTTAAGCACATCTACCTCCATATAACAATTACCTAATTCTGAAAGAAACCTCAAATATACTTCCTGAGTGTTCTCATCTCACCCTACTACACAATTCATTTCCCCCAGTGAAGGGATTTCACTGAATTTGATGAAGTGTGAGTTTTGTAAATTGCATCCTTGCCAAACTGAAATCTTTGTGCCATCTGAATTATATTCTCCACTCAGATATTCTGAGCCTTCCAAGTTCTTGTACTCTGTTCCCTGATTTCAGATCATCTGCTTAGTCAACGACTCATTTACAGTGGCTTGCTCCCACCATTCATGAATAATACAAATCAAAGATGAGCATGTAGCTAAATAAGTTACGATAAGCAGCTACTAGAGGCTTGTGATATTACATTGTCAGGGGAAGAATAAACAAACCTATAAAGGTTTTCTAGGGCCTTAGCATTTTACCTTTTTGCTTTTAGTTCAGGAAAATAAAAAAAAAATTAAAAAAGAAAGAAAAATCTCCTGTGTATTTAAAAAATTAGAAGATAAAAAGATAAGTCTTATTTGCATTCTGCTTCAATACATGTAAGTGCACTGGAAATTTTAAGACTTGTAATTGCATGAAGTAATTACTCATGGCTTGCAGAGCTCTGTCTCAGTAGCAAATCACCTTCCATCCTGAATTTTGAAATTATTCTTTCATTTGACTGTTAAAGTAGACATTAAGGGAAGTTTTGTAATTTACTTCAATCAGAAGAAGAGGTGGCCATGGATAACGACATAAATCTAAAAAATCATTGAGTTCTTAAAAGTGTGTGTAAAATTCTTGTTGAAGTCCATGTGAAATTTTATATTCACTTCAGTGTAGTCAGAATTCTCCCCAGATTTCTAAATTCATCGTTCACGGATGTGTAACCTGTGCTTCTTTGCCTATAGTACACAAGACTGGTAATGGTAGATTTTACTAGATTTTTCCTTTCCAGCTGAAGTTTTTGAGGGTGAGTAGCTTTTCAAAGGTGATGAGTTTTGTTTGCGTTTCTGATACATTTCAGACATATGTAACAAAACCCCCAAAAAGCAACACAAAGTCTAATGTCAGACCTGCTTGGTCACTCACAGTCAGTGGGGTTTTGCATGGTGTTTCATGGGTGTTGGGTTCCTGTGGCCGAATGACTGTTCTGTAGCTACTGAGCCACAGGTATGTTGAGCTTGCAACAAGGCATGCCCAGCAAGTCTTGTGCCTGTCACAAGTTACCTTACCTGCTTTGCTGCTGTGGCTTATATATAGCGCTCACATTAAAACTTCTGCTGATCTTTAAGAGCATGTGCTGTGTTCATATTCAGGAGCAAAAGTTTTGGAATTTGTGTCAGGGAAAAGTATTGTCATACTAGAAAAATTTTATTTACTTATTTTTGTAAACATCTAGCCAATATAATGCCTTTGGTAAAACGACAGTTTCTGTGTGATCAAAGTTGGAGAACTGTGTAGGTAACCTGAAGATTTCATCTGCAGTGAATATGCTCAATTTCAGAGCTCAGCTGTTTTAGTTCTTGGCTGCTGTAGGCTGGATCTGAACCTGGATCCAAGTACCGAAAGGACATCTGTCATTCCTGTGCTCAGTTACTCTTCCTGCTTTCCCCGAGTAGGAAAGAGAAAGACCTGACAGGATAAACTGGAACGCTGAGCTTGTGTTAATGCCTAGGAACTGAGAATTAGAAGCAGAGTGCAGGGAATGTGGCAGGGAGCTGGAGAACAGATGAGAGGAAAAAGCTCTTTGGAAAAACCAAGTATTTGTGACTCAATGTTTGATGTAGACTAACAGCCATAAAACTACTTTTTCCTATTCTTGAGTGTCTACTTGAAGTTAGTGCCAATTTAAAATCTAATTTAATAACCGTATTATATTTAAATACATATCTGTGCAGTTGATTAACATTTTCTCTTAAATTCTGTAGACCAGTTCACTGCTTACAAAATAAAATGTTAAGACGATTAGCAGAATTGAGTACTTAGTAGCAATAGCCAAAAAAGACAGTATGTTGCATTAGATGGAATTATTACAGATATCTAAGAATTCAGTTGAGGAAGAGGCTTTTAAAGCAAGTCAGTTGGATTCTGTATGAATGAACAAATATTTCTGAAGGAATAGATTGTCTCTGCAACAGTTTTCAACTGGCAATTGATCTGTGGGGATATTTATGGTTTCTGCATTCCCCTGTGTGGTTTCCTGCTGAAGAACATGCCTCTGGCATCCTGCCCAATGCTGAAAACCATGTGGGGAATCTTTTTACTCCTTTAAGAGGTGTGTCTAATGGGGACCTTTCTATGAATGTGTATTAATCTTTAGGTATAGCAATCAATCTTGAACTGATTTCAACTGTTAGTTAACAATTTGGGCTGTAAATTAGAAGGCTGTGAGATTTAGTTTTCCACAAAACACTATTTCTTGATGTTCTGCATATTCTCTCTGTATTTTCTTCCTGACAAAAAACAGAGGGGAATTAAGTTATCTTATACTTTGAGTCCTAATTTGAGCTTCAGTTTCTCCTCTGTAAATCTGTCTGTGGATGCTCATACTGGACATACTACAATGGTGGCAAGTGCTATTTGGACAGGTTTTCCACTCTTCTCCCTTTCTTTCTGCCTTATGGGCAGGACAGGAAGCAAAAGCAGAAGGAATGAGGAATAATTTGCTAGCTGCAAAGGAAAAGCTGCAGTTTTGAAACTATATGACTGAGAGAAGCAAGGTTTTGATATATGTCATATTTACCATGATAATAAAAATATTGAACTTTATAAGATGGTAAGATTTTATTAAAGTATTAAAGAAAGTGTCACCTGTAAGAAGAGTGACAAGTATGTGACTGCTTTCTTGTTGTTGATTTTGGGCTGTGCTCTCCTTTCTTATGTTTCCTTTAAAGAGAACTGGCAAGACAAGGACAGACGAATGATGTGTCCAAAAGATGCATCCTAGGAGGAAGTAGACAGCCAGGATGGTTCTTCTTTTGTACCTCTTAGGAAGGCAGTTAGCATTCTTTGGTGGATAGTGCAGTGGCCGTAATCTGTCTGGTGCCCATCCCACTCCACATAGATGAGGCAAAGCTGTGCAGCTAGGGCTCTCAAGAGCACCCAACCATACTGTGCTCTTTGCCATTCATAAACAAGGTTTCCCTGGGGAAATCAGGCTTAGGGGCATCGTATACCTGAATTGCCCTAGCTGTGACTATTTTCTAGGAATGGCAAGTCTGTCTTTTCTATGTAATCTCTGTAGTCTCTCATCCAATAATATAACAATCAGGAATATGCAATCTTATTTTATTATAGGCACACATCACAGGACTATTCACACAACCCACATTTAAAATGTTTCTGGTTTCTGTCTTTTTACTCCCTTGAGATATAAACGTATCTTAGAGAAGGCAGTAGAGCTGTGTCAAAGATTCATACTGTGCTCTGCAATGACATGAGCTCATTCAGCACTGGTGGCAGCTGATCTGTACTGATGGAGACTTCCCACATGTTGAACACAAACGTCATCTGTACTTGTGCCAGAAATCATTGTTTCCCACCTGTACAGTATAATCTGCTCCTAATGCCTATGACTTATTTTTAAATCTTTGTCTTTATAGCTGCAATTTATAGAATCACCACTGAAATGGTCAGTAACAGAAGTGCAGGTAACAGATGTGTAGCTCTCTCCATTTTGTGGTATTTCTTAAACAGTGGTACAGCTATTTGTTGTGCATACTTACTGTTCACTGGAAAAAAATCATATCTTTCATCATTTATCCACAAAGAGCCGTTGTGCTCTGAATTGTACATAGGTTCTACAGTCTCTTGCATACCTCTCTGAGCAAATGATATCTGCTCTGTAGCTTTACTTTCACAGTAGAGCTGCTTGCTCTGTTATCTGTAGTTTGCCATCAAAACTGCAAACAAAAGTGGTGGGAAAGTACTGTCTACAGATGAAAGTGCTTATAAATTAAACATGCCATGCAACAGGACGTTCAGATTACAGACCATTTTTTGAGCTTTAAAAGGGTTTCGTACTGAAGATGATACTGAGTTGCGCACAAACTACACTGAAGTTATTAAGACCCAGCTGTTTGCTAACAGCATAACAAATAACAAACCATAGCAGCTTAATCCAATGAGGGATTAATTAATATGATCTGAAAAGGAAATCCTGTGGTGGTTTTCAGAAGGGAAACTGGCATTAGAGGAGATTTACATATATATAACACTGCATTGTAGCATTTCTCACTAAAGGATTATGCAATAGTTACAAAAACTGGTGGGCAAGGTATCACATTAATAGATTAAACTGACAATTGAAAGGTGCAGTTTAAAACCCAGACAGACATTTCATAAGATTGTTTCCAGAGACCACAAATTCTTGTTTATCAATCTAAATATTAAGATGTAGTAGCAGGGAAATTTCCAGTGTAATCAATCAGGTTTTAGTATGTATATGCGCAAATACATATGCCCGGATAAGAGAGATTGCAAAATGTCCATATGAGGGAGGTTGCACTCTCAGTGTGAATAAATGTGGCATCTGCCAGTAGATTTGCCACTGCCATTGCTCTGCTCTGTCCCTGCAGAGAGAGGGAGAGCAGAAAAGAGGCTCCAACTCAGCCGTGTGGTTTTTGCCAGTCCCCCTTTTCTGAACATGCCGAGTAGTGTTACTTTTAGGGGACTGCCGTCACCTAGAATTGGCAGACTGACTCTAAGCAGGACTCTGCCAAGAGCATGGGTCAAAGGGGGCAGGAGAAAGGTTAGGAATTAACATGAAAGACACAGATTTTCTTTCAAATGCCTTTTATCTTTGTAAATACTATAAAAACTTGCAGAACCTTGTACATCTGTTTGACTGAAGGCCCACCCCATTTTTACATGAGATGGGGTTAAACGCATGACTTCCCTCAGTGCCTTTTCACCCATTTAAGCTTTTCTCTCTGAAGAAATTACCTGCTTTACAAAAATACGCTTCTCATAGTGGAATCATAGATTAGCAAAATAGTGTGAAATGGCTATTGGGCTAAGAGAGTTGTAGTACTGGTGAGTACTCTGGTAAGGGTTAACAGCCAGGTGAAGTTGGCCAAAAGATGGGAGCAAAATCTGTAGGAATTTCAAGTGAAAGCAATAGGTATTTACTTGTGATCCTTATTTACATCTTTAGGCTGAAGAGAGACTTAAAATTCATTGTCCTTTAAGATGTGTAACTATCACATCAGAAGGATACTGGCAACTGGGACATCAGTATAGATAAACTTGGCAGACATGGATTGTTTCAGTTCAGTTTACCCAGGCTTCAAAGTCTGCCATAGTGCAGTGGTTCATTAGAGCCATCAGCCTTACAGCAGCAGTTTGCAGTCCTTTTCCATTACACTGTTTTAATAAATTCTGGGAAGTTCTCAAGCTCTGTCTCTTCTTCTCCAGCTCACTTATGGGAACCACTTCTTCTGTGTGCTCCTTATGGATTATGAAAGAAGACATTATTTCAGTTATCCCCTGTCTTACCATGTGTGCTGGTGCCCTGAAGCCAGCTGTAAGCAGGAAAGTACTGGGAGAGGACCCCAACCAGCATCTTAGAAAGACCAAGAGCGTGACTTCCACTTCTCTGTCCTTACCTGACTCCATACTGCATGGACTCATCCAGCAGGGAATGGCAGAAGAGGGGAGACAACAGGGAAATCAGTATGTCAGTGGGATAGCAGAGGTTTGTCTAGCAGTGCAGAGTCCTCCTCACCGCACTGCCCCTAGTACGCAATCCCAGTGGCAGCCAGCCTCAGCAAAGCAGTTTAACAGCCCTGTGGTTGGCTGGGTGAGATTTCTTGCTAGATGGTTTTCTTTACTTAGATTGAAACTAGCTAAAGACTTTTAGCTTCATACTGGTGGCTCTGTCTTTCACAGGCTGCAAGAGTGGTCAGTGGAATGGCTGGGAGGGTGCTCCTGGGAGTTGTCATTATCAGTTATCATGGGCTATTTTTTGATCTCAAGTGGTGCTCCTGTGCTGTAAGAGTTCTGCTTAGTGTAAGAGTGGTTTTATCATTGCTGAATGAAGGCTGTTCCCGAGGCACTAGGCTACCCAACTTGACAAGTTTTAAAATAGTGTTCATATGGTGTTAATTGGCTTAATTGTATTAAATACAGGATTATGTTTTACTAGCTAAGTGTGGGATGTGAGATTCATATCCATTCCTGAAGGAATAGTTCCTTGTTCTTGCTGCTTACACAGCTCCTGCTTGTTTCACAGTGCTCACACTTGCTTCTTAGAGGCTCTGACAATACATATTGATTTATTAAGACAATCAGGGCTATCACTGGGCATATCTCAGGTGACTCTAATTAAGACTCACGCCACACATATTCAGAGTGACTTCAGCCAGTGTCTCACCTCCTTTTGTAAAACAAGACCAGGGAGCTCCTCCTTTTCTCCGGGGAGAGGATTATGACAGCAGATCTGTTACTGTCTGCACCCTGCTTGGGAGGGCTGGCGAGAGCTGCTGGGAGAGGAGATGTGCAGCTTACACACAGCGTGAAGCAGCTTAGCTCCCTGAGGTGTAATTTTAAGCTCTTCTCAGATTTAGGAATAATGGTTATACTTGAGCCATTTTTCTCTAGCTTTCCATACTAACCATTAACTGGAACATTATGTAAGAAGAAATACTCTATTCTAGTATGATCAAACAGTTCTTTGTTTTGCAGCTCTTGGCATAGCCTTACAGCGTCCGTTTCTTAATCCAGCTTTCCTTATATATATATATATATAAAGTTCAAATGTAAATTTCAAATACAGTAGATGTTACCTTTTTCTTAGTTGCTTTTCCTTTTAGCTTGTTTTGCGATAGCAGCTGCTTCTGCAGCTTTCAACCAAATTGTGTGGCATGTTTAATAGTAAAATAAAACAAAAAAATTAAAATTAACATGAATATAAAATTATATGTAGATTTATAAAAATATAAATATAAATTTAAAAAATTTCAAGAATTTAATTTTTAAAGATGCTTTTTAAATAATATTAATTTTAAGTAGATTACTTATTTCAGTGGCACACAGAGATGCAGTTGAGTTTATGTTATGGCCCAAAAACTGTTTTGATAAGAAACCTCCATGGGTTTGTGTTTTTATTCTATTCTTTTATGGCAGTGCAAGCTTCAGATTCCAAAAAGCCTAATAAAACAGTTTAAAACCTACTGTGCTAGCAAATACAGGTATTTCAATGCATTAATCATTTTACTCAGCAACTCCAGTAGCATGTTGATACTTCTGTACTCAAGAGACTGTGGTCAGTCCTTGGTGCCCAAGGTCAGGCTGAGGACTGGAACCACAGTCATTTAGCAGGAAGTTTATACTGGTTCAGACTGTTCCTTGTAATATTGGGTAACCTACTGTAGAAAAGGAAACCACAGGGAAGGGAGGAAAACAGCTCTGCATGCCCATGCCAACATATACCAGTGGTTCAGTGAACCCACCAGTAAAGTTTCACAGTGGGAGGAGGTACCAGCAAATGTTATAGACAAGAGTGGTACCTGGAGGTGATGGTGAAGAGGTTATAAAGAGCATGGGAAGGGAGAAAAATGCACAGTATCTGTTCAAAACCCGCAAAAAAATCTGAATTTCACTACATAATCTCCTTAAATATGGTTGTGCTTGGGGGGGGTAGGCGTTTGCCACAGTTCCTTTGCTTTTTCTGCTGTCTGTGCTGTGGTCCTCTGTATTCTTTCAGAAGTTTTATATGTATTTGAACTTTTTTTTGCTGAAAGTATTGCAGTATGAAATAGGACATAGGTGGTTTAATTTGAGCAGAAAAATAATGAGGTGAGAGTAATAACTATGCATGGAGTGAATTTGTGGAAAGTGGATTCCCTTCACTCTGCCGTTTTTTTTTGGGAAGGTACAATATATCATCTTGAAATTAACATGGAGTCCACTGTATTAGAGGAAGGAAGAAGTGCTTCTAATCCAACATGACAATAATAGGTGAACGGACAATCATTTATCATTAAATAGTTGCAGATCTGTTTCTTGGAAGAAGGTCAGTTTATACATTTATTTATGAAAGGTAAATTGGAAACTGTTTATAGTGTAATACAATCATCTCCAATTATTCATTTTATCTTAAACACTTTTACTTTCTTCTCTCATTTTCAGCAAGTTCATGGTAGGATCAGTAGGTCTTGAAAGGCTAACTGCATTGATGCCTGTCTTTGAAGGTTTGGGAGGGGGTATCCCTCTGGAAACAACACTGTACATATATTATAGAAATCAGTCTTGCTTTCTTGAGACATGTTTGTGTCTTTCTACCCTTTGTTAATATGATTCTCATTTAGAAACAGGAACTGTGAAATGTGCTGAGGAATAAATAGAACTCTTCTAAATAGACTTTGTCAAGGAAGAGCAAAGGAAGTGAATTGTGTGAATTCTTAGAACTGAGTAACGTTTATCTCAGAAAAAGGCATACTTCTCAGGTTGGAATGGCTTTTGCTTTACAAGTAAGTTACTTTTGCTCTTCTTTGTAATAATGGTAATGGGGAAATTTGTGATGGCAGTTTCTGCAGACAGGAGGTTGCAGAAGGTAGCTATTTGAGTGTATCCACCAGCTTGATATCAAAATTGGAAAAGCCAGTAGCGTTTTTAGCCTGGATGGGGACTGCATTGAAGCTTGTATCATGTGAGCCTGCCTGGCATTATCAGGATAATCTCATTACTGTAGCAGTGTTTTGAACTTGGAAGCACGTGGAACTGAACACACATGGGGAGAACATGCCCTGTAATGTCTCAGCAGAAGGCTTTATTTAAAGGGCTGGTAAGTTTAGAGGGTAATTTTCTACGTAGCCTCCGTCTTTCATTTGAGGGAAAGATGATCAGCAGGTCCACATTAGGAAGGCAGAAGATAGTTCTAAAGAGAGTTAATGTTGCTCTGAGATCTCAGAAATAATTGAAGTGAGCACTAGCTTCTCTACATGTATGCTCTGGAGTAGTTCCATCTGAGCAACCATTTTTCAGGAACTGACCAAATTCTGAAGATCTTTTGTGTAGTTTGCATATAGGTGCTTTCTTAGGACATTTGGACTAGCAGATAGTTGTGTGTTGAGCTACAGGATTTCCACTCAGTTCTGGAAGTTTGGGGCCTTTAGCCAGATTTCTGAGTGATTGGCAAAATTTTGTGTGTGTCTTCAGATGGTTGTGAAAGGCCTTCATGGGATGAAAGTCATAAGGTGCTGTTTCAGTGGGTTTTACTGAGGGTTTGAATGGCAGAAGAGACAAAGTTTATTGATTTTTTTTTAATTTCATTTATTGTGGTATTAAACTGTGTGTCTGGATATGTATGTTGTGTCCATTGGCTGGCATACAGAAATGAAAAGCTGAATATCGTGTTGCCATACATATTTCCAGTCAATAATCACACATTTCAATAAGCTGAATTTGAAGCAGACGGCAGCAAAAATTATGTCGGATGGTTCAAAAAAAGGGATTTCGAATGATCCCTAATGATTTTCTTGTTAACTGTTGGCTGTAATACTTTGTCCCTGTCAATGGAAAGGGTGATCCCATCCAGTAGCTTTGGTGAGATCTTCACCTTATGCCAAAATAACGTGTTATATGTCAGTATAAATGCATTTGCACAAAATTATATTATAGATGGCATACAGCCATATATGTCATTGTTGACTAACAAAGAATCCTTGGTCTCCTTGATCCAAGGAGTGCAGGATCTACAGTTGTTCAGCCTTGTGACCCCGAGTCATGCAGCTTTATGGCATTTGATTTCCATACCTTTTTAGAGGTGGGTGATAAATATAGCATGGCACTGTCTGAAGTCAGCCTCCTTGTAATTAGTGGTGAGATCTCAGCAACTTCATCCCAGTCTGCAACTAGTCTCCTCTTTATCAGAATGTCTTCTAAGAAGAGGTGAAGCAAGCTCTATAAAAGATGGTGCAAGTTCTGGAAATGGGTGAATTAAGAAGATAGTGGAGAGTGACATTTGGTCATTTCTGATTTTTTAAACAAGATCATATGCTAGTTTTTCATCATCTCTGGCATGGAACTTGAGCCATTCATTTTACCTGTATTCAAAAGGCATTGAAGGTAAATCCTTCAGAAGACCTTTTGCATGTGTGTTGACTATCAGTTTAATTTTTCTTTTTTTCTCTGGCAGATATAGGTTTGATTGGAAATGAAACGGAATATTATGGGTGAACCAAGAGCTAGACAGTTTGTCACTTTGGGACTCTAGGTTGTGGAGAAAGTGAAAGGTAATAGTATTGGGTATCAGCTTTACTTTGTGGTGTTTCATCAGGTGCATAGCTCTCAATTGACAGAATAGTACTCACATACTTGGAATGAGTGAAATTAATGACATCTCTATTGTCTGTATTTCCAGACCTCCTTTCTTTCAGGTGGACTGACTCTCGGTCAATCTCTCTGTATTTATACTATGTCCAGACCCTATTATTGCTGTACTTTCTGCACAGTGTGTCTGTCTACAGTAATGAATAGCTAGTGGTTGTGCAGATTTTGTGGTAGTTCTAGGAAATGGTGTTTTATGTTGGTGAGTAGGGGAAAGTCAGCTTCATGTGGTATATTCATCATCTTCAGTTCCTAAGACATTGCATGAAACATGCTTTATGGATATACTACCATGGTCTCAGCATTCATTTAATTAATTAAACTTTATGGTCAGCAGAGAGAGTGCTGTGCCAGGCTGGCTACAGGGAAATCCATAACAGTGTAGAAATTTCAGTTTGGGTATTCACTATCAGATCCTAATTAAGGGAAAAAAACCAAGCACTAGCATATCTAAAAATTAATGTAAATAGCTTAATTAGCCAAAATAAATTCCTGTTTCTTAGCAGCATAACTGTGCATGGCAGAAATATAAAAAGCCATAGAAAGTGAAGCTGTACTTTCTGGATGCATTTGAAATTATTTGCATTTTGTTCTTAATTCTTTTAATATGCTTCATTATAATATTCTCAATAAACTAAAACAATTGAAAATAACTTCCTGGTAGCTTTTGAAATACTTCAAGTAAGAAAGAGGAAAACTCAAAATTAGTCAGATTACTGCAGTTGGGAAAAAAATTTAAATTTCTAAGAAAACAAACTATACTGAACAGAAGAACCTAGTAAGGGATGCTGCTGCTGCAACTAAGATGCTCAGGACCCATCCTTCTGCAGTGCTTTGATGAGGAGGTTTCAGGCTAGATTCCAGTTTGTCTCTTGTTAAAGTGAACATGTTAATGACTTCTGTATGGTACCAAGCTCTCTCGGTGCTTTGGCTTAAAATCAGTATTACAGCCTTTCCATGGCAAACCTTTAAATTAGTTGCACTGCCTTCTTCTTCCCAGTCCTTAATATGCAATACCTGATGCAATAATGCCATAACGTATTGTAATGCAATCTCATTGATGACAAAAAGTTCTGCTTAAAGTGCAGAAACTGAGCACGCACTTACTTTCATGTTGCTTCTTGTATTGCAAGAATTTTAGTTTGTAATGACATTTCCAACCAGGTTGAAAATCTTAGTCCACAGGACTAAATGTGCTTCTTACTGCAATGGGATAAGATTTCTTCATCTTAGGTCTGATGAGAAGGAACTTCTACCCTGAATGATTAATGTGTTAAGTGGGAGGTGGGGGTTTCAATATGAGTAGGGTTTATTTAAATAATTAGGCTGAGATTCTCAAAGGACCCGAAGTTTCTTGAAGAGTAATTTTGAGTGCTGGACTCCATTCAGCCAGTCAGTCTAGAGTGCGGGTTCCAGGCCTGATCTGCAGATTTCCAAAACTCGAGTTTGAAATTTGAGTAGAGTTCCCACTGATGTTTGTAGACTTCTTAATAGGAAATTTGATTTCTGGAAAAGCTTGCTTGAGAAAGAATCTCTCATTTAAATGAGACTGAAGAAACGCCTACAGGATTGACTGACTTTCTGCATGTCAGATAAGTTGAGATGAAGAGAGAAACAGCCAACCCACTAGTAAGAATGGACCTACTGAAATGTGGAAAACCAAAAATGGGTAATAACTTTTGGATTTCCAGTTTTCTGAATTGTGCTTGTTAAGTGGCATCAGAATTGTGTAGAATTTTTCTATGGCTGTTGTTTCTTTTGACAAAACAGATAAATTTCTTAAAAGTGTTTAATTTCATTAGTTTTTGGAATTTTACAGAATGCAGAACCATTTTTCAGTATTTATTTAGAATAATAATAATGGAAAATATCTCCAGCTAATGTGCTGACAAAGTTGCCATCATCTTAATAATTCATACAGTTTGCTTTTCCAGTGCTGAAAAATTACAAAGACAAATGTTTGGCAGAGTGAGCAGAAATGTCAGTTTATTTCCTATACTTACCATCATAACTCCCTAATTCTACTTGCTGATTAAGGTGACTAAATCTTAAATAAGCTGAAGAATACCTGCTGTATTTACAGTTTTGAGTTGAGCCAGTATATGTCTGAAACATGAGTCTAGTAGTGTCTTGAACTCAAATAAAGAAAGAGTAGTAAGTTGGATATCAATATCAATATTGTTCTGATTATGTCAATTATTATTTTTTGTTTCCTTAAAATCTTATTAATCTGAACTCATACAGGAAAATCATACAAATATGAATTTTGTTAATGACACTTAAAACAAATAAGGTGATTTTCTTATCTCAATAAACAGAATGACAGTTAAGTTTTGTTTTCATTGTGTTTGGTATCCACATATATCTAGATATAAACTACTTTATTTGTTAGCTATTTCTTCCCTTCTCAGTGCTTTTTCTGCTCATTCTAATTTTTTAGTTGACCTGAAAAACCAGATTGACTCCCTCTGGTGGTTGAAATCATGTCTCTGCGTTCTGGAGGGAGCCTTTAGTTTGGAGAGCACAAATCCTGAATAGTATTTTCTAATTAAAGTGTTACATCATTATAAAAAAAATAGCAATAGCTTTTCTTTCTGTCATACAGAGTGCAATGTTAGTGGTAAGTTGCTTTTGCTAACTGAAATCTTCTGAATTTAGGGCAGATATTTGCAGCACTTGTTTTCAAGGAATCAAAGTAGATGGTCAAGTAAACACAGATATGGACACAGTAGGGCTGGAAACATTTACTGTGGTAAAAAGAGAAAAAATAGGAGAGGAGGAATTTAGATAAGTGTAATATTGATAATGCTAATTATGTCACAGAATTACATGAACAAGATGTTACATATCTAGCTTGGGATTTTTTTTCAACTCAAGAACATTATTTGATTTTAGAAGTAAACATCTAAAAGTTTTCCTTTGCCAAGACACCTTTTTGTTATAAAATGGAACAGTTCTGCAATATTTAGGTTACAGCTGTGGACCTGAGATGTCTGTCTCCTTTTTTTAAGTAATTCCCCCAAATCCCAAATGGCAGAATATGAGAGAGATTTTTTGTGATTACTTAGTGCAAATTATTATGGTTTGGATCTATACACTATAAAACCACAACTGTCTTCACATTAATGAGACAAAAATATAAAAAAAACATCCTGGAAGACTGGCATTTCCTTGCTTGTGAGTTCATAATGCTTTTTGTATATTTTATGTAATCCCTTTTACTGGAGTGCCTGCCTTATGTAATGTCTTAGTAATGGAAATGAGGCCATCTGTATGGTAGTCAAGGTTGTTCCCTGAAAGACATACTCTGTCTGCAGCAGAAAATAGATTGAGTCAAGACCTTTAAAACCTTCACAACCCTTTCATCAAGCTGAGAGGGATCTTCCTCAGAAACTCCTCCTTACTTTCTTTAGAACAGCCCATCTTCTCTGCCTATTGATGTCATTATCCATCCAACTTTGGGGCTTGACCGCTGCATAATATTCCTGTCAGCTGTATTGCCATTGTTTGTCCCTTGTCATATTCTGCCACTCCTAATGCAGTTCTGCAGTCTAAGCAGCTCTACCTTCTTTCATTTGCTTTATATCATCACTGGGACCGAATCTTTCATTTTTCTCTGCCTTACCCTAGTGTTTTCTCTATGCATGCTGTAATCTCCTCTGCTGCTAGGTGTCAGTAATCCAAAAGGTGGACTTCAGAAACACGGCAAGCCAGTGATCTAGTGTTATTTATTCATTTTATTTCAGTGACTAGGCAAATATAGTAGGTTTTTTATGTGAGCAGAGGAAGACAGGCTCCCCTGAGTATGCTGCAGTCCAAGGCAACGTGGTACAAAGGGGAGCAGAACAGGAAAAAATAGACAATACAAGCAAATACATCTTTGCTAGTAACTAAACATCTGCAATTGTTAATTTTGCATAGGATACATTAGAGTTTTATTTCTGAGCTAACATACTAAGTAGTATTGAGTTGCCAGTCTCTGACTGGCATCTTAATTACTCTCTCATTAGAAAGATTCTTTAAAAGCTATTATTATCCTTCTGTTGGATTTATCCCCTCTTCTGTGGGAGATTTCAGTTTGACCCTCCCTTTTTCTCTGCTTGGGATCAAAACCGTTTTTGGCCCCATGCTTGTCAAAGATCAGGATGTTCCATAAATATTTATTTTAAAAGTTGGAATGATAGAAGGTCTTTCTTGTTTTCCTGGATATAGCAGCGAGGTTGTGAGCTTATTAAGTTACATGTACCTGGTAGTTTTTGCCATGCAGTAAAAAAGAAGAAAATAGAAAACCCTAAATATTGTAGCATCTTGGGGAGCACATACAGATACAAAAACAAAAAAAAAAAAAAAAAGGAACTGGAAAATACTCTTTTCAGTGCATTTTTGGATCAGTCATCCTTTTCCTTAAAATACAAAGTTTCCAACAGTTCCTTGAAAGATTTGCACTGCATCTTGCCTTTCAAGGGTTTCATTTGGAGCACTGGCTGTCACACCCCTGAAATAGCAAAGCTATTTGGGGATACTTGTTCAGCAAACCTCCACCCACTGTCTAATTTGCCTGGAGCATGCTGCCTTATGATGTTTCAGGATATACCTGCTGGCATGCCCAAATGCTGGCTGTCTACCTTTGATATCCTCACTTCAAGGAAGAGCTTTTTCCCCCTCTCCTCTTTCTCTATGTCATCCACTTGGGATTAGAATAGTGGTATCCTCACTGCTGGAAATTATTCAGCAGGTGTAAACTCGACATTGCCACCAACGTGCCTGCAGCATTCCCAGGTGGAGAAGAGATGAAAGAAAAGTAAGTGGAAGTCATATGTTCTGGATGTATTTGGTACCACTTGTAGCAGCCTCATATTGTCTCTGGATAGGGGATGAGGCAAAGACTGTAGAAGGTCTCCAGAATGCCTCATGGTGCCCTTTCAGTCATCCTTAGCAACCTGGGGGACTTTGTACACTGTCTTTTAATGTATAATAATACTGACACAATTAAAATCATATTGCTTTTCTCATGTGTATGTAGCATCTATCATTATACCTGTTTTAAAAAGAGAGGTGAGAGGAATCCATTGTATCATGTCTGCTCTTTGGGGTTTTTTAGCATTTCAGGATATGATACAAGAATTGTGTATGCATGCAAGTGCACGCACACATGCTTTATATCACACATGTTTTCATTTTAATTAATTAACTGTAAAGGCTTTAATGAAGTGACCAGCAGGTAGTGATAAGCTGGCACCTACTGATTTGAAGACATTGTACCGACTTAGTTCTGCAACCGCTAAGTGGTGCTGCCGCCAAATCAAACCTTACTTGGCATCTTCAGTATGATCTCACTGACAGTGGTACCGATCTGTGCACAGAAGATACACAGCCAAAAGAATGCTATTTTGCATACTTCCCCGTCATTTCTTGTGCATGCATGCCATGAGGTGGGCTCATTATGGTCAAACAGGCAAACCCAATACCATGTATCAACAGCATAATTAACACTGATATATTATCATTATTTAATAGAATCACCAGTATGTCATAAACTTTGGAACAGCAAAGAAAGTTACGTAGAAAGTCTACATTTTTAACCATAAGTGCATTTATCTTTGATGTGTTTTTATCTTGCTTGCAGCAGTAGTACCTAGATTCCTTGTATCAAAAGAACATTTTCCGGAAAGTGAAAATACGGCTGTGTGCTGATGGGTGTAGAAAATGTGTATGTAAGAGTTCTCCTAGCTGAAATATAAATAAAGTAACTCAGAAACCCAAATATAGCTCAGCTTGGATTTCTTGATAACAGATGATCCCTGGTTTGAGTTTAAAAGCATTTCACATTCTGATGTGATTTACTGGGCGCGTTTGCCTTTATTTCTGCGACAGAAGTAGTTGGCCTGAAATTTGCATGAACTCTGGCAGGCTCATAAGTGGAACTTTCACTTGTGTATTCAGTAGAGAAGAAACAGCGAACACTGTAACATTTAAAAACTTCCTGGCTATAACAAATTAGATGGCATTTATGTTTGTGTTTGTTATGACTGTTTGACTCAAAAGCCTATTTGCAGAGTAGGAATCTGATTTTAGTAAATCAGTATAATAAAGTCTTTGATTTTTTACAAAAGCCAGCTAGCTGTAACTTCAGTGTTGGTATTTCAAGGCCTCTCACTGATATTTTAGAAGTTTGTGGTTGTTTGAGCTTCCTTTCCAGGCCCTGGGGAAATAAGAGAATGGTAAATCAAAGCCCAGATCACTGTTTGCGATTTATTTTACTTCTCATTATGACATGTATGCAAACACTTAAAAGAAATAGGAAAAAGGTATAATCATGATATGATCCTTTTTATAGAACAAAGGGGAATAAATTTCTAGTCTAATTTATTACACTTCTCCTTAATACTATAAACTCAACTGAGTGCCTCATCAGGTTTGACAGTTCACTTATACTTCTAATTCAGTGATAGTACTGTTTAAAATAATTACTGACTCTTGAAGGATAATCCAAGAAAGTAATCAGGAAGTATCTCTTCTGATCTGAAATGTGTCCTAATTTCTTGTCCTTTTCCTTTCCAAGCGAGGGAAGTTTTAAAAGTACAAATTGCAGTCAAGTACTTAACTGCCATAAAAAGTCATCATGTTGCCTTTGAAAAAAATCTTCCATTTGCGGTTGCTGTCTTCTTTCTGCTTTCCTTGCCTGTCACAACCAAAAGTTGTCCAGAGTGTGACTGAGGATATATAGCTAAGCAAAAATATTTAATAACATTCAGTGAAATCTAAGCGACACTTTTTTCAGCTTAGATGCATCCTTTAGCGTAATTGTGAGAGTGGAGAAAAAATTCTACTGATTTTCAATATTGTAAAAAAGTTTTATAAGTGTCATCCTAAATCTGGATGCTTTTGTCCCCATATTAAAATGAGGTGCTCTCAAGGCTGTCTTCTTTCATCCCTGTACTTGTGAGAGAGATTCTGCATCAAGCTTCTCAGGTGGCATAAAGAAGCTTTGCCTATATTGAAGTTAACAGAGGAATGACAGATTATGCCAGCTGAGAATTGAGGTACAAGTTTTAGCTACCAGAGCTGGGATGATAAAAGCATCCCATGGAAGGTAACGAAACCTTTCACAGTTTATTGATCATCTGACTTGTACTTCTGATGTCACTAGTTATTCTTAAAATTTCATCTTCTTGCTCTTGCAGTCTGCTGCACAGGTCTTGCCATGGCACAGCTTCCTCCAGAAAGCCGCAGGCTGCCTCTCCTCTGGGGAGTGGGCTCCAGACTAGGAGGTTTTTCTGCAAGTTTGAACATTGAACAATTGCTCTAGTAGTTTTTCATGCCAGACTCCATCCTCTTTAGTCATTGCTATTCAAAACCACGTTGCTCACTTAATTTCCCAGCATCCTCACAGTGGACACACTGCTCCTCTGTTAGCTCTTTATTTACACTGTGGCCTCACTGCCACCTTATCAGTGTGCCAGGGCTGCTCTTAGATTACAGAGTGAGCAATGCTCCTGTAATGCTGCTTCTCAGCACAGAAAGCTCAGAAATTTTAACTCCTTTTCCTGCACTCTGTCTCTGGTAGGCGGCTCATGTCTTATCACCTGGCCAGTCCTTTTCTGCCCCATCTCCTGCCAGTTACTTTGTGTCTCACCTGCCTGCCAAAGTTTTCTTCCTACCCTCTGTTCCTTATACCTGCAACTTTCAGCCTCCTACAGTATTTCATTTTATCAATCTATGTTCAAAGACACTGTTAATGGCTTTTCAGGTATCGGGCTTTTTAAGTCCTGAATGAGGTGGCACGTAAACCTGGAGAATTCTATGTTTAAACTGGAGCATCAATTTAAAGTATTATCTTTATTGGGGTGGGGAGGGATCTTCCACTCTTTCCACCATTTAGAGCTCTTTTCTGTAAATTCCTGAGTGCTCTGACTATGTCATGTTTGACTGATGGCTAATCCTGTAAAAAGGAAGGTATTTCACTTTCTTTGAATGAAGAGGCCAAATGGAGGCAGTTTATTTTACACTAAAATGTGCAAAACTGTTCTGATTTGTTTTCATTTTATGAAAAGCATATGAAAACTATGAAAAGTACTGTACAAAATAATAACTTCAGGTGGGCTCTGTTTTGTAGAGCGGAGTTCAAAAGAGTACCACTAGTATAAACAGCTCTCCCACTCTCTCTTTTCTTTGTAATACTTCACCAAATTGATGTCTGGGGTAAGGTGTAGCCACTTCTTGGCAGAACAATTCTTCTAGATTTTACTTGTTTTGATGTGTTTTCAGGAATATGCTTTTATTGCCTAATACTGAAGTTGCTAGCTGGAGGAGCTTGTCATCTGTCTCTTGTCACATGTAATCTTCATTCAGCATTCCAACTTTTGTAGTCCTCCTTGCTCACTTCATAAACCTTAACTGCTTCTCCAGTAAAAGGCTGCCTTGGATGACCAAGGCAGGAGAAAGGTCCCCACCCACTTCATGCCCTGTTCCTCTCTCCAGCCTTCCTTACTGTCCCAGCCCAACAGTGTAACCAAGGAATTCCTTTGGGAAAGGGTTGGCTTGAATCCCTGCAGTCCCAGCAAATTCACGTAGTTCCTCTAATAGTAGGAATCATAAATGTACTAGATGAGATGTTCTGGTTCTGGTAAGCAAGTCTACTAGAACTCTTTTTCACTGCATCTCAGATAAAGAATGGTGACTATTCAGCTGATGGCAGCATACCTTGTTTAAGTTCCTGTATTTAAAGATGGCATAAATGTCTGCCAAGAAAGGTAACTACAAACAAAAAAACATTGCTCTTCTTGGGAGATGATGGTAGGAAAGCGGGCTGGTTTATTTTCTGGTATTTTCCCTTGGCACTTGTGATTCAGAAGATTTGTTTATTCTAATACACCAGAAATTGAAACTAGTCACAGGAAACAAAGCTTGAAATGCCATCTCTTAGTGAAAAACTTACAGTTTCTCAGTGATTCCCATTTTAAGGAACGGTTTCAGAAAGGAAAGCCTCAGGGTTGATACAAACTCTTTTACCTCCTTTTACATATGCCTCAAGCATCTAAATCTATTCAACAAGAACAAGCATGCTGGTTTGCAAGTATCTTATTTTCTTTCTACAGAATGTCAAAAGTACTGTGGGAAGTGCCATCTATGCCATATAATTGATACGGACGCTCTTCTGAGACTATTTTTGTTTTTATGTTTCAAGATAAAGGCAACTGAGTGTTTATAGGAAAAATAAATACATACGCCTTTTGCAGTGTGTTGTGGCTGAAAATTAAATATTTTTCTACTCAGATTGTGGCATATTTCCTGGAATCACCAAGCTCTCAGTAACATTTTTAGTTAATATTCTGCAGCCTACTGTTGTATTCACTGCAGCTGACATGAGCTCAGAGAGTTTGTCTTTATTTAACCTTAGAGAGGAATCCCAGGCTTGCTCTGTAGTCGGCAGAGCTGTTAGGAAGGATCTGCTCCAGACTGCAGTAGAGAGAGTGTGGGCAAGGTCCTGCTCTGAATCGTGCCTGCTACAACATCGTTCCTGCTACAACATCGTTCCATTGGTGATACTGGAAATCCTGCAAAACAAAGCTCCTTAAAGTGAAGTTAGCCTTTATCAAGCTCTGATTAGTATTTTCTTTCATTATCCATCCTTTTCCATCTTTGGCTAATATCTCGGTGAATCCTGTTGTTGAAGTCCTGTATCCCACTGCTTCTTGTGATGTTTGGAAGTTGAGGTCACTGATTAGGATGTTCCTTTTCTACCTGAAAAATACATATATCCTTGTGTAGAGGGGGTGAAAAAACATAAAAAGCCCCAATGAGAATAAACATCCAGCACCACCTTTGCTTTTTCGAGACTTAAAATTGCGTTGGGGTGGCAGGCAGAAAATACTTCAGCTAAAATTCAAAGCTTTTAAAGAAACTCATCTTAATTCTCTGCTCCATTACACATTTTTCACACTGATGTAGCTCCACAGGGCTGCTTTGTCTTTCTTGTCAGCTGGTAACAAGTGAGGAGAATGTAAATGGCCTGTGTCATTAAGACCGCCTAACAGACAGTAGCAAACCAATCCGTTCGGTTGCTGATTTTATAGTTACTTGTTTAGAATAAATTCATTGATTAGGTTGACTATTATCCAGGTAACTATTAGCTATTACAGTTTTAAGACAGCAATTACCCCCAAAAGTTAATATTCACTATGTCAGCAGTTACTAGTAGTATTGGCGGTAACCTTACTGTTAGCAATATCTATGCCAGGAAATAAATGCTTGTCTTTATTTGTCAGTAAAAATTGGCATTTAAATGACATGAAAGATTATGTATTGATTTCTATGGATTCAAATGCCTAGAACTACCTTAATGTTTATTTTTCCCCACATTAAGAAATGAGGTAAAGTTGAACTTGATGAATTAGATACTCCAGTGCTAGATTTATTATTTGAGTGTATGAAAATTCTTGAAAATGTGTATCTTATCGAACTGAGCCTGATTTCAGCTGTCTGTTTTACTAATAGTGGAAGGAAATTTCCACTGTTAGAAAAATCTGGAGGCCTCCCCTTATGAGAAGTGCTCTGAAAATGAAGAAGCAAGATGCTCGTCAGAGATAGGAATTATAATCAGCCTGAATTGCCATGCAGACCTGTAGGGGTTGATTTGTAGCCAATATCTGCAAAATAAACTGCAGGGTCCAGTTTGCAAACACTATTGTAAACCAAACCCTGCAGGGTTCAGTTTGCAAACACTATTGCAAACCAGACTCTGCAGGGTTTGCCGAGCTCCAGTTACTATTATTCCTCCTAGTAAGGCTTATTATCCTGTCAGAGAAGATGTAAGAAAATCCATCTCTCCACTTTAAACATGATAAGCCTTTGTCACCTACAATGCAATTAATGTTAAAAATAGAAGAGCGCCGATGATAAGATTGTGACTTGCAGGCAATGAGCCATTGTCCAAGTACCAGAGACTTATCTGGAGGGCCAGTCAGCCTACACGGTTTGCTGTCAGTTTGCTGATTGCCATTTCTGTCCGAGTTTGATGAAATATTCATGTCTTTGCTGTACTCGCTGCAAGCACTATTGATTTCTTGTATAAACGCGGCTATATTTAGTCTAGACAAATGGAATGTGGATTGCTGCTGAATAAATGGGATGAAAGGACAGGGTTTGCCTGTCTGTTTCTCTTGGTCTGTGGCAATTATTTATAATCAAGAGTAGTTTTTGTAAGTTAAAGGTGATTTTTTATAATTTAGTGATTAGTCTCGGAACAAAAGTAAGCACTTAGACACAATCATTCTGTTGGGGTAGCAGGTTAAGAAGGCAAATTATGCTGTGAGGTTTACAATCACAGTTAACTAGGTTTTAATAAAAAAAAAAACAGCCCAGAAAATTGTATGTTTCCAGAAAGAACATGATCAGTGGAAGAGATTTGGTGCCTCATCTCTTATTTTTATAAAACTTTTTACTAATAGATTTGATCATACAGTTACAATTCAGTTCTCTGCATTTGCTGCAGTTTCAATTTTTGCTGCTTCAATTTTACTGCTCCTGCTTGCTAGAATATTTCTGTTTCCTTTTGTTTTTCTCCTTGAAAACAAATACAGCTGTAGCAGAGCAAAGGAGAAAATGTGCTTAAAATCTTTTTCCCTAGTCATTTCCGACAGCTTGTTTGTTTTCAGTTAATAATCTTGTTTTCCAATGAAGATAGTGGAGCAGTAGGAGCAAGAGTGAATGTGTTTGTGTTCCACTGTCCTCTCGTGGATGGAATCAGAACTGCTGAGCTTTAGCAGAGACCCTCAGCTGTTACTTATTTTCCTCTTGTAGAAATGTTACTTGCTAGTTTTTTGTTCTTTTGAAATAGATGAAGTTACACACTGTCTCTTCACTTAATATGAAAACCTGAGCTTTACAAGTATTGTAGTGAAAATCATCAAACGTCTCTCTTCTGCTGCTTTTTTGTCCCTTCGATTTAAATAAGGAGATAGAAAAACACAGGATTTTTCATTAAGTACTTTAATGCTGGCTTAACAATATATACCATTGCTGCAACAAATTGGAATAATTCAAGATGTTTTCATTTTTTTACAAGCCATATATAGTATGTTATGTCTAATCCAATCCAAGCATGGTGGGCACTTTTCAAAAAGCTATATTAAAACTCAGTTTCTGTGTCAAATTATTTTCCTATAATTTCATATGTGTTATTCCTATGTGTTTGCCAGGTATATTTACATGCAGTAGCTATATAGCATTAGGTAGCTGTTCATGTGTAACAGCATCCTCAGAAAATCTACACACTGCTTTGGAAAATCTCTTGCAATGCAGTGAGAACTGGAAGGCCTTCATCTTACACTGAAGAAATGCCCTGAGTGTTTATTGTGAAGTATTGACAGTGCCTAGGAGATTCTCACTAAATATTGTTCCATTAGGCTGTGACATTAGGTTTTAGAACTGGGTTGCTTGTTAATCTATTTAGCAGAATATTAATCTGGGATTATTTTTGCAGAGAATGGAAAGTAAGTGATAAAATAATTTGTAAAATCTCCAGTTGCTAGTAGGAATGTCTGAAGTTTGCATACAGCGTAGAATGCATTAGTGTTTTGTTAGGTCTGTACATTGAAGCAGTCTTTGAGTGAAATTGGTCTTTTCCCCAGCAGGAATGATCTCTATTTTCCTTCTCCGGTTATATTTAATATATATATACATTTTGTTGTTTTGTTCCCACAGTGGATGTAAAGTCTGAGGTTCCCGTGGGATTAGAGCCTATCTCACCATTAGACTTGCGAACTGATCTCAGGATGATGGTTCCCATGGTGGACCCAATTATGCGTGAAAAGCAGCTACAGCAGGAACTACTTCTGATCCAGCAGCAGCAGCAAATTCAGAAACAACTGCTGATTGCAGAGTTTCAGAAGCAGCATGAAAACCTGACCCGCCAGCATCAGGCCCAGCTTCAGGAGCACATAAAGGTAGCAACATTTTTCATTTATCCCTCACTTTATCTGCAAACTGAATATGCTTAGGCAGACATGAAAAGGGAACATGCCTGAAAGGTTCACTGTGACTGACAGATGGTGTTTGAGTGCTTATTTCTCTGTATTTGGGTGATAAAAGCCTTTTCAAGCAAAACTGCTAGCACCGACCAGTGAGTTGCTCACAGCAGACTGAGGCAGTAATATGAGAATCTTCAAGCTCATGAAGCCACCCCATCCACAGAAAATCACACTACCTATTTTATAAAGCTGGATTTTCAGCCAGATTTCAATATGGCTGTCTTTTCTGTATGTTCAGTTTTGAGTATATTAAAAGGCTGCTTTTTGGGCTACTATTTGAGTTTGTGCCCACAAACGAAATTGATAAGCAACTGCATAATATTTGTATTTGTAAAATGGAGGCAGGCCCTGGAAGTGTTGTGTCTTCACTGTTCTCTGAACTGCCTCATATTATGTAAAAAAGAAAATTACATATGGGATTACATGCAGTATGGTTGGATTGCTGTAATGGATTTTTTCCATGAATTTATGATCTTGCCTTTGTTTTCATTTTTTCCTTCTGATCTACTTGCCATTATGCTAGTGTGCTAAGCTTCTGCTCGATGGAGCTGACAAATGCAGCAGAGCACAGCAGCCTGAGTTGGGTGATGCACTGGCAAAGAACCCTGTGCAGTTTCCAGGCTTCTTTGCCAAAAGAGAAAGAGGTGAAACCAGAGTGGCAGGCTACTACCTGACATTAAAGTTCATTTTAGTGGCAGCCAATAATGCACTATCCTGTTTAAAAGGCTGGGGAAAGTCAGTGAAGAGATGAAAAGAAGTGTAAGCACAAAAGCAAGCACTGATACTCAGTTATTCAAGAGGGTTGTTTTAGCCAGGACTGACCTAGAAAACAGTGCAAACTGCACTTTCTCATGTCTTTTTGTTCTGTGCAAGTTACAACAGGAACTCCTAGCCATTAAACAACAGCAAGAACTCCTTGAAAAAGAGCAGAAACTGGAGCAGCAGAGACAAGAGCAGGAACTGGAGAGGCATCGCAGGGAACAACAGCTTCCTCCCCTCCGAGGCAAAGAAAGAGGCCGAGAAAGTAAGAGCCATTGTACCATGAATCCTAATAAGAAATTGATCTATTCCCCTTTGCCTTCTCCTAGCCAAAACAGATGATAAACAGGAACCTGAAGCAAGCCTTTTTACTGTGTGAAATAACACAACTAGAGAAGTTGAGGCTGTGCTTGCAGAAAGATAGGGCCACCTGCTGCACCCACAGAAACACATTGCTGGTTTGTGTGCAGGCTTGGAGGACTATAGGAAAACACACTTTGACAGACCTATGTATATCTCTCTCAAGAATCTAGCTCTTTTTATAAAAAAAGGAGGGAATTTGAAAGCCTAAAGCTTCACTTGAGAACTTCATTCTGATGACCTTATTTCCCAATACAGAAAGCACCACAAACCAGGAAAAAATCAAATTACTTGCCGATTAACTAATTTGAGCATTGTTTCAAGACTGAAAATATGATGAAATATTGAAGAATATCTTTGGCTGGGACTTCAGAACACTTTTGCTCGTACTTCTTCAGACTGCCTTGTGTTTGTTCTTGATGCCGCTTCGTGAGGCCCAACCAAGGGTTATTTCTAGCTCACATATATCTCTAAGGGAAGTGACAGATATTAAGGATACTGTTGGAATTTGGTGCTCACTAGAGGGAGACAGATACAAATAATTCTCCTTAGTGAGGTCAGTTTAAAAATCAGGTTGAAGTACTCTGTGAAGTTACTCAAAATGAAGCTGCCACCAGCAGGTATTGTTACTTGCCCTGCTACAGGACCACAATTAATTGACAAAGACTGAAGCTGAAAAGAGCTGTACATTATTCTCCTGCCTTTTTTTCATGGGTGGAAAAATGTATCAGTTCCAACAGTTGTAGGTTTACCACCATATTGTAGGCTTTAGAAATGAAGGTGTCTATGGTGCTTCCAGTACTTTGGTGGATGATGGATCCTTGAAAGCATCACCAGCTTATTTGACCTAGCAGTGGGAAGGTGGCAGAAACTGCAGGAACAAAAGTTTTCTGTAAGTGGTATGAAAAATCAGCCTCCATATAAACAGTTGGGCTTTATTAGTGCTCCCACCAAAGGAAGAGCAGTGATGTGAACTCAGTGGTTCCCTTCTCAGTTTGGCTTGCTGGGTGGCTGTTCAGTATGTAGCAGCCAGCCAAGCAGCACTTGTGACCCCCCAGGCCCAGCCCCAGCATTTGCTGCTGCTGCTGATCTACTTAATGACTACGGGAGGGAAGGAATGTGCGGGGAGGGGAGTTAGGGTCTGAAGCTGAGGGGTGGTAGAGGTATTTTGTGGAAACTGGGTCACAGGGGGACATGCTCACCAGCTGGCTGTGCTGTATCAGGGTTAGGTGACCAAATACTTAGAGTATCAGTATGCCTTAGTGCTGCTACTTTCAAGTAAATGTTTTTTCTTCCCTTTTTTGTCACTGTTCATGGAAAACTGAGAGAAGAGTTTTCTTCTTCATGCTTTTTTAATAAAGAGTATTATGGCTGTGAGTAAAGAAGCATGTCCCATGCTGCAAGTAGGAATTGGCAGTGTAACCTGACAGTGACATGCCCTACTTCTTGTACTGTATTGAGCTAGCCACCAAGAGAGGTCAAAATGCACTGTGTCTTCCTGGTGTTTTGGTCTTTCTGTTGTTTTTGTGTCATAAGAGTAGAGTTATCAACTGAGACTCATGTTTCAGACTGTGGTCTGTCTTCCAGACATCACAGGTACAGGCTCAGAAAAGGCTTGAATAAAAAGGCTCACTGCTGGCTCTTTCTGCGGCATTCTGCTCATAACAAAGACAGTGTTCAGAGGGCAGTTTTGCTGTGCTATTACTATTTACTGTTTACTAAAAGATAAAACATTCTTTAATGCAAAGTCAAAGCGACTTTTTGTCACTGTCTTTTTAGTTTTATCCTTGGTTTTGTATTTGGGAATTGTTAGGAAATAATTTCAGTTCTGTAGATATATCTGCCCTGGATAAATGGCCTCATCCACTGTTGAAATACTCCTTATGACTTCACTGAATATCTGGATTGTGGCCAAATTCAGTCTTCTACAGACAAACAATTAATCCGAAAGTTATCTCCTTTTGATGGATTTCCACCAGTATTTTTTATAGTTTACAACACTTGCAGCAGCAAGACTCATGCTTTTTTTTGTGTGTGTTTTGGGGTTTTTTTTCTTTAAAAATGTAATTTTTTTAAGTAAAGATAAGATATGTTCAATTCTGTGTGTCTTAGGGGCAGTGGCCAGTACAGAAGTGAAACAGAAACTTCAAGAGTTCCTGTTGAGTAAATCGGCAACAAAAGACTCTCCAGCAAACGGGAAGAATCATTCCATGAGCCGCCACCCCAAGCTCTGGTACACGTATGTTCAGTATTAAGCTGTTTCCTTGCCTCATTGAGGTACCTGTTAAATCTTGCCAGAATGCTTCTTCATCAGGGGTATTGAGAGTCTGCCTCCAGAACAAGACAGAAGTTCAACCAAGAAGTCAGCAAAACGTCAGAAGTGCAATATTTCTGGTTGAACTAAAGAGTACTTGGGTGTTCAGTGATGACACGAGAGCTATGCAGAACAAGATGCTCTCAGAAATTTGTATAAAGTTTTTATTTTAACTGTTTCATCTCTTGATGCTATCACAACTATACCTGTCATTTTTCCAATTCTCTTCAATTTTTGTAGTTAGAACAACTTTGTGTTTGATTTACTTGGATTTTGAATTGATCACAAAACTTGTTTCTTCTTGAAGAGATTCTGCTTCCAGTGAAGTTATTTGAATGGTGTAAGTAACTCACAAGGATTTTGAGAAGGATTGCAGACATTTAACTTTTCTTACTGTGACGGATATTAGTATCCAAAACTGCATATTCTTATGATGCCTTGGCCCTGATAAGAATCTGCTTAGATCATTGAAACAAGGGATTTTGTTGAGTCCTGTAATGGGCCTATTAACATTTTAAGAGTTTACAGTTTTTATCACACACTCCCCCCCCCTTTTTTTTTTTACTAATTAATTCCTTTTTAACTCTCTTAATACAACAGACATATAAGTCTTTCCAACAAAATGAACTCTGGCTGCATTTCTGAAAGACTTCAATGTTATGCCCAAATTGCCCTTCAATAGGACGAACAGAAATGCATATGGTACACTAGATTTCTATCTTGTTCTTTTTAAAAAGACTTACTGAAGGCCTGCCCTTGGAGTTTCCATTCTGAGCTAATCAGAGCATTGTGGTAACATGACTTAATATGTAGTTACATTGTTTCCAGTGGTTAATTTTTTTTTTTTGCCCCCCAATAATGTGTGAAATTCCCTTGAGTATGTCAGATTTCTGGACTAATAATACAAACTTAGTTCTGACACTTCAGATGAGTGAGAATGAGGAGCGCTGCAGAAGATGTCTTCTGCTACACTAAGGAAAGTACTGCTTCCTTTCATGGTAGTACCCCCTTTAACAGGCGTATTATTGATTAACCACACTACATTGGAAAGACAGGGAGAGAGTCTGTAAAAGGCCAAGTAAAATTATGTTTAGATAAACACAAAGTTTGAAAGTTTCTCTCCTTTCCCCCTCTCCCCCACTAAATAGAAAAATCAATCAGACAAAAAAAAAAAAAACAACACCCTGTCTCTGGGCCAAATGATGCAATTTCTTTGCAATTTGCAGTTTCTGTGTTCAGAAAGATATACCCGCTCTATTTCTTTCATCCAGCAGTTGTCAGAAAGAGCTCTTCAGCTTGGAGCTTGTCTGCTGACGCGAGTGCTATGTGCTGCCCAGTGGTGTGCTCACAAAACGTACAAACTGAACTTAAATGCAAGGTTTTTTCTACCTTGTGCACTAAATATTTGGGTTTTTTTTTCCAACAGATAATAATAACAACTCGATATTTCTGGTTAGCTTTATACAAGGCCCCCTGCCCTGAAAATTCCCCCCATTTTCATAGAAGAGGCTGGATCAATGTACATCTATTTGTACATGATAAACAAGACTTAAATGGCTTTTGCTGTGCCTCAGCTGGTTTGTATTAAAATGCAACAATCTAAAATGGTCAATTCCCCAAACTGGTGACAGATCCTGTCTGTAGGTCAACATGACTGTTATCCTATGTGACTTTTATAATGAGTGCAAAAAGCGCGTTCTTGGGAATCCCGAGGAGTTCCATAACTTACTGTAAAAGTGAAATTGGTTACATGAGCCTGTGGTTTGTGCACACTTAAGCAAACGAGAACATAAACACAGCTGAGACATGTGTACAACATGTGTAGATAGTTACTGCTGGTCACCTCAGTGACTGCTAATTTGTGACCTCTCTGTGTCTGCTGCAGGGCTGCCCACCATACCTCACTGGATCAAAGCTCTCCACCCCTGAGCGGGGCCTCGCCACCGTACAAATACACTTTACCAGGAGCACAGGATGCCAAGGATGATTTTCCACTTCGTAAAACGGGTGAGTTAGCATAGTTTATTCGAGCCCCTTACCCAGCAGTTCTCCCACCCTTTATTTTAACCATGCTGTCCATCAGCAGGGCATATATCATAATCCAAAAAGCCTGTTCAGGATAATACTATGGGTAAGTTCAAAGATCCCGACTGCATCTTTACGAGGTTGGACTGACCACGTGGTATCAAGAGTCAGTGTTTCCCAGTGCTAACAGCTAGTGCAAGCTTCAGTACTGATAGATTTAGTTTCTAAACAGACCATCATTTCACAGATCTTTTATGGCATTATTTTCCTTTATCTCAATATTACTTCTGGGTTTAATAGCACTCTCTCTTTTGCATGGTAGATACTGTATCGGTATGCTGCCTTTAGACAACGTTTTTCAGGACATTTTGAGGGTAATTCATGGAAAGAGGAGGAATTGGATTAATATTATATTTTGTGTCATTGTTTGTCGAGGTTTGTAGGCACATAGGCATACATACACACGCACACATTTGTGTGTGCTTTTTACACATAGGAATGTGTAATATTGTACAAGAAAAATGTTTGTTGGAACATTTCAGAATGTTTCAGAGGATTTAGCTACTGAACCTTTTGTCTTGACAGCAGGTGAACTGTAGACTTGACATTTTCTGCACCATAAAGAAAGCCAGAAGGATGGTGGTGGAATCCATGTGGCTCTTGCCTCAGGTCCTTGGTGCAGTGACCGGTATCCAGGAATGCAGGGAGACACTAAGAGGAGGGGGGGAAAAAAGAAAAGAAAACATTAGATTGCGTATTGCATGAGTCTGCTGTTGAGTGATATAGTTACATTCAGAGAGAAAGTCTGACCCCCTACTGTGCTAACAGCCTTTGAATGTGATTTAGCCACTGGGAGATTGAAAACTAACTGCAAAACTGGTACTGACTTGAAAAGAAGTGGCATTTGGAAGCAGCATACATTCAGAAAGAAAATCCAGTCTGTATCTAATACTTTGGGGCAGACTTTCTAAGCTCATATTATATCCCCAAATATTTTCAAAGGAATGAAAGCATGAAAAGCAAAATGCTAATTTATTCTAGCTGAATTACTCTTTGTACAATATGGTGGCAATATAACAAGATTCTGTAAAATCTTTTTCAGGCTATTCATTCACAATAAGTCTTTATGTGGATGTCTGCTTAATACCACTGTACAACATATATTTTCTGTGCCAGTTGAATATACATTTTAATTTTTTTAAACAAAAGGATACACTCTACATCTTCTAAAAGCTGTGAATTCATCTACATGTTTTTGAACTGCAAGTTTTAATTTTTCTTCCATGTTTATATATCTTAAAAGTTATGATTGATATTTATGATGTGTCAGACTGTTGATCTGTAAACCAAAACATTTTCAAACATTGTAACAGTAAAGTTCTCGTGCAGCTGCTAATACTTTTATATCTCTGTGGGGGTTTCAAAATATTCCTTAATTCAATTCCCATTGTCTGCATAAGACGACTATAATATAATTAAATCCAGATGTTTTCTATATGTTATTCCAAATATTTGGGCATGCAATGCATCAGTTCCAAAATTGAACAAAGGACATGATGACTCTCTGAAAAGATATCTACAGAATAAATAGACAAATGCTAATATAATCATTAGCATAGCCATTTCTATGACATTTGCATAACAATTCTGATAAGCAAATATAAATGAAGTGTACAGCATGTTATATGTTAGCAAGGGAATATATTTAATAGCTCTCCACGTCCATGAAAACAGCAACTGTTAAATATCCTGTTTACATGTCCAATCTGTCTGTATACTAGAGTTGTTTAATTCCAGCCTTCAGCAACATCCCCACAAAGGTTGCAATGATTGTTCATTGGGTTGAGAGTAAAAGCAACAGCAACCAGATCGACACAAGTCAAATGACCCTAAATTGATCTGGGTGGTTATAGGCCCATCCTCCAGGCAGAGGGGACATTGTGGAGCCTGTGCCATCCTCATGGGACCTCACTAGACAAAGATGTCCCACGAACACTCATGTATATGGACAGGCTATAAGCCTGCAGAAATCTGACCTTTGCCATGAGGGGCGAACCTCTTTTCCTTTCCTTTAGGCTATGAACGCTTGTTGCCACTGGCTCCTGGTAAACCCTCTGTGGTGCTGAACCTGCATGAAGTCAGCAATTCATATGAAAGCAGACCTCGCATTCCTTTCAGCCTTAAGAAAGAAATACCTGTTGTCGGTTTTAATTACGGATTTGTTTTGCTTCTCGATTTTATTTTCCATATTCATAATATAAAAGGTGGAGCTATCTTTCTCTTCTCCAACTTTAATAAAAATGCTCTTGGAAGATAATTCTGATTGAATCGGTTACTCTAAGATCAGATTTAATGGGCAGCAAAGTGAATTGATTCTCTCCTGACATCCTAATGTGTTTTTCAGTGTAAATCATGAGTCTTGCTTGCTCACTTTCTTGTTCAGTTATTTATTTAACCTTTGCTTAATTAGTCCTGAAGTGGCATCTCCTTATTAATCTTTTTAAAATCAATTCAGAAACACTATGGTAAAGAGGAAAATATTCTGTGCAGCTTTTACTCTTCTAGCATCTAGAATGATGGGATGCATAGCTAACTAGGGAAAGACTTAGGAGTCTTGCTCTTTCTACATTTACAGTTAGGTACCAGAGTTAACATCCTAGTGCAGTGGCTACAGTTACTCAATAACAATCTGAGCTATGTGATTATTCCTTTCTGTGCAAGATGCAGCAGAACTTGTCAGCAGTGGCCTTCACACAGGTTAGCTGCATGGAGGATTGGGACTGTCCTAGGGGCTAGAGGCCAGGATATGCAGCTCTTTTTGCACAGCTGCATTCAGGTGCTCTGTGTTGACAGACTTTCAAAAGAGCAGAACACGGGGACCTATTGCTTCATTGGACAGATAAATATACCATAAGGAGAAGCTACACATCTGTAGCTAAGAGCAGAATTTAACTGAATTTAACTGAAACAGCATAAGATCAAATTTTTAAAATGCCCACAACTTTCACCATGGATACCAGTCGTAATGTGTTGTTTTCTGCAAAGCACCCAAAAGCCTGAGCAGCACATGGCTCATTAACTTTCAATGAGACTAATGCGTCTAAATTACCCAGAGAGGTCTGAAAATTCCTTCCTATTACTGAACACTTTTGAAATTCATACTGACTGTTGTAAGAGCTCTGATGGGAGCTGTGCACTTTTGAAGACATGATCATTTAATATGGGGAAGTTTGGGTTGTTGAGCTCCATAATTCTATGTCTGTCTGTCTGCAAAAATATTGTCTGCTTGACAAGGTTACTGTAAAACTAACAAAAGTGTAGCAAACAACATGGGTTTGATAGGGGAGAAGTTCTTTTCAAAGTGTTTTGGAACTTCCACTTCTTTGGAAGTGTTTTGTTTTTTGTTTTTTTTACCTTGTTGAAGTAAATGCAGAAATTCTGGCAAATGGTCATAGCATTTGCATTTTCTTCAATCTGGAACATTTCATTTTCTGTGCACAAGTGTTGATGCAAACCAGCAAAAGCCAGTAAATTCCAGTAAAGGTTAGTTCTCTAACCAAAACTGTGTGCGTTTTCAAAATGTTGCTATAGATGGATTTTCTGCATTTTGCCTCATCTTTTGGCCTTTGTTGGAAGAAATTCCAGAGACATCATCGTATCAAGTATAAACTAGTTTTTTCTTTCCTGAGTTTAGCACAATCATGGCAGAATGGGAATGTCAATCAGTATTTCTATTTATTTTGGGTTTATGCCAGTTGAATCTTTCCTTGCTGATGGAGTTGTAAGCTTACAACTTGCATTTTGATTGGGGACCTGAAGATCACTCACAGTAGTACTATTTGAGAAGATGTTTGTAGCTCGCTTTCAAAAAATTGGAAGCATGCTCAATGGAAATAGAGCGGAGGGGGGGGGTTAATAGCAAATAGTACAAGGTTCTTGTTTGGAGGGGGGAAATTATGTAATTTCATACAGGAAAGAAGAGGAGATGAAGGATTGTTTAATATCGTCATGAAAGAGAGGAAGAAGGCTGTGCTGCACAGTCATGAAGATCATTTTGTAAAAACCATGTGAAGTTAACCTGATGAGGCAGTAGAATAACAGCATAGCTCTTGTGTAATGAGAGTGAAAGATTCCTGAATAAGAACTCAGCAGATGTAAATTTTATTTAAAAAAATTAATTACAACATTTCCTTACCATTATTCTTTCTGCACTTAGCGACTCAGTAATTTACTGGAGCAGTTGAAACTGAGAAGAAAAACATTTTGTGTGTGAAAGTTTTTCTCCCTTCCCATTTTGTGCTACCAAATTCCATTTCTGTTTGCATCTTCTAGGAAAACGCTGTTCTGTGAAGTAACAGCATATGAAAAATCTGGATTTCTTTTGGTCTTTGGTTGAAAAAAAAGGCTTAGAGGATCACAAACCCTCAATTACCAGTCTGCCAAAATGAAGAAGTCAAGCTCAGTACAGAGAAGCATTATTTTTCTCTGAGTTTATGAGTGAGCACAATAAATGGGAGAGGCATTTCGTTTATTGAAGCAGGGAAACAAGGCAAACATGATACGATTCTCCCAATTTTATCCCGTTTTTCAGGGATGTCTAGCATTCCTGCCTCTCAGAGCCTTTTTTTTCCTGGGTTAATGAACAGTCTTGACAAATTTGGACTAGGTGATGTGCCCAAAAGAAATCACTGGTGCTTATCACAGAGTGTGTGGGGGGGAAGTATCCTGATTCCCAGCCCTTCTTTTTCTTGACTTCTCTTCCCATTAATCACCAGACTTTTTTAGTCATTGTAAATTCACTGTCAATAACTTGAGAGGGTGTAATTAGTAGTAAGAGGTTTCAGAAAGAGAAGAAACTTTCACTTGCAATTGAAGAGTGAATCTGAAGCAAACTGCTGTTAACAGCTTCTTCCGGATTCATGTAATGAACAGGCCAAAACAGAGTTCAGCCCCTGGGAGCCAGCAGCTCTAAGGAAATGTAATACCCTCGTAGCTACTGTGCTGGGCTGCAGTCATTTCAGGTTCTGCAGCCTCCTAAGCTGGGGGTGAGGAGGGATGCCCTGTCACTCTAATTTAGGTCAAGTTAGAGAGAAAATTTTCTGAGATAGCTTAAAATTAAATAAAATGAAGGCTAGGGTAGGCTTAATGACACTGTCAGAGAGAAAAGAACTTGTGTAGATATGCTTTGGTATCATGAAAGCTGCCAGGGCCTGCACCGGGATTCAACAGGAGTTATCACCAGTGTGATGCCCGTAAAGACCATCATAGCCTTCCCATCAGTGCAAGACTGTTCCTCTAATATATTTTATTTGTTGCTTACTTTTCATTGTGGAAAGCGAAGGTGTTATGTGTGGGTGATTCTTACTCAGTTTCAAGATGACCCAGATAAAGGTTTTTCACTGTATTTCTGTTTTAGCAAAAATATCCCACTACTTGTATATACATCACTTTCTTTCTTGCCAGTAATTACTCTGTTGTGCTAGATACTGAGCCTTCTTGATGGCTAGACTAATTACATGATCTTAGTCTAAACACTGTCTTAGTTCTTTTACTGCCCAATGCATAGCCAAAATTGAATTACAAAGTTCTGCTTCATGTGGTTGCATAAAAGTTTTCTTACACAAACTGTGTACATTTTCAGAAATGTTTTATAAATTAGCATTAACAAGTAGCTTGCATAACTTTTGGATAAGCAGGTAATCAGATACTAGACACCTTTTTGACTTTTGAACCTAAAGGAAACAGCTTAAATAAGGAGCAGGGAGCAGTCCTAAAATCTAAAGCATTTTAAGAGCATAATGTCCATTGAAAATGAAGTGGAGTGGTTTTAATGGGCATTTCAAAGTCTGTTCCCTCTGGATAAATAAGATACAAAATATTGCATATAAAATCTCAGACTCTTTGAAGTCAGTAGAAACTGTCTTGTTTGATTTCAGTGGGACTAGGATTTTTCTTCTACTGTATCTAGGGCAGAGACAGTTGAAAACTTTTAGAAAACTAAACAAGAACATCTAAAAGGTGGCAAAAAAAGAGAAACAGACAGAGAAGTGAAAAGTGGAAATCACATGGTATCAGATCATCCAAAATAGAAATGTTGGTTAGTAAAGATTGCACTTCTCCAAACTCCTGCAAAACATAGTTTCACTGAAAAATCCGTTCAAACCCACAAGTCTAATTAAGGGGTTTAGCTGCCAAATAACATGTTCTGGCTAAAGCCAAGTAAGTATTACAGAGCCATTCATGAACAACGGCATAAGCTTTGTACTTTGCTTTTGATTTTCTCATGGGAAAGTAATATAAATGAGAGTGATACCTCCCTGTTGGCTTTAACTGTTAGCAATGCAAAGCATGCTGAAATTGTACATAATTCTCTTCCAAAGGAAAGGAAATAGCATTTCAATGGTTTTCCTCAGTGTCTCGTTGAGTTATGGTGGTGCACAATTATTCCTGTTAAATTACTCTACCAGATGGAAGGTTACATTGTGTATTTAGCTAATTGAGTTGTAGGAGATTGGAATTATATCCTAGAGCATAAAGAACCTATCTAAAAGTAAACTTGTTTTAATTCAGTTTTGTTGTGAAGGTGCAGTGTCAACATCTAATTAAGACTTTAAACAGTCTTCTCCTCACTTCACTTAACATGGAGGGATCCTTTCACAGAGTCAACCTTGCCTACAGAAGTTCGGAAAACATGTTTTGAAAGTCCAAACAACTTCGGGTCCAGTTTTATCTTCATTTGTCTTCAGTGGAGCTGAAGTGCCTTCCTACTCTTGAGCTGAATTTGGCCCATAGTTCTCATCTGCTAGGAAAGCAAGATATACTGTGTTTTGGTTGCTTTTGTTTTCTTGGCATCCTGTACTCTGTGTTGTCTCTGGGCAACTCCAAAGGGTATGCTTCAACAATCTAGACCTGCCCAGCTCTTACCTACTGATGACATTGATGCCCCATTAAACTGGAGGAGAAGGTGATGGTGTTTCATCATGAATTTCTGAAGGTTGATGAAATATGACATTATACTTTGCCTGCCATCAGTGAGTTATCGCTGCTGGATGTTTTCCTAGACTAAAATCTGTGGGATTTAAACACCCTATTAAATAATTCCTTCTTGTATGGGGCTTTGGGAGCAACATAATCATGAACATGATTATTCTATAAAAACCAAATCATGTACCTACGGGTCAAACTGTGGCCCTGCAAAAGCCTCAGCTTCTGGGGCTAGGGGATTATCTCTGGCACTTCTTCACTGAAGAAAGTATTTTTTCTTGTGCAAAATTAGTGATTCAATGGATGTTGGAGGAAGATTTAGACCGAAGGATGGGATTTGCTATATTTGCAGAAAGTATGGTATCATATTCCCATTACTTCTTGCCAGCTAGAACTGACTGGTGTCAGAAGTGGGGGCAAGAATAACCAGTGGAGACCTAACCAGAAGTACTTACAGTCATGTGTACCCAAATTTGGTTATTACTATTCAAATGAGGGGTGCCCTCTATTAAATAGCCTGTTTCACCTTCTTCCTCTTCTGTACCTCCTGAGAACTCAGATGTGATTTGGCTCCTGTATGTGCTATAAAATTGCAAAAAAATTACAGAATTTGAAGATGTGCAGGGAAGATGAGCATTAATTTTAAAATATCCTCGTTCTTTTATTCTGTGTTTCAAGACAGTATAGTATTATTTGCTTTTTAATCCTCTATTTATTATTGGAAAAGGATATTAGCCTACATAGAAGATTAAGGTGGTCCTGACATAGCAATAATATGCCATGATTTCAGCAGACTTGACATGTAATGAGGACTCAAGAGGCCCAATGAAACCATGGCCTCATTGAAACCGCTATGAAGCCCAGTGGTGCAAATGCAAGGAGATGCTGTTTCTGTGCTCAGGAATAAAAATTATTAAGAATTTTATCAAGAGACCTGTTCTTTTGCCTCACAGGTTACATGCAGAACAAATATCAACAGGAAATCTATTGCACTGATCAGCTTTTAATGAAAAATATAAAGATTTCTAATTCTGGCTAAGTGCAAGCAGTACACTAAGTAATTCCAACATCTAACTCAATAAATCATTCCTAGAAAGATAACACTTGTTCGTGTGGATAATAAAACAAATTTTATATTTCATACTGACTGCAGTGAATAAGAAGGAAAAGTTAGGTATTTAAAACAGCTTCAGGGAATATTTCATTTTTTAACCTTCTTTAGGAAATCAATGAAAATTTGCTAATCTTGTTAAATTGGCTTCCTTAGCCTGAAGAGAGCTGAAGGGCTGCAAGATCCCCTCTAATCTAATTAACTCTTTTACCATGTGTTTCACTAAACCTGTTTTTTTATTTAGGGAATGGATATTTACCTTAGTCTGAATAAATAAAGCATTCTACCTTTTACAAAAGTAAAATAAAGCAAAGGACTAGAGGGTTTCACATATGACCAGCACTCCCCTTAAAGTGAATGGTTGTACAGGAAACAGTTTCGGTATATGCTGAAAACACATCAGGTGATGCAAGCCAGAAAACCAAAGCATCTCCATCCTGGACTGCTGTATCTGGTGCTCCACACTTGTTGGGACCACCCAGTGGTCAGGTCCATGTAGTTCGTGGAAGAGCTTTAGAGAGCATGTGAAAATAGCTTTCGGTCTCATTACTCTAATTTAAAACTCTTTCAGAAATGGCATTTTAAATCACCAGAATTTAGAAATCATTTAACCTAGAGAATTGTACTACATGCTGATAACTCCCAGTCTGTCAGCCAGTGGGGAGGATGTCCACGTGTTCATTGTCCAGTGTTGTCCATTACTGGGACATGGCCTTCTACACCAAATGTCAGTCAGTCACGTATGAAAACAAAAAGATATTGCTCATCCTGCCTATGCCTAATATATTCAGCTCTGTGGAGGTGGCTGAAGCAGTCTGTGGCTGCCTACAGGAAGCCAGAGCAGAAGTCAGAAACTCCACGCAGAGCAGAGAGTATTTACATGTCTGTGAGAACCACGTGTGGCAGAGGAAAGGCTGTGAGACCATCGGGTCTCTCAGAAGGACAAACTCATTTGCAGCTCTCTGCAAAGTGGCTGAAGGAGCTGGAAGCAGTTCTGGTCCCTGACCTGTGTTCTCTGCCTCTCTAGCTTTCTGCCTGGCTTTGGCAGCATTCATAGTTACAGTGAGGAAGCCCAGATTATCTTCTCACTTATCCTTTCTGATGGTGCATAGGGGTATCTTGTGCCTTTCATTCTGCCTACATCACTGAGGGGCAAACTGGGAAGCCCACTACCCTCAGACTAGTTTCTTAGGAACCTTAGCTATGCCTCTTTTGGCTGATTTTGTTGGTGCTGTAGTAAGGTGGGATTTGACTTTTTCCTTGATCTCCAGGTCCTGGCATGGCATAGACAGGCAGTCTGCTTTGTTAATTATGTATATTACCATGGTGACTGTGAGTGCACAGCAGGGACCAGGAACCTGTTGTGCTATGCAATGGACCCATCAAAATGAGGATCTCTTCACAGTATGTTTTCTTCCATTCTACTCCTCCTGCTTCAAATGAAATCACAACAGAGATCTCAGAGTTACCTCATTATCCATATTCGGTATCTTTTTGAAAATTCTCAGTTGCCACAGTGCTAGAAAGAAACTTGATAAAGGATAAGCCACGGGTATGCTGGCAATACCATCATCGTACTAACCAGTACCATCTCATTATTTTCTCTTGTACCTCTGATGGTCTATACCCACATATCATCCTTTTGTCCTATAACTTAGATTTTAAGCTATCTCAGGTACAGACTGCCATGGTTGTGTGTTGGGTGAGGGGAGTGGAGTGGAGTGGAGATGAGAGGCAGTGGCTCATATAACGCTTATCTGTCTGTGCATGGGTCTCTAGTAAAACAGTATAAAAATAACAACCTAAGTGGAGTGAAAAAAGAAAGATTCCTTTACTATGTATTCCTTTATTAATACTTGCTAGATATAAGGTAGGAAAAAAAAGTAGCTTCTGCATGGAGTACAGCATAGAATATATTCAAATCAGTATAATATATGACCTTTCACAGCTTAAAAATCTGAGAGCTGAAGAAACAGAGAATACCAGTGAAAACTTACCTCAAGATCATGAAGTCTTTGTTTCTTAATTGTTTCTGTTGACTTAATTATGTTAGAGAAGTCTAAGTTATTGTTTCAAAAGTATCTTATGTATAACACATGGTGTCTGGGCAATAAGGAATGATTTCTCTTTCTCAAGACATGCATTTGGTGTTGTTGCTTGTGCTGTTGTTGGAATCTTTGTAGCCAAATTTAACATCATTTACCTTGACTGCCCCACAGCTTTTCTAAGCCAGCCTGCCAGTGAGGAAAAGGAAATGCTTTCACTTTAGAGCCTTTCGAAGTCTGGACAAAAGCTCACTTTCTATTCTTCGGGTTTCCTATATATGGCTTTAGCCTCGAGATGAGGACCTGATCGCTATGCACCCTCTCCCATCCCCCATTTCCTGCCTGGGTTCATTAAATGCTGATTTGAAGTTGGCACACGCTCTTCTGATACAAAATAGTACTGTGTTCCAGGAACTATCAGAAAGTAATATATTATTATCTTTTACATTCCCTTCATATATATGTCCTCTCCCCATGCGTAGAAGGGATTTTTATCCCTTATTCTTAAATATCTCTGTGTGTTTAATAAAAAGAAACAGTGAAGCAAAGCCCTGTCAAAAAAACCTCAGCTCATTTGGGAGCAGTGTGGCCCCAAGCTATATTCTTTAATGCTGGTATCTGCAAATTGCTAATATTAAGCAAAGTGGAGTATAGGACATAATGACTTCACCAACTCATTTCCCTATCTCTCATGCTTGTGTTTCATGTTTCTCAGGAGAGAATAGTTTTCTTTCACCTGAGCAGTGATGGTTGTTGTGATGAAATTAATGTGTACCTATATAGAAGCCTGTATATCTTCCATTTTTAACAGTACAGTTACTTCTTTCCTGCTGTATGAAGCTACCATAAAAAATGAGAAAAGTCATTGAGATACTGTTTTTCTTCTTCACCTACAACCAAAGTTCTCACTTCCGGAGGGATAATTACAAGTCATACCAATGAGTTAGGTAACCAGTCCTTGGGTTGCCTGTGATATCTTCTGTTGTTGTTTAAACTAATACTTTCAGTATCTTTCATACTTGTTTGCCACTTACATTCATTTAAAGAGTAATGCAGTTCATTATTACCAGCACTAAAAAGAGAATAAGCCAGGTAATAGCAATGAGACTGAACAAGCCATATTACTGCAACATCTTGTTATTCCAAATTATGTTGCAGTTACATAAACAAAGTCATTTTCAGGCTTGTCTTTCCTGAAATCCACTCAAGTGAATCACTCAAATGGGTATCAAGTGATTCCCATTGAGATCAATGACATGGACTTTGATGGCCTTCAGAGAAAACAGCTGTGTCTTTTCATTTTCTTTGCAACAAAACACTCTCAAATAATATATATTTCCCTTTCTCCAAGTGGGAACTGATTATTACTTGATCCAAAGTGCTAAATGTAGTAGAAGTGCAAAGATTTGTGGAGCAAAGAGGCTAGGCTAATAATAACCAATTAGACCAATATCAGATGCGTAGTGGTTCTTAGCAGGATTTTACATGAATAGCCCAGCCTACCAGCCTGAAAACGTGTGGTCCTGTTTTCCTTATCTGCTACACTCCTGGCCACGTGCTCTTGTTTTTCTCTTGTCTCTGGCATTCTGGCTCCTTGGTCAGATGATTCACCCCACTATAGGTGGAGGCATCTAACCCAGCAAACCCCACCTCATTCAGCACCTCCAGCACTTTAGAGAGGCCCTGTTTCCTTGGGAGGGTGAGATACAGGATGCTTCCTGTATGGGGTAGAATTAATCTAGTTTGGAGTCCTGGACCCCGGTGGGATGCTTGGAGTACAGAAAGTTAGCCACGTGCAGTTAGCTTACTGAGTCAGTGTCTTGGTTTATGTTCGAATCAACACATATAGTAGACTACATGAAGGTCATTTCAATGATTTTGTGGTATTAATGGAGGCAAAAAAGGTTCATTCTTTGGGGCTTATATCTGCATGAGGAAGCTACTCTGCAGCAAGCTGGTGAGTAAAGCTTTAGCCTCAGCAGTTTTTTGGCACTGACTCTGCATGTGACACTTCTTTTCCACATGGAGAATGCCTTTGGGTGATGAACATAGTCAACATTGGTAGTGGATTAATTAAGCTGAGCAAAGGTGCTAATAACATGCAGTAGAAATACTTACAGAGGTGGCTAATGCAAAATTATTTTGAGCATTATCCCTCTATAGACTGCTTCTAAGAACCACTAGTTAAAGTATTGAACCAAATGCTCATTTGAAACATAAGACAGATTAATCGTAATAATTCTTCACCATTTGCCACTAAGATTTTCCAAGTGCCTTGCAAGGGGAACAATTCAATTAAGAAAAAAAAACTGAAAAACTTATTTTCACTTTTTGCTCACTTGTTTGCATTTCAGTTTAAAGGATTAAAATAATTTCTACATAATATCATGTATGTGCTTTGGGGCAGTGGTGTGTGTATATATATGTATATACATTTATAATTTTAATCCACAGTTCTGTCCTTGAAGCTTAAAATACTTATTTTTGCCTTTTTGACTATCAGAAGAGAGTTGGCAATTATAGATGTGTTATTACTACCTTCATGTAGGAGTGCACTGAAGCACATAGGACTGGTGTTGTGATCCATACCTGCTGCAGTCAACAATAATCCTGCTTCAGGTTCAGTGGGGCAGGATGGTACAGTGACCTCTACAGTCACACACCGACTCAATGCCTTAGCCACAAACAGGTACCAAGAAACCACTTTCCAGTTCGTATTTTGTCCATTGGAGCAGACATCCTCAAATTGGTTAGTTTTATATATTTAGTACACTGAACCCTGAATTCTTATTGCCAGCCATCGAGTCCTAACTAGTACCATGTTAGGAGTTGGCAGTGTCTCATGGGAGGCGTTCAAGAAAGCCAGTATTTGAAGCAAACATTCTTCAAACCGTGGCTTTGGTTTTTATTGGGAGGTTTATTTTGTAATTTAAAAACCACTCTTCTCCATGCCTTTTTATTTTAAAATCAATTATTTCCATTCAAGAATTATCTTCATCCTTCATGCAAGGGCTGTCTTCTCAGCTGGCTCATAAATTCAGACATTGACATCAAAGTCTGCTTTCTCTGCTTATATGATTGATTCAGATGCAGAATATGATGGGAATGTGGTAAAAATAGAAAGGCAATCGCTCTGACTGAGCATGAAACATTCATATAGAAATGGAGAATTTCTCCAGTGAGTGTTGCAAAGGATTTGTATCACATTAGTCTGTCACAGGTATGGAAATATTCTCCTAGATTTTAAGAGTATGGAATAGTATAAAATGAAATAACCATAAGTGCACAAAGAATGAGCACCTTTTCTTCCAAATGTCATCATACCTGGTGAGATCTGTAGTGAAGGCACGTAGTGTAATCTTAGCCCACTGTTACATTTTATATTCTCAGTTTCATAGCAAATGATATCATAGACAGCAAATAAGTCATCTGTACTCCGTCGCTAGAACCATTGGTCTTAACAATGGTAGAAACTGGTAAAAAATAAATTTCTTCTTGATATTTTTATTATTAAAGATTTCCAGCATTGTGCTAGCCTGCGTATCTTGGCCTGAAATGTACTCGAGGCACAGGCCACTCCAGAAGACAGAACTTGCCAAGAGTGATGTGATGTAGTACATGACAAAGGCTGGCGTGCGACTGCAGGTACTGCAGGTTACAGCAGCGCTCCAATGGAGGTGCAGCCCCTTTGCGTGAGCATTTCTAGCAGCCCCATCCCTGAGGGAACAAGTGGGACAGCAGGAAAAAACTGTGCAATTTTACATGCTGGGCATCGACTGGAATTAGAAGTGTGGGATTGAGTTTCTGCCCTGAAGTGACAAATGCTATAATGCTGAATTGAATGAAGATTTCATTTATTTCATTTTTCTACTAACTCTTGCTCCTTCTTTGGGGCTGGCTTATGTCTGTGCATAGAAGAGACAACTGATCCCAGTTTCCAGCTCTCTCTCTGTTTTGAGATACTGCTTAGCCAAGCCTCAGTTCCCAAAAGGGAAATAGAAACAAATTATATTCCACAATTATTTTTCACTAGCTCTTAGCAGTCTGTTTGATAGAGGGTTTACTTAGAACAACAGATAAATGAGTACATGATCATGCTAAAAATATCACAAAATAAAAAGCACAGCAGAGCTTCATCTCTGGCCTTCACATGAAAAGACCATGTCCATTTAGGAAACAAAGGTGGAATTTACCCAAGGTGCATTAAATATAATCCTAAGTTTTCTGGGAATCAGTCCTGCTTCTTCATTTTCTGAGCATATATTTTTCTGTGTAAATGTTCTTAGGACACTGACATAAATCTAGTTGTTTGGTGTATTACTCAGAAAACATTGAAGTTCTGGGCCTAAAATTTCTGACCAAGAAATGTTCTGCCAGCAAGGCTTGTCGTAATTTATATTTCTAAGAGAAATCAAAAGGCACCAGTGGAGGCTTCTCTCTATTTCTGTCATCAGACCGTAATCCAATTATAAGGTTCAAAGTTCCAAGCTGTATTTCCATCCAAGTTTTCACCTACAAGAGAGATAAAAGTGATATAGAATAAAAGTTGCATTCATCTCTAATGCTTATGATATTAACAATAATTCATGGGTAACTTCAGAGTTGAAGTGGGATGAGAAGAATGCTGGGATCCAAAGCTTTTCAGCTCTCTTCACCTCTTTCCTAGCCTCCAATCTAAAATGGAGTGGTATGAAGAGCAGCAGGATGGCTGGGGAGGATGGGCAGTATAAATCTCTGCCTCAAAGCACTCCTTGAATCAGATGAGGTCCTACAGGGAATATCAGTGGTGTCTGACACAAAGCAGCAATTTGATTTGTAATCATTTATTTTCTTCTCTTCATTTCCAGCATCAGAGCCCAATTTGAAGGTACGTTCAAGGTTAAAACAAAAGGTGACAGAAAGGAGAAGCAGTCCTTTACTCAGGAGGAAGGATGGAAACATCAGTTCATTCAAGAAGCGACTCTTTGAGGTGACAGGTAATTAAGAATGGAAAAATTCTGTATCAGCTGCAGCTGCTCACAGAATAGTAGTGGTATTTTGGAATTTAAACCATTTGCTGAACAAAAGGTTGTATCTTTTTTTTTTTTTTGCTGCTGCTGCTGAAAAGAAAGCCATATTAAATGGTTGTGTGTAAATAGCTTGTAATCAACAGTTTTCTACAATTTACTAAAAAGTCATTGTCAATTTGGAAGCCATACTTTCAAACCAGCTTGGAAACCAGTACTTTACAACAGCAAGTACAAGAACAAACAAATAGTAGACTGTTGGTGGCAAGGGGCATCAAAGGAGAAAACAAGAATAGTCTGTTCCCTTCACTTGTTTCTTCTGTACAGGGACAACATTTTGGGTCTTTCATCTCCCACTTCCCATCTCTCATGGAAAATGTTGATACTAATACCAGGCACAAAACCACCTATCTGGCATTAGGTTAATCAAGGACATTATGGAATCTTATGTTCGGCCCTGTTCCTCTGGTTTCTCTTGTTTGAAAATGTCAAGATCTGTTGTTTTTGATGTAAGGGCTCACTAAGCTGGTTTTTTGAGAAGAAAGAGTTGAAACATTTAAATAGTCAGTGGCATATTGTTGCTCATAGCAGATAGTAAGTATTCTTAGTAATTGAAAGGGAACTTCTAGCATATAAAAATACAGAATTAGGCACATAGGGAGGGACTAAAAGAGGAAATAAAGCAAAGTAAAAATTTGTCATCAACTAGTATTTGTTTTCAGTATTTTTCCTGCCTTTGAACTTAAAAAGTGACAGGGTGGATGAGCCATGGATGCTAAGGCTTTCTTTCACATCTTTGGTATTGCAGAGTGGTAAATTTTGTCATATATATTATGTTGCAGAATTGCACCCAAGTTCCCAAACAGCCTGAAGTCCTCTCCTTAGGATTAATATGCTGCCAAGGCTTTAACTGTTGATTTGAAAGAAAAGAACATTTGCAATATTTGACCTCATTCTGACATTTCTTGCTTTGACTTTGCATTGGTATTTGGTAGCTTCATGGCTTGTCCAAGTGATGTTACAATCAGGTCATATGTTTATGAAACCAACTGTTACTAGTCTGTCAGACATGTCTGAATTCTCTTGTTATATCAGAATTATGTCACACCAAGATGGACACATAACAAACATGAACAAACTCATGTCAGTGTCCCCATACATACAATTCTTGTGACAACATTTCAGAGTATGTCATGTATAAAACTGGGATGTGGATGTGAATGTAAGTATGAAAGTAACTGAATAAGGTAATTTCCCTATAAATTATTTCCAGATTAGAATTTTTTGCAGCTAATTTATTATTTCCATTTGCTGAAGCTCTTATGAGATTCTTGATCTCCACTTACTTAGTTTTAGCTGATTTCTTCATATTTTGTATGCTCACAAGTAAGTTATAAAGTGAAATACTTATCCCAGCTGGGTTTTTTTCTGCAGCCATTGAAAGAGCCATAATCTGAATATAAATGTATTCTCTTCCTAGCTCTGACAATAATTCCAAGTCTTACAGATTACCATTTTAATTATTAATATCGGCTATATGACAGATTGCACCTTTCATAATCAAAACTTCCCTGATCAAACATTTCTGGCTGAAGCCTTTTTCTGCTTTTTCTTTATTCTTTTAACTGAAAACAGTGCTTTATTTAATAGCCTATTTATACAAAAAGTGCTATTGTATTTTTTTAAAAAATGAGAAAAAAGAGTAAGTTTATCTTTCTGCTCTTCTGCGAAAACTAGTGAGAATATGATGCAAGAACTACCTGACCAGATAGTATAGCTGGGTACAGATTCACTTCAGTAAACAGAAGTCAGCTCTAGTAGGAAAGAGTAACAGGTCCAAGAAACAGCTAGGAAATCTCCCAGTAATTTTAGTCAAAGTGAGGATATATTTTTGCATGTGAACTGGGGCAGAAAGAGTGAAGAAGCAAAGAAGCAGCTATAGAATATTTACTGCCACATTTAGATATTAAGTATTTTAACTTCTTGAGTACTTTAACTTGAAAGCTATCCCATTAAATAGGCTTGCCTCTGCTAATGCTGCACCCTTCCATCTTTAACCTTGTTAACTGTTTCCATTACATGAATTTAATTTATATCAGTGTAGGATTAGAATAACTCAATACAACAATACACAACAAGATCATCTTCTTCCCCTTTATCTTAGACAGAACTTGGGAAATTTTAAATCAAGATAAAATATAGCCTTTCAAATGCTATTTTAAAATTTTTGTATGCTGCAAATATTCCTTCATATTTGTGCCAAAGATGTAGTGAAAGTAATGTATATTTTGCCATTATTACTTGCGTACATAAGCAGTCCACAACGGGCTCATCCCCTTTCTAAACAGAAAGGGCATGGCAGTAGGCCTCATGAATTGACGACATGTTATCATGACCTTTGCAAGCCTGCTATCTCTGTCGTTTTGATCTCTTACAGAGGCAGGACTCCTTGCAATTAAAAAGTAAAGTCTTTCTTTTCTTTTTACTCATTACAAGTTCTATGTCTGTATCTCTGCCTGATACTGAGTATCAGACCATCTTTGTGGGAAAAAATAAATAGTAAATTCTTCCCTTGTGAAGCAGAGAGATCAGAGGGGAAAGATCAAGAGTATCTTTCCTTGTTAGCACTGTAAAAGGAAAACCAAAAGAAATGGAGGATGAATTAAAAATCTTTAACATAAGTGAATAGCATAACCATTAGATACTTTTCAACAGCAAAAAAACCTGTGCCATAAAGAGTATACAATTAATCAAGATCATGTGTTTCTTTCCAGTATTAAATTCGTGTATGCTTAATCTGTTTTTCAGAATCCTCAGTCAGTAGCAGCTCCCCTGGATCAGGTCCCAGTTCCCCAAGCAATGGTCCGACCAGCAGTGTAACAGAAAATGAAACCTCAGTTTTGCCACCTAACGTTCAAGCTGAGGTAAGAGTCTTTTTTGGGTAGATAACTACTCAGATTTCTAGACTGAAGAGATTTGAAACTTCAATTTGATCATACCCACAAGCAGAATACTTCTGCACAAGCAGAAGATATAATTATCAGGGATACCAGGATACTGCAGGCTGACGTCAGAGTATGGTATATATGAGATACATCTTCATATATGCTATGCATGTCCAGGAGACTCTTTGGTAACAAAAGTCCAAACAAAAGCAGCAGTAATGCTACTGGAAGAGTGGGAGAGAGCTATGGAAGGAACTTGGAAGCATCTGTGTTGCAGAACATTACCTTCTGGGATAACCTGAAGAAGTGAATAGTGCTGAACGCTGATGGAGAATTTTCATGTGCAAAAGAGTGATTTAGGCACTGATGACCCTAACATGTATGAGTTAAGGTGGTCCCAGGTTCACATGACTGCTGAAGTAAATTGTTTAATTACAGTATTGGAGTTAGGTGACTAAATCCTTTTTCACATCTGCCTTTTATTTTACTGCACCTCCGTTTCCTTGTCAGGGCAGTACTTACCAACATAACTGACATGCCAGGAGTCTTAGGTGCTTGTTTTGTAAAGTGAGATTGTACACGGAAGGAATCTTAACTACTCCTTATTCTGTTTCATACATACATGCCTATAACAACAGGAATGCAGATGGTAAATCAGTTGTGATAAACCTCATTTAGCATAGATGGCATGCCTAAGTCATGCTTTCCATGGCAATATTATAAAGGGACAAGAAACTAATGCAACGAAGAGAGAATCAAATTCCACAATATTCTGTATCCAGCACCTATACTTACAGCAATTCCTGCTTTGTGGCATAGTTTTCTATTAATTGTTGGTTTATACTGTTTATGGTAGAAAAATTGCATAAGAAAATGTGATTTAACAGAGTTTTAGCTAATGGAGCTATTTCTCCAGGTCAGTGGCAGGACATTCACCTCAAAAAAACCTGGAATGGGCAGTTCAACCTCCAGCAGTGACTTTTCCCCATAATGAATTAATTGTGTGTGTGAACTATGATCCAGGGGGCAGGTGGGTGACCTCTGCACACTGATTAGTAGCCTCTCTCTGGCCCGTAACCAAAAAGAAAAAAAAAAATTGCATTGATGGCTAACATGTGGTCTTGCCTCATAGCTCCCCTGTATGCAACTGAAAAGAGATTTAAATGATGCAGAGTAAGATCCATCATTTGGATCAGATCAGATCCTAGTTCAGTAGAATTAAATGGTATATTTTGATACTGGGAATGTTTTAGATATATTTTTGTAATATGTGGGTGTTAGTGCTCTATTAAACAGGAAATCTTGTCCAACTGGATCTTTTATTGACTCGAGGATACTACAAAATGCAAAGGGAATAATATCTCAGACTGCTACACGGTGCTTGTTACTTTGCATGTTATAGTTTCTGGGCATTTGCCCACAGTGTTGAACCATCATAAGAAATGCATAAAATCTGGTCAGACTGGCAATCTCTAGGGAGATTTGGAAAGGTTGTAGCAACAACCAGCAGGGTTATATTCTGTTTATTAACAGAACACCACATTGCATATCATTTGCCATTAATATGCCAGACATCAGAAGTTACAGCCCCACTATACAATCCTGGGTCCTCAAATGAGCCTAAAAAGTTCCTTTAGAAGTTGAGCTCTGCATGCTGCAGTCACTTAGCATGCTGGAAGTGTGCTAAGAAGCTGAAAGTATGGACTGCCATTTCTGGATCCAGTCAGGGATTTCTTTACCTCTCTGGTTACTTGACTCTTAATACTGTGGTCCTGTGGGCTCAAACATTTTTCCATAAATCTCAGCTGCAGTGCATTTTGATTTCAGTGGGATTTTCTCTGGTAGTTTAACAGCAGCCAAACTGCTACGTATCTCTTTTCTAGTTTAGCATTAGCTGCCAGCTCTCAAAGGCTATATATATCTAATCAATTTTTCATCAGATACGCAAAGTACAGAAGTTTCTAATAATAGGATAAGTGTTCCAAAATCACCCAAATATCACTTGTTTTGCTGTAATCCCACATGACTCACGTTGCTGTTGTTTCATAATCGTTGTTGTGACATTTACAGTTAAGTGTTATGCTCATAGCTGAGTGGGTGGATAGCCACGGTTTTCATGGCAGCAAATAAAACACTTTTTGCTGGGGGAAGACAGGTTGCTATGACAGAGAGCCATTTACCAGTAAAACATGAGTCAATACCATAAATGATTACACTCTAGTGCATAGACAGAATTTGAGCATTATCAGTAATGAAACAGAGTTTTAAAGTATTTTTGCCACATGCATTTGAATAATGAGACTTTTAAGTGGTTTACCCTCCGGAGCAGACAGTCTGGTGGGCAGACATTTACATTTTTTTGAATGAACAAAGGTGCACTGCAAATGCTACATTTTTGCAGATAATCTTTTACTATCACAGTTCCCTTAATGGTAGTTTTAGTACCATTTGTTAAAACACTGGTCTCATTATATGAAACTTGAAAGTTAAACTCAAGATTTTAATTGCACTTTATAAATAAAATGCTGTTTTTATTAGGCCCAGTTGTCTCCAGTATCATCAAGGTTCACCGCAGTAGCTATTTGTCTCTTGTAGCATGCCATACACTTTCGGGTCACCTGCTGTGCTGAGGCTAAATCTTACTTGCATGAGAAATGCAAGCAGGATTGAGCTTCTGCACAGCATGTCCCTTGAGTTCAGAGGGACAACCTGCCTTAGTCATGTGAAATGATTAATTTTAGGCATTTATGATCTGGTTGAAAGCCATTGAAGGCAATGGAAAGTTTCCAATTGATGTAGGCAGGCTTCAGATCATTTTCTTCCTTTCCTTTGCACTTTGGAGAGTGGCATGTCCTAGAATATGACCTGATTATACAGGAGACATAAATGACATTCATGGCAGATAAACACATATTTGTTTTGCGTAACCCCACAGCTCTATGTTTCTAATACTCGGCTCCTTGAGGTGCTTTTTGCAAGTGGCTAGTGGAAAAATGTGTAGGTTTCTGACCAGCTGGTAAGGTTTGCTTCAAGTGTATGTGAAGAGAGTCTAAATAATTATAAAAGAACCACCCCAAAAGCCTTAAGAAGTAAGAGTGTAAGTAATTGTGAATATTCAAAGCTATGACAACCTTACTGTAGCTCGACAATTGAGAAGTATTAAAGCCAAACCATTTCCTCTTCCCCTCCTAATGTATAAATGTGCATATAAACATGCACACCTGAAGTAGGTGTTCCTGCTTCTGAGCAGGTCCCAGTGGCACAAGGGAAGTACAACAACTAATCATGGGTACTTGCTGATCATTGTGCGCTGTTACATTTAGTTATTGGACTCTATTTTAAGAAAGAGAGTAACTCTGTTGAAGGCTATTTTAAGCATCAGGAAGCAGGATCCATGGACCCAGTGAGTAAGTATATCGAGGAACAAGTAGGGAAAGTTTCTCTTTGGGGTAATTTGGGTGCCAGTCCAAACCATCAAGTCTGCCTGCAGGACAAGAACGATGGCTTAGCTCTTGTGCTGCCAAATGGTACTGCTGGCAGCTCCAGCTTGTGCCACCATTTCAAGGTATTATCAACTGTGTAAAAAGAGAAGCTGCAGCTGGGGTCATGCAGTTCGGCCTCAGCATGCACAGGACCCTAATCTATGCAGTGGGCTACTAAATTTATTTTGTAACTGACCCTTGGGCTAATATTACCTGAAAATATTTTTAAAAATCAGTTGCTTACCAAAATAAAAATGACTGATTATTAGCAGTATTAGAGATTAGATGGAAATGCTCTTCCTAATAAACTCCTGTTTTCAACATTAAACTCCCATAGTACATAACATGATTGATTCTGTCTCATGAAGCAATCATGCTTGACCTTAATGCGGGAATGTGTTATTTTGCTATACACCCTTTCACTGTTATGTTTGTTAATTCAGATCATGGAAGGTACTAGGAGAATCCTGAAAACCAAAAAGGAAACTTGCATTTTTGAAGTGGGTTTGTATAGATGCTGCAGTTGCTACAAATTTGATCATATTCTAGGAGGCTTTTTAGAGCTGCTGCAGTGTTCTTTTTCAGTTAAATCTTTGTAGTCTCCCTCAATAATACCTCCATGGTCTTGACATACTTGGTTTTATTCATGGTCAAAGGTGGATGTTATCAAGGCAAGGCACCATTAACCAGGAATTAATGTAATATACAAGTGAAGCTTCTTTGTTTCGTATGCTGTTGACATTCCCTAGGTACCAAAAGAAAATTACAGAGATAGACTTCTACTGTTATTGTCTCAGTGATAGGTCGTATCTCCAAACAAACTGTATGAGGAAGGTTATGTTTTGGAATAACATCCTGTGTTTTTGTGCTTAACCACTTTTCATTGATGGTCTGAAGTTGCATTGTATTAGCACAAAGCATTTTACAGAGTTAATTGATATTCCAGGTTTGTCCAGAGGAAAATCTACAGCTCCCCACAACATGCTTGACAAGTTATTATATTTACTTTAGTCAAAGCCCGAGTGTGCAGTATCCCTCTTGGAGGTGGTCTATTATTGGAGTCCCATATGCTTTTTGTTTGGGAAGAAAGCAGTCACTGTGTCATACTGTTACACAGGGTATTCTTTTTCAAGGATGTTGTTCCCTTGGGGACCATATCATGCCAGAGTTCCTAAGTCTAATAAGACCTTTGTAGCTCTTATTGTGTTAAAGTTCTGGGAGGGAAGCAAGAATTAAACAGAAAATGTAATTCAAGCAACTATACTAGACCACATGTTGAAAAACATGACTGTTAAAGCAAAAAGGCAAAGGCTTCAAAAAGATCCCTGTTGTGGTAATGTAACTTTTTATGTTTTTTTCCCAATGAATCTAGAATGGAAAGACAGAGGGTGATCTTTGTAGAATGTCTGGTTTTACTTGACAGTAATTAAAAATAAATCAGCAATTCCATGCCCTTGAAAATTATATCACAAGGCTTCAAAAGAAGTGTTAAAGATTTTAACTCGAAGGGAATTAGGAAGGCTGTAAGGGGTGTGCCACCATCCGATAGGATGCTGGTTTAGTATATATGCATATAGCGAGAGAGAGTACTTTTTTTTTTAAATGGCAGCTGTGGCAATCTGCCTCACTTTCTACCCAAAATTTCCATGTCAGTGGAAGTAAATAATGTGCCTGAAACATCTCCATATCACAATCTGGGTAAGAAAATACATGGACTAGGTAGAAACCACATTTCATACCTTACAACAAAAATTACAGTAACCACAGTAAAGTTCTAATACATCCACATTCGTGACACCTTTGATTCGGCTAGATATACTCCTTAAGTCACTGGCTAAATTTCTAATAGGGAAAGTGCAGTTGATGAGAAGAACTGAAGTTGAGCTGATGAGAAGCTGATAAGAAGAGATGGTCTAGGAATCCTCAAGATTTCAGTTTTGCATGGGAATTTGATTAACTAACCAAGGAACAATCCCAGATACACATCAGTTGTATTTTAACAAAAGAAATACCAACAGCTTTTTCACAGGGACAGTACTTTTCCTTATCTGGAACCCCACTGGGGTGCAAAGTAATGCATGATACATAACTGGCTGTCAATGTAGCAGGATAATGAGGATAATGTAACCACAATAAAAAGCTTGGAGATTGTACTTGTGTTGTTTTCCCCCTTTATTCCAGCATCTGGTTTCACAGCAACGCCTTTTGATACAGGATGAATCAGTGAACTTGTTGAGCCTCTACACATCCCCTTCTCTGCCCAACATTACCTTGGGACTTCCAGCAGTGCAACCTCAAATCAGTGTAAGTGACCAGTATCAAGCCTTCCTGTCTACTTTTGCTTCCAGAAAACCTACTTTCTGACTATTCTCTTTTTTTAGCATTTTGAAATGTAAGCAATTCAGAGCAGGAACCTGACCTTTCTTTGCATTGGGCAACATCTAAACATTTAAAGGCACAACTTGAAAGCAATAATCATTCTTAATTGTAAACAAACAAGTGCCATTGTGGACCTTAGCTAAGTATGGGCCACATGCACTGCCTTTATGTCTGCAAATCAGATAACAGATTTCAGACATGGTGAGAAATATATGGGGAGATAATTTAGTATAAAAGTTCAATTCCTGTGATCACCTCTACCTGGTAAAGTACAGCACCTCTAACTTTTTATGAGATTCAAGTACCAACCTAAGATGGGCTGGAGCATAGTAGGGGAAAAATCTATTATTCCCACAGCTAGGTTTGTTATTTGAGGGATGTGCTATCAAACAGACAAATAAAATTGGTGATATGTGAACAATGCTTAATATTTTAATGACAAGTTCTATTCATATGCCCTTTGTTCAGTCTGCAGCAATCACCTTTATTTAGAGCTAAATGTTAAACTCATATGTGAAATGTATGAAAACACAGACACAGTATGTAAGGAAATCCATGCTGATGGATAAGGACCTTTAGATCTAGACCAGGTTCCAGGAACCTAGAGGTGAAAGCTGAGGCTCAATAAAATATCTGAATAATTTGCCACTGGTCAAAACTTCCCTTTTCTGATTTCCAGCAAAAAATATAAAAATACTGATGTATGGTGTTTATATACAGCAGTGTATAAATTCTGAAGAAATTTTAGCAATTTAAGTTCCTTAGAACATGAATTGGTAGCCTCTATAAAAGTATTAGGGGTGTAAGTACAGCTTTCCATGGTGTAAAAAAACCAAAAATCTATATGCTCCACTGTGCTTTATAATAAGTGCTACTTAACTCCAGTGCTAAATGTAGTTTCAAGTTAAAGTTTCATGTTATTTTATGGCTTTTTCAGTACATTTACTGTTCTTACCAATAATATATTGCTGCAGTCCAACATCTTAACATCAGATATAGAACTTTGCAAAGAAAATTGTGTAAGCTTTAAATCAGTTCTCTAGAAGCCTTTCATGAGATATTTATAAGCAAATTATTGTTTTTAAGGGAGGGAAAAATTGAACTGATCATGAAAAGTAGTGCTTACTTTTCCAGACAGTATCATCAAAAGTTTCTTAACTATTTCACAAAAAATATAGCTAGCTTCAGAGTAATTTTGTAAAATATCAAAAAGGAAATGAAAATATGTTTAATTTTCTCACTCAAATTGTATGAGCTTTTGATGTGGCCAGATAGCAGCAATTATTACTTTTGGCCTTAGAAAAAACAAAGGGGTTGATTTATACAAGTAATGTTTACTTCTGTTACCAGAATAAGCAGTTGCAAATTGAATGTAAAGTTTACTTTGGTGTTTGTTTTTCGGGGAAGGGTGATAGCAGAGAGTGAAGTAAGCATATACCCCAAAAATATTAGTGAAAACCTTGGTTTTCACTTGGTAGAATTTATGTAATTTAGATGATCAGAGATACTGGTTTTACCATGACAAACTATAAGTGGTTATCTGCAAACCTCAACATGCTTATTTCTGTTAGGTTGTTATTCTTGCTGTAAAAATTGTTATTCTACTTTAACTGCTCTTTTAAGAAATACTTCTTTTTTTAAACTAGACAAAGGACAAAGAAATATAAAGTACATTTGCAATGCTAAAGCTTCCAAAAGCTTTAAATCAGTAACTATGCAATTTATAAGGGCACTTTAAAATGCCACACACATAAAACAGCTCTTGATGATTCTGTAGATGAGAGTTTAACTATACAAATTTACTTTGCAAAGGGTAAAACTTGTATTTGTGCTGTCCTTCAGGGAGTCAGGGAGTGCTCCAGGAAAAGTAATAGCTTCCCACTACTACAGGTAATTACTTTGTTTTGCTGATTGGCTTGCTGTCTGATGGAAAGCTATGTGAAAAACCAAGCCTTGCCTATTCCAAACTCTGTGGAAACTATTTCCTCTGATCCCTTATTTTCCTGTGTAGGAGGCTGTGGGAAGGTCTTCAGGAATTTTGAGGATAGGTCCTGTCTTTTCATTAATGATATTCTAACTAGTAGTTCCTTATGCTTTGGCTTTTATTACTGATTTTTTTCAAGTGGTTTCATTATTCAGTTTCTCATAGTGTTACATTTAACTGGCATGTTATTCCTCCCTTTTCATCTCACAGTCAGGCTGTAAAATAAGGATGTTAATCTTTTCTTCTGCATGTATTCATAAAGTATGACATCTAATCTAAAACCATTTAATCTAAAACCATCTAATCAAGCAGAGATATAAATGGCCACATCTATGAAAAGCAGTTACCAGTGCCATTGTTCTTTGACAGGCTTCATCGTCATTCAAAGAAAAGCAGAAGGGGGAGACCCAGTCGCTCAGACAAGGAGTGGCCTTGGCTGGACAGTATGGGGGGAACATTGCTCCGTCCTCAACTCATCCTCATGTTGCTTTGGAGGGAAAGCCAAACAGCAGCCACCAAGCTCTCTTGCAGCATCTGTTACTGAAAGAACAAATGAGACAGCAAAAACTTCTTGTGACTGGTAATGATCAAGGCTTCAGTTTAATAATAATTTAAGATGTTTTTAATGACATTTGTATTCACATTAAATCAAACGTGCTAATACAGTTAGTACACATCCTAACTGTTGGGAAAAGTGGAAGGGTGGGAGAAAAAAAGGACAGCATCTTTGTTTTCCCCCTTTAGTGATTCTGCTGCAGTCTGTTAGCCTGAAAGAATTCAGTGATTACAGAAAAGAGAAAATGATTACTTCATCACATTCTTTTGCAGCTGCTGAACTTCCCAGCGTGGCGAGGCACGTGGTACACGTCCCACTGCATCAGCACGAATGCAAAGTTCTGCAATATACACGCCTCTTCTCACTGAAAGCTTTCTCTCCTATTAGAACTATTAGTTTGTCATTCTTTACACAGGAGTGAAATGTCCCTATTTTGCAGGAGCGGTTCCTCTTCATCCACAGTCTCCTTTAGCAGCGAAGGAGAGAGTCTCACCTGGAATAAGAGCTGCCCACAAACTGCCTCGTCACAGGCCACTGAATCGAACCCAGTCAGCTCCTCTTCCTCAGAGTACTTTGGCCCAGCTGGTCATCCAGCAGCAGCATCAACAATTTTTGGAGAAGCAGAAACAGTACCAGCAGCAGATCCACATGAATAAGGTGAGTACCCAAACTAAGAAATTGCCAAAAAACATAGAGGTTGAAAACTAATAAGGAAGTAAAGGTATTGGTGCCATACGGTCATGGACAGTAGACAGGTTCTTGCACAAGTATCTTGTTTATGCATAGTTGGTGTAAACATTAGTGTAGATCTTCATTTTCAGCTTCTGAAATAAGCTACAAAGTTTTTTTGTCACTCTTGACACCAGTAAGAATACAATTCAACAAAATGGGGTTCAAAGCATCTTGCAGGTTTAAATGACAGGTGGTTTCCTGTTGAACAGTAAATGATGCCTTAAAGATTACTAGATTTCTGTCCAACTTTTTAACATACAGTTCTGAGCTTCACCCATCATTCCATTGAGCTGCCTTTGCATTGTATTTTAAGCTTTCTCATTGTGGATTAGTATGTAGAGTAAATATATAACTCATTTGAACTCAATCAGCTGATTATCTTTTTTGTGTAAGAAACTTATTAAATGTCTGGAGAAATTTCTAATCGGCTTTTATCAAACCAACTTTTTCCTCTGTAAGTCAATTAGTAACATGAAAGTTTGTTATCTATATGGCAATATAAAATACCATATAAAGAGAAAGAGAAGAATGTGCTGTTGCTAACATCAGATACAGTGTTGAATTGTGCCCGTCTTTCCTTGTAGAATAACACCTTATTCTGAGGGCAGAAAAAGAAGAAAAGGGACCATCCATTAATAAACTAAGAGCAGCAGAATCCAAATAGATTTATCAGGAGCTAATGCTTCTACAAATGTGATGCTGTTCCCTGCTCTAAATTGAAGATATGCAAGTCATTAAATGCTTTTATCTGGAGAATGTTTTTCTGCACTTGCTACATAGCTTTTCAGAAGGTTTTTGCTGGACCTTCTCTAGTAATTCAGATATTAATCATGCATCTTTAATTGTCTTCTTTTGTTTGAGGGTTACTTAATAACTATAACTAAGAGGTAATGGCAAAGAAGAAAAGATCAAAAGTGGGCATTTACCCTTGTACCTAAGAGAAAAGGAAAAAAAAAATCAATCCACCTTACTGGGTGAACTTCCCAGGGGGTACTGATTCTTTGGAATCTACTAAGAATTCCCAACAAAATTAGAAACAAACCTAGAGTTTAAGTACATAGTTTGTACAGTGGTTTGGTTATTAAATCTTGTCTTAATTAGGAAAAATGAAGACCAGAAAACTTCAAAGTTCAGAGCTGATCCTTGCATGTTAACCCCTCTCAGCTTGGGTGTTTTGATTACTCAACTAAGACTCCAGTTGGCTTTTCTTTGAGTATGCATTCCATATGTTTAATCAAGATGGCATATGTATATCTCGTAGCCTCAGGTTTTGAAAATATTTCACCTGCCCTCAGTTGTCTGAAGAGAAAAGAATTTTTACCGGTAAAGTACTGAGTCTTTGTGCTGTTTGTGGGTATTCACTACAAACAGATCAGTTCGTGCATTTCTCGCAAAGCAAAAGATCCTCACTGACATGTTTTTGTTAGATCATATGCTTGTTGACATAAATAAATTCTACCATAGCGTTTGGGGATAAGTGCTGTGGCATATAGGTACGTTGTCCTGAATGTGAAAATTAAACTTGAGTCGCGTAAACATATTCCTAGTCACATAGAACTAGGAATGCATTGCACCTCACAAGAGCTAGGCTGGATAAAGAAGTAAAAAGACTACGGTTGGTTTGGGATAATGCTTGTTTGAGTAACATTTTTCTTCTGAGTTAAACTGCAATGAAAATATATATTAAGGATGATAATTCCCTGTCAAAATACACTTTCATTCTCACATGGTTATTTGTAATAAAGAGATGAAACAGTTCCTTCTTTTAAAACTTAGTGAACCTAGCTTTTATTCTCTACAGTATAGGCTATACACATAGGCAGACAGTAGAAGTTTATCATAGGTCCTTTTGCTGCCTTGAACCTCCATAATATACTTCCTTTGCCTTGGTAGCTTCTCAGTTTGCTTTATCCCTACTCCCAGAGCAGCTAGCCTTCATCAGGAGCACAGTAACTCATCAGAGCAGCAAACACCTAAGGAGGAATAGGATTGTTCTGCAGCCACAGAAGCAGTGGGTTATCTGAGGATGCGGGTGGTTTATCAGACTTTACAGTTTGCAGCATCTAGGTTCTTCTACAGCACCATTCTCAGAAGAACATTCTGATGAATATTCCTGAAACATGTCAGTGCTCTAATCATGTATCTGTCCTTTGCAAGTATACAGAAAGCCAAGGGACTTTCTTACATACTTAAAAGAAGAAACTTGATTTTTAAAAACTGGAATTTAAGGGTAGCCCAGAGACAAGAGAGTGAGAGAAGATCAAGTCATGGAGTAGCTTTTAAATACTGAATTTAAAACTATGTTCTTTAACCCTTTAACTTAAAGGTTCAAATTGAACACCTGTGCCTACATAAGGTTTTTGAACTCTGCTAGCATGGTAGAATATACTTTGTTCAATCTTAAAAATTGCCTCTATTCACAGTTGAAGTTATTTGTTCATTATGTATTTTGCATGGCTTTACAATCAAATTTGCACTCTGCAGAGAAGAGTTATTTGAACCTTAAACCAGTAGATATTCTTTTTTTTTTTGTTTTTTTGAGAAAAGAATATACTTCAGCAGCAAGCCAGCGCTGCTGTGACTGTGAGGGTGATAACAAGCAAAATCTAACATAGGTCAGAGGTAAAGAATTCCCCTAGATCATTTCCATTCTGAAAAGAAACAAATCATTGCCAAGAGATGTGCCTCTGTCCTTAATAACAAAGAGAAGATCCCCTATGGATTATTTCTGGTCAGCTGTCAGATGCCAGGCTTTTGATGTGGGAAATGGTATACATCTCCACTGAAGTCTGACATGTATACCTGCGGGATCTAGTACACTGACCTTCTAAAAACATTCTGCGAATGTTGACATCCCATCCAAAAGTAGGTTGAAATCTTCGTACCAGCTTTCTGGGGGAAAAATAATAATGAATGTGAAGTAACCTGAACTCCGCTTGTCTTTCTTAGGGAAGATCAGCTTTGCCATTGTCAGCTTTAATATACTTCTGTCCAAGTGACAGCTTATTTCCTCATAAGGCCCTTTGATCACCATTGCTTCATCTGCTCAATAAAGTCTGAAACCCCCAGTTAACATTATTGCAATTGTGTACCAAAAGACCACTACTACAATGAAAACCTTAAAATCTTGATGTTACTTGTGTATCTCTATCTAGAAAGCTTTGACCCTGCCACTTGCAGAAAAAAGGGTGATTTTGACATACCTAATGTAAGTGCAAAGCCCCTAGCAGAAGTCCACATTCAAGATCTCAGAAATCATAATGTGAAGAGTAGGTGAACAAAGCCCTGTGTCTTTAAAGGTTATTTTTTGTCACGTATGATGAATAAAGGCCTGCCTCTGCTGAAGCTAAAATAGCACTGTCTTCACTGGGACCAAGATTTTATTTGATCAGTGTGGGAACCCTATATATGTTCTTAAAATAATGTATTCATAGTATTTTGACAGTTTGGTTTCAATGGTAAAACCCTCCTCTGTATTGGAGTAGTAAAGCTTAAAATAATGATGCAGTTTGTAGTGTGCACTAAAGTATGGGAGCAGTATGGGTAATGTTAAAGCTTAGATAAGGAGTACCTGAATTTCAGTTTTCATTCCAGGATTGGTTTAACGGGAGCCAGTGACTGGGCAAGACTGTGAGGTTAAAAATCCATGAAAAAATATACAGGAAGTGAAAATTCTGTTTATAAAAAATGAGAATAATATGGAAGCTTCTGTTGATTTATTGATGGAAAAAATAGGAAGACTATTTGTTGTCAATAGGAATATTGAAAAGATAAAACTTACCCCAGATTAATCATTCACTTCTCTGAATTATATTTATGATATACAGAAGACTAGATCAGGTTCAGCTGAAGTACATTAATCTAGTTTCATTAAACATACTACAACTGAGGTTTTGGCTTTCCATCTTACACATCTGACTAGCATTTTCTGAAGGTGAGAGGTAGCACATTTCTTCTTTCAGATACTGCTTATAGCAGGGGATTATTTGGAGAAAACTAAATCAACAGTTGCTTGTGTTTGGAACTGAAAAATGCCCAGAGCATTTTCTCCTTTATTGAGAACTAATGTTTAAGACACAATGCAGAAGAATGATTTTGAAAGATAAAAACATTGTACTACATGAGGAACAGAGACAACAGTAAGCAGGTGCCAAGTTGTTTCACTACAGCTAACAACATACATAGCTGGTCAAAGTAATCTGATAGCCATAGAGAGAAGGAGAAAAAGTGTGTTCCATAAGTATATACATAAGTTAGAAATGACTGCCATCTATTTAAAATGAACAATTAAGGAAAGACGTGTATGGGGTAGGTACTGCAGGATTTTGTGCTTTGACTCTTTTTAAAGACATTTTATTTAAAATACTGTATTCTACAAGAGCTTATCATTACAAAGGAGAAACAGAGGCAGGGGCTGTGACTGAAGGACCTATAAAATGGTCTTTTACAATGTCCAGATTATTTATACTTGGTCTTCCATTTTTCCGTACAACCAAGCAGGTTAGATAGTGTTTGATGTCTTTTTTGATTGGACTCTTGCAGTTATACAGTGGAGTTAATGTCTGTAAATGCTTCCTCTCCTGCTGCCACTATTTACTTTGGCTCATGCATATCCCTTACAGTTTAATTTCCTGAAAATAAAAGGAAGAAAAATATAGGTTACATTAGCATGAAACCATTTTTTTTTTGAGTGAATCCTTTAGATGGAATAGCGGTAACAGTAAAGTGTACTGGTTAAAGAAAACCAATCTGTACAACTCTAATTTTAATTACTGAAATAAACCATGGGTTTATTATTATTTTTAAAAGTAATCTTATTAAAACTCAGATTAAGCAATCACTTTTTCAAAATAAAAAATATGTATTAAAATGAGGGGAAAGTCCTGCATGTACCTACAGATAGATTCAGGAAAAAATGGTAGCTGTGGATTTAAAGTGAAAGATTTAAACATTAAGTGTAAGCAGAAGTATCCAGCTGCATAGTGAAACGATTTGAGCAGTGTTTAATTCAGGACTCATTTTCTGCTGTGTAATCCAGCTTTACATAGAGGGATAAGATAGAAATATTGACTCTAAACTGGTATCTTTGCATGTCTACAGATACATAATTTTCCATGGTAGTACCAGGAGATATAATATGAAATAAGATGCTTCTGACTTAGGAGAACTGAACAGTCTTCTGGTAATGCTACTAATGTAATTACTGGAATAATATGAGGCCAAGCTGCCTTTAAAAAACACTTTTACAAACATGAAGGTGCAGTGTTGATACAGAGAAAGCAGTCAGCTGTGGCTTAGCAGACTGAGCAGCAGGAGTGGTTTTCAGGTTTTGGATCGTCCCTCTCCCGCTCCATGCCATCCGCTCATTTTTATCATGCTCCATCCTATGAGGGGACATGACTATAGTGCCTCATAGCCCCTTGCCTGAGGCTTAGTTAAAGTCAAGGTGTAAAGGATGTTTTTAATATGATTTTGCATTAAAGATGATAATATGAATGCCCTTTTTAAAATCTACTGTGTAAATTATAAAGACTTTCATTTCACAGAGTTCTAAAAAATTTAACTTGTTTAGCTCCTCCTGTCACTGAAATTTGGAGCAAATGGCCTGCTGACTTCCGTGGTGTGGGAGCAGGCCCCAAAACAGCCACACTGCAAATTGAAATACACACAAAAACCACTCTAGTCTCCGCAGCTCCCTCAGGTGTGCTTTTATCACTGCACTGATTATATGCAAAAAGCATTTGAAGGTGCAGTCCATCATGTGTTGCCTCAGAAAGCACAACAGCAGATCTGTGCCATATAGCAGTGTGAAGAAGAAAGAGCCAGACATAAAAGTGAAAAAGCATAAAAGGAAGGAGAGCAGTAATGAGCTAAATATGTGTCTTAACTTTGCTGTGGACATGCACTCATTTTTTCTCAGCTTCCCCTCCAAAATAACCCACCTGATGTCAAGTAACTGGCACATGGAATGGTTTACAGATGGATCAGCATCAGCGACTCGCATAGCTGTATATGATTATCTGTCACACAGATGTTTCAGCTTGTATTTGCTCGCTAGCAGCCAGCCAAGTGGCCAGCCCTGCCTTTCTTTTCTTGCTTGAGGAGCAGAGAGGGCTCACCCACAGATGTTTAACTAAGCAACAGAGAGGAGTGTACCCGAGCTGAGTACATGTAGTTAGCTTCAGTGCCTTCTTGGTCAGCGTCATCCCCTGAGAAACAACTGGAAAAGATTCATGGGTTTGATCAGAAATATTCCAGATGCTGCTTAATAAAAGGAGACACTCTGCATTAGTTGCAGTAGTAAGGATTCCCCAGATTAAAGCATGCCACCTGCAGCATGCAGGATACACGTGTTGTGATTTGGCAGTTACTACAGTAATGAAAAAGGATTAGTTTGTTTGTTTGTTTCGTTTTAGTAAGCCATTAAACTCTCATTACACCCCCCCAAAAAATGAAGGTTTGCTGTGACTGAAGCCTGTGGACTTCCACTGTGGAATTTGTTTCCTCACTGACGTGAGGTGTATGTATCAGAGCACCAAGTGGAACTGGACAAACGGCTCTTGCAACTCTTCTTGTTGAAGTTGTGGGAGATTCTGAACCTGTAGCTGAAGCTGTAGCTTCTCAATCAGCTTACATGGCAACCCTGCCCTTCACTAGGGTGGCATTTCTCTATATGCATTAGCAAGCAGAATGAAATTAGACAGTCCACTGTTTGTGACAAAAATAGCTGTACTGAAGCCATCCAGTAACTCAGCATATGGCAGTAGCTAAAACTTAATTTAAAAGACTTGGTAGTTGAGGGGAGGGGCAGATAGGAAGAGGAAAGTATGTAAGAGTAATGGTAAAAGATGGGTTTTTTTCCCCTCTCAGTATATTTGACCTCAGTGATACAAATGAGTATTTGCTTGAAATAAGTGGGCCAGTTGAATAAATGATAATTACTCACTTGACCCTGCAGATGCTTACACACGTGTCTTTTGTGCCTCTTTCAACAAAGCAGGGTTTTTTTTCAGTTTTGCCTTTTTGGATTACATGTGGACTATTTTGGAATACATTTGCTGCATCTTAAATAGATGTTTAAATATAAACTGTACTTGATTGCAACACCCAGGCATCTGGCATGTCAGCAGAGCTTTACAATCTCAGTTAATGGTGTAAAATGAGTATTGTCCGGGTAGCTATGTTATATCATCACTGCTGAAACAGGGATACCTGTACTGTACACAACAAAAGCTGTAGTCTTTCCAGTCACGGACAGACATGCTTGTAGTATCTTTGTGCCACGGGAGAGGTGACTGTCAGCAGCTCTTTTTTTCGCCGCTCCTTTGTCAGCTTTTAGTGCCTTCAGTACTTTAATTCATAAAGAAGCTTGTGTGAATATTCCCTAATTTGCTTGCAGCAAAATATTAACCAGATTAATAATTTTCTTATTTCTTCGAGTTCTTTTATTGCTTTGTGTTATGGAAAATGAACTGTAATACAGTTGAATATATTTCTGCATTTATGTTTGAAGAGAGACTAATTTATCATAATTACCAGCTGTAACAGTGTAACAGATGTGTAATGCTTTCATTATTCTGCCTTATATTTAGTTTAGTATTACTGTGTAGCGCTCTCTACATACATGGTATTTTCAACTGCAGAATAAGTGACCTTTTGCTTAGGACCTTTGGTTCTTTTTCCCCTGTACATTAATATTTTAGTGATGCGTAGCTACATGGTTTTGCTGTGGAAGCTTGAATTTTCTTCGTGCAAATCCAGTACTTCTCGGTGTTTGGCATCAGTGAAAGGAATCAATAGCTGTTGCCCCTTCTCTTTCCAGATGCTCTCTAAGTCCATTGAGCAGCTCAAGCAGCCTGGCAGTCACCTGGAGGAAGCTGAAGAAGAGCTTCACGGAGATCACTCGATGCAGGAAGAGCGAGCTCCTGCCAGCGGTGCCAGCATTAGGGCTGAGAGCAGCGGTGCTGGTGTGGATGACAGAATAGGACAGCAGGTGGGGGCTGTGAAAGTCAAAGAGGAGCCGCCGGACAGTGATGAGGATGTTCAAACCCAGCAAATGGAATCTGGGGAGCAAGCTGCTTTTATGCAACAGGTAATAGGCAAAGATTTAGCTCCAGGATTTGTAATCAAGGTTATTATCTGAACATCACATATGTTTTCTAGCCTTTGATAAGCATTTGTGTTTTGATTCACTGATCTAGCAAATCCTGATTTACTGTTCAAAGAGTCTAACAAAGGCAGAAGTGTTGTATGCGCACTTGAAAATATAGTGAAGCTCATCCTTATGGCCACTAATTGAGAAAATACCTGTTGCAGTCAACTATTCTACATAAATCTTTGCGTAATAGCTGATAGACTTTGTATTAGGGCAGGATTGCATTACATCGCTTAGTTCTAGTGACAGAAAACTCGTATCACTTAGCTTGTTGAGATCAGCAATTGCTGGAATTAGCTTCCAGACCTGATTGATGAAACATTCTTCTTCTCTGATTTTGAATCCTCTGACTTTTGCTTTCAGCTATCTGTATATACTGTATCATACTGTAGTCTTGAACACTGTTAACATTAGGGTATTTTTTCCCCAGTAGACAGGTACTGACTGCTATATCAGTGGTCCTAGGCTGGTGTATAAAGTATAATTTAGAGAAGAATACAAGTGGATGTAAAGAGGCACGGCGAGGCACTGTTTCAAAATGGCATTGTTTTCTTTTTTGCACTGCTTAGTTAATTCTTCATTCTGTCTTATTTGATGATATGGTCTGCAGAGACATCCTTAAATGTAGCAGATACAAGTACTGGCAAGAAGCAAAATGCAGCATTAGGATATTGCAGGAAAAGCACAGAACTGTTATCATTGTCATCCAAAATCCAATCACTTGGGGTTTTTTTTTAATAAAGACTAATCATACAATATCACATAACCTTTACCGCTAGGTCTCATGGACAAGTACTAAAATAACGACTGTGCATAAAATGCCAGCTGGGCAAAAGGAAACTTCAGATTGTCAGCAAGCATTTCACCAAAGCTGAAAAGCGCAGTGCATGTGTGCAGCCAGCGAGCGGGCGTCCCTCTCCGTTGCTGCAAGATCAGGCAGAACAAGGCTGGATGCAGTGCGAGGCCCTGTTTATTTAAGTCGCTACTTTGTCAGGTCCCTGCTGTTCTCCTGCAGAAAAGTGATTTTGGGCGGGGGGGGCAGGAAATGCCTTATGGAAACAGGAAGCCCAAGTGATTCATGTGCTGAGGAATGCGGGATGGGGGGAGGCGGACGGGGCAGCGCTCCCTCTGTTTTTAAAGGCACTCTATGAATTGATTTATTGTCAAAGAAAATAACAAAGCGAGTAGGGAAATTGTTAAGGAAGCTTTCCAGTGAAACATTTCCTTCATATTCCCTTTTGATATGTTTACCTTGTTTTATAGGTTTACTTTTGTTAAGCTAGTTAAAGATTCATTGTATTAAGATCCCCTTTAATATGGATAATCCCAAACTGACCTGGAATCCTTGTCAGGTTTTTTTTCTATTAAAAATATTTATATTTCTAAAGCTGAGGTATTTTAAGGTGCAGTATCCTGTTTCAAAAGAGATAGCTGTTTTGCCAAATGTAGAAATTGTTCTAAAATATGTTACTAGCATGTGTTGTTTACATTATGCTCTAATACTATTAAGTCTCTTATAAAATGTTGCAACTTCTGAAGATACATTATCCTTTTTTCCTAGAAGGTCTCCAAACAAATGACTAAATAGTTGCTGTTAATATGAAAGGCCTCCTTAGGTAGGAAAGATTTATTAATTGAGAAAAAACACAGGTGACTTTTATGTGTGCTTCGTGATTGAACAGAAATCTTTCTCCATCTTGGATGAAAAGAAATCACATTCACATTCAAAAAGTGAAGCATATAAAAATGAAATTATATGGTTTTCCCATTCTGTATAATTTTAATTTTCTTTGAAATCTAATTTCAGCCTCATAAAAAAGGGATAGTGCGTCTTTTAAAATACATTTTATTTGGGGAGAAACTTGCAAATGAGAACACTTTTGTACAATATCACTTCAAAGACATGTATTCACAAAAGACAAAAGATATTTTTATAATGTCATTCAGATGAGAAACCCCAATATATTAGAGGACTTTAATTTCAGAATCTTTCAAATTTGGATAAAATTAAAATAGAGAAACTACCTGGAACCAGTGAAAAGGAAAACTGGGTTAAACAACCACATTTCTAATTGATTATTGTCTCTTACATTTTAAATCTACTGTATTTATTATAATTTACGCCCTTAGAGGTGATCTCTTGTTTTGTGTTGTAAATATATTCTGTTTGTATGTTCCCTTTTTTTGCCTTCTGATATAAGTCTCTTCCTTTCTCAAATAAAGTTTTTTTTTAAAAGATCCCCTTTCAGATATCTGACTTTGTGTAAATTTGATAACTTAGTTGTGCTTTTGCTTTGTATAACCAAATATGTTTGCTACGCATTGTTGAAACAATTCAAGCTTTCAGGAGCAAGGTTTTTATTAGACTGTTCTTACAATAATTACACAAAGTCTTTTTTTGGTCTCTTGTTTTATCCTACATCAGCCATTATAAGTTTTAGTGAATGTGGAATAGTACTGATGCATGCTCATTTTCCCATCACAGCATCTGTCTTGAACATGTGATCATATGTTGTACCATATAGGAAAGGTAAAGGTGAATCCCAGTTTCTTGGCTCCTAACTGCCCAAAATTCAGGTGAACTGAAATAATATCCATGACATTTCTAAAACTTGCCTAGAACCCAAAAGATGCTGATCTGAAACTGAGCTTATACTGACCTCTTTGATACTTCTCATGATCTTTGCAAAACTGCAGTCCACCTGTAAATATGTTGGCGAGGAGGGAATCCGCAAACTTTTCAGACATTAAAGCAAGTGCGTGAGACAGTGAAGGCCTACTTTAGAGGAACACCTAAGCACTTCCCTGAAGATGCTAAATGCTTTGTGGCATTTCCTGAACTTGGCTTCAGATCTACAGAGGGAAATAGTTTGTACTGCATAACAATCCCTGTTGTACAGTACATGAATTACTACTACCAAAAGTGTTCAGAAAATCGTTGCTTTCTACCTCTTCTAACTGTTCATTTAAATTGCAAAGGCTCTTAACAGCCTTGATTCTGGTATAATTTTAACTAAAATAAAATGCTTTCAGCAACATAAGTATGTAAGAATACATATTTCCATAAATCAAGTTCAGTTATTTTCACTGATATAACAGCAAAGAAATGTTTAATCAGCAATACACCCCAAAAAATAAGATTACAAAGTAAAGTTTTAGCTTAGGAAAGCTTAAAACTAGCATTAACAGTATAACATTATACCGCTTGCCCTATTGTTTGTTATGCATTTAGAGTCTTGTGTCTATAAGTAAATCACGCTTTTAACAGGGATTTGATTGAGATGCCTTTTGTTTAAATACTCATGTCAGAATTAGAAGAACAGCCATAAATGTTTGCAATTTACAACATTCCCATTTTGGAGGCTACACCTAGATTTTTTTTCTAAATTATTTGTTTACTGTGCATCAAAGCACTCATAATGAAGAAAATAATCAAAATTTAATACAATTCACAAGCCTTATCTTTTTCCAGGAACGACGTGGAACGACTTTTTGGGGTTTTTTTTTCTCTTTTCTTTTTTTTGGAACAATAGGGTTTTATTCTGTCCTGTTGTCCAAAAAATAAAGCCAGTATAGCTGCCAGTTTAGAATTAATTACTACTAAATGAGGGAAAATGCTTCATAATATTTACATACTCAAGCCAGACACACATTACTGGAATGTAGACACTGTAACATTAGCCTTTTTTTCATCTTCTGGCATTAATGAAATAGGATTAAAAGTTGAATGCCTCAGCAAAGCAAGAGCACTCCAGACACAACCACCACTCATCCTTTCTATTCAGCAATTCATTCGTGCACTATCTTCATTCCATTTTCATTATCATCAGGATCACTAAGACTTACTCCATATTACTTAAGCCAACTCTACCCTGTTTTTATCTTCACTGGCATTCTGAGGTGAAAAAAATCTATAAACATTAGTCCCAAGCACCAATCTAAAAATGTTTACTTATTTCTCCCCCTTATGAACACTTCACAATTTGCAGCTAAAATTAGCTAAGCCAAGTTAATTTCCTTATTGTATTCTGTCCCACTAGCAGCATGTCCTACTTATCCACTTAAGAAGTGTTTGTTTGCTTTTCATTTATTTATTTAGTTTCTGATTTCCTTACACAGTTCCCATCATCTGGGTGGTAGCAGGGCTTCTGTACCTCATTTCTCAGTGGAGGACTATAGCTTAGAACATCATGTGCTGAATTGCTGTTCAGGCAAACAGAAGAAAAGCATCCTGGATAAAATAATCTTCTCTGTGCTAGAGCAATAATCCCAGTGATTTTTGTGGAATTTTACCACTTTATTTGGTAGACAGTGTACTTTGCATTTGGTAGAGTTTGTTTTGCATTTGTTTTTTTCTCTTCTAATTCAGCCTTATTCAGAATTTGATTTAAAGGAGGGGGAAAAAAAATTAGCTCAAACCACACAGCCGGCAGAAAGGCTAGGTTGCTTGGCCATGTTCACTCACTCACACACCCAAACAAGACTGGGAAGGGGCATCCTTTAGGCATGTCCTGGTTTCTGGTCCCCATTTACTGAGCTCAAGTGTCGCAGTCCTTTTGCTTATTTTGATTCTGGCCCCATAACTCATCTAGCCCATACAGAATAACTTCCCAGCTACCTGGGGGCACACACAGCTATTGGAGACCCCCAAGGGTTATTTCATCAGCAGCAGAGAGTTAAAATGGTACTAGCTTAGTAACTTGGAATCATTTAGCAATGTTTATAATTCTCTGTGATGGCTACACAGGAGCTGTAGTCACTAGAGTTGTTTTGACAGACTAGATACTTGCTTGTAACTGATTCAGTGTCTTAACTAGCTGATTAAGTGAAACGTTTTGAATCTGGCTCTGGAGCCTTTGTTGCTTTCCATAGTCGCCTTGAAGTAACTGTATTGACTCTTAACAGTACATAGTCCTGAAAATATAAAGGAGGTTGGTTGGCGGATACACAGTTAAAAGTACCCCTCTGCACACTTGGGTCTTCCAAGTTGGTAGCACGTCACAACATTTTGGCCATGGGAAGTGCTGTGAAGGGCAGGATAAATGGAAATGTAACATCTGAACAATGTCATACTTCCAAATAAACCTTCCACTGCCTCTCCTCCCTCCTAAATGAGATTGCAGCTGCTGTCTT
>JANZLQ010000078.1:11727444-11763534 GCA_026212715.1 Elanus axillaris | reverse complement strand
GGGGTTGTTGTTTTTTTTTTTGTAGGCCACCTTAGTTGTTTCCTTTAACTGTGCAGCCACTAAGACAGACGCTAACCTTTTACCTTTCTGCCTGTCCTCAGGTCTGTGAGTGCACAGTCCTGGTACAATGCCTACATAACACAAGCTGGCACTATGATTTCTGGGATCAAACTTGAGCCATAGACTGCATGGATGGGGTGAGAGGGTGGAGGGGTTTGTAGCTGGGTTTATTCTGTGAAAACTTTTCATTCACCTACATGAGGGGAAGCCCCATATGAATAGTTAGACAGTTTTCTGTCATCTTTACTCTTAAGGGCCTGTCCATCTCTATCAAGTTTCTAACTATGGTCTTTGAAAATTATGCTACAGGAAGAATATTTTTTTTTAATGCCAATTCTATGTGCAAGTGCATAATAATGAGAATAATTACAAGTAATTATTCTTTCCCAGTAGGATTTAAAAATGATCAATTTTTTTCAAAGTATCAAATCTACTTTCTTAATGATTGCCAAGATTATTATTTTTTTTGTGTCTCCTATTGTGGACTTTCAGTTACAGAATGCAATAAGACTTTATTTTATCACATAATTAAATCAAGACCTGAATTGTCCGACCAGGCATATGGTATTACAACATAACAAAATTATTTCATTTCACTGATACCTGCACAGAATAATGTTGATAATGCTTTTATTTTTTGATCCAAGATTTTTTAATGCTTCTTTTCCTCCTTCAACACCTCAATACTTTTCTTACTGCTCCCTTTTGTAAGAGAAAGCAGCTTGTAAGGAGACTGCTGGGGCAACACTAGGCAGAGTTACTTGATCAGGGGTACATAGCTAGCATAAATCAAAAGTCTGTAAGTCCAGATCCCAGTAATTATCACTTCACATTTTGACAGTCAGATGATACTACTCTCATACCATTGGGCAATTTATAATTTCCTGTATCAGACAGCATGGGGTTTTATTATTATTATCATTGAAGAGGATTATGTGTTCTTGGAAAGCTGCTTCTTTAAATGCTTCATTTTTGGAAGAATTCTGTCATGACCTCTGAATGTCTTTCTGTCAGCCACATGTATGCGCACACACACAAGTTTTCATTTTCTCCCTTGCCTGAAAATATGAGAGTGAATAGATGCATGCCTCAGTATACTGCTGGCTAAATCTTCATACAGCTCTGTTGTTTAATGTCCTGGAAGAGCAGCTCAGCCTGAGTGCCTTTGAGACATAGGTGCTCTAATGCAGAAAGCAGTGCATAATCTGTCTCCTCTCATGTTCTGGCCCATGACCTTTGGATCCCTTGGAGACCAAGGAGGTCTTTCTGTTCATACTGCCTGTATTTCCTCAGCAAAGGGTCTCGTGAAAACTCCAGCTATGAGATTACAGCAACACAGCAATGGCAAGGGCTTAAGAAGGCTTTGCTCAGGTTCTCCTTTAAGCAGCTAGTGAAGCACAGAGGATTCAGTCTGCAACCCTTTCCTTAGTCTTTTTCTTTTGCTCCCATGAGGAAGCCCACCATGATAGTTTTTAGGTGGCAGCTTGCAGATTTTTAAAGCAGATCTCTGTTATTGAACAGAACCAGAGAGAGGACAAGGCAGAAGTGCTGTTGGGAGGTGCTCTCCCGCTGTGCACAGAGGGATAGCTACCTGGACCAGCTGCTTGAGGCTTGCTCTCCTAGCTCTTCCTCTACTGAAAATAAAAGTTGAAGAGTTACTACACATCAGAGAGCACAGCTCCGTCACTCACTGACTGCACACAGGGGCACAGGTGGTGATCAGGTTTCCTCGTTTTCTCACTTGTTTTGAACCATGTTGACACCTTGCCTTAGGGCCTCAAAAGCTGCCAAGCCCAACAGCACATCCCTTGACATCTTCCTTTCTAGAAATGTTTGGTTCTCACCATTTCCCTAAATTTGTACAGGTCTCTTGTCATAGTTCCCCATTAGTTTCTGCAAAGATTTCAGTTTTCTGAAGCTACTGATTTTATACAGAGAGCTTCAAAACTTCTCATTAATGATTCTGACAGAAAAATAAAAATGGCAGTGCTGAATACAGGTGCCATCATCACAGGCTCAGCCCAGGGACATCTGACTTCAATAGCTCTGATTTGGCCATGTCTACAGGTAGTTAGGCCTCACTAAGGATGCTAATGATTTCAGTTAAAATACATGCAGCATTACCCTTTGTGCTGTGTGAGCAAGTTTTTTCATAAGAATCATCATACCTTCTCAGGCAGGCTCTGAGAACACAAACACAGGCAGTGCAGGACCAGCAAGAAAAAAAGGAACAGGAGCAAGATTCATTCCCACAGCAACAGACTGAGAATGAGCATGAGGACTGTTACTTATCTGTGTTGACAGATAATGCACTAACCAAGCAGGCTGCTCATTTTCCCAAGTTGATCAACTGCTTTTGAGTTAGGTGCTATTATATGTCACTATGATAGTAGCTTGGACCCTCCTGTAAAAGAAGTAATCCTTTCTTTCACCTCTGGCCCTTTCCCTCCAGCTTTTAATGAAAGAAAAAGACTTAAGGCACATTAACTTGGTTTCATTTTCAAGTTCTGCTTTTGTGCAAGACTCTGTAATTTTGTGAGAAGCTACATCAGGGATGAGCTGGCCATGTGGAGTTTTGCAGTCGGCATGCTGAAGCTGGTGCTCATTCCCACCTCCATCTGGGGCCAGCTCTGTAAGCAATCCAGGAGCTGCGCTCTCGAGCCTTGCCCCGTTTCATTGGCAAGCAGCTCCCACAGCTATTAACTGCCGAGATGCTTTCAGGCAGTGAAATCGGTTGCCATAAAGGACATTCAGTCAGAGAATAGGCAGTGGGTTCTGCCTGGTGGGACGTCATACCCACAGGAGCACAATGTTTGTGAAGCTGCTGTCGTAAAGGTGAGATGCGGGTGGTCACCACAGAGAGACTGTTTCATAACACAGTTTCCTTCGTAGATTTGGTTTTCAGTCATGGCCTCTAGGATTCAGTACTAAGTGGATCATTTAAGCCTGAAAGGATACTGTGGACTTAGCTGGTCAGTGATAGAAAGAAGTCAGTATTTGGTTCTCTTTCTTTGTGTCATGGCCACCTGCACATTTAGTGTCATTGCAAAAGGCTGAATATTGATTTATAGACAGGTACTCAACATGGGTTAGGTACATTAGAAAAGAAACATTTTTGGAAGCTTTTTACATCTTCTTACCAGGATCAGCTCTACTGTGTCTACCTGCTCTTCTGCATGATTACTTCAGCTAGTAATTAAGGAAATCACAAGACAGGGCACTTACTGCTGGATGCATAACAAATTATTACTCATGTAGTGCTGATATTTCCTATTTTTTCTTTCTTCTGTTTTAATATGGATGCTGAGTATTGAAAACAAAAGACTTCTCAGGTGAGGAGTTTAGAAGTGGAGGAGGATTTGGCAAGTCAGGAAGGAGGGACACAATCCCACTGAGGTTAGTTGCATTCAACTTGAAGAATCCTGTAAGTGTAACTTAGGTCAAGAGGCACCAATACATATGTATTTTGCTCTCTGTTACAAAGTTCATCCATTGAACTAAGAGCTTGGGCCTAAGAAAACAAGGAGATTCAAGCCATGCAGCTGACTACACAGCTGAGATACTCTATGCAAAATGAGAAGCTGGAAAATACTGTATCACAACTTGACCTCTACCGAAACCCAGACCAACTCCTCAGCTATCTCCTTCTCCACAGATCACTGTTACAGCGCTGTCGCATCAGAAATTAACAACTACCAATCACTACTGCTGCTGTACTCAATCCCTGTGTTGTGTAGCTTCTGAGAAGTGCTGTGCTGGAGGAGGTCCTCAGGGCTTATAGGTAGTCTTTGGAATGAGGAATAGGAACTGGGACAGGTAAAACAAAACTGTCCAAGTCCTTTGGTCAGAGTAATTCACCAAGGGCATCAGCAAGAGAAAAACTAAATTACTTCCTTTAACATTGTTAGAAGCCACTGGACTGAATTTCACATGCTTTCCTAGGTCTAGGTACACAAATGTATTATAAGAGCAAAGAAATGCTACCAAGTTCTCCCTATAGGCCAAATCTCCTCTGTGCCTCTGAAGCAGCTGTGGTGGTTCACAGGGATGGAGGCTTCTCAGCGCATATAGATTGTGTCCCTAAAATGGCTAATGCTGCAGAAGCACCAAAAGGTGAAAGGCAGAGCTGCTTTCCAAGAACATATTTTGCAAAAATCAGAGGAAAAATTATACGCAAAGCTACCACAGTGTTTCTGCCCTTCAGTGAATAACTCCTGACCAGAAACTTCCCCAGCCCCTTCTCTCTGCTGCGGTTGTCCCCTGCTGTACCAGCCCCTCTGCAAAGCTCTCCAGATTTGTCCCATTTCTGACGATCAGAAGGCATAAGAGATCCTCGTGGGAAGGGGCACGAGCCTTTAGTCACCACTGCTTCACACACACACTTGGCCACCCCATGGTAGAGGTGGCTCCTGGCAGGGAAAGGACAGTAGCTGGAGGCCAAGGCCAGCCGGGAAGCAGGGGCAGAGGGCAGAGAGGCATCCTCCTCACGCTGGCACTGCTGTGGGACATTACAGGGAGGGGAGGCAGAGGAGGTGAAGCAGCAGCTGTAAAACGTCTTACAGGACACCTTGTACTTGGACTTGAGAGTGCTCCTCAGCTTGGAGAGCAGCTCAGTCCCCTCCTGAGGATGACAACATTACTTCGGCCAGAGGCTCCAGATTTCCACCTTCTACCCGCTGCAAAGAACTTTCTCTATTGTTTTTGTTCTCAGAAGACAAGACAGTAACCAGGGATTAACTGCTTTGCTTCTTAACTGACCATTTTAACCCATTTTATAGAAAGTTCAGGCTAAACAATTTAAGTTGAAATGCAATGATCCTTTCAGGGAAGAGATCAGACATTTAAAGGGGGGAGGGGGCGGAGAGAGAGAGAGCACCCTGCTAGCTACTACCGACATGAGTTTTCACTTTCCTGTCATTGTTGTTTCTTTTAACTATTTTAGATTCACTGTTAAACACAAGTTTTCCTGATCAAATAACGGACATTAGTTGGTAAAGAAAACATTCAAAGGAGTAGAAGAAAAAAGTTCCAATTCCTCATTCTCCATACTGACTACATCCTGAGTCTCACTTTGATAGCTTGAGAAATACTATAACTGCTAGAGATTCAGCCAAGAGCATCAATGTTCTGTCATCTTTGTTACACTACTTTTTAAAGGGAATTTGACATTTATTTTTCCAGCTGGAAGCTTGTACTTTGATTTCATTAAACGATCATCAATTATTCAACTTAATACTGTAGTTCAATGCTGGACCTGAAATTGGAAGCACTGAAGTTTTTGTTGTTTCTTATCTGAGCATTGTCGGTCAAGGAGATAGATAAAGTGAAAATGGAGTATCTAAAATGCTTTTGAAATTATCCTGTATATATTTCACCAGAAAACAGTGAGATGCATTTTTAATTTACTTTCATGGACAGGTTTTCATGTGCTGAGATGGCTTTCCCCAAATTCTTAATTCTTTTCATGTTAAGAGCATTTTGCAGTCTTCAGAATTTATCATATATAGGAAATATTCCTGTATGTCAAGTCCTAAAAATCACAAGGACTGGACATTGAAATCCATGACCTCAGTGATTAATAGCTCCTTGCAAACTGATTTGCAGCCTTTTCCCTATTGTGCAGAAACATAACAAAACAGAAATACCAGTGATTTAATCTGGCATCATCAACCACCAAAAGATGAGTCAGAAATAGATTAGCAAGTGTTCTAGTTGATCTTAATAGTGCAGTGACAAGTAAATTTAAGGATGACAGATGAGCCCACAGACTAGCAAATCTGACTGTATTATGGCATGGATAAACATGCTGTCTTTTCTAACAGCTGGCCATGAAAACAAATTGGAGGGCCCAATTATTGCAAAAGACTGACAGAAATATGTTAGGATTTCAGTTTGTAAGATACCCAAGACATTTCTCTTAACTTTACTGGTAGATTTATTTTTTTTTCCTCTGAATCGGAGCATCAGCACTACCCTCCAGTGTAAACCCAGTAATGCTTCCTGAATGTTCACATGCTCAGGGCATTTTGAGCTGCACCTTTAAAAATAAATAAATAAGGAATGAACTCGTTTGGCATTTCAGGCCAGTGACCAAAGCCAGGGAGCCTGGTGAGTATGCTACTATATTCCCTTTAACTTTATTTTTGTGGGCATCATGCATTTTTATACATTTCCCTGAACCAATGTAATATAAAAGATTTACTGTTACAGTTTGTGTGTGGCCAGGCAATGGCATATGGAAAACATGTTTCCTGCTATTTAATTTAATTACTCTAATCACGTGCCAGCCCCAGGCATGTCATTCTGGACCTCTGAGGCTCTTTGTCTGTCAAAGAGATGGACAATATCTTGGCTTTGTTTAGTTGCTCTGCAGGCTGCAGATAAAACCACTGAAATACTGACTGTTTGTTTAACCAAAACTTTGCATTTTAACCATTTGGCTTTGATTTTTTGTTTTACAAGAAAAGATGACATTTTGGCCTTGGTGAGCTGAAAAGGAAATATTAGGAATATGAAGAAGAAATGTCACTTTCGGGGCTTAATAGATGAAAAAGAATACTCTGGCCTTATGGTCAGAAATCAGCTCTGTTAGCAGAAACTTAAGACATGCATCACTGTTATTTTAGAGTTGCCCGTTAGCAAAGGCAGCTGGAAAAGTCCTGTTTATAATTGCTCCTTTCCAATATGGTTAGCCCTTCATTCAACAGTTTCAGTAGATTTTTGTTTCTTCCATTTTAATAGATGAAACTGTAATGGGTGAGAAACTAATTAAGATTCCAGAGCAAATAATCATACCAATAATGTTGCATCCAGCTATAAGTTAGCTTTTATGTTAACACTCTACAGTTATTTTTATATAAGAATTTTCTGCCAATTACAGCTTTAAGTCTTTTGACAAAAATTCAAGAGCAGATAGACAGATTACAGTACTCCATTCATATTATAAACCCCAAATCTTCAGAGAAATTAATCACACACTTAGCTTTAAGTATGTGCTTAACACCACCACTTCCTTCACTTGTAAACAAGCACTCAAGTCCATGTTTTCCTGCATCCAGAAGTGATACTAAAGAGTACTTTAGGCTGTATGAGGATATCATTTCTAACAATCATATTGTCAGAAGAGGAAAGAATAAGAACCAGCTTTTAATCAAATCAGTTCCATCTTATAAGGAATTACTATGTGTAGAAAGACTTGTCTATTCTTGCATTTTTGGAAACTGAATGAACTTCAGTTACTATAAGTTTCAGCCATAAATTAATCTACATCTTTATATGGTAGAGCGCCAGCATCTTGCCACAGTAGTTTTCAAACTATATTGTATGGAATAGGGTGGACACAAGGTCTATGAATATGGTCTCAAGAGGTCTGTATCATCAGAGGGAAACATTGGATGGGATGCAAAAAAGGAAAGCGTCCATCTGAGCAGAGTTTACACATTTCTGATATATTGGTGTATGGATCTCCCACTGGCTTTACTTTTCCGCATTTTCTAGCTGAATCAATAAGATACAATAAATAAAAATTATTTCCTTTAAGTTACACAGTTCAGCAATGCAAGAATTAAACATTTTATTACTAAATTCTGAATTACAGCTCCTGTCCCCTTTAGCTTTGAGCTAACCACTAGATGACACTACTTCCCACTCACTAACAGGTGGGGGCATATGCTCCCATCTCCCCATACACCCATTCATGTATTTACATGCTTCTTGATTCAAGAACCTCAGAAAGAACATTATACAGAAATTGCCTTCACCACTATACATTTTGATGAATTTTGTGTATATACATGTAGGTATTTAGGTGCATGCATGAAGGTGTACACAAGTATTACAAGCCATGGGCATGTGTCTTTGCATGATTTATAGAAAACATGTATTATAACTCATTATGTGAGTCTTTAGGGTGTTGTAACTTAGCAAGTGTTGATGACAGCTCTACTTGAAAGAAACCCGAGGAACTCCAAGAAAAACTTAAAAGGCTGGAGTTTGTGGACAACATTCTCCTTGTCCCCTACCTCCCCCCCCAAAAAAAAAAAATCAGGGGGGGGTTACTATATTGGCTTCTGTGGTCTGATTCTGGAAAGACTGGGCACAGGGAAAAATATCACTCTGAAGAGTCAGGCAAGAGCAGGCTGCACTATTCAAGTCCAAAAATGACAAACTGCGAGGAGAAGGAGAAAGACACAAAAGGGCTGTCATGCATATCCATAAGGCGGCAGCTGCTGCTGCTGTGTTTTTTAAATTAGGAAGAATGAACTTTCCAGAAGGATGTGTGGAAAGAATACCACATTTCTAAAAGGCTTATTTTCAGAAATCCAGAAACTCCAGATTACTCGAAAAGCAGCTCCTCCAAAATTACATTTATGCTACTAAATTGCAGGCACAAGAACGTGAGGGTATGGAATTGGCATAGTAACACCTTCAGATACACTTTTATTTTTGCCTGTGTCAAACAAGCATCTTGCTTTGTTAAGATTCATCTCAATGATTTATAACACATTTGCTCTATATGTGCTATAACTGTAATACATAAGTAGTGTGATATACTTCATTAAAAGAGTATTTTAGATAGCTATACTAAAACGTCTTTAAAATCTACCTGTTGTTTACTAGTGTGCCAATGTACTACCCATAAGCAAAACAAAAATAAGATTTACTTTTTGATTTAGTAATCTAAATGTGAAATATTGATCATCATTTTGTAGCTATTTTAATCCTGACCCCCCCACAACTGTGGCAATGTGGGTTGGGTACATCCTTATCCTCATCCTCTATCACATTAGCCAAGTAGTTCCGTATTCCTGTCGAAGGGAACCTGCAAGCAGGGAGGGTGAACCTCCTTGCCTTGAAGGGATGCTCTGCTCTGTTTACACTTCATATTCTATCGCAACACATTATTTTAGCATTATTTCTTCTGTTTTAATACAAAGAGCTGCTACTAAAGTATAATAAAGCTTTACAGTCATGTAATATGAAGCCCACAGAATGTCTACCTAGCACTAGGTTAGCGAGCAAGGTATTTCTGCTAATAAACTATTTTTGTTACATCAAGTTTGTCATAAGAGATACAATCTCAATTGCTGATATGTAGGACTTCGAGAAATTACATTCCCTTAATAGTGTCAGTTTTGCTGTATCAGTACAACAGTTCAGTTAATGTAATGATTCCTGTAGTTCTGTTGAATGTTTAGGAATTGTATTTACAGATAAAACCTATCCCACTCACAATTAAATTCTTCTAGCTTACAACAGTGCAAGTTGATATCCCTATAAAAAAGCAATGATACACCATAGGCACAGCACCATATTTGCAAAATTATGTTTTTAAGTAATTTGTCAACAAAGAGATATATTTATCTATTGCAACCAACAACTTAACTAGATCCATGTAAGAACTGAGATTTTCTTAGCAGTTTAAGGGTGCCCAAGTCCTCACGAACAACAGTGGCTGGAATCAAGGGTACCTAAATTGCAACCATAAGCAATGTAATCAAAATCAAAGATACAATTTTATCCTGTGCATGTATTATTTGGACAGGTTAATTTATTGGGGATTATGGATCTGAGGAGAAAATACATTAATCTTAAACATAAAATAAGAGAAAGGCTGAGAAACAACATGTTAGCCAGAGGTTTTGCTTGTTTATTAAAAATGCTGCCTTGTATTTAATCTAATTACCTTTTCAGACTTTTATTTCCTTTGCAGATCTTGCGCTTTTACTTTTCATTTAGACAGGACATTTATGTGAATGGCTTCTTTTTCACTGATTTCCTGCAGTTTCTTAGATTTGTCAGTGAACATGCTTGAGCCTCTATCCAAAGACTGCTTAGGAAGGGAAAAAGCTCTCCAGTCTATTTGTGGCTAAGCATGAGCTCCAGGATAGCTACCTACAGTATAAAAAAGCAGGCAAGACAAGAAAGCAGCTTATCTTCAGATCTGAATCTGGAACTTGCTGCAGTAAAAATACCCTGTTGATGCATACATGACCTATGTAGGGACAAGTTCCCTGCTCAGTCTGATTGCAAGAGCACACAGTATAAGCTTTTGCATTGCTTTTGAAGGGAGAGAGATAAAAAAGAAGTTTTAAGTCACTTTTGTTCTCTCCTTCTGACAAAAGGAGTGTAGTCAAAATTACAGCAACCCAAGAAATGCAGTCCTTTGGGGCTAGCCTCTTCCCTTTCTCAGGGCTGGGACCCTTAGGAGCAAAGCAGCTTGGTTATACCCGCTACACTTGTGGAAAAGAAATTATGACTTAATGATGTTTCACTCTTGCCCTGTAGCAAAGGTCTTGTTAGTTGGATCCGAGATGGCAGTAGGAAAAAAAAACCTTGAAAGGCAGCAAAACTACCTCAAAGTACAAAGTGTGCGAGCAATCAAATGGATGCAAACCAAATTCAGAAATTGGAAAGTAACCTATGCAGCTTTGCACAGCCCTGGAAGTTATTTATAAGCAAATACTTCAAAGTCTTTCTTCCTCTCTCACTCCCATATATTACTGAGGCAGCAGGGGCAAGCATTTTGGAGCAGTGCAAATGGTGACTGGGGTAACAAACAGCCAAATTCAGCCTTTGGTGTAAAGCTGCCTTCACATCTGCTGGGGACACACACGTGCCTTTTGACAACTGCTGTGAAAACTCTGTTTGTATAATCCAAAGTCATTGAATTTGGATTATCATCTTAACTGCCTTGTTGAAATTTTTGCTTCTGTACTAAACCAGGATTTGGATTAGAATAATCTACCATGTTACAGACTGATATCAAACTCAATTCCAATGCATAGTATGGAGCAATGCCGTTCAAAACATCTTTTAAACGGAGTATATACCAGTGGAGTAGAAGAAAGTTTTATTTTCAATAAGAAGGAAAAAAGAAAAAAAAAGTACCCTTCCATGCATAGCTCTTCAGGCAGCTTATAGTGAGGAGTTGTTAGGAGGAATTATTACTTCCCCACACCTTCAACAGCATCAAGAATTCCTTTTAAGCTAATCTGAAGACAAAACCATTCAGGGTTAAACTAAGTCCTGTGACAGTTCAGTGAGATTTTGATCTCAGTAGACATGAATTTGGTCTGGCATTTTCAAATCTACCTTTTACCTAAGGCAGCAATGGTGAGGTTCTTCCTTACATAGAATCGTGTGTGATGATATTTTCTGTAATGGTAAGATACATTTCTTAGCTCACAAGGAATGCAAGAGACCACACAGGCAAAAAAAAAAACCACCTCACCAAAAAAATCCAAACCAACACCAACAAACAAATAAATAAAAAAAGACAGACAGACACCCCTCCCCCAAGAAAAAAAAAACAAAACCAAAAACACCCCCCTCAAAAAAAAACAGGAAAAAAGCATCAGGAGATACAAAAAAGAAATGGATTTAAGCTTCCTAGAGGGAAGCTCTTGAATTTTGAAATATAGAAGATGGAGCTATACAAAACTATCTCTGTGAAATGTGTTACAACTACAGCACAATCCCTTTCTAGCAGTTGATCATTTTACTAAAATTGTTGTAATAGCTAGTTTTACGCACTTGAGGTAGTGAGTAGTGTCCAAGGCAAAAGATTTATAGTTTGCTCCGTGTATAATGGTATGAGAGGAACTGGCTGCCAAAAGGGACTGCGATTTGAAGAGGGCGCCTTTGGTTTGGTAGATGGTGTATTTGTTCTGTGGCTGGAATTGACTAGAAGAAGTTGTTTGATGCACTGGCCAATGATAACTATCTTGGGAGAGGGAGAAACCCAAATCCTCCAAGTTTCAGGGAGAGTGCAGAATGAAATACTTGGGTATGTGGAAAAAAAAAGATAAACTCCATGGCAACATGAAGTCGATCAATTCATGGGGCATTTTGTGGTTTATCACTTAAAGAAAAAAAAAAAGATTTATTGACCCCCAAATCATGGTAAATTTTAGTATTAAATGGACCTCTTTTGAAGACTAAGCTGCTTGAGGAGACAGTAGTTTTGGAATGGAGCCCTCAGCCTTAGAAATAACACTGCTGGTTTGGCTCTGCTTCCAATATTGTTGCCTGGTTTTAAAGCTTTTCAGCAGGACTTCACTCCAGTCTGGTGACCAGCATGAATCACTGTGGAGTAGATTAACACAGTGTTTTCCCAAGTGTCTAATCTCATTTTAGGATCAGAATACAAACAGCAACAAAGCATCCTTAAGACCCGAGGAGTCCTAGGAGCAAGCCTGCAACTCAGCCCCGGTCTGCATTCGCGTTACCTCAGGCTCCACAGCATGGCTTGGAGTATCCAGAATTCTTCGAAAGTTCTGACATTTCTGCTCCAACCTAAAGCTTTACCTTTGCACACTAAGTGTAGTTCTTGGCTTGCCTGTGAGAATGGTCTTATATGTATAACATCTTATCCTCTAAATCCCGCCTGCTGAGTGGATTCTTCCTTTCAAGCTCGCTTTTTATTGCTAGAGGGAGAGTTTTTGGAGGAGCTGTGTCTGTATTCCTTCTCTTTTGCTTGATGTTTTTGCTGCAATTTTAACACTCCTGAAATCAGGGAAGAGCTTTGCACTTTTGAACCAGCCTCAGTCCCTCCAAGAGGCAATGGCTGAGAGACACTGATCGAAAGTTTGCTAAGCTATTTGCACACCTCTAAGAGGAGACCAGGCTAGTCAAATGCAGATTAAGGTCTTTTCAAGTTGTTAACCAGAAAATTCCTTTATTGTTGCTGCACTTGGCATTTTGACATCAAGAGATTGATCAATATAATTTAAAAAAAAAAAAACAAAAACCCCAACAAAATCTGCAGCCCATATATGAGGATTAGAACATATAAAAAGAATTAGGAAACAGCAAGAAGTGATTCCAACTCACTGATGCCAAAGAGAATGTGTGCAAGAAGGGACAGCTGTAAAAGATGTGGCAGAGAACAATAAAGCATGCATAGAAATGAAGAAGGACAAGTTAGGCATCAGGCATGCTTCAACCAAGTTCAGGTCATTGACCATTACAACATATAGGGACTTGTATGAAGTAATTTTAAGTAAAACCACTAAAGTGCTTAGGCACCTATTTTGAAGATGCCTCCTTGCCTGTATGTGTGTGACTTCCTCAAAGCTCCATGGAAGTAATGCAAGTGCATTCTCTGCTATCTAATGAAAACATTTGTGTATTTACTTATGTATGCAAACCCAACAACAACAACAAAAGAGCTCATGTGTGATAGGACCCTATATAACTAATGGTGGAGACAGCAGGCCTGTAGACAGCCCCCTCAGGAGGTAGGAGATGCATCACAATCTGTCACTTTATAGACTCTGAAGATTATATACTTCTCTGTGTATTAAAGGATGATAGGTTTGTTTAAACAAAAACCACCACTAAAATTTGTATTTAAAATTACCAGCTTTCTGTAATAAAAGGTGGAAGGGAAGGTTCCTTAAAAACATATCATATGAAAAATTACCAACATTATTTTGAATATATTACGAATTAAAATGAGCGCACATTTTTGCATGTCATTCTATTGCCTTTTCTCATGTTACAGTTAGGTCAGAACTAAAAAAAAAGAAAAATACAGGGACTTTAGTAAGTACCATAATATAGAATTATATGTTGATTTTTCCATGGGCTATTAATATCTTGTTACTGTGAGACTGTACTGGTTGGTGGTTTCTGGTTTAGTGGTGTTTGGCTTGTAGGTAAAGGAAAAAAGAAAAAAAAAAAAGAACAAGACCACCTCTGACATGAATACTGACCTCCAACTGCTATTTTATGTAAATATTTTTTGGTTATTTCCACATTTTTATCTTTAATAGGAATAAACTAGCATTACATCTTCTTAGCCTGCATAGATTTTTGTGCATGCTCAAAAAATATGTGTGGAAATACTTTTATCTTGCTTACAAGTTTCACTAGTATCAAGATCAAGACTCTCTTAACTTCTGGATACTGGGTGGAATTCCAAGAGACATTCCAGTGGGTAATAGAATAGAAGATGTAAAATTGCCAGTAAGGGGGAGAGAAGAATTTTCTCTCTCAATCAGTCACAGGAGAGGGTGGGAAAAGCAGTGTAGGAGTGGTGCCTAATGAGTTCTCCTAGGGCAATGCCTTTTAGACACTCCTAAATACACTAAGTCATAATCAGACCTGCTTTCCTTCTCCCTTTCTTTCAAAAAAGAATTGTATTCCTAAATATCTAACAAGAAAAGATTGAAGAAGTTCCATTGTTATCTCTAAGACAAACTCAAATTTCCCTTTGCCTGTGAAATGACTCAGAAGTAGGAGACTGAAAATGTTACCACATAGCTTGTAAAGGTTAGTGGTATTTAGCTGTTGATATAAAAGCCTCGGTGAGGGACTGCATTTGTAGGGGGTTGCTAATGGAATACAGAGCCTTTCGCCTTTGGGTCACTGGATCAAATCTGTCCCTTGTGGATAGTGACCAGAGTTTGCTACAATTTAAGTTTTCAGTACCCTATATAAATTAAATATGTAGAAATTAGAGATGGAAAAGACCTGTTACAGCTTGCAGCCTATCCCCCTACTAGTGCAGAATCATTCTCCCCAGTGTATTTCCTGATTACGGATTTTCCAGTTCCTAGCAGGTCCTGTCCACCCGGCAGAGCAAAGCAGCTGGTATTAATTGATGCCTGAGTTTAACTGGGTCCTGGTGAAGTTCCCATGCTGGCACTGGAGCTGTCGGAGGGGTTCGGCAGACACGTCTCTGCTGCTTGCCTCCGTGGAGGGCACTGAACAGGCAGCAGCCCAGGGACTGCCTGTGTCCCCCCCACTGCTGCCTGCTATGGGGAATCAAGCAAAAGTCCCAGCTCCTTCCCACCCTGTGCAAAATACCTTATAATACAGGGGGATTACTGAATCTCATTTCTACTGCCTCACTTATCCCCCTTTAAAGTCCTACCAATGGCCCTTCCATAACCCAACAGCTGCAGGTCATAGTTCTAAATTGTTGGTCTGATGGATTAGTTCGGGTAGCTATAGGGAAGGCCAGATATTAGATCAGACATTGATATGGAATAAAATTTTCCCAAAGTTTGGAAGAGATTTAGAAGCTTGCTTGGGGCTTCTTTTTGATATAAATGAAAAGGTTTGAACCCTATTACCTTTTACAGCTTCCATTTGCAAGTAATTAACTATGTTGCAGAATGCCCATTATTAAGTGCTAGGAACGGCGTAGTGACAATATTAAGGTTAGTCTTGTAAGATATTTAATGACTACTGCTGGCTATAGCGCTATAGATACACATGGGCTTTGCAGGCTTAAAAAAAATACAACAAAAAACCCACACCACCAAAACCCAAACCAGTAACAGCGGCCCATTCCAAAGTAATATAAGCATGCAATAATTAAAACAGTCCTTATTCTCTAGAAAGGAGTCTGAGTGGGGCTACTTTAACTTACTCACCTTTGAGTGCTTCAAGGTGCAAGTTACAACACTGGGACAGCGTCGAGTATAAGTGGGATTTCCTCAGCACTTCTAATTTTGGCCATATGTGCCTGTCCCACAGACTTTATAATCTAACACTTCCTGCTAAAAATGCTAGAAGTACAAATGCAGACTTCAAAATATCAGAGCAGTTTTAGAAAGAAAACCCAACTTTGTTGCCGTTGCTCCCTCAGTGCGCTGAAACCCGAAATGCCAGCAAGGGCGGCGTCTCAGAGCTGTCCCGCACACCCCAACTCACTGCTGGCAGGTGCTGCTGGAGGAGCAGAGTTTGCTGCTGCATGGCCACAGCCCAGGACTCCCAAGTACCCCATAAAATGCAAGTTTCTCCATTTGCAGTGCAGCTAACGACCACTGTGTTACCAGAGTTAACTTATTTCTGATACTCACACTGCCAAAGTTTCAGCTGTTGAAAAATTCAAGCGATCATAAAGAAAGATCCTTTGGGCTTCAGAAATATTACAATCAGGTGGCTTAAAAAAGAAGGAAAGAATTTAAAACAAAAGAACACCAAACAGGAATACAAGTAGTACAAAAATTTGCAGTGAATCTGCAAAGGGGACACTCCACACTTTTTTTCCAAGGTAAAAAAACCCACAACCCTGTGTTGTGAAATGTCTTTTTAAACACAGATTTAGAGAATGAAATTGAGGGTTATAAACTAGTAGCCAACAAAAGCAAGAAAGGCTGGAATGTTGGTAACCAATTGCAAGCACAGGATCCAAGCAAAACATCTTGAATTGCTAGTACTGTAATAAATTACAGTTTTCACTTTTGTATTCTGCAAGTGAAAACAGCACTAAGTCAAGCTTGAGAGAGGGAGAGTAAAGGATGACCTTTTTAATTCACCCGCACCCATTACAAGTAGAGGAACTGCAACATGGAGCAGTGCAAAATGAAAATACAATGCCCATCATTGTACAAAGGGACAGATCCTGCTCCCATAAAACAGGGTTCCTGTGTCGCTGAAGAGTTAATTGTCAGGTAGCAATAGATGAAAGCCAAACCAGGCTCTGGGATGGTCTGCTATGGTGGCTGTTATCTCATTTTCTTCCATGGATTAATTTTCCCCTCTTTAACTTTAATTAGATAAAAGTCTAGGGGTGGGAGGTGGCCCTGGAGTGCTCAAAGGGCAAGAAGTGGTCAAGAGCTGGTTTCTCTCAAACTTTGATTAGCCTATTTGATAAGTGATACTAAGCACCCCAATTGGTTAATGAATGAAGGGTTCCCGTGAGGTAAGTGGCTGGGAAATTTAGCCTCCCCCACAAGGACAGCAAATATGTAAACTTCTGTCCTTCAGTTAGGTGTCTACTGTGGTTAGGAGTAAGGGTGATTTATATCCTATCTGGGTCCTGGAGTGTATCTACATTGATTGACTCCCTTGATCTTGACATCAGTCACTTGGGCTTTCAGAGAAAGGGGGAACATAGGAGATAATGAAAGCTACATTAAAGAAGACCTTAACATTTATGTAAACGTTATTCTATCTTCAAAGGCAGAACTATCTTTCAACAGAATGGAGATTTATTTCCTTCTTGAAAATATTAGAAAGAAAAAGTTGCAATATATTTCATATCAAACCTCTAGCTTTGGTGCCTTTTGGGGTCTGTCTCTTATTTCTTGACTAAATTGCATTATAGTCAAAAGTTTTACTGCACACTGCTTGCAAACACCGACGCAGACACACTAACGTCTTGTGCAAAGAGACATCATCCTCTCCTAGTAGGGGGAAGAGGGGAGAAGAGAGAGAGAAAGACAAAATGAAGAGTTTGGAGAGTAGAAGCAGAAGCATAGAGAAAACATTTGGAAGGCTCATACATTACTATGTATTAAATGTGGGGCTTTTATACATGTAAATCCATGGCAGTAGAAACCAGAACATTTAAATAAAACTAAAATGCACCTCTCAGATTCTCCCCTAGTGAATATCATAATAAGATTTCCCCGGCTGGCTGCCAGGCTATCCTTGGCCCAGAACACAGGGGCAGCTTTGGGGCACGCTGGGGCCGGGAGGCAGCCGGCAGTACCCTCTCTCCACTCAGCAGGTGACCCACCAGGCCAGCTGCAGCACGAACATCAATTAAAGCAGCATTTTCAACAATGCTGAGCAGAAAGGCGATTTGTACAACTGAGAAGCCGCACCACGTTATCAACCGTGGAAGGCTGAAAAAACGCACAAACTCTTCTGGGTAAACATCTCTAATTTTGCTACAGAATACCTTCCCCCAGAGAGACATTTACAAAATCACGAGGGCAGCAGGCAAAGTGGATGAAGAACTGTTATTCACCAAATCCTGCAGTATTAGATTTGGGAGCTTTTGCTGAAATTATGAGAAGATCAGTTTAAAAGAGGCAAGAGGGTTTTTTTCTTTGCACCATGAGTAGTGAAATTCTGGAATTTGTTGGCATGGGAGATTGTAGAAGCAGCAGTTTAAAGCAGGATTAGACAAATTCATGGACAACTGGGTCATAGGCAGATATTAAAGGAAAGAGACAGGGATGTATCTCTAACACCTATAATGCAAAAATTCTGGATGCTGGGAGAGTACAAGGGGAAATAATTGCAGAGAGTAGCCATGCTTACGTGCTGTCACTAAATAGCATCTCCTATTGTCTGAGACAGTATTGGGCACGATAGACTGGCATGATGCAGCAAGGTATTTCTTATTTTATCTTCTTAAATCTGATTTGGTTTTATCCAGTCCTTCAGTCACAGCCAAACTTAGAGTCTTCTATTAAATTTATGTATTTTTTTCTGACTAGCTTCAGGGTAAAGTACATTTCTGCTTTCTTTTTCTTAAGCCACAAATTATTCTCCTCAAGACAAGTAGTCAACAACACAGCTTTTTTCCTTTTTAGCTATGGGTCCCAAAAAGCTTCAACTCTGTCTTCACAACATGCAAAATGCAGTAGCTGTATTCCTGAGGAAAAGACTAACTGTTCTCAAAGACAGCTTAAAAGTGCAATAAAGTGGTAATTTACAAATTATGAGGTAGAAAATTTATAGTCCAGAATCAATCTCATTAAATACGTCAAGAATTAGGACAAGTATGTAAGTCTGAGTAATTAAGGTACAAAAAAAATATATCTGTGGAAAGTCTTTGTATTAACTAGTAGGCAGAGGACATGCAAATAAAGTCTTAGTTGCTAAGTTCTATATGGCATGTTTGGTAACTCACAGACATAACATTTGCACTGCTAAATGGAATGTGATCTGCTGTCTGGGAGGACTGGTCATTAATATGTTACCTGCAGAGCTGGGATATTCTTGTGGTAATGAATAATTTCTTTGCAGTGAAAATATTAACACAAAAAATATATAGCAAGGAGAGGAGGAAAAGGAAGTTTTCTTCCTCTTCATCTCATGCTAAAAATCTATATTCGGAGTAGGAAAGAAATGTAGAATTTCACGATTTGACTGAAAAGCTTTATTTTATCATCAGTATGAGGTCACTGAACAGCAACTATGCTAATCAAGAGAAGCACCAAACTATGGTCTTCACAATCTTACATACTTTGTATTCTGTTGAGATAAAAGGAAATGGAAGGGATGGCATCTTGCCTAGGTCCAAACCCAAATGACATTAGTACACCTGGTCAGATCAAGGTTGTAGGAAGTACAAATTGTTTCTTGGACAGTATCTCTGGACAGATAACATTTACAGAGCGATTTCTGTAACATTACTCTAGGTCTGCTATATTCCTTGGCCCCTTTTTTTCCCCTTTTTCTCCTGCAGTACTTAAACCAACCTGTAAGTGCTAACTTACCACCTAAAAACACCTTTAAAAAAATAAAAAAAATCTAATAACCAGAGGACAGTCAAGACAGCATGAAACCCCGCCTCTGCAAGGAGCTGTTGTTGAGGTGTCTCCCCTGTGTTAAAGGGGTTGAGCTATACTTGACTTTGAGGTTTCAGCTCTCCCACTTCCTCACTCTTAAATAAACAGTAATTTTTGGCAAATCAAAGAAAACCACAGCTGACCTTGCATTTATACCTGTGATTTCCTCAGGTCCTCAGTGTTATTCTGAGAGAATAGAGAACCCATGAGTAGAATTCCCCAGTGGATTTATTGGCTGCTTCTTACAGAAATAAACAAGACTCACTCCTGCACTGGAGCTGCTGAGCTGCAAGATAACATCTGTGCAGGTATTATCAGCCTCTAGATCAGATTTTGAACTCCTCAGTGACCAAAAATCCAGACCCATAGAGCTATTCCTAAATTACAGTCCCAAAGACTCTTAATTGCTCACAACAGGGCAGGCAAATCCCTGTCACCAGCCATCAGAACATCCACTGGGCAAACAGCCCAGCTAAGCAAATATTTTGGCCCAACATATGCACAAGCCCACAGCATTAGATGAGAATCACACATGTGCATAAAATCTGCTCTAGACGAAAATGATGTCTACAGAAAACTGCATTCATGCTTTGTCAGGGTGTAGCATATACTCAAGGTGATAAATCGTGTCTGTTTCTCCACCCTACCTCCCCCAGCTGCATAGTGACTAAACACGTCTATCGACCAAGTCTTTTAAGTCAAATCAACCTTTGAAAATTCCTCATTCTTAATGCTCTAACATGCATGGGTTCACAAAATTAAATTACAATATTTTTATCTGTTTGGGATCAGTACTGTTTCCTCCTCCTTGTGTTTACTTTCCTTCAGTAGCTGACATCAAAATGTTTTCTGGAATGCTGGGGCTAAATAAGTTATGCTTAACTCAATATCTAATACAAATAGCCCTGGGGAAGCTCCAGCAACACAATCATAAAAGCTACAGTTTCTTTTAATAGCTTGCCACACTTTACTGATATAGTATTTCTCTAATCACCAATCTTTACGTGCCTTCCTGACCTTGGAGCTCTCTGTCCAAATGTCTTTGTGGTATCAAAGGCTTGTGTCATTGGAAGAGTGAATGGCTTTCATTTTTCTCTCTGAAACTTCCGGTTCCTGGCATCTGCAAAGAATTATTCCAAGCAGTGTTTTCCTGCCTTGCGGCCACTGCCCTGTAGTGGCCTGACTGATGGAAGTGACTTTTCCCAAAAAGGTTATTGTGGTCAGCAGTGGGTGGGAGCTGCACTTGGTGCACAACCAGCACTGCTTTCTCAGCTGATTTTTGTCCGACCATTGGGCTACCACAACCATACGCTACAGCAATTAATTACTGTGGGTTTTTGGAAGGCATCAAATAAACAGGGTATATACTGTTTTATAGTAGAATAGAGCAGTAAACAAAAACCCTCCAAAATAAGCCACAGATTTCAAAAGCCTTCTTACTATAATAAAGGTGAAGGCCTAAGTTTAAAAGCTTTTAAAGAAGTAATTGGTACAGGGGGAACCTAAGAGATCAGGGTTCACTCAACAGAGCCTCCTACTGTATGAATGTCCAAAAATCACAGTTGTGATACTCTGACCTTTTCCAAGCACTAAGAAAGTCAGTGCCTGGGTCCAGAGTCTCAGTTATTTACAATTTTTCTCTATTAAAGCTGGATTCTCGTTCTATCCAGCCTGCTCCCATTTAATGATTCTTCTCTCGCTTTTTGTCCTTTTGCTCTAGTTTCTTCTACTTGCCTCTTTTTTTCTCTTTTTTAAAATATGAAATGCAATTGGACTTACATAGGTAATTACTATGCTGAAACAAACTAAATGAAACTCATAGCATTTTCCTTTTTATTTTTTGGGGGTGGGTGAGGAGATAAGGAAGAGGATTTTCAAGGTAGTTTTTCATTACATTAAGTGTATTACTGCCTTAGCACCACAACTGCAGTCAAGCACCCTTAGTGTTGAGCACTGAACCATCATGTTGCAAAGGACAAACTGCTTGATGTCTCCATAGTTAGGATAGATAAAGCCGGGATGAGATAAGGTGACACAAAGTCTCAGAGAGGTTAGAAGACTGGTGTAAGCTCATTCAGCTGATCAGTTACAGATAAAATTTGAAAATCCTGCTTTTTCTTCTAAGAGACAAGATTAAGACAGCATTCCTCAGAGATGGATTATGTATTTCAATTACTTAAATTAAATTTTAATTCAAAGAATAAAACCAAAACATCTTCAGAGATCCAAATCCTCCCAAAGCAACCTATCTTGACCCAAACCTCCCTCGGGGCTTTCAGCCCCTGGTGCAGCTCTTTTGGCAGCATGGCCCTGTAAGCCTTTCTGAAATGAAAAGAAGAGGCTCTTCTACCCACTCTTTCCCCTGGGGAGAAGACAGACACCAGGGACACAAACATTTCACAACCAGAGGGGGCCAGCCGTGGCCCCCTGCTCAAGGCTTCTCACTCCCTCCTTTCTCATTAAAATACAAAGATTAGGCGAGACAAATCATACCTCAGGTTTAGGCACCAAGTACATGCACTGGTCACCCCAAGCTTCCTCCACGAGAATGTATTGCCTACAACAGCACCCACAGCTGATATTCCGTCTCATGGCTGGGGTCGTGTAGGCACAAATAGATGCCTCTCGTGTGAAGGCCTAATAACAGCAGAGATGAATTTACCAACTAGCTTTTGTCTCAGACATTCCTCAAGTCTTTTTGGTTAATATTCAATGCACCTAAAGTCTCAATGCCTTCAGATGGCAGCTACTCATAAATCAGCACAGTGTTTTTCTTCCTGCCATGTGAAGTTGGAGTGTGTTATTTCTACTGTAACAAGATGAATTTTGCTCTTAGCAATCATTGCATGGGTAGCGAAACTTTGTTTTCCAAAGCATTTGGCCTTATTAATCTGGGTAACTTCATGTAACGTTTTTGTACTGAAAAAAATATGTTGAATCTCTAGGTATTACAGATATTACCCCAGAAATACAGCCAGCTCCAAATGGGCTGTTGACTGTCACACAATATGCTACAGATTAGATGAGGTAGCAGATGCTTCTATCTGAATTTATACTGAACCCAGATTTTCAAAGCATTATCTGGAGTTTTGTATCAGGACCAATTTCTGTATGTACCTAAAATCAGGAGTATTCTCTAGCCAGTTAACAAGTTTATATAAAATTTACTAGAAGTCCGGCATCTTCATGATCCCTCTGCCCAAAAAGAATAAAACCCCAGAACTGCTTTAGAATGTAATGTATAGGTTGTACTGCGTTACAACATTGGAGAATATTGCTGTATGACAGCAAAAATCATCAGGGATTAAATCCAGGTTTAAAAAAAAGGAGGGGGGGGAAGAGAACCTAGTCATAGCTTAGATTGATGCCTCACAACACACATGAGGAAGACTAGAATAAGAGACAGGATTGTTTTTCAAAGTCTCTACAAACTGACTAAAACTAAGCAAAAAAGGCCAGGTAGCAGCAGTCAGATTCTTCTGAATTATATTATATCCATGTGTATAGGACATTTCAATGCCCAAAGAGCCACTTGGATGTGTGAATCTGAACTTTTATGATGAAAACCAGGGATATTTCTAAAATTGTCAGTAAAAGTCAAAAGCTTGCCAAAATCTCACATATTTTTACCCTTTTTGATTGGCACTATTAAGTGTTTAATTGCTTTAATTAGGTTTGTCTACTCAGAGTAGAAGAGAGAAACCAATACCCATAGTCAGAGGAGGATTTGGAAAAGGACAGAGAAAAGGAGCTGAAAAGCTCATTGCCTGAGATTGGGCCTCTGGATAGCGTTAGCTTTCTGGTTGTGCTCAGGCTAAATCTGCCATGTTTTAGCATATCTGCTGATACTGCAATCAGATCGGTTTTATCCCTCGTTGCTCACAGAAAGAAACCTTCAAAGGTGTTCTGTCTTGTAGAGTTCTGACAGGAACACACTTTGCTGGGCTGGCAGTACCTAATACTTTGAACCCAGCCCCAAAGCTTTCAGCCCGCCTTTACAGCCCTGACAAGAGTCTGAGATACATTTGACAACATTCATTCTTTTTCAAAAGGTCCCTTGTGGCCAGCAGGGTTTGCAGGCCACCACGGATGGCAGTGGCATGGATGCAGGGTGCCAGCTATCGGAAATGCCTTGGCACTGCCTGGCTTGGAGTGCTGTTGGTATGGCTCTTGGGATTCATGGTGGCCGTGAGGTTTGGCTGTAGCACCATGTGTACACTACATACCGTGTTATAGGACCACTTTTCTTCCTGGTTTCTCTGAGTAGATTTAATCCCTCCAGAGGCTGGAAGGAAAACAGGCTGGATATTCCCAGCAAGACTGAGGACAACAATGACCCCAAAGGCACAACAGTTGAGAAGTTTCTGGGGTGCCTTCACCACAATGTCTCTGTGTGGGTCACAGGGATGATCAGCCTTCCTCTACTCACCCAGTCTGTCCAGAACCCTTTTACATCCAGCTTAAAGCTACAGAGTGGGGGTGCTTTAGTTTGACTGTGCAGTACCTAAAAGCTGTGACATTTTATAGTGCCCATTGCTCTGACTTGTCTCCTACCCTTTTCCAAATCCAGCACAAACAAATCAAAACAACTTCTGACTGTACCTCTATTACTGTCTGTTGTAATAAGAAACACTGAAAGCCACAGTGCTGCATTATTTCATAGTTAAGACGGAAGTGGAGAATATTATTGATGCAATTGTGAAGGGAAGGACTTAGAAATCAGAATTTCTAATCCCTGTTCAGTTTGGATTCATAATTTTTACACCTTGTTTTCTGCACACAAAAGTACTCTATGTAGCAGACGAATTACAGATTATTTTCATGATAGCCTTTAATAGGACGGCATCACGCAAGAGATATGTATGCCTCAAATACATAAAAGTCCTCCCTCTGTAATAAGGAAAACATTCCTAGGAATTTTTTTTTAAAAAAGCAGTAAGTGCAATCGTGTATGTAATTGCACATAAATATTTAAAAAAAACAATAACAACCAAAAGCCAAACCATTCTGTGTGACATTACTACATATATCTGAAGACAAAAAGGACATCTAAGAAATCACGCCTGTGAAGATTTAAAAATTTTGTCAGACAATAAGCAAACACAGCCTTGTTTTCAGCATGTTAGTAGCTACACTTGTGCAACACAGGGGAAAAAAAAATCCAGGCACTAAAAGATTTCATTTGTCACAGGCCCCAAATGTAGAGCATTTGGGGACAGCTATAATATTATCTTGAGTAAGCACAGGGCCAACATAATTAGGAATAAAGAGGTAAGAAGCAAGGGGAATTGCCTGCATAACTTCACTTTGTAAAATCCTCCCATGGAAGGTGGCAGGTAGGAAATCTGCATAATAACAAACTTGTCACAAGACAAGGCCAACAAAATACAACAAATAGAATTAACATTTTGCTTTTACTAGTTCTCAGAATTCCCTCTTTCCCTCCTACCATGTTTCAGTAGATGTAGTTAAAGTTGTGGCTGTGGATTTGGTGCAATATTTTCCAGTATGTATTTTTTCCAAGTGTTGTGTGGCTGCAAGAAGACTGTGTCTCTTCTTTGTGAGCATTGCTTTAAGAAGCAGCTGTTGAAGTGCCAAACCCTCCTCTCAGATATCCCAATGAAAACCCAGAATAAATTTCTTCGTTTCCCTCTAGTCTATCTAGGCTTAGATCTGTGTAAATAATCCACTCTGGCCCCAAAACAGAGCTATAATGTGTTATAAATTATAACTTATTTTCGGAGATTACCTTCTCCACTGACTGTCAGGTCCTTTCTTTTGAAAGTTACTGGAAGCCCTCTGCTCTTTGACTGCACCCACACAGCTCTTGGGACACGAGATTTGTGCTTCCCAGCTGGCTCATCTGCCCCTTCCAGAGACAATCTCCAGCATGGGGATGCCCTCCCAGGGTGCCATCAGGCTACACTCAGGGAGGCGCTTTAAAGGACTGCGCTGGCAATGGAGCTGATTTTCAGGGCTGCCTTCCCCAATATACATTATTGACCACTACCTCAGCTGGCCTTTAAAACAAAGCGATAGTGATTCTGAGTGCTAAGCAGCTGTCCTCTGAAAAAACAGCCATTTCCTAAAGTAGAAAGTTATTTTTGTCCTACATTTAGGCACTTTTGAAAACTTTAATATACCCAAGATTGTTGTGTTTTCTCTTGCGTCAGGAAGGACATCGATCATAGTAAGGAGTAACAGAGCCCAGATGAGGAATATAGACTGGGGTTTGGTCTCCAATTTTGTGTCCTTTAGTCTCTTAAGCATTCAGACTTCTTTTCCTATAAATTACTCTTTTAGGTAGAGAAAAATATCATGCTGGCTAATGCAGTGATAAGATCTTTATGTAGAGTGATCAAATCAATTAACTACCTTCCAGAAGTGCTACACTGGGACAAATGTTCTTATTGCCCCCAATTCTCCTCCCCAGCTAGTATTCTTTTTGCTTTTTCTTACTGTTTCCATTTCTTGTAATTTTGTAATATCTTATGATATTTGAGGATTCTGAAGTTGTGAATATGTGGAAGACTCAGCTTTTGTTGGAAAAAGAACAAAGGCAAGAAAGGACTGGAAGATAGTTGAATATACAAGCAAAATAGCTTTCAAATTTAAAACAGAAAGAAAATGGAGAGCATTATCATAAAGAAGAGAGATGGTGAGAAGGGAAGAGGTTGGAGCTTATGATACTTAGTTATTTGGATTTTGTAATACTGTTCCCTTTTTCTTCTCCCTTTTAGTCCCAACCATTCTTCCATATCCCTCCTCATGACAGAGGTCTAGCTCCTTTACTTTTTTAGAGGGGACATACGAAGTACATTGCAATTAAGCAAGTTCACATACATTCATTCATCCTTCCCATGAAATAAAACAAGTATTATGGTCTCTTCTGAACTATACTTTGCATTTTGAGGGCCAAGATCTGCTCAAGGAATGAGAAACTGGAGAATTTATTTTGCATTATACAATTAGTGCTATGCTAGCACATACTATTTTCCATGTTTTGTTTTAACCCTCTATTCATTCATAAATCAGCAAACATAAGGTTTTTCCTCCCCATTTTCAATTTGCCCATTCTGGCAGTTCTCCCACTTGTTAAAAACAGCAAACCTTATGCTGAGAAGCATATAGTAGGAAAATCCTTGGTTTCAAGAAATATTTAGAAGTAATCTTTAGGTGTTCAGTTCAATTTTGTTCAAATTACACATAATTTGATACAAATAATTTGATCTTATTCCAAATGAAATAAAACAAAGAAGTACAACAAGCTGCACTTGTTTGTTGCAGAAATGTATTTATTCTATAAATATATAGAGCATTCTGTGAACATGTAGAACACTTTATAGGTATATGGAACAGATCTGTAAAGGTCAATTTTGTGATATTTTCTCTTTTTTTTTTTTCATCCACAGCATCCTTCCTATATTCAAATCCTATATTTGGTAGAGTCTCAAACTATATCACCATTTCACTACACACCGCTATTTCTCTGTGTGCAAAAATCAATGATGTGAAGAGCTGAGCACCAGAGAAAAACATTTTTAAAATACTTCATGATATTTGCAAATGTGTGTGTGTGTACATATGTACATTTTCAAGAAACCTTGTAACTCTTACTACAAATATGTTGGAGAAAGGAAGTTTGTTGGCATTTTAACCACTGAAGTAACATGTGAGATTTGGTAATATACCTATCTGAAATCTTCAGAGGGGCAGAAGTCCTCCAGCAAAGGACTGGAACCTAGTATCTATCAGGTGACAACTCTGCTGTCACCTGTATGACAGCAAAAAGGAATAGTTTGTACAGAAGAGCTCTGGTGCAGGCAACGGCAGTACACACACCTGCTGGAGTTTGTTCTCTCTCTATAGATCACTACCTAATGCACAGAGCTGGTGAAACACCTTGGTTATGGCTCTTATATTTGCTGACCTTGTGGTCCCTCAATGCTCCCTGTTCTAATGTCATGTACCTCATACGAGAGAGAAGGCATCTGCAGACGGCTTTTATGCTCCCTCACGATTTTATGCTTAGACACTGGTGTGTTAGTGTGCTTGGAGTCTATATTGAAAAGCAAGGTTTTCCAAGGTTTTCTCTTTATACGTCAGACCCAAGTAATTTCCATTATTTCCAAATAAATCATGAACTCAGCAGAGTGGCCTATAAAACCAAAGCAGAATCCGCTGAAGTACACAGAAAACACAGAACTTCAGCAGGGCTGCTGGTGAATTTAGCCTGGAGACTATTATTTCTCTGCTTGAAGGCCAAACTAATGATTCTTCACTTAAACAGAAACCATGCAAGTCTGCTAAGAAAAATAGTTCCAATGAACAGCAGAAAAATGGAAGTAGTTGAAATGACCTGCATAAAGTAACACCAAACTGATTTGCCAATAATGGTGAAGAGAGTTGAGTGATATTTCCCAGAACAATGAAACAGGTGGGACAGATGATTTTTTCAATAATTAGTTTTGGCCAACTAACAGCTTAACTGAATAACTGCCAGAAGAATGCTAGGATTAGGTGGTTGTAACCATTACATGCTATTATAAGCCTATTTATTCTTCACAACAGACTAAAAGAAGCAAATACTTGTTAATACTGAAAGTTAGGGCAAGACATGGATAACTGTGTTTTCCCATTGGTATTAATTTCTGCACTTCCCTGTATTGTTTTTTTGGAAAGCACCAAATTACTTCAGGAAAGTCTTGTGGTTATTTCTAGTAAAAGTAATAAAGTTACAAGAATCCTCTAAAGAGATTTAAAAAAAAAAAGAAAAAAAGAAAAAGAAACAACACAAAAATTGTTCAGATGGTCCCTTTCTCCCCTTCATTGTACCCCCAATTATTTTTATATTTATACTAAATCTCCAGGAGAGTCAGAAAGTGAGGAAAAGTTTCATCTGGGAGTGCAAGCTTTTGAGGACGTGCTGCATTTTCTTTGCACGTGTGCTGCGCACACCACAGCATCAGCACTTTAGCAGAAGTGACAGAAGTCAAGTACCTGCCAATATCAGGAGCAGAGAAGGCAGGTCATGCAGGAGCAGGAACAGGGAATGAAACCAGCAGCTCAGCTGGACTCCTGGAACTTCCTTCCAGTAGAAAGTACTCTGTCTTTAGGGCCCTCCTTTCTGTCACTCACAGAAATCATTTCCCATCACTCCTTTCTTAATCATGCCAGGCTTCAACTTAATGACTGCCTGCCTCATATTTCTTCACCAAGATAGTTGAAAACATCTCAACCCACATGGTCATCTTTATTCCTCACCTACATTGGACCAGGATGGCTCATGTTTAGATGATCAGATTTTTGGAAACTCTCCATCTAAGGGAGCTAACTTTTACCATCTGTCCCTTTGAAAACACAAGTCAGCAACCCACCTCATGCAGTAAGGGTAAAAGGTATGGTCCTGACCCTGCTGTTATGCCCTACAAGCAGAGGCAAGGGGTGTGACCACAGCCCTGACTCACACATTTGGTCATGCAACCCAAGGCAGGGAACGTGTCCCCTCCTAAACGACTTCACAAAGGAGCACACTGTTGTCACCCCATTAATAGTCTTCGCTCTTCCCCTATTCCTTGGTCTACTAGACAAGGATGTTGTCATTTTAATAATGCATTTTGCCACCCCAAAGGTGCTCCTGCCGTGGAAGGGAAGGGTGGCAGGAAAGGGGCAGAGGCCTCTGCAGCAGCAGCTTTGCTTCTCAAGGAACAGAGGGGGAAAGCAAAGGTGGTTGAGGGTGGTGACCACACCCTGGGCAGTCACTGCAGTAAGGCCACCCCAAGTACTAAGGTCTACCTTGGCAGTAGCTGGAATAAGTCTTTCCACAGTCCTCCAGAAGGCAAGGGGAGGGCAGAGGGCACAGGGTTGTTTTGCTGTGAGCAGCAGGTTGCTGCCCAAGGCAAGTCTCCTCTGTCTAGGGCTCTAGGCAGTTCTGGGGTATGGCTTTCACCCCACTGTTCTGTATCTACACCTGACTTCCAATTGATAAGACTTCATTTCTGTTTACCCATTTTCTAGTCAACACTGTGTTCCTTGGATTACAGAAAGAGAAAACCAAATTCTATAAACATCCTGATAATACGTGACCCAATATGCCCAGATGCCTCAAGGCTAGCTGCCCTGTTTCTTCTTGTCCATGCTTTTGCTTACTCTAAACCCATTTCTACCTATTCAATCTGTGTCTGCATCCATACTTGCTATTTATTCACTTCTCATAAAAATGCTGATTCTGAATTTGTGGCTGACTATATTTTAGATGGTGATACTGATTTTTTTTTGAAAGTGATGACCATGGAAGCTTGTGGCTTTACATGTGGTTTCGTCAAAAATAGTATCGGTAGGGTTTCTCAGTCATGTGTTTTCTCCAAGTGACAGAGCAGTTTAAAAGAAGATCTCTCAACATACTCATTTTCAGGGACATCTCAGGCTAGTTTCTGGTTTAGATTGTATAGATTGACAGAGATAAGCCATTCCTGCAGTTTCACATTTGTTCACACAGGTATTTTCAGAAGACCTCATGACCTATTTTTGCTCAGTTCCTGAGGACAACTAGTTATAGTTTTGTTTGAGGACAGTAGGCTGAACAGTAGTTCACAAAACTCCTTGGTCAAGAGCGCTACAACTTCTGCTTACCTACAGGTCTTTTTGTTCTAATAATCCTTATTTAGGAATTCATTGCTGTCTGGTTTTTTTTCCTATCACTTCTGAGGGTAACCAAGGTCAATCCTATTAATACTTCTCATGAAGTCCATGATTTCTGAAGCACTGTTAACTAGCTACATCTGAACTGTATGAGAAGTTTCTGGGTGCCTGGGATTTCTGACTGCATCAGACTTTGGATGATGCTGTCTTGGTTTGGGCCGAAGCTGCCATCATGGGGACCTTAAAGCAGGACTGAGCTCTGCTTGCTGCAAGCAGATGCCATTTTGCTGGATGCAGCCACTGGCTGGCCTGGACAGCCCCTAGGTGCATTCAGCTACAACTGCACTGGGAAGGTAGGACTACAAGGAGGGTGGTGAGGAAGACAACTGGCAGGACCTGAAGTTACTCTGTTCCCATGTTGCTACCAGGGTCTGGAAGAAGCTAAGAAATAGGGCCTCCAGCAGGAGCCTTGGGGTGAGAGAAGGCAGCAGAGCAGGTGTCAGAAATACCCTTCAGAGGAAGGAACCAGAGGCAGCAGGTCTTCCTGCCGGGCAGGTTTCGTTTTCATCCTCGCTTAGGACAAAACTTCCTGCAACACATACGTATTTTTCCTCCTCCGTAGTAATTGGTCCCTTGGGTAATTTTCAGAAAACAATGTGGAAATTATAGGAAAAAATTAACTAGCAAACAGACTGCCAAAAAGTTCTTTGAAAGGAAAAACTTTGTAAGGGTTAGTAGTACTGAAGGTCTTTGGGGGAGGGAAGAGGAGGGAAGGATGGACAATACATGAATGGTTTTTACCAGTTAATAGACATCAGCACACATTTCATACTTCAGCAGAATGCAGTAGAGGCACAACGACAGAGGGCTACAGATATATAAGAGACTATAAGCAGTAATCTCGCTCTTAGGAATAGTGAATTTTGAATTTCTCAAGAGAAGTTTTCTACCACAATAAAAAAAGCCAAAACATAAATCCTGAAGAGAGGTGCATATGCTCATACACACTTAGGATTATGGTACAGACATACAAATCTTAGGATTTTTTCAGCTGTGATTAAACTAAAAAAGAAATGTATCAGTCTAAATTAAAAAGAAGACTGTTGAGACACAAGAGAAGTTTTTGAGTGAACCCCACATATATTTTCTCAGCACAAAACATAAGAGCTTGAAGGAACATTAATTCATAGACTATTCACCTATACTTTATCATCCAACAATCCAGCTGAATATGCTTGTGGGTCACCAGTTCTTACAACAGTAGAAATAAGGAAGTAGTTCTCATTAAATTCCTCAGAATATACAAAACATTAAGCACCAAAATGTACAAATCACACATCTACATGAAAAGAGTATTCACACCAACCCAAAATCATTCCAGCTCCTCCTAAACAAACTTTACAGTAAGACTTAGGAGAATAACAAATATTTATCTATCTCCCATGCTTCTGAAAGGGTCATCTTCTCTTTAGATACGGATTCTAAAAATCCTCGTCAAAATAATTACTGAGGACCTGAGCTGGTTTGTAGGCAAGACGATGAGTGGCCCTCCACTCGCTCCGACAGAGGGCCTAATTGCCTGCCTCTACTAATGAACTAATCTCAGGCACCTGGAACTAGCAGGCTCCATGCCGGGCAGGCAGGGCTCGAGTTACCTAAGAAATGCTCCAAATATATTCACACAAATCACTAACCCTGCAGATGTGCAAATACTGCTTTTGTCATATTGCTGGAGAGATGGACATGTGTTTGCAGTGCTGTAGCACATAAAACCTGAAGATGAATTCATTGTGTTGCTTTAATCCCTTCCAGAGGCCAGGTGGGCATTTGGGGAGCCAGATAAGTGTGTTGATTATCCACGTTACTCATTGCATTAATCCACTTGTCTGTGTGACACAGAGTATCTCAAATGCTCACAGCATAAATATGTAGGTGGCTGGAAAAAAATATATGTATTTAATGAGTGCCTGTTGTCTGTAAAATGAAACCTAATCAGGAAGTTAGCCTAAAACTTTGACTAAAACCTAAACAATTCCAAATTTTGCTGATGCCTAGAGTTTTTAAAATTGCAGTTAAAGGATCTGGAAATCACCAGATGATGTAAGCAAGCCTCAGTGTAAGCACTGCACTTTGCACAAATTTTAAAAGGTTTTCACAGGCAGTTTTCTGTCACCTCAGAAATTAAAACAGGTGTCATACAGCTTTCCATCCAACCATCCACAAATTTCTTTTCCTTCCCTGGACTGATTATGCTGATAAACATGTGTCAAATTCTAGGTATGTGTCTGGTTTCATTTGGGGCGGGAAGAATGATATAAACAAAACACAGTTTAGCAGGAAAATACAGGAGAGGAAGAACAGGCTCTCTTCTTGGTCTCTGACAAATTGCTGAAATATATGGCTGTCTGGGTCTTAGGTAATGTTCACACAGGCTGATTAGCATTAAAAAAAATTACCATGATTTGTTCATATGCCTGAAAAATAGTCTTATTTCTATTGCTTACATAGACACAAACACCTCATCTTTATATAAGCAAAGGTAGGAATATCTTCCCAAATTATTTACATTTTGTAGTGTTCCAGACTTCGCTTTTTTTTCTTCTTCAAGACACCATTAAAAAAAAAAACCCAAACCACTTAAACTGACTTTTTCAGGTCAGATACCTGGATAGATGAGATTTTAGATATTGATCAAAAGGCAAAATTACAGCTTCACTAAAAAAGATTGTGTAGGTATTGCACAAGTGAAGTTCAGGTCTGAACATAAAAGAAAGGTAGACAATACAGCTTTAAAAGCTCAGAACTCAAGAGTCTACTGGCACGGAGAGAAGTCCAAACAGAAACATTCGTGCACAGTATGAACCCCACCTCACTGATAGCTGGATTTCCAATATTTCCTTAAGAAGTATATTTAAATAATATTATTTAATGCAGACGGCACTGATGTGCCTTTATTAGCTTGAAGAGAATTCCAATAGGAAACAAACCCTTTTGTCTTCTGTACTCTAGTAATTATCAGAAAAGTAAATTCAACTAATGAATTATCATTAGTTAGTGCGAAAACTGAAAGATAGTATCAAATGTCCCCTCTATCTAAGAAGTACACAGATACCAGCTATTTAATTAATGCAATGAATGCAACCTTTGAGGTTGAGGAGAGCAGCAGAAATTTCATGTATGGCAGTAAATCTCAATGTGAAGAAGGGTTCCTGCAGGTAGGAGTTCGGCTTCTTCCAAACTGCTCAGCTAGCTCTCCTGCTTTGGAAGAGTAGGCAGAAGGTGGTGAATACACTAGAATCAGACAGACAGTGCTGCTGTCACCACTTGGCCCTAGGATGCATGGAGTAATCGTGCCACAGAGAGCAGAATACCTCCTGTGTCTCCTTTATTGAGCACTAAGCCAGCATTGAGGAAAGTGAATGCTAAATCCTCACAAAGGAATTTATCTACTTCTGCATAGGGAAAATACTCAACACAGTACCGTCCACACGTTCTCCACTTCTTTCTAATCACACACACTCCCAGCAAAGGTTACAAAAGATGTGTATGCCTAGGAGCACAAAAAAGTCTCCCCTGAAAATTTATCACAATTAAAATAATTAGTGAAACTAAGTAAAAACAAGGCACTTAGGCATTCCAGGAAAGAATCCTGAACATTAAGTTATGTTATGTTCATAATGAAAGGGGATACATAGATCTTCTCAGATACCTCAAGATATTTCCTGCAATATATAACACCATCCTGTGATCACACATTAAAAAAGCAATAGGAAAAGTTGGGGACTGTATTTAAAGAAAGGGAAATGGTTCAATGACCCCAAACCAAGATACTTCTTGTAAAACCTCTTTCTGCTTACTCATATTTTCTTTCTTTATTTAGTCACTTATGACAAGGTCCCAGGTGATTTACCCTTCGCATGACCTTATGTATTTTCACTGAAGTGGTGACCCTAGATATTAATGTGGGTTTTCAGGCTGCCTTTTAAAGTATTTGTTCTCATTTCAGCTGATATTGATGAGCACTCATTTTCGTAAAGGCCTCTTTTTTTACATGCAGGGCAGACATTGTCACTTCCCATGAGCTATGGATTCATTTTGCAGCATGCAAGGGGCTGGGGTACTCCTGCGTGCTCCCACCTGCCGTCCCACACAGCCTGAACTCAGCTTCCCTTCTGCGAGCACCCAGCATTCCCTCCTTGGCCAGGCCAGGCCTCTGAGCTGATGTCCCAAGCAACAGCATATAGCACTGCTAATTGTTACTGGGTTTAAAAAAAAAACAACAAAACATATGCACCATATATATACCTGCATATATGTATACTGAGCCCAGGTGAGGATAAACAGAGTCTGCAGTTCTAAGACAGAAGTGTGAATTTCAACTGAATTTATATTGCAAAGTAGTTTTGAAATATCTCTCTTGCATTCACGTTCTGTTGAGGTTTCAGGACTATACGCACAAAAAAATCAAAACAGAAAGAAAAGGGCTTGTGAAGCAATCCTACTCTCTGGAGTGAGTGAATGTCAAGGTTTCTACTGACTTCAGCAGGGTTTCAGCCTTTGTTATGTCAGCGAAAGTCACCATCTGTTGACAAACAAGGCAGAGGAGGAAATCTTCCTTTCTGCTCTGTCTCAGTCTTTTCACACCTACCTACCTTTCCTGGAGCGTTTGGCACTGCCTACAGCCAGCAGCAGTTATGACAAAAAAAGAGGGTCCCTAAGTGGGATCTCATGTAACAGTTCCTGAATTTCTAAATGATTTGTGAAAACCTCTGTGTAAACTGTTCCTGTTTTCCAGGGAGCTCTGGGAACTGAGTCCTCTGTAGAAACTTGACTCACAGTTGCTCAGCCAATTTGGTACTGAGTAGTAAGGACACCACTTTTCACTTTCCGTGCTGTAGCAAGATTTTATTTTTATTTGTGTAGGGTCATAAAATGTGTATCCTAACATCATATTATGTATTCAGTATATCAGAAAAACCTTTGTCTTTTATAAGCATCTGCATAGGAAGCCATCTCTTCCTCTGTCAGAAAGAACTGACAGGCTGCCTGCCATCACCTACCTACTCTCTAGCAAAGTCAGCAGCCCACACTGTCGGTGTGAAAACATCTGTTGAATGGATCTATTGACTAGGTCTTAGGTGTGAGTTGTTGGGTGGTTGTTTTTTTTTTTTCCACACTGTTTATTACAGCCCTGACCTAATGAACTTAATTTGTTGACATGTTTCCCTCAGTGTCTTACTTGATGCTGTCTCACATTACTTTCTACTGTGCTGTTTTCTTGGAAACAGGAGTTCCTGGCACATCAGCGTGTCCACCAATTGCAAATCTACCAGGCTCAGATGGCTACAGTTGGCATGGCAGGATTAGATAAACATCGGCCAGTGTCCAGGACCCCGTCTTCCCCTGCTGATTCCACATTACCTCACCCAGACGTGGACCAGCCCAGCCAGCATGTCTACACGACTGGTAGGATTCCCTAAAGACTGATTTTAATAGGCAGGGCAAATGCGTTTGTTCATGTAGGATCAACAGATTTAAATGCCTCAAATACCTCCTGCAGCAATGCATTCAGTTTTAGCCTTACTGTTCCTCAGTTTTATGATGCTGTACTGGCATCAAGTCAACCAGTGCAGCTGATAAATCACAGGGTTAATATTCACACAGTCATAAATTATTATCATTGACTGGCTCTGGCAATATAGCAACAGGTGCATTTTTTGTGCCTTTAGGTCATTTATAGCTTTTTCTTTCATTTCCCAATCTCTGGTTCTTTTCTCCATGTTCTTGTTGCCTGTTTTGTAAAGAGACCACCAATTAGTTGAAGAAAGACCACCAGTAAGTAGAAAAGCTGCAATATAATTCTCAATGTCTTCATTTGACAAGTCAGTCTATACTACAAGGTTGCTTTCCCTACAGAAAGAGCAAAGCTGTAGCCATGACTAGAAGGTCATGTTGGCTACAGCTTCAGTGTCTTTTAGCAGTTGTGTGGAGGACACAGAGGAAGGTGTTTCTGGTCAGGCCCTGGGCAGTCCATTCACTCAGGGAGCATCTCCTATTGGTATGGCCTGGGCTCTCCAAAGCAGAGTTATTAACGCCCAACCTCCCCCCCCCCCAAATCTTTAGT
>JANZLQ010000078.1:11625914-11727344 GCA_026212715.1 Elanus axillaris | reverse complement strand
TTATTAACGCCCAACCTCCCCCCCCCCCCAAATCTTTAGTGACAGGAAGAAAAATGATGACAAAACCCCTATTTCTTATTATGGGTAATCTAACTTTGCAAGAGGATCAATCTTTTTAAGAGTCTGAATCTCAGTATAACATTACAGTGTGTTTAGAACTGAAGATTCACTTACTCTGTGCACAAGAAAGGAGAAACAAATACTTGGAGATACTGTTTATTCAGGTTTCTGCCAGAACTATTAGTTCCTTCACATCAATTGGCAGAACTTGCCATGCTGAAAGCTTACAGCTCTTCAGGCTGTGACCATGGATTGTTGTAGGATGGAGTCCTTAATGGGCATTGTATGTGACTGTATGAGGCAGCATGCTCTTCCATCTTTCCAATTAGAATGTGAACTTGGAAAGCAAAAATTTATTACTTTAAAGAAAAAAAACTGCAAAAGAAAAAGAAATGTCCTTAAAGCACTGCAAGTAAGCCCGTAAATGGATGCAAGATGGCATTCAAAGTTGAAAGACATAATTTCTTCTTCTGTAAATTCACTGTCAATTTAGGAATTTCACTTGTTAGATAACAAACATTTGGATTGTACAGAAAGAAACATGCTAATTCACTTTCCATGAGTTTCTGCAAAAAAGACCAGCTGTGTATAGACAAGATTATTAAACCAGGCCAGTTTTTCTACTTACGGTTCACAGAGTCCCCAAAATGTTGTAAAGTCAGTCTAAAAGATTCACAGAGCACACTGTGTGTAGGCTTCAATGTCCTGTTCAAAAATCTGCAGTTCCACTGGAAAAGTTGAATGGAGTAACAAACGTTTCAGTCTGATTGTTAAGGTTAATAACACCTCCCTTTGTAAGTCTGCAGAAAGGGGACTATGGTCAAGAGGATTACATATATCCGGGGACTTGTGGCATCAGTGGAACAGATCAAGAAATAAAATGTGAAATTGAAGTGGAAGAATAAGGGAAGGAATTAAATGATGTAGGACAAACACTGAATGGAGATGGTGTCAGGAAATGGGACATACCAGGCATAAAGGGCTTGAGATCTGACACAAGGAAGCCTGATGGGTTCTGCAATGGAAATGCAGACAGTGCATATGCAAAGAACCCTACCCTTTTAGTAAAGCATTTCTACATGAACAACAGCAATGGAAAGAGAAGAGGAAAGAGAGAAGGAAAGAGACAAAAAATGCATCTTATTCTAACTGAGGTTCTCAATCCTCCACTGAACTCCTTTCTCCAAATCCAAAACATCTTTTTCTTGCATCCTTCCTTCTCCTTTTGTTGAACCATTTTTCCCCTCTCCACCACTCTTTCAAGATAATCTTCTCTACTCATTAAAGAAAAACAATCCTCCTATTTCCACTTTCTCTACAGATTTATGCTTCTTCTTCTCCACTTCTGCTCTGTACCTTCACCTCTTTCATGTCCTCTAGGTAATGGCTGAAGACATAGTGTAGTGCTGTAGCTTCTTCCAAGCTCTATCTATGCTAACAGCCAGGACCCCCTGGCTGATTGACCAGTTTGCAGGTCCAACAGAGCACACACTTCTGCATTCATGATGAAGCTTTTCCTTTCTGGTTGAAGAAATCCCTTTCCCTGACAAGTTTCTAGACTTATAGACTCATATATATAATCTTTATCACTACAGTTTTTGAGTACATTGAAAATAGAACTATTTTCTATATTATGAGATTAACACCTCTGGAGTGACAATAAACAGAGACTTTGCAACATTAACAGCTCTAATACAGTTTCTGTGAATAACTAGATTGATACATGTATTATTAACATGGTATGGGATGGGATGGTATGGTATGGTATGGTACGGTACGGTACAGTATGGTATGGTATGATATGGTATGGATGGTATGGTATGGTATGGTATGATATGGTGTGGTGTGGTGTGGTATAGAACGGTTTTATTTGTGCATAGTATTTCCTGGGTCTGGATAGTGCCCTAGCATTTATTCATTGGCCAGTGGAAAGAAAGAAACCCAGCCTCAATTTTTATCTATTCTTATACAGCCTTTCCAAAATCCTTTGGGATGCAAGCCCTGAGCCACCTGGTCTGATCACAATGTTGACCTGCTTTGAACAGAGGGCTGGACTACAGACCTCTGGAGGTCCCTGCCAACCTGGGCTATCCTATGGTCCTATGTTTTGCTCCCTTAAAAGAGCACAAGATGCAACCAGCCACCGTCCACAGCAGTTGCAACAATACCATTCTTAAAAGCATGGAAGGAAGGAATGGGTGCGTGGAAAGGGAGAAAATTCTTCTACAGGATGACATGAGGTCAAATTCAGAACTTAGAAATTGATGTATAAACACCTCCTTGTCTTGAATTATTTTTTACTGTTTTGTTTTGTTTTGTTTTGTTTGTTTGTTTGTGGTTTTTTTGTTGTTGTTTTTTTTTTCTTATTTAAAGACAATATATTCTTGGAAGAGAAAAAAAGATAGAAGGAAAACTGTCATGGCGGAATATTACACAGGGATCAAAATAAGCCTATATTTTTGTGAGTCATGAGAGAAAATGCTCTTAGCCAAATATTGGAAGGGAATCAGAATGGTGATGGTTGTGAGTGAGCTATGCAATATATATGGAATATATACACAAGATAATGAGTTAAAGATGGAAAAAAATATAAAGACTACTTGATGTTCATTTAGATGGTTTACAGAATATTTTATTTTATTTAGTTCAGATTTTTCTTCTGAATAATTTATTAGATATTCTTCCCTCGGGTTTTCTTATTGGTACTGTTGTTCCCCAGAGTATTTTACCTTCTTCAAAGCATGCTGTTAGCCAACTTTTTTTAGGTCTCTTGCTGTCCCCTCTGTTAAAAATGTTATTAAAAGAAGCTGACCCAAATAAAGTATGTTAGAAAAGAATGAGTGTTAGGGAGTCTCCACCAGGAAGACCTTGTTTTTTCCGACTTAATGCAAATTCAGTTTCTTTTGTCCTGTTCTCTTATCATTATATGGTTCAGCGGTGCCACCATTCGAGTCTGTCATCAGGGCCACATTCTGACCTCAGTGATATCAGTGTAAATCCAGAATAAATCCACCAGTCTCAGTGGAGCTGCTCAGATTTACACAAGGAATCTGAGAGCAGAATCTGGCTGTAGACATTTGTTCTGGAGAGAGAGAATAACCATCTTTTATTAATATTTCACAGCAGTCTGCAATTGAAAACAGTTGTCTCCCTCCCTCTCTCTCTCTCTTTTTTATTTTGTTTTTTTTTTTTTTTGTGGGGGTGGGGAGATTATTGGCTGAATCCTGTTAGGGAAATCCTACAGGCTATTTTTAGCAGCAAGCTCTACTTCTGCATTGTGGTGTTGTACCAACCACATGTGCTGTATGACCAGCAGCCACACATCTGAATTACTTGCACATCCTAAATCAGTGTAGATGCTTGCAATAAATGAAGACATATATTTCAGTCTTTTCTTAAGTAAGTCAATTAATCCTGCTAGAAATAAATTTTATGCTTAGCAGTCTGAATATTTTAGTATTTAAAAGTTTGGAGCAGATGCTTCTGCCATGCAATACTGACTCAACTCAAACTGATTTTTCATTCAGACTTCACATACAATAAAGTTACATTTTTAGTTATATTCTATTTTGGGAAAAATACTAATGCACTACAAAAGGGATGTTTATATCTATGTCAACCAGAGGAGGCATCCTGAACACACAGTTCCAGCATTTCACTTGAAAACCACTGTTTAGTTGCAACCCTGATATAGGTCATCAAAAAGTGTCATTACTACATAACATCTTGATTCTGTATAATAATAACATAGTAAAATATATATTTTTTATTTCTATTAACTGCAGTTTGGACTATGCAAACCTGAGCCTGTATGGAGCATTGATAATTAGAATAAAACATTCATTGGAAGAGTGGCAGGCAGGAGATAATTTCAACTTTCAGCTACTTTTGTTAACATTTAACAAGTGTTTCCATTCAAATCCATTGGATATAACTGCCTACTCTGTCTAAGAGCTCCTGAAAGTCCTAATGCATGTACATTTAGCATCTAAACACCCTCTCTGTTGGGCAGGGGGGTGGGAGGAAAAGTCTTCTTATTTGATGGTATAATAACCACTGGCAAACTGTACAATCTGAGTATGTAATAGACTGTAGAATTTAAAACTTTAGGTGCCAAGAAAAGGAACGCATGGTATGTGAGCATGGACTTATTTGTGTGCATACTTGTTATTTCAAATAACTTATAAGACCTGATGATAGAGCAGCAAAGCTTATAAACGGTGCAGTGCAAATAACTGTAGAGAAAGGAAATTATTAACTGCTTTGACAATGCCAGGAGAGATTTTAAGCTGCATTAGTTTATTAACTCCAGATTTTCACTGGTTCTTTTTTTTTTTCTTTAAAGGAAAACAAACCAAGAAAGTAAATACAAGAATTTATTGCTAATGAACTATTTTGTTTGTTAGATAATCATTTAGCATAAACTTAGTCATGCTGCACATAGGTATTATGTTTGCGTTCTCCTTATGCTAAACATAATTGTTGTATTATCATTTTGGCTTAAATAGCAAGATCCCAAAGGATCAGTTCTAAAGTGCATGAGCTAAGAAATATGGCAGCATAAATATTTCTAGGGCAGCATAATTTCTGGCTGACTTCTAAATGAATTATCTCAGAACCTTAACTTTGCATTGCCTACAATGTATACAGACTCTTATTCAGCAGAGTTTTTAAACACTTTAATAAAGTTCAATATCCATTCAAGAACTTTGCTAAATAAGGGCGGTATTGAGCATGTTGTTGAGTCTGGATTTTAATTTTGTATTTTCTTCACTGGCTGACTTTTTAGTAGCAAGCTAACACAATTTTCCCAAAACTGTGTTGGCATCCCCAGTCGTGGTGGCACATAAGAAAGAGGTTTTTAATACCAAGTTTTGCAGCTTGGAGAAACTGTTAATTTGAGTCCCTTTCAACTGTAAGGGGAAGAAATATCCAAATGTTTCCCAACTGAAAATAGTTCACAGGAGTAAGGAAAATATTTTTTGTTCCAGACATTTCTGAGGGAAATACAAACAACAAATAAACAAATAAAGTAATTTTTCAGTGTTTCAGACTTGGTTTGAAAGCTTTGAAAATTGAGTTTAGCTCAAGCCTACTTGCTAAAATTTCTTTTTCTCCCAATACACAGCTACAGAGCAATGTGATATTGATAGCTGTTCTGTATAAAGTTGCTCTGTCGTTGAATACATGAGCGTAGAAAATTCAAAAGGAACCTTGCATTGTAGTCTAACAACAGGACTTGGTCCTAATTGAGCAGTGGGTGGAACTTTTCTTTTTAATGAAAAAGGACTCTGGCTGCCACTGCTGCAACTCTCTGAAACTTTAATCTGATATGCTTTGAGATCTGGAATTAATATAGTATTAGTTAAGCAGTAGAAATACAGAGTGGCATAGCCATTTTAAAATTTATTTTAAAAGGTTTTTCTGAATGATTTTCCTTGCAACACTATGAATATATAACCTTTTCTTGCTATATATAGGTTAACAGCCTTAACTGATCTTACCCACTAGAGAAAGAGAAAACAAGTGACTCAGTAACAGGACTGAATTTTTTCTAGACATAAAAGCCTTAACAAGACACCACCCAATTTCCTTTCTTCTTTACAGTTAACTGTATTAGAATAATTTCTTGATAATTCATTTTTCCCTTATCAGTATCACAAGATGTACCTTGTATGTCAAAATTCAGATTCTCCCAGAGGAAAGGGGAATTAAGATCCAGAATTTTCATCTTGCTCTGTCAATAAAATCCAGTTGTTCTATAGTATGCATGACATGGAACAGTTATAACTCGCTTTTGTTTCACTCACTGTTTTTTATTGTGGTGTCTTTCTGCTGAAGGTGTTGTGTATGACAGTCTGATGTTGAAGCACCAGTGTATGTGTGGCAACTATGCTAATCACCCTGAACATGCCGGAAGGATCCAAAGCATCTGGTCAAGGCTGCAAGAAACTGGGTTGCTAAACAAGTGCGAGGTAATAAAAAATAAAGACCAGATACTTGACTTGTTGAAGTAAATGGCAAATTTATTAAATCCTAAATCTGTCTTACTTCTGTAAAAAGAGAATAATTTGTCTGACAAATTATTTGGACTTAGCTGACAATATTAAAATAATGCATTTTAGGAGAGCACACTTCCTGGTCACAAAACAATTTATACAATGAAAGTCATATATCCACATGCATCAGTATCTAAAATCCAGACATGCCTGTGTTCCTCACCTTGATACAGGTAGGTAGACAAGCTAGCAGTAGTCAAACAGCAAGTGCAGTCCTTTCAATAGCACAGTTCTTCACTTTTTCAAGCAGCTAAAGATTTTACTTCTGTAGTAGCATAGAACACTGCTTTTTTAAATGTAGTTTATATCACTCCATCAGCACATTGCACCTTTCCATAGCATTTTTATTTGCCTGGTGTTCAATGGGTACCACATCAAAACCTGAGACATTCAAGAGCAATCTTCTAGACAATATCAGAGCAAATGTGGAACTTTCTTCTGCTTTGATTTCCCTCACAAAATTGCATATTAAAACATCATTCTTAAATCAAACATAGGCTTTGAGGTTCATATATGACTTGGGTTACTGAAAACCAGCCTTTTCCTACCATTTGTTTCTTCCCATGAGTTGTGCAGCACTGCCAAATTCTGCAGAAGCCTGTGGCAATTGAGGGTTCTCTCTGCATTGCAGTACAAGTTAACGAAGTTCAACACAAATTCACTTATGCTTTGCAGGATCCCACAATTGCCAGGGATCTTATATTCTGTTTTCTTTAATTACTTTTCTTTATATACTTAGGTTTTTACATACCCAAAGGAACTGGTTCAATAGGCCTCTTTGATTAGCTATTAGTGACTGTCCACAAAGATTTTCTGCAGGTAGCCTAGTGTACTGGGCAGTGAGATATTGCAAGCACTATAAATGGATTTGCTGTATACAGTCACCTAACTAGATGGCAGCACTCTAACAGGCTAATTCTTTTTTTTAGCTTGGATAATTTTATTTCAATCTTCAAGAAGACTTTCTTTCAGCAAGGCCCTTAAGGCCACATATCACATGAGTGGTTTCACTAGTGGAATCACATACTTATGGAGCAAGTTAAACACGCACTTGAGTGCTTTACTAAAATAAGGCCTAGTTACCTTCCTGACTCAGGACCCATATTATAAAGAAAAGACAAAAGAGAGAGAAAATAAGTAAAATGCAATGTGCTACTATGTATTGCTTTCTTTGGTAATAAACAGATATTGCTGAACAGTAAATTGTGTGGATCTGCAAAAGGTGTAAATAGGAAAAGCGGTCCAGTTTAGTCTGAGATGCATGCGGTCCAATTTTTCTGGAAGAGTTAAAGTTTACTCTTATAATTCTGCAATTTCAAAAACTGAAATATAGCCTATTAGGTCTCGCAAAATCCAGTGAGTGGGCAGAGAGGAAATAAGTCACTTCATGTCGAATGACATTCAGTTACTTTTGACTCCCATTGTGTGCTTTGAAATGAGGCTGAAATGTGAAACGAGCTGTCAAAATGTAAATTCTGATGATAAAACTTTGAGAAACCTCACTGTGAAGCTCGTGCGTAGTTCTTAGTTCTGATATTTATCTTGGTCCTCTTATGTAGCTAAAGACAGGATTATATTTGATGATGCAATCTGTCATTTGCTTCACTGAATTCTCTAGCACTTGCTCGACATCAAATATACCCTTAAAGCTGCTTGCTTTCAAAATAAGGAAAGCTGCAGTGATTCACTTAATTGGTGCTCTGATTCTTTTCTAAAGAAAAGTTATTTAGCTGAATATATGACTCCTGTCACTAAAGGACCAGTTATTGCATTATTCCAGAAATAATAGGCCACCATTAAGCTGCATTCTGCTATAAAACACACTGAGGATGCGGATTCAAAGCACCATGAGCAACTGCACTGTCTCTTTTACTGACTTCTGAATGCCTCCTCATGGATGTTAGTATTTCTTAATGTTGTTTTCTCAATATAACTTTCCATGATTTCTGTCAGAAGGAGTGGGGAGGTCTCTGGTCAGGATTTGCCATGTGCACTGTGTCATGTACCAAGTCTGAAGGCTTGCTTAGGATCAGCAGCCTGCAGCAGCCACTTAGGAAACCCTCTGCAGTAACTGTGAACCTTCTTTTTTTTTCTCTTTTACTAAAACAATGGTCCCACAAGAGGGCTGCAGTCCCACTCTTTGTCTGATGAGGAGTTTCAGGATCAAAGCCAGTTCAGTGAGCAGTAGCTCAGGTCTTATTACCTTGCAGTGTGTGTGTCCTTAGCCACAGGCTTGTGCCAGGAGACTCTCTCTATTTTCTTAATCTAACAAGAAAGAATCCCTTATGAAAATGAGCAATCTATATCTATAGGATCTTTGTTATCTATAGCAAAATGTGGTTTCAAAGTCACATGGTATGGATTAACCCCTCTCACACAGCTCAGGTCTATGGCCCTGGAGAGATGGCTGGCCAAGTGCACAGAGAACCATCTTCTCTAACTGGGCATGGGGTGATGGAAGTCATATATACTGAGCTTACACCATGCTTGCTGCAGTTAATAGATTAATCTGGGTAGATTAACCTAGAATTATTCTATTACACATGTGTATTGCTTATATTGCCCCCATATAGAGCATTTTAAAAATACAACTTGGTAAAATCATAACAAGTTTTAACTGGGGTAATCAAAGCTGTGCCTTCACTACAAAATAAAATGTGCCTGGGACTGTTCTCCACCACTGCAGCCAACTGGCATGGAAAGGCCCATGTTCGTACTACCAGGAATGCTCCCTGGCCCATGCCAGTGATCAAACCATGTCTGGGAGTTGTTTGGGAGAGTGCTAGTTGCTGCTCAGCCAAAAGGGTGTGAAGGACCACTTCAGCAATTTAATAGTACAGATGATTATGTTCCTCTGCCTGGGAATGTTTCCTGGCACTACTTAATTTACTGCTGCAGACACAGCCAAAAGGACTTATTTCTCCAGACTGTATTTTCTCTTTCTAGCCATAGATATTTCAGCTCTAGAGTTATCCAAACAACAGTTTAAAGGGATTTTGCTAAATTATGAAACTAGTTAAAGCTTTTTTCCCTTAATCATATGACTCTTCCAAATAAAAAACTTCCCCCATCGGCTTCCCCAAGACAAAGGAGAAACACATTCAGACCACGGCCAGCTCTGGAGAGCCAGCTTTGAGAGACCAGTCCTAACTGAGTCCAGAGCAAGGGAGTGGAGTAATTTCCCCTCATAGTGGACTTTTTTATAGTCCTGGTATATAGGTATTGGAAAAATAAAATTCAGACACAGTATTTTTGCATTAGTTTAAAAGTTTCTGTATGTTTACTGAAATACCTATTCTGTGTTCATTAAAGGCTGACAGATGTAGAACAGACAGCAAATGCAGCAACAGAACAGGGCAGCTAAAAAATGCAAAGATTGGCATAAAATCATTATCTTCTCTTGCAATTTTCTCTTGGTAAAGAGCAATGCATAGCTACCCTACCTTTGGGACAAAAATGGAACTGAATTATGTTTTAGTAGTTGTGTCTGCTTTCTACTTGTTCTAGGGAGAGAAAGTATTTACATAACTCCTTTGGGGCCATAATTTATGCACACATGACTGACATTAGGCTACACTGATCAGCACAGTTTTAAAAAAGAAAAGAAGAATGTAGACACGGTCCCACTTTGTACCCCCATCTCTACTTCCTGTAGGCACTGTGGTCCAGCAACATTTTTCTTTTAAGCCTGGAATTTGATCTGAGTTTTGGTAGTTTTCTGGATTAGGGAGACATTTTACACCTCCTGCTGTCCATATCTCTTGGACTGATGGGAAGAGAAGGAATGAATTTAAAGATTTAAAAATTTTTGAGTCTGCCAGATCACATAGACTGAAATATATGAAAAAATTCCATCCTCTGAACCTCAGTTTACTACTAAAGAAGAGATAACACAGGAAATGTTAGTCTTTAAGAGCAAAAGTCTTTGTAGTGTTGAGCATATTCAGATTAGGCACTGGAGGACCAAAACACATGAAGAGAGTAAATGCAACTCTATGTGGGTGCATGCTTGTCAGAGGTATGCTTGCAATTCCCACATAATGGAGAGGGAGCAAGCGCTGCGGGTGTACTGACTGGCAAATGGTCCATGCTATCTGTGTGTAGTTTTAAAAATGAGAATTTAACAACTATGAGAAATCCCAGAAAAGTAGGAAAAACTCTGAAGACCTTGTTTACAAACAGGATACCCTAAGGGGATTTCAGAGACACTATCTCCATATAGATAGCTGCAGTAAAGGCAAATGGACACCTTACACTGAGAGACCTGAGTGAGAAGTATTCCTTAAGCTATGTCAACAATTCCTGTTAGTATAGCAGAGAGAAACAGACAGCGTCACCTTTGTCTTTTTGAATCTCTGACTGTGCAAGAGTGTAGTCTGCTGAAAGTCTAACCAAAATCTTCAGATTAATAGAGGTTATCTGTGTGAAACTTTAATGGTCTATTTAAACAGATGGCCAGACTAGACAGTCCTCGTTGACCTCAAATTCTGTGAAAGGTGAAAACATTTTCCCATTGTAAGGAGAATAACTTTCTAATTCTAGACTGATTTTTTTTAAGCACTCAGGTGCAGTATTTTGGTCTCCTTAGATGTATAAATGTCTCTGTTGATGAGGGAACTACATATGTCAGAGGAGAAAGCCAACACACACATTGTCATGCACATTAGAAAAGGATGACTTGCCTTCTACTAAGACTGTAGTAGATGGATGGATGTAGTATTCAAATCCTTCTGAATGAAATAAACACTGTTCACAAGTTTCCTGTGCTATTTCTCCCTTTTCGTTGGCTTTATGCCAGTTTTCTGCTTTCTACTAAATTTTATGCTTTTGATACTACCATGGCCGATGAAAATTAAGAAAGACACTTTAAAATAAAAAAGATGTGGATAAAAGTGTATGTGTAAAGTTATACAGATGCATATGTCATGTTGTCTGATAACTCATGCCAGTGAGAGCCAGAAACTATTGCTTTGCATAACTGAAGTTACATGATTCCAGATTCTGGCAACAGACTTATGACATGTGCTTTTGTAGATCCACTAAATCCTGACATCATTGTGTGAAGAACTGTTCTTAGCAATTATGGCAGGTTATTTTTAATATCAACTATTTTTTCCTGTGTAGAGCCTTAAATATTTGAAATTTTAAAGTTATTGAAAATGGCTTGACAAGCAGAGGTACTGCAAGGCTGGGATGAAAGGAACAGTAAATGAGGAGGTGGGAATGCAGAAACAGCACAGCTGTGTGCACTGTTACCCTTCCCTTTCCTCCTGCCATTTACTGTGTCAATGTGCTTGCTGATGCTCAAGGTTAGAGCTGGAGAAGCAGTGGGGAAAGAGCAGCTCTGGGCTGTGCCTGCCCTGGCAGCTCAGCTGCTGGCTGCACACCGAGGACCTCCCTGCTGGGAGCAGCCTGGAGTAGAGCGTCCTGTTTGGCGGCACCTGATTTCTCCACCAAACCTGTTTCTGCACAACCTGTTTATGCCTTAGAGAATCCGGCTGGCAATATGGGTAGTAGGTAGCTCATTGGCAAAACGTTTTGGGGAGGCCACTCCCAGACCCTACCTTGTTAGTGCAAATCGCTATATTCCATAGGATATCACAGAGCTCCCCTTGTAAGAATAATGGCTAGCTGTGGGTCTTTTAATAGTTAAAGGGATATGGCATTTAACAGCACTTTAAAAGGAGCCAGACAATTAACTCTCTTAAACATCTGTTAAAGAGGTTTTGTATAACTTGTAGAAAATACATGACCAGAGAGTGAGTATTTTACTCAAGGTTCTTTGATTTGACCTTCAGAAAATACCTCTTTACTTTTCTTATGAGATTGTTTTAGCTGTCCTAAAAGCCAGCCTCCCTTCCCAGTTTTGCTGTGGAGAATTGGGTATACAGATTTTAAAGCACCTTATTAGAAACATAGACCTTAATGAGAATGGATGAATGAATAAATGTTACCAGTCACCTCACTTGTGAAGAAAAACATTTTATCTGACCCAGAAGAACTGTTACAGAGTTTACTGACTCCATGAAGTAATATAATGTGCCAATTTTGATTGTGGAATTGTGTGTTAAAAGGATGTGAGTGCACTGCTACAAATTCTCATGTGAGAGTGGGAGAGGCTTGAAGAAATTAAAGATGAAAAAGGGTTTACTAAGTCATTTAGTTCTTGGATCATTCCCTAAAATGTTTTTTTCCACTGCTGTGTCCAGTCAGGTTTGAAACACTGCAAGAAATAGGGCTTCCACCACTTCCCTGAGGGGGAGCTTATTCCACAGTCATCTAGATCTAACTCTTAGGACATATTTCCTGATTAGTCAGAAAAAATTGCCACTGCTTAACTCAGTATAAACTGTGCATGGTTCTTCTGACCCCCCTTGGCAGCTTCTTTCTTCCACAGTGCGCATTCTCTTTAATATTTATAATATTGCTTTCTTCTCCTAGTGAAGAGGTTGGTGCTTTCTGATGGGCATGAGTAGGTGATAGATATAATAACAATTACAACTTAACCTCTAAGAAATGAGAATTGAGTGGCATTTCTGTTACAGGTTAATCAGTCTATTAAAAATAGGATGGTCTATTTAGATAACTTCTGTTTAGATAACCTATTTATCTGGAGACCTTGGCAGGTAGACAGATTCACAGTCTAAGTTGTGAGAGGTTTTGCCCCAGGTGTTCATAAGGATCAGATCTGCAAATAGAGTTCAATACATTAAAAATAGGCTGTTTTCTCTCCATGTTATCCAATATCAACAGTAAAGATGATCTTGGGACCAGAACTTTGTTGACAGTGCTGTTTATTATGCCCAAACCTGAACAAAATCTGCTTCATGTTGCTGTGTCTGCAAAGGCTGTGCAGCATGAGCACAAGGAGAGAAGTAAATATTTTTATGACAAGCTGTAACTCCAAATACATACAAAGAGAAGATCTGCTGAATAAGAAAGAGTTAGTTTTATCTTTTCTTCCTTCTTTCCTATCTTCCTTCCTTCCTAAACTGATTAAATTTCAATGGATTTATGGAAAGACATCCCAGATTTTTTAACACTGATTTAAGTGGGGAGGGTACAGGCTGGAGAAACAATTAAAGAGACAAAATCCACTTACAAAAATGTAAGGAAGCGAGTCAGCATGTGTAACAGCAAAAATTATCTGGGGATATTGAATACACATTAAAAAAAAAGATATAGCAATGCTTTATTAAAGCATTTAAACTTTAATTTTCTTCTTATCCCTGGCTCTCCTTACTATGATCATATTCTTCCTAGCAGCATAAATCACAAGTACTAGTAGTGATGCAAAAAAATTAATCCTCATTCAGAACACATCTGCAGCTTACAGGTGTGAAGAACTTTTTGCTCTTTAGACTAGAATTTTTCTACCCAGACTTCTTACTTTAAAAATATTTCACCTTTCGGTTTGTATCTCTTAATATAATGTAGAGAAGAGGCAGAATCTCTTCTTTTTCTTGTATGTGAAACCCTATATGAAGTTAACTCTAAGACTTAAGTGAAGCATTTGTGATAAGCCACACATGCATTTGTTTTTCATATAGCATTACTTTAATAAACAAATCAGTGTCACATTCCTGCATGACGCAATTTCAACCCATTATTAATCATACTAAATGTTATTTCGGACCTTTACTTTTTTTTTTTTTTCTCCCTAAATATTGTCAGTGGAATATTGTAGGCCTCTGCTGTTTTCTTTCAGCGAATTCGGGGTCGAAAAGCCAGTCTGGAGGAAATACAGCTGGTTCACTCTGAACATCATTCACTGCTGTATGGCACCAGCCCCCTGAACAGACAGAAGCTGGACCCCAGGAAACTCCTAGGTCTGTACAGGCCTCTATTCTACTGAGAACAGCACATTCCAGCACTGTCATTAGTCATAGCTGGTGTCAGTTTAAAATACTTGGCAAGCAGTGTGACAAAAATTCACTTTTTCCAAATGCATTGCTATGTGGAAGGAGAATGTTACAATGGAAGCCAAATATAGATTAGCAAAATGCACAGGCTGGAAAGCAGCAATAGAAGTTTCTCCTCATCTGCCTCAAAAATCATCAAAGTGTTGACCCTTTACTGTATTTGTTCTCCATTGGAGGTCAATGGCAATTTTGAACATGGTTGGTCTTCTATCTCCTTGTTTTCTTTCATATGAAAACGGGAGTTTAAGATACACTTGCTTGACAGAATTGCTTGTTTGCTGTTCTCATTTGCTTTATTTCAATTATTTCAGCCACACTAAGTGCAGATACCATGCCTAAGTCTTGCTAATAAGTGAACTTTATTTTAATGCTTTCCCATTATGCAGGATATGACGTCTCTCTGAATAACAGGGGGGAAAAACATATTAAAATATTAAATGAACCTATGGATGTACAGAACAGCAGAAAACTGACAGGATTTTCTTATCAAATATCTTCATGCAGAGTCAATGCTCAGTGTATGCTTTTTATAATAGGAAAGTATGGTGGAATTGAGCTCTGCCATGAGTGTAGGAGGGAGCAGATCCACTTGTCAGACCTGCTACAGCGAATGTGAAACACACAGAAAAGGAGTGCATTTTGGAAATAATCTGTAAAGTGAAATCCTGCCCTTTATGACCCAGCAGACTGGATACAACACTAATTCTCCACTATTTTTATAAAATTTATTCTAAGATGTGGAGCTTTTCCTAAATGTAGTGAAACCCAACCCAAACAAAACCAATATTAGCCATCAAAAGAAATTGCTGCCACAGTTCTAGTAATACATAGCAATTATTTTGCTTTGGAAACTATTGCTAAGAGTTTCTTCTGTAAGGCAGACTGTTGCTTCAGTGAGTCATAGCTGTAGATAAGAGAAATGTCTTGATCACAATGTTATCTAAGTTTAGACCTCTTCTTTAACCAAGGCAACATCAAAACTGAAAAATATTTACAGTATGATAGATTCTCAGGAGCTTGAATGTCCAAGGTAGGAAACCCCCCATAAAAAAAAGCCAAACCAGCCAACAAACCAACCACAAAAAAAAAAAAAAAAAAAAAAAAAAAAAAGTGTTTCCAAGAAAAAGCTCTAAATTCCTGCCAAATGAAAATTTGGAAACCTTTTGATTTGAGTTCATCAACATTGTCAAAATGTTCCATTTTGATAAAGTCAAGCATTTCATTTAAATTCTGTTGGTTTTGATTAATTTCATTTTAATTTTCACATTATTTAATATAGCATACATTGATATAAAATATTGTTCCCATCTTGGATCTCAGTGGTTGACCAGCATATGGGATGCAGTGTGTAGCTGCAGCTGTGAGGTGAAAAAAGGAATGGACCCAGGTATCCTTGCTGTGTTTCTGCCCATGTATAAAGAATGCAGAAAGCTGTTTACCCAATCTCAGAAAACCATTTCTTTGCCTACAGTTCTTTACTTGACACTCTTTGCCTTTTTTATTTGACATTTGGTCCAAAACATTTACTCTCTAAGTTTGTATCAAGATCACACTCCTAGGATATATTTTGAGTGTATCCTTGGCTTAATGCCCTCTTTTGTCGCTGTTTCTAGGATGTTTTCTTGCTGCATCTCACATGGCCTTTTACCAAGACAACAGTCAATGAAACACCCTCCTCACATGCTTTTGCAAGTGTCTGCTTTTAGGTTGGAAGCTCTAATCATTTGGGCTTCCAGACTCTTGTATAAAGGAACTTAATTGTCTCTTACGTTTTGCCAAAATGCAGCATGATGGTTCCACCTTTTGTTGTCCCCAGTTCAGTGATGTTGAACCTAACCAATCCTGACATTAAAATTTACATCTTGGTATAGTATAGAAATTCAAAATGATGTGTTGCAAAGGAGAAATATCTAAAATAAATGTTTCTCATAAAAAATGTCATTAATAACAACATCATCTCATAAAACATTTCTATTTCAATGAAAGTGCATTTTTTTCTACAGAAATTGTTCCATCAAATTGTGGTTTTGCATCCTAATGAAAAGGAGAACCTAACCATTCCTTCCTTACTCCTCTACCCACCCAAAAAGACAGAGGAACCGTTTGTTCTCCACTTGTGCTCCAGAAAAGCGTTTGTTCCCTCTCCCTGTTCAGAAGACTACATCTTCTTTGTCTGAAGCTCTTTTTGTTTTTCTTTTTTTGGGGGGGGCTAACAAGCAGCTTCTGTATCTTTCAAACAGAAAAGAAACACTTGAATGAATGAAATTTAAGTACAACTAGGGCTAGAAATGTGCTACTTGTCAATAAAAGCTTATTTCAGTGTCCCTATTCAGGAAAAAAAAACTGCTCTGGAAGACTGCAAAGAAAATGGCTGTAAACTACTGAAATCAGTGAGAATTATATACAAAATTATCATTCACATATTCTTAATAGTTTCAGAGTATAAACTGGCTTGAACTCTTGGCTTTATTTTCCCTGCATCAAAGCCTACAAATGCAGTTATTGCAAATGATCACTTCAACATCTACACTATTGTGTAGTTAAGCTTTTGACTGGTCATATTTCAGTGTGGTGTGTTAAGCAATATGTTATGTTGCACTACATTGTCTTGACATGAAGGAAAATAATATACAGACTATGTGTCACATCACATTATGGTTTCATGTGACAGAATACAACCTTTCAAATCTCTTTGAATAAGCTCTAGGGCAGAACAGTTATCAAACAGGTCTTACAAAATTGTTTGCTTTTCCCCTCTCCAACCATAATTAAGAAAGTGTTTCTAAAAATCAAGTTTCCAATAATTTGAAATTTTTTAAAGTGAGAAATATACTGTCAACAAATCCCTGACAGTGGGGCAGTATTTAGAGTACAACTAAAGGATGAACTCAGAGCATCTGTGCAATTGCATTTTCAAGTTAGTGAAAAAATGACCACTTAGCAGAAATGGCTTCGTTCTTGAGGGATGATACTGAAAACAGGTTCCTCAAACTGTACCTTTTCACAAGTGAACACACTTAAATTTGTTTATCTTTTTGAAAGAGAGTTTCTGCCCATCACTTTTGCTGCTCACCAGACTCTCAGTCCCCAGTTGTCAACCTCCAAAGCAGCTGCTTTGACTTCTGGGGAGCCCTGACCTCAGTCAAGGATGCGTGACTCAGCACCTGATTTGTCCAACCAGCTTCTACTGCCTTGCTGGGTTGAAATTTTAGAATACAAATCTTGGATAATTTTTTCTAGCTCTACCAGTAAATTGTTGTACTGAAGCTTATCTAAAAGATCTTTTTTCTCAAGTGATTTGCTGGTGACTGTAAATTCTGTCCTGATGCAAAGCCAAAAAAGTATGATTATTTAAAGTTTGTCTTCTAACTTATTTAAGTATGCCATTATCTTTTTTATTATTATGCTGGAGGTATCCTGAAGTGTGGAAGGGTGTTACTAGAAAATGACTGCTACTTACCAAGTTCTGCTAGGACATCAACTCCAAAGATCATGGGAAATTCTCACTTTGATTCATTTTCAGGGTTTGCTTTTTATTAGTGATTTTCATTTATGGCAGAGTGTTGTGAGCTCTTTTCTTTTTGTGAGGCTAGCTAAGTGGCGGGCTTACTCTCCCTTAGTAGAACCTTTCCCAGCTGTTCTTTTCATGAAATCTCAATGTTTTTCTTGTTCTACAAAGTCTGTTATCTGCTTTTTTTTACTATCGTGCAGTAAGAAGTGAGTATCCTGGCAAGTTTCTTGATACACTGAAAAGGGTTCGTGCTTGTTTCCCCCAGTTTTAGTACTATCTGTTGACTGATTTTAGTGTCCTTCCTCACCATCTGCTTTTCTGTTTTTACTTTGTGTTTGTTGTTTTTAATAGTGTTTACCATGCACAGTGTGCCCGGCTGCAGGGAGATAAATGAGAATTCATCTGTTCTCTCTTATGTCCCAACTCCGCAATGAAATTCAAGACAAAACATCTAGTCATTCAATATTCTAAAAATGCCCTCTTTATCTCAAATTACAGCTTATGTTTCCATTAATGTCTCCTGGCACTTTAACAGCACTAATTTTTTAGTTATCTGCTCAAGACTTTTTGATCTTCCCCACTGTAAAAAGTGAAAAATTGCTCTTTGCATTGGTCCCCGAATCTGCTTAGCAAGAGATCTGGAAAATCCTTCTGTACCTCTGCTCCAACAATCTCCTCCAGCCAACATTTCCTTGCATGTCTCAGGCCATTAGGACTCACAGTATGAGAATACTCTGCATAGCTGCTGCACCTGCATTTCCCCTGGTAGCTCCACAGGAGGTTTTGTTTGCCTTCTCTTGCACACTGTGCAAACTGATCAAAGGCCTCTAGTTGGTTAAAAATGCATCTTGGATTTTACTCGAAGTGTAAAGCACTTTCTTTGTCTCAGACCTTGCAGTCTGATCTCTCATACTTCAAAGATGATGGCTTATAATTGTCTTTATGCATTTCATTGGCACCTGCTAAACATGAGTAACTGCAGCGTTCGCCCCTTCCATAACAATGGGTGGCTCCTCTAGGTTACTTGAGTGATTCACTATCTAACGTTTCCTCCAGATGGCAAAGTTACAAAGCCAGTTCTGTGATACTGCAGGGAAAAAGCTTATGTTCTCTCCCACAGCTGCCTTAGGATCAGATTACATACTGGGATAGGAACTGCATCAAATCCTGAGATCCTTACCCAGTTTTTGTATTGTCCTTATCAAGACAAACACTGAGTTTAGTGGTACAAAAAAAAGAAAACATGAATGAATAAAAAGTGAGTATAAATGTTAAGATAAACCCTATCACATGATCTAATATATAGAACAGAGTAAGCTAGAAATTAAGTTTCTAAAGCCTGTTAAGTTTTTGTTCCCTTTAGTAGAGTGTATTTACTGACTAATACTGAAACAAGTAGTATATTATTTTATGTTTTAAAAATATGAATGTTTTCATTGATGGAATGTAAATGAAGAAAAAAGCATTTTTTGCAAATATAGGAGAACTAAGGCTGCAATTTTCAGAGGAGAAACTTCTTCTGAGGGATGAAGTTAAGGAATTAGTTATCAGTTTCATGTAAGCTTAATGAAGTTCCCTCTGTTGTCAGTGAAAAGAAACAGGCACTTCTCAAGTATAGTTCATGCCACCAGCCATCTAGGTTGGGTAGAGGTTTCTACCTTACTCCACTGGCTGTAGAAGCAGCTGAGATGACAAGCTTAGAGAATCTGCTTATCAGCTACAGATATCGGGATGATTAGTCGCCCTAGTTCAGAGTGATTTTCTGTGGAGATGCGATCCTTATACTCTTTGAAAGTACTGCTTACCAGTCTTAAGATTTGTCACTGTTCCAAAAGAGTGCCTTAAATGTCCCATGACTGATTTGCTTTCTAAGAACTATTAATATCTTTTATTCTAATAGATGGCATTTTCATTGTGTGATACTGAAATCTGAATTACAGTAAAGTGATTAGTGTTCCAGTATTTAAATGTCTTTTTGATGGATGATGCTTATTGTTTCTTTTTTTCTTTAATATATAGGAAACGTGTCTCAAAAACTCTTTTCCTTGTTGCCTTGTGGGGGACTTGGGGTAAGTAAAGTTTGTTTTTTCACAAGAGGGACAGCACGCAACATATGTATTCATTCATGAATTCTTTAGCACTATTGCATTATCAGTTCAAAGTCTTCAGAAGCCGATAAAAAATGTAGAGATGAAACCTGAGCCATTATCATACTGTGTTTTCAAAGACACAGGAGACAGTACATTACAGTAAGCATATGGAACAGTTAGATAGGAACATATTTTGTGATAATGTGCACATTTCTTAGTTGTCCCACTTTAGGTTTTTTACATGAGCTCTGTTTTTGAGGAAAGTAACATGGGTGCAATTGTTATAGGAAAATGAGCTTTGGAGAAGCTAGTTTGTGTACTGTTGAAAAGAAAATATAGTTTTACATTTCTCAGAAAGGACAAAAAAAAATACCAAAGCTAACATACAGCATGAGAAGTGCTCACTAGCTGCTAGCTAATAACTTGGGTGTTGTTGAACTAGTAAATTATTTGAGCATTTTTATGTCATGTTTTGAAATGGATTCATTCTGAAACACAAGCTTGTGTGTATTAGGACACAGTAGAAAAAAATCTGCAGACAAAAATCTGTTGCAATACTAGGTAAAAGAATTAATCTAAATTATTGAAAAACATGTAGAATGGAGAATTTCTACTGGTGTTGGTATCATGGTCCTATTAAACTCTAGTGAAGATAATACAAGGGAGAAACAATTCTTCAAATACAGGGGTTTTTTTCCCACAAAAGTATTCTGCACTTTTGGTCCACCTGTGTCCATCATTTACTGATGTCAGCAATATCAAAGTGAAGTGATGATATTACTAGATATCAATGAGCTGGCTGGGTGACGCACATATATTTTAGTTCCCTTTCACTGTTTCTGAGTATTGAAGGAATAAAGCCACAATCTCTGGAGGTCAACTGCCAGTGCAACCTTCTGAAGTTTTATTTTCTTTTATCCATCAAAAAGGATAAATTCCATACCATACTAGTCTTGTTGATAGCAGGGGTTTTTATTATAAGATACCTGACAGAAGAAATAGTAATTTTGTAAGGTTTTACCACATGAAAAAGAAAAATTCTACTTTAGCTTTCAGTATTTAGTAATTTTTGAGGATTTATAAACTATGAGTTAAGGAATAAAGAATCAGGAAGTGGTAATCGTTCCAGCTCCTCTGCTGTGGACTTAGCTTGCTGAGGATTCTGCCTAAAATTCAGAACTTGGTGACTAGCAACTTGCTACTTTTGAAACTTGGGGGTCATTTCTGTATGTGGATCAGCTAACATTACACATTGACATGTAGACATGTATGTCCACATGCACCTCTGTGCATTACTGTGTGCACATATGCACACACACATGCATATATGCACACAATTCTGTAATAAAAAAAGGTAATTTTTCACACTGTTGTTGCAGTTACTTATAATTTTAGAGAAAATTGAACAAGACAGGAATAAAGCTGAGAAAGGATGTTGTTCAGGCTTCTGAGTAAAGAGGAACTGATGTAAAATTTCTTGACGAATCTTTTTGAGGGCTTTGGAAAGTAAATAGGACTGTGGTATGCTTTGAAAATTGAAGTATAAGATTTTCCTATGAAACAAGTTATCGTGGTATTAGGAAATCATGAAGAGAGATGTGCTTTGAAATCCTTCTACTAATGAAAATATGTTGTCCATTCTAAAGCTAACATAAGTTGGAAATGCTCGCTATAACTTCATTTTTTTTAAGCATATAAATTTATCTACACTTTTTTGAGTCTGCTTTATTCCTTATTTAAAATCATAGAAATTGGATTAAAGAACATGTTGTAGAAATGGATCTTTTATTTATTTTTTTTCTAGTTGGTTTGCCTTTCTACATATTATTATTGTCAGGCTTGCTGTGGGGCTCTTTGAAAGGAATGGGTTATGACCTTTTTCAAGGTAAATAATCAGATTAGGAGCTCTCTTTCAGTGATATTTAGCTGTCGATTGGTTAAGATGAGCTCTGGGAAAGGGCGCTGCTTCAAACTGGGTGGAAAACAATTCTTAAGTTTGCTTTCAAAAATTATGGCAGAAAGAAAGAAGCATTGCTACTTAGTAGCTTTCAACTTAATTGAGGGTTACAAAGCAGTAATCAATGTAAAGCAGTAAGAGTAGTTCATGCAAAGATTTTAAGGAGGGATGGAAGAATTAATCTTTTTTTGTTGTTGTTCTCATTTATTTTCTTGCTTGTTTGCTTACTTGTTTACTAAAGAATACAGTGAGAAAGTATTAAGAAAAAAAGAATTCCATTCTTGCAGGAGACTTTATGGCTGCCTCTTGAATGACGGTTTTCAGCTCTTTGATCCTATTGTCTTCTAACCATATGGGGACCTTGCTGGCTGTTATTATGCAGCTCTTCTATTATTAAATATTATTAAATAGATTAAATAGATTAGTGGTTAGACTACTCACACAGGGGATGGGAAACTTCGGCTTGTTTCTCTCCACTGCCAGGCTGGATTTAATATCAGGCTCCCCATCCCTTAGCGGGTGTTGTTAGCACTGAGGAGATCATACTTTGTTTCTGGTTGGGGACCCTCACACCATGCACTGAAGCTGTGCCGCTGTTGGAAAGAGCACTGGACCAGTAAGACAGAACATAAGTAGGATAAAGCCTATGTACCTAAGGCTATCATCTACCTATCATATATTCACAAATAATGTGAAGTCCTAGCTCTGAGCCCCTGCTCCACAAATAGCCTATATATTTCATGTGAAAGAATCACTGGACAAAATGGAAACTGCTCTTGGAGCAAGGACTGGAACCTAGGACTTTACAGGCATGGAAGACATAATCAGCTGATGGGCTATAAAGACTATATTGGCATGAGTTTGGTATGGCTTGCATTGTTCACAAACAAAGGTCCAACTAACGTCCGTAACCCTGAATTCTACCATGTTATTGATTTTGTTGTCATCTTTGTTCTAACAGCATCAGTAAACAGCAGTCAAGATCAGAGATTCTCTTCTTTGGACATTACTTACAGTTAAAGAAAGGGTTTTTTAAAGAATTTTGGAAAGCAAACAAGAGGCAGTGTCCATAACTAATATTTCCTGATCCTGTTCCATCATGGTTCTAAATCTTTTGTACCAGTGCAAAATGCATGTAAAGATACTGTTTACTGGTTTCCTAAACATTTTTCATCCATATGAATTTTCTTTCAAGTAGTGATAGTGACTGATTATGCCAGGGTCATCAGCGAATTTGGCTTGGTATATGTTAGGCTTTCAGAAGAAATCAAACAATAAACTTCATAGTTTTATAAGAAACTATATAAGTAATAATTAGCCTTCTTATCTAAGACCAAAAAGCTGCTTCATACTGACAGCCAAACTGAATAGCTCTCACAGAGAAAAAAGCTTTCTAAATCTAACATCCTAAATTTGCCCATAACAGGTTTTCTGTCAATGACAGTTAATATTTTATCAGAGGACTATCCAGGGTCAGCAGTATAACATCTGCTGAACTATGGCACCTTCTTCTTGCAACAATGCTTTTTGTTCTTTTTCAAGCTTAACATTGTTCCAAAACCAACTGTTGTTAAAGAATTCTAGTACCAGGGGGATGAAATTCCTTGTATTGGAGAAAGACCAGCAGCTCTATGGCCAACAGTTTTAATAACAAGAGATGGTTTCTTGCAGCTGATCAGAGGTTTGGAATGTGAAAAGTTTTCCACGAGAGGTGGGTAGATTGCAGGTGAAATGACCGAATGGGGAGTGTAATCACAAATTACTTTTCGGTTCTGTGGATCATCAGACCATTCCACAATTTTTCATCTGTAAACAGCCACTAGAGCTGTAACTGCTCATTTGATCAATGCATCCATCTATTGCAATTCCTACTCTTCTGTTGTACTGTGAAAATGATAATAAGAGAAACAGAAATCTACTTTTAATGGGAGTAAGTTTCATCTCCTTGCCTTAGTCTGTCACTAAAAATAGTGATTGTTTTCCTGCCTGTTTGACCTGCTGCTGTGTGAAGAAATCTTGAAGTCATTTCTCAACCATATTTTTTTGTCTAGTTGATAGGCAAAAAAACCCACAAAAGCAAGGAAGAGCAGGCTTTTATGATAATGTCATCATCGGCTCCCAGCTTCAAACACTTCTGCGGCTTTTGAATTGTCATTTATAACTTGGAACTGAACCGACCCATAATTCCCTTGATGCATTTAGAGAAATTGATAACAGACTGCTTCTTTTATGGCTCAGAGGAGGCAACTCCAATCACATCACTATTGGCAGTCAATATTATTTTCTGACATGGTTGTAAAAGTATAAAGGGGCTTATGGCATTTGTTTAGATGAGGAATGGGCTCTCAAGCTGTGCTGGGGTTTATGGGTCCAGATTACTGAGAAGCAAAGGGAATATGATGTTTGCAAACAGGATATGATTTTATTTAAGTTTGGGTTTCATACGTTGTTCCCTGGGGATTGTCCTGCAGACAGAAGAGAATTTCACTTTTATCATACAAAATTGGGAAGTTATCCAATCCCCCCTGCCCTCCCCCCACCCTCAAAAGACACTGCTCCAAACCTGTAATGTGTAAAGTCAGGTCTTTGAATTGCAAGAGGAGGAGCTGGGGGAGAACACCACCCTGCAAGAAATCAGACTTTAGCAGAATAAATATTTAGTGAGCTGAACAGAATTGTTCATGGGCTAAATATTGAGCCATCTGAATAGCTAATTATGGCTTGTAACGTGTTACAGAAAGTCTATTGCATTTCCTCTAATTTTGCTGTTACAGCAGTAAAACAGAGATGAGATTTTTCTGCTTGGAAAAGCTGGTCTTGTTTCATTAACTGCTGGCCTTGTTTCATTAACTGAAATGTAGCTTAGATCTTTCATATCAGAAAAGAATTTGGTCTGTAACTATCAGGAAAAGAAAAGTAAAGCTATAAAATCTCACTACATTTTTACAAAGCTTGCAAAATATTCATATTTTCTGAATGTTGAATTTCTTCCTGGCATTCCTTGCTGTGGTAGCTGGACAGTACTACTTTTTGTCCTGACCACACAGGAAGAAAAGCAATAAGAAAGGCAAGATTTCACTAGTATACAACTTTAGTAAGTCATCCAGGCAAAAAATTGTTTTCTGCTGCTTCTCATTCTTCCCTTGATCTTCTCAATCTGGGCCCAGGAAGAATTTTCAGCCTTTACACATTATGACTCTTCATTCCTCTTATTTGTATAAGAGCTAATGGTACCAGCCTGGTTCCATTACCACAGTACAATAGTGTAAAAATTAAGGAAGTATTGGCGATGGCATTGTCTCCTTGTAGCAGATTTTAGACTCCAAGCTGCTTAGGGGTCTTTCCTTATATGTGCATGCAAATCTGCCTGTAAAGAAATCAGACTGCCTATGGTTTGGGCACTCAAATTAAACATCACCTCCACACAGATGTTAGTATTAACTTGTGTCCTTCCCCTGTATCCCAGGCTGTACCAAAATTAGTATAGTCCTTTCATAATTTCAACCAAAAATATGTGTTTCCTGGTTTGGGGAAAGCAATCTGTTATTCCTAGAAGCTCATCTCCTCAATATGATATGTTCCACTGTAAAATCATTAATATACCATGCTGTCAATATATTCACCTATTAATTTAAACTACTTACCTGAGTTGCCTGATTAACCTACTGAAATTTGCCAGTTATAACATTTTGGAGCAGATTGGAGGAGACTACTGGGAATAAAGGACTTCTTTACCTCCTAAGCCTCTCTGGCAGCTTCACCATCCCTAAAGAAATTCCAAGATTTAATCAAAACAATCTCACAGGCACAGCACATTATACTTTAATTGATATATTTTGCACGACTCTTTAGGACTCAGAGTTACACGTTGTTGACTGTGTGATATTTGCTGCAGAGGTCATCAAAATATGTGATCAAAAGGGCATCCTGGTACCACCCCAAGGCACAAGGCCAGTGGAGATGGGACTGGAGTAAGGGCTGGGATTTTTTCATCCCAGAGTATTCAAGGGTCTGCATGCTTAGTCACTTAGTGCAGTTCCAGATAAACATACTTAGGCTGTCCACAGAATGAGGGAATGAGTTTGTAATGTACTCCCAGCTGCGCTGGTGAATGCACTTTTTAGGTGGTATACCCCATCAGTTCTGGCAATTCATGAGAGCCAGCTGTTTCAGTGGTCTATGTTTGGTAGGAATGGACCAATTGCCATTAGACTTTAATCAAGCTCTCTTATGCATAAGGAATTGTAGGCCTTCTAGCTGACAAGCTCATAGCTTCCTTGAGTGGCCAGACTTGAAGCAGCTAAGTTCCTAATTTCAGGTACATTCATTCTAGAAAAAAAAGTTAACAAGTGTGATAACATGAATCTGGATGATCAGAGCAGAAAATAGATTTTCTTCCTTTGCTGAGGTACAGAGACTTCATCTCTGGATCTGGAAAGTGCAACAGTGTCTCATCTCTAGGCAGGGAGATGATGCAATATTTAGCATATCAGTACCATGGCCACAACAAAAAGGAAAAAATCTCTTCACACTAAAGGGCAGATATTTTGTCCTATTCTTGTACTTTTATGGTGCTGAGGTAGCCCTGTGCCATCCACCACAGAGCCTGATATTTAGACCAGTGAGAGATGAAACTGTTCAACTGAGACGTAGTTCCTTGGCATTGCTGCAGGCACAACAGAATATTTTAGAATAGTCCCAGGCTGCTTTTACTTGCAGCAGGAAGGTTAGAAAGCTCAGGAGTGGTAATCTGCCAATTCATCAAATACAGAATTTGGTTCCTCAGATAATTTTTTTTGCCCTTTTTAACAGAGGATGTTTTTTCCTTGGTACTAGACCAGATTAAAATTGTAAAAAAAGATATAACATACGGAACATAGAAAATTTCTGTGAAGCTAATGATCTACCATAAAGTCAAATCTTTAAAGATCTTACCTCATTTTGTGCATTTCCTAAAGCCTGTTGTGTTGCCAAAGGCCAGCATTATCCAAAGCCTTCTTATTTGCCAGAGTATGAAACATTTCATATATATATACATACATATGTTAAATATAAATAGTGGAATAGTACCATATACAATTTACTAATACTATTCACTCTCCCCAGACCTAATCACACACACATATGGATTTGATAGGAATTCTGTAAGTAAAGCAGAATTCACATTTGCACTTTAAAAACACATCATGTGTTTATTGATAGAATTTATCCCCCAAGATGGACAGGAAAGCTCTCTGAAGAAGAAATATTCATGTGTTGCTTGTCTGAATAAACACCAGGTTCTAGCACAGCTCCATGGTGGCCTCTAACATAAAGATCATCTACTTCCAAGAAGAAAGCTGAAATGCTATGTATTGCTAAAATGTGGTCAGAAGCAAATGATGAAACTTAAAAAATAAGGCTTGACTTCTGCACATAAAAGTTGTATTCCCTGTAACTGTATGCGTTACAACCAACTACACATTGTTCTATTTGCCCATGAACTCCTGGAAACTGCATGATCAAACATAGAAAGGCAGTTGCACAAGCATTTTCACACACTAATCCATTAAATACTAAAACAAATGTCAAGTTAAATTAATAGAGTACTCAGGATTAGGTCTGAAAGTGCAGTAACATTTTTTACAAGCATCTGGTGATATATGCCACATATCTGAGACTTGAATCTGGGCCTAAGTGTTTTATTTATGAGTTTTTTCTAAAAACAAGTTCTAATCCACATCTAATCCATGCTATCGTCTCTCCATTCCCCCTACCAATGATCCACACATCACTTTTTCACTAAGATTTTGAGATCCTTTAGGGTATAAAAGTTAGTTTAAAAGAGTAACTGAATCAAAATATTTCTTCTGAAGATATTATTCTATTCAGGCTTTAGCTTGACTTAGTCTGATTTTTTTCTGATTCTCATTTTGAATCCAAAGTTATTTATTTTTTAATACAGACCTGACATATTTACTTGTTTTTTTACAAACCTTCAGGTGAATTCTTGGTACAGAAGTAGGGGTGCTGCATTTTCATGAGTGGCTGACCACCACCATCAGTAACTTTGCTAGGCATTCAATTATTAATTTTTACTTGGAATTTTTTATTGAATATTTTCTGAAAATTGGCTTTGATTTATAATAGCTTTACAAGTTAGATCACTATTGGCAGGTAAAACTTGAGATGTTAAATATTCTATGTACAGTGGGTACATGTACTGTCTACATTTCTTGGTCTTGCCTGGAAAGCAGCTTTTGGGGTCAGAATTAATAGCTTCTAAATTTATTTATTATTATTGCTGATAAATTCTCCTACTGGAATTATTCAAACACAGCAGAGAAGCCAATGCAAGCCCAAGTGAATTCCATGTTTTTTGTTTAAGCAATGATTTGTGACGATCCTTTGAACTATTAATCTCACTGGAGCCTAAAGATCACATCCCCTTCACAATTTATTTGTAAACCACATTGGTAGGTGAGAAAGTATGAAAAGCTGATATTCTGGGTGCTCTCTATGGCAAGCATTTTAGATTAAAGCAGATGGAAATGCCTTTGACAGAACAAATCTCTGATACAGCTGTAAAATAGCAGTAAAAATAAAGAAAGCTCACTGTACATATTTTTTCCTAAAGTAGTCCACTTTTACACACTTCCTGTATGTGGGATTTATGGAAGAGACGTCAGCCATGCAAACTTTTTCTCCTTTGTTCCTTAAGGAGAGACATGGCTGACAGGCCATTCATTAGTGGTTGTTCCTTGGAGATGATGTGCACACCTTCGCTTCTTTAGTCATGGTGAGATAAAACAGCAGCTGAGAAGCACACTGAGGACCTTTTGCTTCTTAGTGGAAGTCAGGGAGGTGATGAATGATCACCAGGACATCTGTAGGAGTGGGAGGTGAGAGCTATGAGCGTGGCACCTGGGAAGCTGTACTGCTCATGGTCAGGAGCAAAGTATTACAAACTTATACGCTAGTGTTTGCTGGCACAAACTGCCTCTGAGAAGACAGACTCCTTGCTGGAAGTGACAGCAAAATGCCACACACAATTTTTAGAGGTTGCAACACATCAAGAAAATATTTAATTTCTATTTTCGTGCCAGGGAACAAAAAAACCCCAGTGATGGAAACATGTTTGCTCTGGCATAAGTGGAAGAGTGTGAGACTCTGAATGCTTTTAAAGCTAAAGCACAGGAATTTGCTCTGCAATACACAAGTTTTATTAAATTGCAGTATCACTGAGTAGGTCTGTACTCTCCTGTTATTTTTCACAGATTTCTTAATCAGTTTGTTTACTGCGTATAGCTATACTGTTGTTAGCTGACTAGATTTTATTTACTTCTCAGTTTTATAACCACTTATATCAAAGGACTGGATTTTTTTTTTAATGTAGTAGTTTTTCCAGTTTTTTGTGTTGAAATGTATCCATCTGAAATGCATACTGGTTTAACTTCCATCCAAGAACAGTTGAGCCCAACCTCTGCTCTTTAAAGAAAGGGCAAATAATTCGTTTATACTCCTGCAAAGAACTGTTACTTTTTAGCTTGTTGTCCAGGATATTGGACACAGAATACAATCACTACTATCAAAGGAGCTTCAAAGGACAAAATTTCCATCAACAGGTAGATGACAGATTGCATTTTTGAACTATTCTCAGAGAATAAGTAGAGTATCTCTGGTAGGGACATGTGGTAACACTAGGAGGACTGATTTTGATTTTTATGATGGCAACAGTTGAGCAAGGAATCCAGAGCAGGATGAGCAATTAAATAGATCTTTAATTCCTTTTAGGAGTTAAATCAGAATTCCACTGTGGAAGATGGATTTATGTTAAATCACAAATTGTGTGTATGTGTGTGTATGAGAGAGGGAGAGAGAGGGAGAGAGGGGACAAGCTCTAGGATGCTTTGTCAGAATCCATACTGAAGCAGTAGCTTGGGCTCTCTTTTATATTGCCATATAGTTATCAGTGGATGTGTATTTAAGGCAACTTCAGAGTTTACAATAATTATTTAACAAGGAGAAATAACTCACACAGATAAATATGCAGGGTGTGAAAAATGGAAGGGTGTGTCATACTGCGAGCAGCATCTCTGGTCAGCAGAACTGTGATCCAGTGACCATTAGGCAGATCCTGGGAGGTTTCTGGAGGAAGGAGCACTGAAACAAAGAATGAGGAATGAAGAGGTTCTCTAGCAGGGGAAGGGGCAGGTAAAACAAAAGTCAGTTATAAATATCTTTTCAGAATGCTTTAGGATTATTATTCATGCTACTCTTTTGCCTCTCTGAGGTAGGTTCCAGATAAATGTAAATAGCAGGACAAGTAACATTTCCAGTTTCAGCAACTGCAGTGATTGCAGAAAGGTCTTTAACTAAACAATCTTAGATGTATTTCTACATCCTTCCTCTCCACCTTCACATCCATGTGCCGTAACCTGACTACAGTATAAAGACTTGGTAACTTTCAAACTTTATAGTCAATCTTCCTTAATTTTAACTATTCCAGCCATGAGGGGTTATGGTACAAGCTTTCTATCTGTTGAAACATCTCTGCTGCAAGGCTTCTTGTTTTTTAGCTCGGTTTTAGTGTGCTTGAAGTCTTCATTGTGAAAGTCAAGTTATTGCATAGTTATTTCTTGCAGGAAGCATTCACATCAAGTTTTTTTGTAGTGCAAAGCAGGGAATTTCTGCACACAGGTCTTGAAACAGTTGCATTCAGTCAGGAAAAGTTACCTACATTTCTTTTCACTTAAGTCATTCCCTTCCTCTTTAATGCCTCCACATCCACTTCAGGGACAGGTAGCTTAATTTCTATCATCTGTAGCTTTACAGAGTATTAGCTTTGCTACACATGCCAATGATTCAGCTATAGTAGATGTGCTTGAAAAAGCCTACAACCATGGTGCTCATTCAGGAAACTCGTAGTGAAGTAAATCCATATGTGTGTTAGAAATTCAGTGTTCAGATAGGGCTTGTGTTTTCTGGCTCTTGGCGCTATCATGCACGATCCTTCTTTGAAGAGCTGCAGCAGTGATAGGATTTTTGATAACACAATGTGTAGTATGCTCATAGTTTAACAGTGACATTTTGATGCTTAAAAAAAAATTTCTTCTTCATTTGGTTAGACATTCAGAACAATTTCCTACCCTGACAATTTTTTTAAAGGATTCTTAAATCGAAATAAAATATATAATTGAGCAGGGAAAAAAAAAAGGGCTAAGATTCTGTGTTAGCATTAAGCTACAGAGGCTCTATTTTCTGTAAATTTTGTTTAACATTCCTCCCCCCCCCCCCCAAATCCTAATCAAGATAAGGTTTTTACTGAATTCTTTGGCTGCTCTGAAGCACTTGCAGAACAAAAATAACCTCTTATAAAATTCCATTTGACTTTTTCAGTGTGTGATTCAGAAAGCATCACATTTGTCACAAATTCATGCATACTCAGCATCTAGATAGCCTGTCAGATATATGTGATATATACATGAACTAGAACCAGAAACCACAGTGTCTAATCCTATTCCCTTTAGTTGTATAAAATCCAACCATTTCATCTCACAGGAATAAAGAAAAGCATATCTAGTAGAATTTTACATAGCTGCATTTCATATACAGCTTGACAACTGAGCCAGTTAGTAGCTGTAATTTTAATGGATTTGCCATTTATATCACTGTATTTTAACAGCAATTTACAAAGTAAACATTGAGTAACACTAAAAAAAAATCTCTGTTTAAACACCTGAATCATTTAAGGCAATACATAGAACTAATAATGATATAAAATGGAGTGAGATGGCATTTTCCAGTCATTACAGCTAAAGCGTTGGCTGTATGATGAAAGTTTTTCTAGGTTGTTCTTCATGAGATGTTCCTCAGAAATTCAGTCTTAATTTTGCATGAATATGAAATAGAATTTGACATCTAAGTTTGTAATACTGTGCCTTTTCAGGGTAATTATTCATATGTTTATGTCAGTTTTCTTGTATTATAATAACTGTTGACTAATATATGCAGCTTCAGTTGGCTGCCCCTGGCTTTGAGACTTTACCATTCATTACATGTACCATGCTGAAGACATCAGCTAAAATATCCTGAATTTCCTACGTACATTTAGGTGGTCAATTTTGAAAATTCCCCAGGAAATGCTGTTTCTTTTATTGATTGCCCATTTTTACTTCTAGTCCAGGTAAAATTAGGTAGCAGTCGTTCAAGTGGTCTGAGGGAAATTTTTCAGTGGAAGATATTTGGTCTTGGTGTCCCAATTCAGTCTCCTCACACTCATTTGAAAGCAGAAAATGATAAATGCCGTATCCTGGACAATACTCAGCATTTGGTGGTTGGAGAGACTGCCGTCTCATGTGTCAGAACAGACAACGGTCTTGAAGGGTGGGTACTCTCAAGCTGTGGTTACAATTTTAACTTAATCGGCCTTCCTGGAAATGAATCATAGTCCCTTTGAGGATGCAGGCTCCTGCTCGTGCCCTGGTGTACGGAGCAGCTGCCATTGAATCATTTTCATCAGCCACTCCTTCATGTTAACTTTAATTTGCTAGCCATAAAAATGGTAAGAAAGTACTCCCTTCCAGCCCTCTTGTTGATACTTCTTTATTTAAAGTACTGCACAGTATTTTTCAAACTTTATTATGGTTTCATTAAATTGATTTAACTGATGACCTCTACTTATTTATCTCCTTATTTGTTTTAAAAATGAAACCTTATTCACAGTTGCTTTAAAGCAACAGAGAGACAATCTGAATGTCTGCCTAATGTTATATATGTCATTATTTTTTTTACTACTTGATTTCTTTCTTATTTCTTGTAATTTTCTTAGTTACCTAATGATTTGTGTGTGTCTTTGGGAAAGCTACTTCATTTCTTTAAATCTCAAGCTACCAATCTGCAAAACAAATATAATAAATCATCCTGTATCAATCTGATGCTGCTTAATTGTGTTTGTACAACATTGACTTTCTCAGATGAAAACACAGTGAGCTGTTATTATTCTTATTCTAAACTTTCCAAGGAAAATCCAGTCTTCTTATTCAGGTCTACTGTGAATACAAACTATTTTCATTAGTTCTGCTGCATACACACAAAACTGATCAAAACAATAGAAAACTCAGGTCCAGTACACTGAAAAATTAGATCACTTTAGTAGCCTGAAATATAATATTATTGTAACAGTAATGGTGAAGACATTTGACAGGTGTAGAGAAGATCAAGCTTCTTTCTGTTTCAAATGACTAATCAGAGAAATTCCTCAGAACCTCCAGAGTCGAGTAGCAGTTGCATCCATTTTCAATTACTTGATTTCTTTCTTTGTTTCCTTCTTTTTTTCTTTCCTTTTTTTTTTTTAAAGAAATTAGGAACAGAAGCTTCTCGTTCAAACTGAAAACATGTCTCAGTGTGCTTGGAATTTATCCAAATAGCATCTGCCATGGTATTTTGTCTATCCCTAAATGTTTTTCTTTTCATGATAAATTTGTACGGTATGATACAATTAAATGCACTTCCTATGGAGCATCGAGGAAGTCTGGCTGTCTCTTTGGATGACTTTTTCAGACTATTTCTCATCATCATGTCTACTTGGCATAATATCATATAAGTGATATACAACATTTCACCTACATTTTTGGTATGTTTCTGCAAACAAATAGTTACTAAAAATAGATTTCAAAAGTAAAATTTTAGCATACCAGTTGGAGCTGTAGAGCAGTGCTGCTTAACCATCTTTATAACAGTTCCTTCTTAATATTTTGTCTTTATAATATTTTATCCTTCTATTTTATATAATATTCATGCAATGTTTTACATGTCACACTTGCTCATTTAGAAGGTGCAAAAGATAGTTTTCTCTGCTTATAATTACCACATTCATCTGTTACCAGCTGGGACCCAAAGCCTTTCATCCAAAACTTATTAGTTCATCAAAACTGGAGATACAGCAAGGGTCACACATGATTTTACTGAATTTTATTTTCTGTCTATGGCAATAGTGACTACTGAATTTAATCCAAACAGTTAATTGTTCTGATTTTTGGTCACTTAAAAGCTATTCCAGCCTGGCTAGGAAAGATGAGTACTTACTGCTCTTTTCTTTTTTTTTTAAAGAGGAGTAATGACCGGAGCCACTGGTAAGTTTTGGTGTCACGGGTGGCCTGTGACGGCCGCTGGAGCCAGCAGTGGCTGTCCCTGCCGGACATGTTGTCCTGGCGCTGGCAGGTCCCAGTCTCTCCTGCCGGCATGAGGACCCGGTACACAGTGTCTGGCGGCTGGTGAGCAGGCCCAGCCCAGCCGATGTAACACTGTTTGTAATGAGAAATCTAAACAGGGAATGGCAGCGAGGCATGACAGGAATGTGTTTCCATTGGAGAAGCCCGTGCAGAGAAAAAGCATAAGCAAAGCCATGTCCAGAAGGCCTTTCAGCTGGCCAGGACGGAAGACTGATGTTATTGTACATGGGCTGTCACGCTGCCAGCCCTCCCTCACGGGTTTGTTTTCTCTTATGATCTCCCTCTCCCTCTCCCTCTCTCCCCTGCCTTCCTCCCGGGGCTGGCTGTTTGCTCAGGTGGACAGTGACACCGTTTGGAACGAGCTGCACTCGGCCGGGGCGGCACGCATGGCGGTGGGCTGTGTCATCGAGCTGGCGGCCCGCGTGGCCTCCCGGGAGCTGAAGGTGAGGTCCGGGCCGCGCTGTGGGTGGGAGAGCTGGGGCGGTGGAGGGGGGGCTGAGGGGAGGCGATGTTCAACCGCTCTGCTCTGGGGAGGGTGGCAGGAGGAGGGCCGGGAGGATGGCCACAAAGGTGTGGCGGCCCTTCAAGGCCTCGCCAGGGACAGTCTTGCCGTCGTATGCTGAAGCAGTGGTGGGTACTTAGAGCACAGAGCTGCTATGGCCCAGGGTGAAGTTACTCAGAGCGTGCACATCTCTGGCGAGTGGCTGTGGCATTGCCATTTGAAGTGAGTTTTTAATTTTTTTTTTTTAATATGGTTGTTTAGTCATGTGCGTATCCTCAGGATACCACCCAGAGAGAGGGGAGGCAAACAGTGGACGTGCAGCCGAGGGGGAAGCAGGAGGTGGCTGGTGAGGAGAGCGGTGACCCAGGAGGTGCCTTTCCGCCAGGCTGACTGCCCCGCGTTCTCCCTGGCCCCCTTTCCTTTCCTATCTTTGTGCCGCGCGATCTGCAAGGCATGATGTACAAAACCCAAATTATCCCCAGTCTAAACAATTTATAAAAGCTCCAGACCTGACGGACTTTGACATTTTATTTGGTATTTTAACAGCCCTATTTAAAGGTACACCATATGCAGCCAGAGCGCAGGCTTGCCCCAATAAACATTGTTGGAGCTAACATGCCTCCTTAATGAAATTGTTTATTCTCTTTCCAGTCCAAATAGTAATGGATTCAGTCATGTTTCCAAAATCAAGATAGAAACAAATATTTTAGAATTAGCATGGTACAATGATTTTTAAAATTCCAAATTGTATTTGAACTTGAGAATTTTCTTCCTGTATATCTGTCTTATTTCAGTCAAAATATGTTAGCTACATATTTGGGGGAAGGTACATATGTTTATGTGTATACATAGGTATAGAATATATAGGTACATAAATGACAGCATGCTCAGGTGAAATGCAGTACTATAGCTCTGACCCAATCGAATGCAGTTACTAAACTTTCATATTCAGGCACTGAAATCGTTAGCCAGGTCCTACACAAAATGTACAAATTTTGAAATCTCAGGTCAAGGACAGGATGCATCATACAAGATCCCATCGTGCATCCTTTCTCATGGGTACTTCATCCATATTAAGCTTTTTAGGCATGGTAGGATTCAATACACAAGTCACTGTGCATTATTCCTACCCAACAGGACTAATGAAAAGGAAGGGTTTTTTAGCTAGTTTTTTACCTTTGGCAACTGTAAGACATACGTCAGTCTCTAAGACAATATAAAAAGCAAGTTTTGATAAGAATAATGAGATACGTCCTGTGTGCGGTTGACGAGCAGGCTCCACTGCAGAATCTTTACTGCTTATCTCTGTACATTTGTGATGTCTTTCCACAGTATGAATGCTTTTGATTGTTTATGTGTGTGTGATGGACAGCTGAAAAGAATCAAACATCAGCCACTGTGAGACCTTGGTTGCTACTGGCGTTGCAACAGTCTGTAAACAAATATTTTAAATTTAGTACTAGTTTGTAGTTCACTGTAAAATTTTTGTTGATCCTAAATAGAATCTTTGTCTACAGTGCAGAGAATTGGTCTCATGCAACCTGCAGTTGAGACATAGGAAAGGTAATTACTCAGTAGACATACCAACCAGTTGGTTTATACCAAATCATCAAGAAAATAGGTATGGAAAGAATTTGATGTGAAAGAGAATTAGGAATACTCACACTATTCCTGATAGGTGTTTATCTAACCTGCTCCTATACTTCCAAGCATGAAGCCCAATGACTTACATGCCACCATGCCAACTGTATGAACTAACAATCTGCACATGGTATTTATAATTTAAGGTTATAGAAAAGTTATTAAGGCCAGACTGACAGAAGAAAAGCATGCTAGCAGAAGTTCTGGAAATGTACCAGTCCTGACACTAGCTATTTTGGCAGAGTCCTCCTTTGTTTGCTTTGTCACTGCATCCATACAAATCTGGGTTTGCTGGCAAGTTGCTCCTAATAGCCACATATGGTAAACGACATTAGGGGCATTTTTGCAGTGTATTCTGGGGTTTTCTACACAGTGTTCAGGATAAGATTGTAGGTAGCTGTAAGATTTTAGCCCCACAGATCTGTATGTTCCAACCTACCTTTATGACTTTACATGTTGCTTTTCCATCTTGCTGCCATTTTCCCTTTAAAAACATATGTGTTGCATTGAGCAACTGTTTCTAGTATAGGGAAAATGACAGTTTTGTAGTATACTTGTGAAGATCTGAGGGGAAGTAAGTGAATCTGACCACTTCCATGTGCATTCATTGAGCAAGTAAGTATGTGAAACAACCATTTGGGGCCTGTACTGTGAGCACTGAGTGGGAGGATTAAGCTCTGATGGGAATCTGGAATGATCTGCTGCAGCTTCAGAATCTTTGGATGACAAAAAAGTGCCTTCCAAGAATTGTGTGTAAGATATAACATCTCTGGTACATGTAAAAAGCAAGATGAGAGCAGTAGAGAAACATGCTGTAGTTTTCCCCTGGAAGTTTACCCCCATGGATTGCTATCAGATGGTGCACTGTCAGTTTGGTGTCATCTTAAGAAAAAAAGTAAATTATGAGACAGGGCTTACTGATTTGTTCTGAAATCCCACAGTTCTCTGAGAAGAGCCACATGTCCTGAAGTTCACAGTGGCAGACTTACAATACACAGCAAGGACTTCCCACAGGGCAATGCTCCAGATTGCAGCAGAGGAGGCAGTGGATTATCTACTCACTCCACGGGAGAATCACAGATGCCTTTTTCTGAAACAGCCATGGCAACATTAGGAAAACCTCAGAGTAAAACTATCTAGCATAGACAAAGTCTGACACAAGAAGCCTCAGGAATGAGAAACTGAAGTAATTCATTTAATAAGTGCTTTTCTGACTTGAGAATGATCAAATTTGTCAGTGTAGTTGGGTATGAGCAGCCCAAAGTTTTCTTACAGCTTGATGAATCAATATATATGTTTTTAAAAAGTCTAACATGGTTTTCCTAAAATGAAAATGAATATAATAGTTTATTTTATGGACATGTATTAAATTAATCTAAAAACCAAATTGTGTACAATACTGAAGATAAATGTCTTCACTGCCTAGCTAGAGTGTAGCTTCTATCAAGCATAAACTGCCCTGTGTTGACTGGCATCTAACATTTGAAGTCTGTTTCAGGAACGACAGGACATTTCAATTTCTATACTTATTCCATGTTCTCTACTGATGTCACTTGCTATTGCATAGAGTGATAGTAATAAGTTGGAACTATAGGCACATGCTGCTAAGAAAAGTGTTGAGACTACAAAGTAAATTATGAAAGTCTGCAGAACAATTGAGAGATTCACTACAGGGCTGGGCATGAGTCAAACTTGTACGCAAGGCAGAAGGTACTTTATTCTGAATTTCCTGAGACTATCAGTCCCATTTCACACAGGTCTCATCTGAGAACAGCAACATTTTGTTCATCTGATTTGGACAGTGTTCAAAAACTGACCAAGAGTTAAGAGTTCTCTTCACTATAGTTCCAACCCCTTGTGAGACATCAGATTTCTTTGATCAACTTGACTAATGGAGAAAGCATCAGTATGATGTTGCTAAGGATGTAGAACAATAGGGTTTACTGAATTTCTACTGCTGCCGTAATAGTAAATTTACAGTGGTGGTGGTTTTTTTTTTTAAATCAGGACAAATTGTCCCTTCTCTGGGGAGTCTTAATCTGGATGGGTTTTATTTGATTATACCAAACAATCAAAATTAAGGATTTGGGGTGTGTGTGTGTGTGTTTAATAATATAATGAGCACTTATTGAGATCCATTTGATACACTTTTGAGATAACATTTAATAGAGAATAAAGAATCACACCACTGAAGTATATAGTATGATAAATGTGATGTTATACTGAGTCAAATGCTATGTTTTTTCCTTTTTTTCATCATTTATTTACATGTATGATGGATGTCATCTTGGCACTATTACAGTAGGAGATGAGGCTAAATATTGCATGAAGGTCACCCTTTTTTTGAGCTTTTTATAAGTTAGGAAACCTGCTGATGTGTGATGAAGTAATTACATGGAATTGGTGCCACAGCTCTCCTGTCTAGCTGTTTTTCTGTTTCTACCTTTGCTCCTTTCTCATTTCCCCAACAGATTTATGTAGATAGCTTTTAATAATCTGCTGGCTGACCACAGATCTTTAGAAGAGTGGAGTATGCAGAACTAGGTGAATATAATTCCACTGCAGTCACTATCTATATCCAATAAATAATTTTAACAGATAAGAGAAGTCACAATATATTCCTTGGGGCTTAAGGAAGAAATACAGGTAGTGCCCTGCATATGATTTCCTGCATGCAGTATAGTTTGTGAACTTGGAAACTGTTGTCTCTAGCCTCTACGTAATGACCACACCTTCAGAAAGAGGACCCTAAAAGATCTGCATCTGCAGAGAGAGCATTTCTTTCCTGCAGGTGTCTCCTAAGGATCTCCTTCCTCTTTTGCATTGCTCCACAGGAAAATAGAGATGTGCTAGAAGCATGTTGCAAAAGGAACACTCACAGTGTCCCAGTCACTGCTCTGCAATAACAAGGCAGATTTCAGGAGTGCATGATCTAGTGGCTTGGTGGTAGTGGGAGGTGCTGTCCTGTCCTGCCTTCTCATTTATTTCCCAGCCCAGCCTGGCTGCTTCCCTTACATCGACTCTGATGCTCAGCTCAGTTCACCTCCACTCCCTGCCAGCACGCTACATCATTCACAGGCAGCTAGGCACCAAGAGACTCTCCCCTTGCCTGCACCTGGCTATCCTGAGCAGCAGGCACTTCCCTCCTGCTGCTGAACTGGACGAGTACAGAGGTTGTCTAAACCCTACATTAGACAAACCTCAGAGAAAAATAAGGAAGGTTTCTGCATCTGTGGTCTCTCTTGAGTTTCAGATTTCATTTGTAACCCTTAGAGCTTGCAGAGAATCTCACCTTTAGGACTTACCTTGCCAAATTACTGTTTTTTCTGAAAGAGTTCAGGTTGCTGATATTTCCTTTTTGTTAACGAAATTATTCATGCTGATGCTCCCACCTTTATTGTTGCCATATATTAGGTGCTTATTAAATAATTAATACTACTTTTAAGAAGTTGGAATTCAGATAGTTGATTATGTTACTATGATAAATTTGCAATTATTATTCTTTGTTGAATAATGTCCTTCAAAATATTATTTGTTTTTGTAATGGTTGTTTTATTGTGTGCTGTTTTGTGAACATTAAATATGTCTTAACTTCTTTTCTGGTAACAAGTTGTACATTTCTCTGGCTGTCTCTCAATATCTTACATTTGACTAGCAGGAAAAAAAAATTGTACCAGTGAAAATTACAGTTTAAAAAGAGTATACCTAATAAGAACCTCTTTTTTGCAATGGCAGATGACTTTCTATCATCATGGGCAACTCAGTGCCAGAGCAGACCATGGAGCTACTGAAAATCCAAAGGAACATTTTTGAAATGGTTTTCTTCAGCCTCAGATGACCCCATTCAGTACTATTATAAGCTAGAATTAATTATTTTAAGTACAGTACCAATAATAAGGATTCTTGTCTAGTTTACTTTGCATATCCTTTAAATATGTTAATGTTGGTGAAGCAACACTCTTTTCTGTGATAGAAACATGTAAGCACCATATATTTTTAATTTGAAAAATTTGAAACAGAAGAGATCTACAAAATAAACTATTAAGAGTTGGTAGGATTTGTATGGTTATTCCCTATTTTAAAGAAAAGTTTGAATGAATTAAGAAGGAATTTTGCAAAAGAACACTCAAGGAAAAAGGCACATAAGTTAAATGCATGGTCTGAGACTGTCTTGAACATCCATTTCAGCTGAATCGAGTGAAGCACAAGCCCTTTCTCTGCCTTATCATATGTATGTGTGTGCACGAACACACATGTGCAAAGCTGCCCTGTTGGTAGTTAGGGGTTATTTAACGGAATGAAAGCAATTGAAATGAGTTTCCTCCAAACCAGAATCTGTTATCTTCCTGGGATGGTTCTTTCTGATATGTCAGGTTGAATCAATACCAAAATAAACCTCCTATATTTGGGCATTGCTACTCTGGTGTTTTGTATAATTGGTGGATAACTTAAATTGAACTTGAAACTCTTATTCCAAATGAGCTTGGTTATTACTGTTCTCAAGGCCTTTGTCACACAGGGCTGTGGAGGAATCATCGTACAGTAAATTGTACTAATCTAGTGAATAAGCAGAATTAGCTTAAACAACTCCCTCCCCCCACAGGCTCTTAGTTTTCTAGTCTTAAAAGTATTCTGTATAAAAATCACTCAGCCATTTTCACAGCTCTACTGCTATGTATTCTTAGAACAAAACCTAAAATGAAGTATCTTTCTAAAGACATAATAAACAAAAAGTGTTGAAAACAAATGTCTCCCTAGTCCCACAGTGTCCTCCCTCCAGTAAAGCTTCAGGCCAACAAATTGCCATGCATGCCTGGACAACACAAAACCCCACACAGCTCCTCTGGATGCCTACAGAAATCTCCCTTCCTGGCAAGTATTCTGTGCTCAGGTGCCTCCTGGACAGTACTCCTCCTGCAGGCTCTGCCCTACCCTTGTTTCTACCTCCCTGTCTCACCCTCTGCCCTATAACATTCTCCCTCTGCCTTAAAAAAATTTCGTGATGTGTGGTGGCCACGAAAAGAGGCATTTTTTCCATGCCCAGGCACAGCATTTTTAACAATGCACAGTGTGCAAAAACTAGTAACAAGTGAATACTTATTTTACTAGTGTTAAAGACATGATTGATCAAAGCCATCAATCAAAGTTACCAATAAAGTCTTTTAGATAGTAGTTTGTGTTCTTTGCTTTTACAAATTTACAAAATTACAAAATTTCATATGGAACCATCTCTTAGATACTTCATCCCAGCAATTATGGTTATACTTATAGCTAAATGACTGTTATTATTTCATATAGTAGTACAACTTTAATTATATGTGTGGTATATAGCTTATCTCCATGACCACTCTGTTCTTAAAACTTTTTGGCTGCTTTCTTTCCCAATAAAGTTAACACTAGTTGTGGCTGAACAGGCCATCACAGTAGTATATAATTCAGCCTGCAAGCATCAACTTTTCATGTGTATTTTCTGGTGCTATCTTAGACCTTCAGGACAGCAGACAGGCAACTCTTTGTTTCCATCACAGAGTTAAATGTTTAATGTCCATTTCTGTGTTCTTGGCTTCTGCTAGCTTCCTTTGCAAGACAAAATGGTATTCCCTCATGTCCATTACTGTTTTCTTGGCAAATCTACATGCTGCTAATACTGGTCTGTTAAATCATGGGTTCTTGTTCACTGCATTCGTAGACCCCCAGGGCCAGATACTGGCTCCTGCTCTGGCAGTATGAATAGCTTGTAAAATTGTCCTAACCATGTACCTGAGGATTGTCTCGGCCTTACACCACTCACTCCTATGGTTACCCTCCCTGCTGGAGGCATAGCTTGGGATCATATTACAGCATAAGTGACACCCGTAAGAATGTGGCTATCTTTTTCAGGGTACCAGTTGCAAGGGGATTGTTGTAGGCAGCTGAGACTTAAGGCAACCCTGATGTTTGTTATTGTAAGAGTTAACTAAGCCAGAGAGAGTGAGGTTAAAGATGGCACTAAGGCCACCTCAGGGGTTTCACCCTGTCAGATACACTGTGGAGCACCTTTTAAATTTAAAGAAATAGGGTTTTATATAACTTTATAAGGATACAAAGTTGTATATGTATAAAACATAAGGAATACCAATTCTGACAGAAGGAATGGCTATATTTCTATATAATAACTGAAGAAGTTTCTACAAAGAAATGAAGTATTAACTTCAGTGATTTGCTTCTCATTCTGAAGCCTGTGCACACTAAAGCAAAAATAAAACCTTTCCATGAAAAACAAGTGAATGTCCAAGAATACTGTGTTTAAGCACTGCTAATTTTAAGAGCTAAGGGCTAGGTTAAAGGATTTAGACATGTAGAAAATAGAAACTTTAACACCTGACTTTAGGAGGATGTTGAGCTTCAAGTGTGGAATCCAGATCCTGAGTTAGGTACCTGGTCTCCACATGAAATACACAAAGGTTCCTGAGAAAGCTGTCCTTAACAATGTGTACAGCTACAATTAACTAGTGCATGGGACAAAGTTCTACCAAGGAAGTTGCTCATCATTAGGGATTACACCTATTTTCCTGAAAGCCTTTTTTCAAAGATTATCAACTTCTGAATAGAATCGCGGAATCACAAAACAGTTGAGGTTGGAAGCCATTGGGTCCCTGCTCAAGCAGGTGACCTAGAGCTAGTTTCCTAGGACTATGTCCAGATGGCTTTTGTATATCTCCAGGGACAGAAACTCCATAACCTCACTGGGCAACCTGTTCTATTGCTCAGTCACCCTCACAGTAAAAGAGCATTTTCATATGTTCAGATGGAGCCTCCACTATTTCAGTTTGTGCCCCTTCCCGCTTGAATAGTTGGCTAGATGGCATTGCTTTTTCATATAGGAGTTTACAGCTTAAAATACAAGAGCTTCAATTTCTTACCTTTTCAGTTGAATGGAATTAATTTTTAAACTCCATATGAAACTGCCTTATCTCAAATTTGAGATTCAGTAGTGGTGTTTTGTCCTCTATTGAAGGACTGCTACTCTGCAGGAAATAAAGATTCGTAAGTTTGAGTAAGAGCATGACTCCATACCTATTAGAAAACTCATTTAGACTGAAAAGATGTTTCTCAGTGTCTACTTTAAGGACCACGTAGTCTAAATACGCAAACAGGTATGGGAAGAATATTTACAAATTCATCCTCATGTTCAAGGAGTTGAACCTGAGTAGTTGAACTACTGCTTAAATAAGTGCTCTTGGAGTGCCTGCTGGGTTTCATAGCTATTTCTTGCATGAAATGGGCTTTTCTTGGAGTCAACAAAAAGCCAGATGATTTTACTAGAGTAATACCAGGCTGAAGCTAGTATGCACTGCTTTTCAACCAGGCTTCTCAGCATACCTGGAGTGCCAGACTGGCTGGGTCACTTTTGGTCCACTTGGAATCTAGGCAGAATAAGCTCCCCATTGTCAAGTGAAAAGAAGAGTGATTCACACCTTGCCAGAGCCATCACATATTACCCTAGGGAAAAATTGCCTATGTCTAGTTTTACCTCCTTGTATAATAGAAACACCAGTGGAACTCTGTTGTAGATGGTCAGACCCAAGCCCCGGAGTAACCACCCATGTTATGGTATTGTCTTGAGTGCTTGTCTTGGAAAGGTTCAGGGAGAGGTATAGGAGATGCCCAAGTGTGATGTAGCCCAATGCTCTAACCCAGCACACTACAGGAATCAACTGTACCACCAAAGACAAGAAGGCCTCAGTAGGACGTACACCTCTGTTCTTTGGAAATCAAGCATGCAACTACCTATTTGGAGTCATGAAAGAAGAGAATACTTAGCTTACTGTGGAAAAAGACTAACACTTTCTTAGTTTTCATTAAAGATCCAACAAAGTGGATCTATCTGCAATGGTTCTTCTTTGTAAACTGAGTTTGAGCAGACTTCTCTGTTGTTCAAATATGCAAAGATTTTAGAATATCTCTATTCAGACTTTACTCTTTATCCTCAAATTTAACTAAAGGTAATCATACAATGGCACAGACATGAATCCTTTTTCTAATGTTCATGTCTGTCAGTCAGTTTAATGTTCTGTCTACATATAAAGGTGTCTGTATCCTAGTATAAATAAGGCTCTGTACAAAAATTCTTTGAATTTATGTGTGTTGGCTTCATTTTCAACACATTGCTCTGTGTTAGTCTTTCTATCTTTATAGCAGATTTTTGCCTTTCTGTCTACTGTTCTGAGCTCACTGTCTGGTATTCAAATATTTCCTAAATAAATGAATTAATGTTCTCTTGTGCTAATGCACACTGTGTTCATACAAAGTCTGAAAGTAGGAGAAATTAAGTGTTTTATCAATTACACAAAAATTGATGTTAATACTGTATGGTAACTAGTTTTCAGTGTTTGGTAAAAGTTGATTATAGTATATGCTTTATCATCAATATAACATATGCACTGTATTTAAAAAAAATATCCCATGTGAATATTGAACTTCTTGTGATGTAAAAACACATAAAAAATGGTCACAACACTGACGTGAACGTCTTGCATGCTTATGGAGAACTGTAGTAGCTAACTTAATATCTGATAGCAGAAATTAGCTAGCTAATGTCAAAGTAAGGGAACAGAAAATAGAAGCCTATACTGTAACTGTCATGTCAAAAACAGCAATATTGATTTTTTTCTGTCTCTATCTTGCTCATGAAATCCTCTCAGAGATAATCATCTTAATTATATTGATCTTTTGGGAATGCTGATAAAGTTAGATGATAATGAGCTGTGAGCTGAGCAGGGGCAGCTGTAAGCCTTACATGGATTTTTTCCAAATTCTTGGAAATATCAAGAGAACAAAATACAGGTAGCATGATGCTCTCTCTCTAGTAATACCCACTTCTCTGAGTCTTTTTTCACTTCATTATCTGTACATTCCTCAGCATACACATACTTTGTTTTTTCATAAATGCTACAGAAGAATTCTTTACAGAATTCTTCTCTATGTCATACTTTGTGTGAAAAGGAAATGTTACAAAACCCTCAGAAGGATGAGGAATAGGGTTTTAGCTAAGAGTGTAAAGCTGCTTTGTTTCTGAAGATTAGTGTAGTCCACAAGGCTTTTTTTTTTTTGATGGTGTGTTTGATCTATAGGCAATTTATATTCTCCTTCCAGGAATGCCTGCCTAAATATGGACATATATATTTGTTGTGTCTTTAGTTTGTTTTGGGATTTTTGTTTGTTTGTTTGTTTGTTTGTTTGTTTGTTTTAAATGTGGACATTTAATGCAAAATAAGGCACAATGTTAAATCCCCCAGGTTCTTTAAATGGTGGCCAGAAGAATCATTCTTACAGATGTACTCTGTGTTATAGTTTGTTTGCTGTAGTCTGATAGAACTTTGGCCACGCACCACAAAACTTGGCAGCTGGCTGCTTGGATGACATTTAGCAGCAAATTATACGAGATAGCTTGGTAGTATTTGTTTATAAATTAATGCCAATGAAACAGCATAGGTAGGCAATTGCACAGGTACACACAAGCAGACAGTCATAGGACTGTAAACAGATTTCACAGGCAGCAATGTAACTGTATACATTTCCATGTTGTTCCTCCTTATTTACACCTGTATGAGTGAAAGTTTAGTGATTAGTATGTGTGTTTCAGATGAATAAAGGCTGAAATATTGACATTTAACTATCATAAGAATATCAAACTGGACTACTTTAATACTGATTATTAAAATACAGAGATATTCCATCCTTTTTCTCCCTGTGCCCTGCTCTCTGAAAATGCAATGCTTGGTTGGTCTTGCAGCCATACATATACACATGGTATTTGTATGAGGCTGCTTGAAAAATACAAGTTTGGTTGTTATACTTATGCACAGATTATAATTTCTTATTTTGATGTATGTGTTAATTGTCATTAATTTGATGTCAAATATATAGCTGAATAGCAGAGACTAAATGTCTTAAGTAGTTGAAATAAAGAGTAAATTTGATGAAGTAATGGTGTTACTCCTGAGTCTGACTGTTGTAAGAGAAGTTTGGTATGATACACACCCTTATGAGACACTGCTTCTTGAATACATAATCTGACTTTCTGAACAAACTTAGCTTGCCAGTACTTCTACATTTTCCCTTTACTTTACCCACACTGGAAAGAGGGAAATTTAATTTTTCATTTATCTTCAGTGACTCTAGAGGCAAAAAATTCCTTCATCATCACTGATCCTACTGCTGTACTTTATGAAATTTATATAGAATTCCAGAAAAAGTGTCAGAAATTTACTTTAGGGAATTTATTAAACTTGCAAGCGTGGCAGGTTCCCAAGTTCAATTTATGTTTTGCAGAAATATAGTATATTCATTGTCATCCTTTTTTTACTGTTAGGATTTACATGTATGTGTCTGAACTTATCATTTAATCCATACAGAAGGTAGGGTCAACATTGACTAATCATGTAAAATATATACCTCAAGCTACTTTTATTTTGAAGCATCTCAAGCTGCAGCAATGTAAGATTACATGTACTTAGATCAAGAATGGATCAGTGGTTTCTGCTGCCTTTTAAATATGAATTCTAGACAGCAGAATTGATAACAATGGCTTTCTCATCCTGCCTTTTTTCTCCTCTTTAGATCATGTGGTGTATGTATGTATGTATATACCTGTGTGTATTTATATAATTTTATATCCACTGTTCTCAAATATATTATTTCTTGCAATACTATGAAAGGGAGACTGGACAGAAAAAGTGCTCAAGAGCCTTTAATAGATTTCAATCCAGTCTGCCTGCTGCTCTGTTTTGCAGTGAGTCAAGTATTTTTTTAACCTGATAATTGAAAACCTATCTTGTTCTTACAGAATGGCTTTGCTGTTGTAAGGCCCCCAGGCCATCATGCTGAAGAATCAACAGCCATGTAAGTACCAGGGAATATTGCCCATCTTGGAGCACTAAGGTTACTGGCAATCACCTGCATTGTGCATGTCTCTGAAGAACTGTAATTGTTAGCAGATGACTGAAAAGGCTTTCTAGGTACTCCCAGAAGCAGATTTATGGCCTCAGAGATCATATAGCATTTTTTAAAATGCTCTGAACATTATTTATAGCTGTTTTCCTGACTGATTTGCTTTCTTATTTCTGTTCTTCTCTATTCCACAGGGGGTTCTGCTTTTTTAATTCGATTGCAATTACTGCCAAATACTTGAGAGACAAGCTAAATATAGGCAAGATATTGATTGTAGATCTGGTATGTATTCTTGGCAAGCATTGCACTTTCAGTGCATCTAGATAAAAGATAATGAATTTGTATTTATATGTCAGACTTTCCTGCTTTTAATATCTACAAGTAATAAAGGTGTGCATTTCCTCTGATTTTGGGAACTCATTAAAACCAGGATGGCAGTACTGAAGCCATAAACATCTATGTTTCACTTTAATGGTGTTAACTGCAATTTAATGAGAAGAAGGCACAGATCAGGGCAACTTTTATGGTCCTTAAATGAATTGATACTTCCACTGTTAAAATAACCCTACAGAACCAAAGTTTACTTTTCCCTACAGAATACAAACTTTAAATAGTCAGATGTGCTTTAAAGAATGTTGTTGCTTTGGTAACCAGATTGGCCACTTCCCCCAGCTAGCAATGATTCGACTTGTTGTGTAACTTCGATATTATTAAACAAATCAACAGGTCATTCCCTCTAAGAAGTTTTCAAGTCATGTGTGCCAGCTTTTGATGGTTCCCTGAAGGAAAGCTACGTGATTAAAAATCCACTTCATTGGATTAGTCTTGTATTTTAATATAAGGAATTCTTACACAATAGTTAATATGTTTAACAAATGGATTATTTAAATGCAGATGACATTTGGCATGTTGTCTATATTATTTTCATGAATAATGAATTGGAGCTCTGCCTTGCACTTAAAGGATCAGGCCAACGCACAGCCCAAGGAAAGTTGAATGCTGATTTATGAGCACCATTTTTGTTTTCCTACATTTCATGAGGAGGTGTAATAGGGTGTCTGACAAAGCATAGACAGGAAATGAACCCTGGCATCAAAACCTAACCTGTTACATCTGCAGTTAATTAATTTTTGCAGGTGATAAAAGATTTAAAGACAAAATATGTTAAAGGGTTTTTGAAGTGCAGGGCTTAATAGTCTAAATCTTGTTCATATCTGCACTCATAATTAAATCTTATTGTGAAGTCATGGCCTTACCATCTAGCACTTTTGTTCAGTTAAACATGCATACTGGCTGTTGAAGAGAAGCAGAGAAAGAAGGAGTGTGGTAGAAGGAATGGCAAGTGAAAAATGATTGGTAGAATAAGCATATGGGTAGGTTAAATATTCTTAGAATGTTTTTCAAATATCTGTCAGAATGGTCTACTATCACTTAGAAACATAATTATAAACTGCAAGAAACTAGTATTTTTTTCAAATTTCACTTCCACTCTATGGTGTATCTGTTTGCTGACTTGAATCTTATAGTTCACTGAGTTTTAGTGCTGTAAATGCTGGCCAAAAGTGAACTCTGTGTTCGTTCTTGTTTTTTTAATAAGAAAAGGCTATTGAAAGTTTGCATTTTGTGAATGTTTTTGAGGTTTTTTGACTGTAATTGTTACATTCACCTTGCCGGGAAGAGAAATCACTTCCATTTGACCTACTTAACCAATAAGCACTTAGGAATTCAGCTTAAATTTTTCAAGGCAAGGTTAAATGTGCAAATCATTACCTGTGCAAATGATTACCTGTGAAGCTGCCTATCCTTACCCAGAAAAGTACATGGGGAATGGTCAGCCTCTCTCTGACTCTATCCCATTGGCCAGAATAACTCAGCTGGTGAAAAGGGTGAAATATATGGCTGACACAGATTACTTCATTCCTGGAGCAGTTGCAGTCCAGTCCCTAGTCTGCCCCATGGTCAGTGCAACGATGTGCAAAAATTTGTATGGAAAATGTCTTATGTATGCAAACCAGGGATAAATCACAATCCAAACTGAATGAATGAACAAGTTAATAGTGATGTCTGTATGCCCACCAACAGAGAGTTTCGGGCATCTGAAAGAAAAAATGGAATTACAGATGTTAGACTTGAAATTAACCTTTAAGACTATATTTTGATAGTGACTAGCACAGCAGGACCCCATGCAGGTTGGCAGCTATACATGTTACTACAATGTAAATATTAAAAAGTAAGATTCAATCCCACACATTAAACTGTATTCTAGTTACAAATTGTGTCGTCTTCATAGCTGCTACATGTGTTGATACCTAAATACTTAACTTTTAAATTTTTAATCATTCCTTCATTTATTTCTATACTAAAATAAAAGACCTCTTTGTCAGTTTTTCATATCCTCATTCCACCATTTGAATAAATCTCCATTTTTGAACTGACTTATATGCCCTGAATACATTTGATCTACTAAGGGCAGAATATGAACACATTTCCCACATGGTAACATCCGCAGTCTTAAACAACACATTCCTTTGTCTAACCAGAGAAGTTACTCCTCTTCAAAACAGAGTAACCCTTGTTGGAATCATACTTTAGACAAGAAAGGTAGCTTTGAGATTTGAATAATTATAATTAAAAAGAAGAGCTCTCTATGACCATTTAATGTTTTTTTCTCATTTGAAAACTGTTACAGCAAGAATATATCTAAAGCCCCAAATATGCATGCAAAAGAAAGACTAATTAAAATCAAAAAATGAAGTCCTATTATGTTTTTAGTCATAGTCTCTGCAGATCTATCTATATGGCCAACATGGCTTCTCAGGTTGTTGTTGCAATCCTTGTTCCAAGATCATCCATACTTGTACGTTATGTTAGCATGATTTGGGTCTGTTTTGGAGTAAACCAATTAATTCTGTCATAGTTGAAGACTGAATGGAATTCTGGGATTAGTCTGCAAGCCAGATTTTACTTCATTTGCCAGTCAGAGCCCTCTGACACTATGCTGGCTGCCCTCAAATCTGCAACACCCTCACACCAGTGTGTCCTCCCTTGCACCTCCAACGTGTTACTTTTAACCTTGGCACTAAGACACAGTTGGGCTGTAACTTCATCTTCATGTTGTTTCAAATACTTTTGAATGGGAAAAGTAACCATTATAGTATTAGCCCACAGAGGTCCCAGAGGACATCCAACTCAAGCACAATACAGTACAAGTAACACTCAATCAATGTAGAGAGTCCTGAACAAACAATATGGATGAATGTTATGGGCTACATCAGCTGGCAAAGAGTGCAAGCAATGGGCAGTGCTTGCTGTGCCTTTGGCAATGTACACCTAACTCCAACCTTCCTGGAGTCTAGGCATCCTGACGAAAATGAGACCATTGTTTCTCTGATACTAAATTTGGTTCAGACCTCATGGTGTTTGTAAAATAAATACAGTCTGGGTGATAGTGTTGCCATTCAAAGTACTTTGTCTGTCCTCCTTCTGAAATCTCAATTTAAATCAGAATTTTCAAAGGGATGGATTAAAGGAGGAGAATCAATCATATCTATATTTTTTCAGCTTCCTACAAATGCCAGTGGAGAAACTTACAAAAAAGATTCAGTTTTCTTTTACTGAAAGGCAAGTGGATTTTCCATTTTCACTTGCAAACTTTCTTGTGTATCTAACCACATAGTACAATAGTAGAACTGTGAAAACAAAACTAAAAAAAGAGGAAAAGTCCACAACATCGGCCTTTGTTATCTAGATACACTGTCAGCATTTCTTTTTCAGCATTTTATTTAATGACAGAATTTCTTTTCACTGGCATTATATAATGTTTGAAATATGGAGACTGGCCAAGGTCACTCCTTGATTGTGGAAGTCACCGTCCTATCTGCCAGATGATTTAATAGCTAATGAGATCATATTCCTATGTCTTCAACTGTTGCCGTCACAATTTTGCAAAAATGAAGTATGAAGTCCTTTCCGCATCTGGCATCTCTTTTGATGTGGATCTAACTGCTGAGGGACTGCTAACTGAACTGAATGTTTCAAGAAAGCCAATTTACTCAGCTGGTCGCAGAGCCTTTGACCTCAATAGTGGAACTTGGCAAATCAATGAATACACTTATGTTTAGTGTTCTGTCAAGAATTGTGAAAAAACTCTGTAAACCATAGATCCTTCTGCAAAATACTAGTTTGTAGTTTAAACATTAGTCTTTCTTCAGAGGCCAATGAGGCTAGTTAATTAAGCCTGAGGGGTTATGAACTGTTGGCAGTTAATAAGTCATAAAATTCCTCCATAAAACAGGATGCTAGATTCCATCACTGAGGCAAGGAGTACAAAGAGCCGGTGTATAAATATCTAATTGTACAAAAGGACTGGGATTTCTCAATGACTGCTCATCTGGAGTCTCCAGGGCACGCTCGCTATGGTTTCCTGATTTTTAGAAGCCAGTTTAAAAAATGAGTGCATTAAAGAGTAATTTGCCTGAAAGTTCAGGAAGTATGGGGTGGTGAAGGGAGGGGGAAAGGGAAAGACAAAAGGAGGGCAAGGGAGAGGGAGAGAAATGGAGGGGGGGTGTAAAAGAAAGCAGAACTGAGCTCTACACGGAGTTGGACATTATTACATTTGTCATCTGTTTTCTTTCTCCTTTAGGATGTTCACCATGGCAACGGTACACAGCAGGCTTTTTACGCTGACCCCAGCATCCTGTATGTTTCCCTCCATCGCTATGATGAAGGCAACTTCTTCCCCGGCAGTGGAGCCCCAAATGAGGTTAGGTTTATTTCTTTAGAGCCCCATTTTTATTTGTATCTTTCAGGTAATTGCATTGCATGATTACCCCTAATTTTCTTGTCCTTCTCTGGTTCTTTAAATTACACCAGATTACCAAATTGTCCACTGGGAGCAGGGGACCAGTGGAGAACAAGTGCATAACCCAGAGCAGTCCTTGTCAAACAAGGCTGGGTTGATCTGACATGTTGTTTGATGTTTGTTTCTAAAGCACACTTGAGAATTTCCCCCCACCCCCCTTTTCCTCCTCCTTTTTCCTCCTTTTCACTGCTTTTGGCATTTTATTCCTATTTTTCAGGTTGGAAGTGGCCCTGGTGAAGGGTATAACATAAATATTGCTTGGACAGGTGGCTTGGATCCTCCTATGGGTGATGTTGAGTATCTCACAGCATTCAGGTTGGTACCTTTTTCTTTTACAGTTATGAAAACTGGTTGTAGAACATAAGCACATGAATAAGAGCTAATGTAATCTTAAAAGACAGGAGAATGACCCATGGTGAAACTAATTTAATCCTGGTATCCCAGTATATGAAAGCTTAATAAATAATAAAAATGCATAATTTAATTGTTGTTATCATCCACTCAGACCTGACCAAAAAAAAGTCTAATGATTTAATCAGTCACTCATTTAATCATTATTATATCATGCCAGTAAAATGACTTTGAGCTTGCTCACTTCTCTACTTACAAAATTTAAACCTAAGCATTTGTACCAGGCAGAAGAAAATTACTGTTCACATCTACACTGACTGCAGTTGCATGCAAGTAGAGCAGATAGAAAGCAATATGAAGTATGATCTGAATCCAGCATTCTTCATTCATTTAGAAGTCTCATCATGATGCTCACAGATTTGACCAATATTATTTTACTATGAATGTCAGTAAAGAGTTATTTACTTAAAAGCAAATAATTGTAAAATGTCTCAGTAAGAATGATAGGAAATGTTGCATGCTGTATTTCACTTTGCTTTCAATAGCTCATTCTAAATGAAATTTTATTCTTTCATAGGTGATGCATCATATCTTTAGTCTTATTTTCATGGGACAAGAGGAGATAAAACCAGTTTAAACCACACTCTTTTAGACTTTTAGTCTTTTAGACTTAGTCCTGTCTTACACACACCATTTCCTTTCATTGTAAAGCACTCCAGTGGGAGGGTTCAGTGGGCACTCACCTCTCAAGATTAGGCAAATGCTACATGTTCGAAAAGATGTTTCATTTAGTGGAAACTGATATGCAAGAAACGCAATGAGACAACTAATGTGTGTCTCCAGTCCCTTTCAAGACTTCTAGTTTCAAGTAGTGCATTTACCTCATATAGCTTTTGAGTATATTCTATTGAAAATACATCACAAAATGTATAAAACTAATTTTAATTTTTTTTTCTGAAGCACTCCTGTGCAGTCCATGAAATAATATGCAGAGGATCTGTTAAACACACTTGAATTCAAAGTCTAAGCCCTAGACACAGAAATAGCTTTACACATTCACAATATCACACTGTTACTGTGGAACAGGTTTTGATTTTATTTACATTTGCCTGTATTTAAAGAGTCTAAACAAGTAGTCAGTGGCAAGCTCCAAATTTTTTACATCTCAGTATTGCCTCAAGCTCTTTCCAAGGTCTGCCTTATTCTTTGATGAGATTTTACAGAAATTAGGGGACTGGATGGTTCACATCACTCATATTAGTGTCTGATACTAATATATTGGTATGATCACCCCCAAATTCTTGGTTTGGATCCAACCTGTTCCAATAATGATATAGGTAATGTGGCCATCTAATGCTGTGGAGAATGGTGGGCCCAGCTCATTGAACAGAAGACTCACATAACTGAGACTGCAACCATAATTGGTGCCCCTGCTATCCTGAGAATAAAAACCTGGGCTTAATAATACCTTTTCAAATATATACTTTGCAGTTCTAGTTTAAGGCACACTAGTAAATAGTTTGGAGCAGCTAATACTGCTGCTGTACCTATTACACTTCTTCAGAGTTAGAAAGCATTTCAATCTCTGTGCCTGAGCAAGCAGCACCATTCAGGAAAACAAAATTCATATAAGCTACTACACACTGACTAATCATTTACAGACATACCATGAAAATAAATGTGTAATTATATGATTTTTTAAATGCAGAAAAATTCAAAGTAAAGTTTGGGATGTCCCTTAAAAGAATTGCTGATGGTGCAAAATTTAATGCTGCTATTTTAAATGCATCCATTTAACCTTGAGATTAATGTTGTGATTAATATGAAGGTTATACCTTGTGTTACATAGTTTATTGTTGTCGGGGTTTTTTTAAGCAATATAATGCTGTTGACCGATTACAATAGATACTGCTCTTTTCCTTTTCTCCAAAAGAGTAGAAATGACAGGAAATGTTTCCCTACACCCTAAGCCTCTTTTTGCCTGGGCACGGTCTTTGTGCCCTCTGTAGGGCTTATTGATATGGTATGACAGTTTTGAGTGGGGATCAATGAAGAAAACAGCATGGAACTTTGAAGGGTGAATACAAAAATCTGTGCATTACGTAGGACAGAAGAAGTAGCTATTTTCTATGGATGTGGTCTGAATGGTAGGTAAATTTATAACTCCTGGTTAAGAGACACTTAATCTGTGGATCAGAATCTATCCCTGCTATTATCCAAAATGTCACAAATTATGTAGCCTGCATTCTCAGTTTGGCCAGGACAGAATTCTGAGACAGTAGTCAGGAAAGAGAGATCCACAGTAAAGTCCTTTAGCCATAGATAGAAAGGAAGGTACAGTCTTGGAGAAAATCAATAGAAGAGTTGCTAAAAAACCCAGCAAGTCAGTTGTTGTTCAGGGGTTTTGACCTGTAACATGTCATTTTTTAAGAAAATTAATAGTGAGTTTTGTAGGTAAGAAAATGGGCTTGATTTTTATTTCAAATAAATTGGTTTTAGAAACAGAGTTACAGGGAAGAGCCTAACTAAGGGGTGGGGAAAATTTTGGACATCCTCAATTTTAAGAGAAAAATAAGGGACAAAATGGAGAGATTTTCTCTTTATACCTACTCCCCAGTAGACAGAGAGGTTATGCAGTATTCAATCTCTAGCGAAGGCAGGAGAGGGTGTTGGTGAAGGTCATCTCCAAAATAACCAAGTTGTGAATAAGTTTGCAGACGGGTGGAGCCTGTTTAGAGAGAAGCCAAGGCTTCCTGCTTTCTGGCTGCCTCAAGAGCCTAATCCTTTGAGTTCTTAGGAACTGAGAAATTTGCATTAAAATCATCTAAAGCTCCCTAGGGGGTACACATAACCTTCACTTTCTCACCAGCAGAGCCCTAGTTTCTTCATAAAATTGCACCAGGCACATACTTGAAGTGTCAGCAGACTCAACACTAGGTAGCTTGTTACTGCTTGATTGACTGTCAAATTTCACAGTAGAGATTCTTCTGAATGATAATGTCCACAGAAACAGAGACCAAGGTTTTTTTCTGCCTCTAGAGTTTTGCCCGTAATCAGGTATTATATATGACGATGAATGTGATATCAGGTATAGGTTCTTAGGCTAGAACCTATTTGTAGAACTGTAAAAGCATTTACAGACACATACATATACATGCAGGTAGCTGAATATTAGTTATTTTCCTTTGCATAAATCACTAGATAAATCTGTTTTAAGTAAATCTTGTTGGGACTGAATGAGATTCCACCTTACTCTTCCTCCAAACTGTCCAAGAAAATATTTCTATTTCTTCAGGAAAAAGCAACTTTCATGTGTAAAAATGCAGAAACTTTGAAGATGAGTTAGAGGCATAACACAGAATAATCACTTCAAAGGCATGCTGAGTGAGTGGCTTCACTGGTACTCCAGCAGGAGACAGGAAAAAATATGGTGCTGGTTTGTGTCTGCCATTTTGATTTCAGTGCTATATGATGAGTCAATATCATATTTTTAAACTACAGCAAAATCAAATTTAAATGGCTGTAGCTGGTTTGAAGATGAAGACTGCTCTTTCATGCACAAAACAATGTTTTCCTTTCCATTTCTTTCCCATTTCTACTAAGAAAATATATTTGCTTATGTTAACTGCAAGGAGGTAGTAGAAAATGTAGGAGAGAAGTTTCTGTGGAATGGAACAGTACAGTAATCAAATCACTCTACCTTTTAATTTTGCCAGAAGAGTTTTGTTTGATGTTTACCATAGTTAAGCAGCTGGTCTAGCTATAAAAATCTTTGCAATAATGTCCTTCTTCTAAAGGGTAGCTATCTCTTTCCCTATGATAACAAAAAAGCACAGCTCTTTTCTGTTATTTTCAAGGCCTGATGTATCTTTCCCTCTAGAGTTTTGTTTCATCATTTACTTCCACCTATTCAGGTTAAATTTGATTTTATCTCTTTGAAAGCAATATAATATGGTGGCTGTTTTGTAAGAGGACAATTCTACACTCGAGTTTATGAGGATGTAATCCACTCTCTTCTGCCAACAGTTATAGAAAAAATAAGAGCAATGGTCAACTACTAATGTTCAAATAATTATTTTCATAAGCTCCACATTATACCAGATGTGGTCAGTAAAGGAGGCAGCAGACAGAGGCTTAGGTCTCTGTTGTACATGCACATATGTATATGTATGTACTTGGAGTTTACAGAGGACAGGAGAGATGTGTTTCCGTAGAGCAGAATATAGAAAACGCAGAAGGCAGTGGAAACAAATGTAAGTGTTCAGAAGAGTTAGGGAGAAGCAGAAGACAGAAGGACACTGGGGTGTGCCTTCCAACTGCTTTGCACTGCTTTTATTCAACAAAACAGCTGTAAATTTAGCTTAAACAGCCATTATGCTCTAGCTGCTTTGCTCTACTCCAGAGTAGCATAAAACAGCTACAACATATCAAGGAACCTGGTCATAAAAGCTTTCATAAAATGAAACGTGTGTGCATGTGTCTGTTTCTTGGAATGATTCAAAATAGTTCATGATAGTATTATCTTTGAGTTCAATTTTTAGTAGTCACATGTATGATTTTAATTTAAGGAGGTGAGCAAATTTAGAAGACATAGGTAACTTTAAGACAGAGTTAAGGGTGAACTATATCCACAATTTAATTTGAAATACAGCACAAAATTTATAATTACCCCAAAATAATAATTTTAAACAGAGGGAGTTCAAAATTTAAATCATATTTGAAACCACATATGTTAAAGTGTAAAAATGAAAGAAAATGAAGTTGTGCAGAAAATCTTCACTCTGTTTTACAGTTCTCAGTGCTTGTTTTGGGAGAAAATAAATATTTTTAAATCTGTATTCTAATATCTGATCAAAAATATTAAGAAATATTCATTGCACTCTTGTGGCCTTACAAGGCATAGTTAAGGTTATTTGAGAGATTGTGTTTGATGTATACCAACCCTTTTTTTGGTCTTATTTTTGTATTTCCTAATTTGATGATATTTAATTTTGATATTTCAAATGAAAAACATTGTAGATGTATTTGTGTTGCTTTTCAAATATATTCTCCTCGTTAACTCTGTTTCAGCATAGGTAGTATGAATTTTTTTTACTTTTAAAGTTATAGTTTCATACATAAACCCCCAAAAGAACACTCAGAGAAAGTATGTCTATGTTTTCCTTATGCTTTTTCATATAAGTATACATAGATAGTATATATTTGTATGTATTAATTTAATTTTCCAGTAAATTTTACTTTTATAACTTTTTTGTTCACTGAGGAATTGGAGGTAACAACTTTATTAAGTTCTGTGTATCCTGTTGGTATTGAGTTTCATGGTCTTAAGTATGCGTGTCTGAACACCAAAAATTCTTTGGTTTAGCTCAAATCACTAGTCTTCCACTTTTGTTAAACATCCATTTGTTCATGTACTACATGTGTAGATGAAGTGCACATTCTTGTCTATGGATATTTATTATCTTAAATACATTTGCATTATCTGTGCTGTTTTCTTTCCTGTTTTTCTTCTCTCAAAATACAGCATTTCTGGCCCTTTCAATCTCTCTTCATTTAGAAATGTGTCCAGTTGCCAAATCATCTTAATTGCTCATCTCTGAAGCTCTGCTATTTTCTAGAAATGAGCTAAATACACCACATGAGGGCGAACCGTCAATTTATATTATTTTTAATATTATTATGGCTTTCTTTGACATAACTCCTCTGCAATATTGTATAGCTCTCTGACTGGGCAGAAACCTTGGTTTCTTATAAACATAGCAAAAGAATGTAGGAGACAAAAATCAACATTTTTCCTAGATGTACCTAACTATTTACAGTGACTCATAGAACAATAGTATGTTGTGATAATGTTTAATGAATTCCACCAAGAATAGCTTTTGAGAAAAAAACTTATTTTAAATGATAATTCTAAATACCCATAACTTGATGCTATTATTTTTTATGGCTGTAATGTCCAGAGGCTGCTGCTGAGGCTATATTATGCTAGACTGAATCTAGAAAATATGCTAAGACTCAGTTTCTGATTCAAATGTGAAGAGATAAGAAGGCAAAGGCATAGGAGAAGAAATAAAAAAGCAGACTTAGCTGCTCAGCCTCCTGAGTCAATAAAAGAACTAGAAGCAGACAGAACTAACATCTTCAGAACTTTAATCTATTGTGTTATCAGTGAACTCCATTGGCAATGGCCTCAGTCTAGCAAAATGCCATGTTTATCTTTACTAACAGAAATCAATTATTTATTTCTCAATATTTTGCTTTACAATAACTGGTGAAGATTATCCCAGCTATTGTTGTCTCTCTTGTCTGTTTGCTGACAGCAATGTGTTCAGCATTTCACTGTGTAAAGAGGAAGGCAGAATCTCTGAGTCATATGTATAACAGGCAGATAATGATTTACCCCAATGTAGATGGACATTATTGAGAGTGCTAACTATCTACAATCACTCTGCATTGTCATGGGCATAGTACTGCTTTTATGAAGAAAAACATAGCTGAACAGAACATGGTCATGGAAGCTCTAGGAAATCTATACAATGGTTTCTGTATGGATGTATATAGTTTGCTTCCAGTCACCCACAGCATTCTACAGAGTCATAAGTTATAGTTTCAATCAGGTTTTCATTTCTGATTTTGTCCACTTCTTCCAAGTGTCTTTAAAAGATGAGCATTTCAACCAGAGATGTCTTTCTTTTCCTTTCTGCTGTAGAAAATGTCTTAGGAGAATTTAAAGAAAGGTACACCAAACAGCTATAAAAAGATGACTTAAAAGTGCCTGAGCAGTTCCTTCTGAAGAAGTCTGAAGAAGATAGAAGTTTGCTTGGAATAATATTTTTTAAATCCGCTTAGACTATAAGTTTCATATGTAAATATTCAATAGTCCTGAGGATTTGTGGCTTTTGAGTATTTTTTTTGAGTGTGGTGGGGCAGGTTTTGTAATAATGGTAAATTTTCATGCTTTTTTTTTGTTTCTTGACAAATGTTCTGAGCATTCAGATGATTAGTATCGTGGGGATAGGGACAGAGTCCTTAGGAAATGGAGAAGCAGAGTTAAAAGCATTTGAAACACTGGTATAAACATTTTGTTTTGCTTTTCAACATTTTGTTATACTTCAAAGTTCACCATAAAACTAGAACTAGCAACACTGTTTATAACCTGTGACCTCTTGTTCTTCTTACTTGTTTTTTTTTATTTGGAAAATCTAACTTCTTCTCACCAAACTACCCTAAATTTTCACCTTTACTGTACCAGGATTTTTAATCCTGTGTATGACGCTCCCTTCATTCACTGGAACTACAGAAATGAAACCTTTCATTACAGAGATTAATTAGTGTCAGCTTACTTTTCTGCAGATGCAGTTTCTTTTATTGACATGGCAGAGTAGGGGGGAGAGGAGAAAGGATAATAAAATATGGCATGTGTCAGGTTTATGTGGTTCAGGTTAAAAACTATTTGATTAAAACCCCAAGCCATACATGGTCTGTAATTTCAAAGTACTGAAAAGTACCTGAGCTCTTTTCCGATATAACTGTTTTCCAATTTTTGTCAAGCCAGAAAGATGAAAGAATAGAGGTGTATGGATAAAGAATTGCCATATTGTCAACTACTTTGATGGAAAGGTGAGAAATATCACCAGAAACATCCTGGAAGAAATTAAGCAGCAAGGGTACAGAAAATACTTTTATCCTAAAAGTCAAGATATCTGCAGCATTTTGATGGACATAAATTTCAGGTCTGAACTAAGTACCACAGCAACACTGAGCAATTGTATAGATGTCCAGCCCCAATTTAAAGTTTGTTGCTTTATAATAACTTTTGAGAACTACACTGTAGCCTGTAAAAAATATCCACATGTTCTCTGCTGGAACAGCTCCAGACTGTAACAGAACCACTAGATTGCACCCTGGTGCTTTATGTATTGTTTAATTGTTTTCCTTTGGTGGATATTTTTATTAAAAGCCCATTATCCAGAATCAGACAGAAGTGTTGTTTCAAGAACAGCAGAAACAGAGGCCTTTCAGCTACACAGTTCTTATTCATACTTTCTTTAGCCAGCTTAGCTAATGAGACCTCCACTATTCTTCTTTTAATAATTAAAGAAGAAAAAGAAATGGAAGTTTTCATTTTGCTCCTTTCAAACATAAGCAGGATTGCAAGGAAGTATTGTGAGGTTCTGTGTGTGCTCACGCACCTGTGTCTCAGTGTAGGCTTGTGTGGGTACCTCCAGGGCATGCCTGTGCTTATAGAAATTCTCATGCTTTTGCACCAATAACTCCTTGGAGATATTTTTTAATACTAATGATTTGGTGTACCTGTGCTACACTTTGCCCATAAAGTAATTGAATGAAAGAATAAGTATTTTTTGTAGAAAATATATTCTAACAAATAAAGCTCCAGTAATTCTGAAGAAAAATAGAAAAATCTGGCAATAGTCAGATTTTGAAATCCTAAATTATGCTGAATAGCACTGTGCTCAGTGCTGCAAGATCTTATGAGGTTTCTTGTTATTGGATATTTTTGGAGCCCCAACTCTGAGTGTTTTATTACTTTTTAAAGTCAGCTTTTAGTCTTGTGGAGAGATGTTTGAAACTATGAAAACATGTACGTCTCAAAAATAGATATGTAATGAAAAAGTTCAGGGAGGTCTATGAGTCATGATTATGTGGTATTACCAGTACTGCATGGGCCACAAGTAATTCCATTAAATCAATGCAGCTTCTTGAAGAATAAGTTGTTACCCAGTGTGAGGGAATCCATCAGACTTCAAACTCCTAGATGTTGATTGTTTCTTACAGGCAGTATAAGAAATATGCTCTGTCGTAGAGTGACTTACCATGTTTGGTATATTTGTATATTTTTTCGTGCAAAGTGGAGTCTTTGTCCTGTGATCACATATACTAGGGTCAGGTTTTAGAAGTAAATCAATCATTTGTGTCATTAGCTAGTGCAGGTCTCAGTTCTGCACACCAGCATAATTTATGGCTAAGATATAGCGTTGTTACTTATACAAAATAGTAGATTCTTGCAAAAGTCATTGTTAAAAGAGTTTGTGAAAGCAGAGGCTCTTCACCAAGTAAATGTGATGGATCTCATCTTAGATACTGTGCTACATTTAACCTAATTAAGCAATCAAATCTTTATGGCTATATACAAGCACTTTCATGAGTTGTTATGCCTTGAAACAAAACCAGCTTTCAAAGTATTTCATTAGCTGATTCATATATTTACCTACCACAAGTGTTCTGGACATATTTATATCAGGTGTTAAAATAAATTACCAAAATTATTAATTTATAAAAAATTCATGAAAAATGAAACAAAAAAATTATAGCATAGCATAAACCAGGTTGAAAATAGCTATATCTGGGATGCATTTCTCCTGTGCCCTGCATAGGAGTGTACATGCATATCAGATGATATAAGGTGGAGGGCTGAAGGGAAGATGCAGCTTATTTGGTTCCTTTCTCCCTGACAGTAAACTGATTGGTCTCTGCTGCTTTCTCCCTCCTGTGCAGGGTGTGCATTACTAAGTAGAGATGACTAAAGACAGCAGTTCCAGTAAGTAACAACTGTCCGTGGTTTTGGCATGTGATTTTCTTCTACGCTGGAACAAAACCAAAGCTATTTGAAAGTTTCCAAGAAAACAACTAAGTGTTTGTTTCGAACCCTTTTGTGACAATGTTCATCTCTAGCGTCATGGTGAGGACATCACTCTAGGAAGCAAAAAAAACCTTATGTGAAAAATCCCATCCCTGAATGATTGAAAACAATTTCTTGTCCTCTATTCTTAAAAATGAACCTGACCTCATCACATCTGAAGTTAATGCCTTTGCTGTCAGACTATTTGGAATATTTTTTTCCCCTCACTTTTAAAAGAAGCCTCCCTCTGAATAATATCAGTGATGTACATCTACAAAAAGATTATATTTTAGTAAAAAAGTATGTTTCTCAAAAAAGCTACAGTACTAATCCTGCATTATTAGGCTGATGGGAGACTGGGGGCTAATTACATCCCTATCCAATCCAACCCTCCTAACTTGCCAGTCAAGATGTTTGCAGATTAAGAAATTATTGTTGTTAAACCTCTGCATGTGCTTCAATTCCTGTGTCACAGGGACTTCTCACTCCTCATGCTTTATTAATATCTGCTTCACTGCCTATTTGATGAACTCTCTAGGGAAACTGATTCCCCTTGGATCTGAAAATAACAATTTATTATCTGCTAATTTACCTAATTTTGTTCTACAAAGAAAAAAATATTTCAAAAGGTTGCCCATTGATTTCAATATAATTCTTGTTAGAAACAGCAAGCAAAGCCAGCAAAAGAAATGTAACAGCTTAAAGACCCTGTGATTTCCAACTGATCAAGAAGGCAGTGATTTCATTTGCACTGTAATATCAGCTGGGCCACTGCTAAGAAGTATTAGCTGTCCCTGAAGGTGAAAACATGCACAGGATGAGCATTCCTGAGTTGATTTTGACTTGCTCTGTGTCAAGTTCAGTCATTGGTCCCTATGTAAAAAATCACTGAAGAAACCCAGAAATTTTTATGTTGTCTTTTTTGGTTTTGCAAAGTGAATTTAAGAACTTCAAAGTTTTGGAAATACTTTTCTAATAGTACCAAATAGTAGAAATAATTTTCCAATACTGAAAATACTGCACCCTCTTCCTTCCACATTTCTCTCTTGGGGTCATAATTTGACCACCAAATTCTTCACAGCAGCCCTAACTCCCCTTTTCCTCCCACAGCTCTGTCCTATGTCTCTGATCAAAAAGTTGCTCCTCATTTGTTCTTCTCAAACTCCTTTGCTTGGCACCAGGACCTCATTCTTTTTCATCTTCTGATCTACCTGGGACATAAGCTTTTCTCTTCCCTTATTCACCTATTTAACTTCTCGTTTCCTGACAAGAGGCTCTTGTCCCTTGCGATACAATCATGTTTCATTGAAAAGAAAAAGTGCTGTTAAGCTCGCTCTCTATCATCCTCTGTCCCTTCTCCCTCTCTATCCCCAAGACCATTGAGTGTACAGATTGCTGTCTGTCCTCTGGTTCAGTTCTAGACCTTCTCCAAAATAGCATCTCAGCCTTCTTTTCCTCAGAAAACATTCTTAGCGTAAACCCCTCCTAGCCCAAATCTCAGCGTCTGTATTTCACCCTCATTTTCCTTGGCTTTTGTGTCATCCACTTTTATTGACCCTGGTGGTTTTTGTCTTGAAAATTTATCCTTCCCTGGATTCCATGTTCAGTAATCCCTGGCCTCCACTCAACATTTCAAGTAGCTCCTTTAACTTGCCTTTTGGAAGAATCAACATTTTCCTCCTTGAGCTTTCTTCAGTGATTCTATGGCATTCTGCTTTTGGCCTTGGTCCCTCCTCCTCTTCCTTCTTTGTGTCTGTCTAGAGGACAGTTGATTCACAATACAAATCCAATTCTTGTTTGCCAGCCAGTTACTCCTCTGTTCTGGGTATGTCTCCTCTGTGCATCATGAACATTTATAGTAACTTTATGATATACTAATTGAGGAAATCTGCCTTTAGTTCAAGCTCAACCTTACCAAACTTTTCCCCCCAAGCCATTCCTACTGCCACTCTCTATAGGCAAAACCATCTTTCTGTCTGTCAGACAGACAAGTTCTTGTGTTACCTTTGACCTTCTCTGTTGGAAGTCACAACCCATCAATGTCTAAATTTTGCAAATTCTTTCAGTAGCATGTCTGTGAAATACAGAATATACTACCATTCCAACCAGCTAAAGTGATTTCTAAGCTTTTGCCATTTTATTATTGCAATGTCATTCTCAGAATGCTGCTATGATTTTCATTTTCCAAATCATGATATCAGGTACAGGTTTTCTGCTTTTTCTGGTGATAATGTTTGTACTTGTAAGGTATTCTTATAACAGTTACAAAACTACTTTGTTATCCTCCTTGAAATCTTTTTTCACATTTTTATTTTGCTGTATTGCCTCCCACAAAACTGGACAGTAGTTGAATTCCTATACTGCTAAGATTGCTTCTAATATTCTAGATTGTACAGCTTCTGCCTGTAGCTCCCCAAGTCCCCATAGAGTATATAGACAGGAGCCATCTTTTTATTCCTTCTTTGCACTGTCTTATGCAATGGGGTTTTGGTTCATGACAGCAACTCCAATGCACTGTACTAATATAAATGTTTTTTGTTATTAAGGATAATGGTAAGATGTAAGGAGCTAAAAGGTTAATTTGGGAGATAAGTTGTTCCTCTCCCCATCATGTTGCATGAGAGGTACACACCCCCAATACTGGTGACAGTGGCTGCATGTGAGACATGAGGTCACACGAGCGGGTACACTGGCTGGGACCAAGGCTAGAATCAGGTATTCTGATCTGAGGCAAAAGGGAGTGTCTTCCCAGGACTTGAGAGAGGGAGGTGGAGGGATTGAGTCCCCTAGCCCAGATGAAAGACATGGAGTTCTTTGTCTTTTATGCAAATTTAATGACTAGAATTTATTTGGGACATGGTGACATGTACCTGTGTTCTGGAACTCTTCTTTGTCAACTGAGACATAAGTATGCTACTGGTAGGATTCAGTCCTTCCTCAAACTGGCTTTGGAAGTGTGATCCACCCTCTGTCCACCCATCTGAGGAGCACAGATATCACTCAGTATCACTTCCGCAGCATCTGTGATCTCATTAAGCCCATGAGCATTGTTGACATCTAATGAAACATGATGATTATCAACAAAATGTAGGGCCTGTTATACACTGTATCACTTCAAACACAATAAGGTTATTAAGGCTTAATTACAAAAGAAACAGTATACATGTTTTGCAAGCTTGTAGAATGTCACTTGCAGAAGTTAAGCAAGATATAAGAGTTTCCTAAGTTTCTGTTATAGTTTTATTTCCAGCGGTATTCTTTGACAAACTAAATAAATTACTGCATGTATTGGACCTCTGAGGCTTGGGGCAAAGAATGGAAAAATTATTTACAAAAGCTTGAAAATATTTAATCACTAGAGGCAGGGGGCAACTGTGTTTTAATTAGCAGTTCCTCAGGCCATTGGCTGGCTGGAGGCTTTCTCAAACAACCACACAAACGCACTGAATAGCTGTTTGCCAGCCTTAGGGTCAGGCCTGAGATGAAACAGATAAGATAATTGGCTCTAATGAAATCCAGAAGGCCTTGGCTTTCTTGTTTGAGCTTGGATTTGAAAAGTGCGTGTGGAAGTGAGGCTTAATTCAAACCAGTCCTGAACTAGGCCCGTTTTTCAGTGACTTTGATATTGTTTGAAGTTCTGAAAGTGTTCGCCACACCACTAGCCTGCTGGGCTGGGCCTCCCCGGTCACCTTAATTACTGAGCTTTATTGCTGACTTTACTACACAGGAAAGGAGCCATTATATGTTCCATCAACATCAGCTCTCCTCAGATTGGAGGAAAGGGCAGGGTGAAAGGCCATTGTAGGAAGGCAAAAACTTCACTTTGAGGTAGTCAGATCATTTACCCGTGTTAAATTTCACTATGCTATGTGTGTACATTCCTCACAACACAGAAGCCAAATTTCCATATTTTTTTTTTAGCAAGTGATTACTTTTCAAAACATTTTGTTTGTGTCTGATTAGCAGAAGAGGACATTTATTCTTAGAGGTGGAAAGAAGGCAAATTGTAACAAACGCCTAATTAATCATCACAGGGGAAAGAAATCTAGTTAAAATCTGTAATAAAGAGAAATTGTTCTTAATGCTTCTTTGAAGTGGGAATAAGTGAGGAAACCCCTATGGTGTGTTTGCAGACCTGACACCCTACAGAAATGATTCCTTACAGCCAGCCTGATATCTTGAGGGTAACTTGTAATGTGCTCTCCAAAAACAGAAAGGCTCCTGTGAAATACTGTAAGGGCAAGCAACAACTGTGGTATTTTAGCAATGTTAGTTGCGAGTTATTCTCTTCATGATAATTACTTTCAGAGTTTGGTCCTAATCTCTTTAGCTGCTCCAGCTGGTGGTGCTGCTGGAAAAAAAAGCGGAACTTGTGTGCATGCTGGAAAAAAAAGCGGAACTTGTGTGCATGAATGTGTTTTCAGATCTAGTCACTCTATACCAGGAGAGATGTCTCTCAGGCTTCGGGATCCAGTGTCTGGGGCCACCGAGGTCCCTGTGAAGACTGCTGTCAGGAAACCTGGGACAGATCCTGCAAATGCTTAAACATGTGGCAGAATATATTTACATGTTAACTCATTATGAAGTCAATCAGGCTACTAGCCTGAGTAAAGTTACACATGTGCATTTATGTTTGCAGGATTGGGCCTCCCGAGACTAATGAAAGTGTATAATATTGGTTGATTTGGGCCAGATCCCATATTACCAACACTAGCACATAATAAAAGAAATATTGATGAATATTACTTTCTTGTGGGACCGAAACTGTGAAGTTCAGATCAAGATACCCAAACATTTTCTCCATGAGCTTGGGAGGCAAATTAAAAAGGACTGAAAAATCAGTTCTGTTGCTGTCTACTCTGTGAGCATTTTATTTGGGTTTTTTTTTTTTTATTTCCTTTGTGGTTGGTTTGTTTTTTTTCATGTAGCTAATATTTCTGGTTTTTTTAAAAGCTTAAAAATGTCTTGGATTCCTTTATAAAAATTAGAAACTTCTCAAAGATACATTCTGCAGAGTATTCAGCCCTCTCCTTAAGGCAACACTGTTTCACAAAGAAGGCTTCTGTAATTCAAGCTAGTTCTGCCTTAGTTATTTTATAAATAATATATATGATATAATGCAAATTTTATGTATGTATAGCTGAAGATTTTTTAACACAAAGGATGCCTATTTAAGAAGCCTGAAGGCTTCTTGTTTTTCTTCCCTTTCATATGGCCTGTCACTCTAACATGTTTTATGTTAGTAGAATAGCAAATTGGTTATATGCTTTAAAGAGAAGCAGGAGGCTTCAATATTTTTATCAACATTTTGTGAAATTTTAACCTGTTAAACTCATAGCCAGCATCACAGGGAGCTGGTTATATCTTGATGCGTATTTTATCTGCACTAATGAATCTCTCTCTGAGCTAAGAAAATACATTTTGAAACCACCATAATTCATTACAATTATCAGAAAACAATAATATCCTTTCTAATAGAAAAGGTTGTTTTGTAAGAAAATAGCAGAGTAGGTGTCATAATGTGAGAATGTGAGAGTTCCTATAAGCAATATTTCCAGATGGGCAGATGTTCTGCTCTTTATTAAACAGAAGATTTTGTTTGCTCTCATTTTTTATAACTAAATAATAATACATGAACTTCCTTTTGATAGCATGCTTCCTAAGAGGTAGTCTGGGCTATTAATGTTGTAAATCATGATCCTCATCTGACTGTACTTTCAGCTACATTCACATTTTGTAGAGGCTAATGTGATTTAGAGGAGCATATATGATATAATAATATTATAGTATATTGGAAAAGTTTTATTGACTAGGAGAAGTGAGATTATATAATCTATTAGTGATTTAATTCATACCTTGCACATATGCCTAATGATCTCTTCAATAGAAGGAACAGGACTATAAAATCTACTGGTGGTTTAATTTGACCTTTGCACATCTGTCTACAAACTTTATAGAGTAAAGTTAAGCTTAGGTGGGTGGTGTAAGTCAAGCAGGGGATAGTGACTGAGGAAGCATTTTATTGCAGGAAAAAATTCCCTAGATGCTTAAACCACTTATTTCCAAGGTTTCCAACAACATTTTTAAAGTAGTACAATGCTTATTACTAAAAAGTGTCTTTTTTTATATGGGGAGCTAAGGGCTACACAGTTTCATAATTTCCACCTTACTTACAATTGCTTGTAAATCTGCAGTTTAATAACAGGAAGTCTAACAAAAATATTCCTGAAGTAGCCATTATCTGATAATGGTGTTGTGTTGTGTATTTTCAAACCACTATAGAGGCCACACAGCAAATCATTGGCTGAGCCAAGAATAAATGTTGGGCTTCATTACTTTCACTCATTCTGTGAATTTCCTACATCTTTGAAATGACAGATCTAAAAAAAAATGACCATTAGATGTCATCTTTCTATGCATCTGTCTGCTCTCCTGTTAAAATTTGAAGGTAGATTTGATTCTTGTTTTCATTAGTCTTCCTTTGTATCATTTTAGAATGTGTAAAGAAGAGATAAATTGAACCATTCGGGTTCAGTAAGTCACTTTTAGATGCAACAATTGTGACATGTTTTGGAAGCACTGCACTCTGTTGTTCATTACACGTTTTTTTACACTCTTTGATAACAAGAACGTAACTGGAAGATAAATGCCATAAAGAACATTTAATTGGATGCTGAATGCTTTACCTGTTTATATAATTATAGATTGCTTTCAGACATCCTTTACCCTGGTAAAGAACAGAGTAAGAGTTAATAAGTACATTACCTACTTAAGGTATATACATGTGGGTTTTAGCTGTGAATTTTCGATACTGTACTCAGTAACAACAGTGGGAATAATTCACTGCAGGGAACTTTCATAGTGGATGCCATAGGAATATAATTCTTTTGACTGAGGAATTCAACTGGGATACATTTCTTATATCATGGCATATGCTATATTCTCATAGATTTCTTTTGTGTGATGTGGGAGATCAAAGGATTGTAGTCTTATTTCCAGGACTACAATAAACTTGAAAAGAATAAAAGGGAATAATGGTGAATATTGTATAAAACAAATGGGAGCTAATACAATTTGGAGAAAAGAACAATTAGAGGAAAAATGAGGACAGCATGCTTCTTTATTGTTCTTGGTTGTAGTGTGAAGTCTTGCACCTGCTTGTTAACAAGGTCAGATTTAGGATTAAGAAAAAACAGGGAGTGATTTAGTTGCATATTTTCTCCTAATAGCTCTGTTTCCTTAATTTAATTCATATGTACAGTATTCCAAAATAACTACAGTGATTGATAGTGCTGTAATAAAACACAGGAAAATGCAAACAAATCCAATGTTTCTCTAAAAATTTAAAAGACTTCCCATTGCATTCTATTTATTATTGTGCTTAAAACATTTTTAGCAGAAGTGAAATTCCATTCTAAGAGTAACATGAAGTATTATGTTGAATTTGCAGTCAGTGCTATCTTAGATGTCTTAAAAAATGGACTAGTAATTCACACATTTTAAGTTAAAAAAATGAGTCTTTTTTTTTAATGAAAGCTATTGTGTAACTGCAATTCCATAGTATTTGTGACATATTAGGTTGTATAAGGATTGTGGAATTAACAAAGTGCCAAGTCCTGTATTGCCCATGCTGCTTATAAATACTATTATCCTTTGTAAAATCTAGATAATTATTGTTATAAGTTATTAAAAGTATTAGCTGCCCAGATCAGACTATGATCTTTGCACTGAAAAAGCAGCAATATACAAGCCGTTTGTTGAGAGGGAACAGAAGGTTCAGTCTGCTGTGTAGAAACAATTTATATTAGTAGCCTAAAGGAAAATGTGGAAAGCAGCCATATATTTTCAGATCATAGTTGAAAAATTTGGTTATACAGATGTGATTCACTTCCTTATGTCCTTTCTACTTTGAACATGAAGAGAATGACTTTACAGTTGGAAAAAGAAGCTTGAGTTCCTCTGCTCTCTACCCAGGAGACTGTCTCTGCCCCAGTACCTTAAGACTGGATGGAGAATAGTGTTAATGGGAGGCTTCCTAGCATGGTTTCTCTGCTGGAGCTTTTAGTCTGATTGACTTAATAATATTGAAGGAGCTGTGACTTTTGGCTTCTTATTTCACACTAGGTTATGGTTAAAAACTAGCATATAGCAGAGATGAATTCATGGTCAAATTCAGAAATCCAGGCATGTCCCTGCAAAGTAGGCATCTACATGTGAGCAAGGTGTCTACTTTCCCATTGTGGAGCTCTGGGTGATACTATCAGCTGAATCAAGAGAGCTGTGCAACTCACCCTTAAGCAGGGATATACATTGGTTGTTTGAATAATTTTCTAGATTTCATTGCCTGTACTGACTATGACCTTAATTCAGTTCTCAAAAACATACAAGTTCAGTGCCAGGTGAGATGCACTGAAGGAGCTGAGGTTTACTGCTGGGGCTGACAGCTATAGCACAGGACCTGTGGGACATTGTGCCCTTTTGGGAAGACAACAGGTGGCCAGGACAGGTTCCCCTGCATCCCAAAAGCTGCTGGATATATTCACGTAGGTAACAGAACTGAATCCTCTGTCTCCATGAAATATAATTAGAGTTTAGACCCTCAGCTCACATATAGACTCCTGCAGTATACAGTTAGGTGTCTGCATCTGGATTTGGGTGCCATTCCTGGTTAAATTCATCTCTATTGTAGGTGATGGTTATTTACATACTTCTGGGAAAATTCAGTTAACCATGGTTTCATCCATATATGGCTAGGGATATTGTTCTAAGCCAGTGTCTCAGAGTATGCCTATACTACTATACCTGCAAAGAAACTGTAGACAAGTTCAAACCATCTTTAAGCTACCTGTGAAATATCTGAAGAATTCTCATGAACCACCCATGCTAATTGATTTTGTCTTTACTGCATAGTGTCAAAACATAAACACACACACTGTAAGTAGTTTATGTCTGTCTACAAACTAATCTTTCAGGCTAGAAGAAGCTTTAAAGGGGCTTTTGCTGCACTGAGATAAATTACCTTTTCTTAGCAATATGAAATATCCTGTACAAAACTAAGTCTCTCTGGCAAAATTTTTTCAGTATCCATGCTGACTCATTTTAAAGCTACACATCTTTGCATCTTGCTGCAGTGTGCATTGTAGTCATGTCCCTAGGCAAGGTACCGCTTCAGTTTATAGATGAAGTAAGTGAGAGGTTTGCCACTTCTGTTGTACACTTTTTGTTATACTCTTATGCTGCACCTTCTGTAGCCCATATTGTTGGCTGCACATAGACAAAAATACATGAGAACAATAACCTGGGATGAGGCTGTACTTTAGTCAGGTTGTACTGTATACTCCTGAAGGGACTACCTCTCAACAGTGAACCTTTCCAGAAGTTTAGAGCTGATAATATTTATGAGAGTTCAGAGCAGTTGAAATATTGGCTAGAGATCCTTTAAATGGCTAAATTTCAACACACTCCCTAAGGAGCTGAGATGGAGATCATTTCAGGCCTGTCAGAGGAAGATCATGCCTTAATTGTACTTCATTGTACTATAAAAAATGAGACCTCTCCACTATATTTAAGAGCCTGTGGTATTGTGATCTGTGTGAAATCTTAGGGGAACTCATCTGGGATCTTACAGTGTGTATGAAATAAGCTTGTGTCACTAAAAAAGGTAGAAATAGTCACATAAATGTGATGGTTTCTGTAACTGATCTTTTCTAAAAGTATCTCCAACTTGACAGGGAGCATCTTTTCAGTGTGATTTATTCTGTAATACAGTACACTCCAGTGGCCACCTTCCAAAAATGCTGTCTTGAATATCTGCTTATAAATAGAGCAGCTCCAAATCACTCAGGTTCATGACTCCAGCATTTCATTGAAAGTTAAATACTGCTTTGGCTGTGGCACAGATGCCACCTTCAGAATAGAGCTTCTCTGAAAGCGTGAAGGACTGGTTACCTCCTTCAATAGCAACCCTTACCCTGACAGGGCTCCACATTAGCACCTCAACTTTAAAAAGTTTCATAGTCTTTACAAAACAGTACGAGATGTCATGGAGTGTGGAATGACATGGAATAACACTGCTACTTTTATTTGATAAAATCCAAACCAGCCAACTTCTGTCACTTGCCTTTTTGCCATTCAATGGAGAACAGTGCTTTCAACAGAGGGATGTTCCTTTCTCCAGTCTCTCTTTCAAACCCTTCACAGTTTTCACAATCATAGAAAAGAGATAGGGACTCTGTAATTAAGGTAACATGCAAGCTACCTCTCTAAACCTCATTTGTAACCTCTGGAAAGTTGCAGAAGTCTCTGGAGTTTCCAGAAGTTTCCTCCACAGCAGGGCTCTAATTTGTAGTGATTTTCCTCCTCCACTGACACAGGGAAGAGCAAGAACCCTACTATTTGTCCCTCCTTTGGGGAGTGCTTGAAAACGTTCCCTTGGACAGCATGAGAAGAAGGGCAGAGTTTGAGGAATGAAAGCTTTGACTGATGCAGATTTCTGCTGGCACAAGGGCAGAGGTGGTAATTCCCAGAAGATAAATAGGGCTTTCCTACTTCAGGGGTGTTTACTTGGAGGAGGTGCCTTTTACTGTATATGGGATCTGTCCCAAGGAAAAGGGAAAAAGTTGGACTTCACTGCAGCTACTAGTTCAGTTAAGTGTCCAGCCAGTGTCCTCAAACCTGAGACATAGAAATGTGTAGGTAATTCTGTGAATTATGCACCAATGCACCCTTTAAATGATGGACCTGATGCTGGGGTGTTGACCTCGTCTAAGTCCCTTTGGCACTGCATCTCCAGACTTCTGTCACGGGGGACTGCACTGGAGAGATAACAAGGTAAAGTGCACAAACATGAGAAACTAATGAAGGCCTTGGAGTGAGACCATATGCATGCTTCTGGAAGGTCAGTACTTTACTGTACAGTTTGGAACATTTGTGGAGAGTTGTTTTTTTATTAAGAAAGAAAAAAAATAGTTTTGAGCTGGAAGTTTCTGACTGAATTCAATTTAGAGGATTAAAGATTACCCCTGATCATCAATGGCTAGATTACGTCTTTAGAACAAAGTTATGACATTCATGGTGTCACAAAGGTAGCTGTAGAGCATTAAGCCTGACATGTTAAGCTATTTTCAGTGATAGAATAATATATATATTTGGGTACTGATCCAAAAGGGTTTTAAAAGCATGTCTATCTATCCTTTTTTTTTTTTTTAAACTTGAGATACTCACATTTTTGCTTGTATCACAGACAACACCATTATGAAATTAATTTTATTAACATTAAAATGAACACATTCCTGAATGTTCTTCAACAGATACAATAACATGCAACAATGAAATATTTACAGCTTCCCTTCAGAGATTAGTAAAGTACATACCATGATACCATGCTAACTTGTGTGCAGGTAGGAGACTAGGGAGTTACACTTTTCTATGAAAAGTACAAATGCGTCCTGTAGAAATTAATGCTTCCAGGAATAAGAACACAATGTACCTTAGACAACATGCAGAAAAGTAACATGCTTAGGTCAGTGAAGATATCCATGAGTCTCTTAATAAAATAAATAAAAAAAAGAAGCTAAAGTTTGCAAGTCAAAAAAAGAAGTTAAAGTCATCAGCATCTCTCAGAATGGAGCTCTTGGGTCTCATGCATTCTCCACCTCTGTGAGATAATTGGGAAGTACAGGGGAAAACGGAGGGCTGGACTAATAGTAATGAGCAAGCAGATGAGAGAAAACAGAGTAGAAAGAGAATGTAGATGAGGCAGAGTAGAGGAAAAGATGAGAGAAAACAGATGGAAACCAAAAAGCCAATGAAGTGAGAGAGACAAGACTATAATGATTTACACAAGACATGGTGGAACTAGTCTGGATAAAATAAAAAAAAGAAACTTATACCCTCAGTCCAACTTCAGAATAAAACAAACCTTTAACAGGATTTTTAAAAGGTTAAGGCAAAACTTCGTGAATCTTTTCATCCTGGAATTAGAAACAGAGATTCTATAACAGGATATTCTGATAGTATTGGTGACCCTACACAGATAAGATAGAAATAAACATCAAAACATTTATATGTTTATATGAAACAAACTTCAACCCCCTTGAGGTCTATTCTTTGCTAATATATACTTCCTTTTAAGGAAGCTCAGAGCCTAAAATTGAATGCATGGATAACAAGATAAACAAAATCCATGGGTTTTTACATATGTCCTAGAACACCATTTTTTCTCACATTAGCCTGGTCTAATAATAATTTTCATTCCCTTAATAATAAATCATTATTTACATTTTTATGGGATTGTGAATTAAAAAAAAATTGTTTGAATTTTTTAACTTATGGAAGTAGACTGTAGGAACTGTTAAAGAGAGCATGTCTGAAAGAACTGCGATCGGGATTTGGCTACACATGCAGTTAGAAATAGAGCCAAATTGGAAGACACATGTGTACCCTGTAGCTGTTGAAACAACATATGCCTTTTTCAATTTTAAGTGCTTTTTGCCTGTATGGTATCTGCATGAATTATAGAAATACTTAGTATTCTAGAACTGCACTAGCTTCTTGAAGCTATTCTCAAGCTGTATTCACCAATAGTTAGTAATCCTGCTAAAAGAAGTCCTTAGATTACAAACTAGAGTACTTCTCATTTGTTGGTTTAGTCACTGATTTTATTTTTTCTATTTTTTGTTTCCATGATCAGGCCAGAGGTCTCCTTTGGTGATTCAATGGAATTTAAAGAGAATGGAGTAGAGCCAGAGGAAAGATGAAAATATCAGCTTTGGCAGGATCAGATTCTTTTTGGTCTTTGATACTCCTCATCTCTGTCATTGCTTTTTTGGTGAAGAAAGCAGTGCAATGAGGTGGTGGGAAAACTGGCTTGCTTTGTGTCATAGCAAGCAAGACTTTACCAGTTCGTTCCACAGTCAAGTCCTATTTCCTTCCTGACTGTGGGTTACCACTTGGACTGACAGGTTGCCAGGATTCCTAGTGTCAGGGCACAAATTGCTGTTTGAGATTGGAATTAAATTTCAAGATTTACAATTAAAAGCTCAGATTTTTACTAGAATTCCAGGTATAAAATAAAATGAAATAAATAATTTTTTAACTCTTTAAAAGCTATGACATGAAATTTAAATTTTATTTGCACTACTGCAATGTCTTTTTAAAGCTATACTGGGTAGATAATGTAAAAAATACAAATAACTTATCTGGCACTAGATAAGAAAATTCATTGCAAACTACTTAATTAGCAATGTCTGTCAAGTGTGCAGAGCTTCAATAAGTGAGAATAAAAATATCAAATTTTAGATATTATTGGATTAATGTTATGAATACACAAAAGTCAGAAAGTATTGAAATTAGGACTGCAAAATGAAAATCAACTAAGATGATTATATATATATACCTTCTGTAGTTATCCTTAACATTATACTAACTTAGGGTTCTGTTTTTCCTTCCAAAGACTGAACTATCTTAGAGAAAAACAATACAAAGATTACAGATTTTAAGAAATTTTTTCCTTAGCTGTTCATGCTGAAGGGCTGACAAATTCTTTTTGCTTAGTTGCCAAGAGTCTTCTAACCTTTCTTGAAGAGGCCACAACTTAAAAATCTATTGGATCACCTCCCATGTATTAGCAATGATTAAAACTTCCTCCTATTCACTGTAATTCCACAACTCCCTATGACAGGTTTGGCAATTTTATGTTGGAAGAGTAATTTTAATGAAGAGTAGATGGGAAGAGTGTGCCAAATTTCTCAGCTGGTGAAAAATTCCTTGCTCTTAAATATAGGTCGGCAACTGGAATTGAAGATGTCACAGCAAATGGATCTTTGCAGAAGTTTTGGGACTGTTGGTAAACCAAAGATAGCAGCATGAAAAGTGTTGCTTTTGAACTAGTCCTTTGCACAGTTTACAAGCTCTGTTGGCAATTTTAAGTAAGGAATTTAAAATGACAAAAGGTTTTCATAAATAAATGGTAACTTACTTGCAGAAAGCACACTAAAGATAATTGAAGTCAAATCCTTAGGAGATAAATTATTATGAACTCCTGAATAGGTCTATGAAATACTTGGAAAATGAATTTTTTATCAAATATATCTTGGCTTCAGTGAAAGTTCAAGATTTTGGACAGAGTGAAGAGTTTGAATTACATGATACCTAGATATTGTGTCATCCAGATATCAAATCTGGAAAAACAACTTATTTTTCTTTTTTTTTTTAATGAGGTTAATGTTAGTGTACATTTGACTTACATTTATTACAATATTTTCTGAAACCTCGCAATTATTTTACTGATGTAACCAATCTAAGTTACTATCTTATTTTGAATGTCGCTCTGAGAGAGAAGTGCAACAGAAATAAAGATAGAGTTGGAAATCCTGCTTAGGGATGTTTTTGTTGCTATTTTCAACATTGTAAATTGAGACAGACATTGAAAAAGGAACTATGTGATTCTGTTCATTCTTACATTTTCTTGAAATTATAATCAATCTCAGTTTCCAAGGCAACTGACTACATGAGGATGGACCAGCCAATAATGGGAAACAGCTTTCTCTTTTATTGCTGTAACATATGGTAGAAAAAGTCTTTTTTGTTTCATGCTGTTGCAGAGACTATCTAATTTATCACTCCAAATAGGATCCAAAAATAATTAAAAGAGGTGTGAGCAGTTCAGTTTTGAAACAGAAGTGCAGAGACATAAGTTCATGGGGGAAAGGCAAATTCAGAAACATAAAAATGTAAACTTTAGATGCTCTTCAGCTAAATCACAAACTTCACCTTGATTTTTCCTCTGACCTTCTTCAGGGGTCCTGGCAACATGAAGAGTTGGTGCAAGAGATTGTATTGGCAAATGGATTAGCATTGTATCAGTATGACTCTCTTGGGGTGAGTGGAGTTGCCTTTCTGCTGTAAAATGCCTGGCACAAATAAAAGGCTTCTTCCATGTGCACTACTGAAAAAATTATGATTGATCTAGGACCACAAGACTTTCTGCATTTCTTTTGCAGCTGTCATATAAAAACTATTAGGAGAAATGTTGGCTCCATGAAGTTAATGTAAGCTTAAGTAAAATATTAAATCATATTGCAGTATATCTGCATTTTCATGTTTTATTTCTCAGGCTGAGATTTCAAGTGCTTTGCTCTTCACTATTCCTTCCTTGTTAAAAAAAAGCTGTGAAACATTTATGCAGGGAACATGTTATTCCTGAATTCTGCAGTGTTGTCTTCAATTCTTATTTTTCAGAGCTCTTTGTTTTTCTTTTTTTTTCTTCTCCTTCCAGATGTGCTTAAGAAAAACTCTTTGTTTCCCTCATTGTGTCTGTGAATGGGAATATATATCCTCTTTTTTTAAAGTTTCTCTGAAGCTGATACATTATCTCCTGACCATCTTGGATTTTGTTTCAGATACTGTGTTAACGCAGATTCCTTTGCTACTTTCGTATTTTATTATACTTCCTATTTGTGACATTGATTCCTTAATATTTAAGGTTCTTTCCTATATAAAAATGCTTCTTTTTGAATTTCAGGTATAAAACCCTATTTTATTCATACTACTGCAATCAGAAACAAAATTCCCATTGTCATCAGCATGTCATATTTGGCGTCATATTTCCTTAAGCCTTAGTTCCCTCCAGTCCTTTCCTTGACTTCACTCTTTAAGTTACAGGCGTAACTCTCTTGCAGGAGAGTGTTTCATATTTTAAAACATTTGTCTACCTGATGTTACTCCCCGAACGAGTCTGGTACTTTTTCTTCTAGTCACATTCAATTCAGTTAATTTGTAACCACTGACATCCCATTTTCTCTGTCTTTGGAGTCTATCATGTTTCCTCTATTTTGTTGAGCAAAATGGGTGTAAGGGAAGAGAGGGGAAAGGATAATATAAAAGAGACAGGATTCCTCTAAACTACCCAGAGCCAACACCAGATCACATTTCTAACCAAACAGTAGCTGAAATTGCACCAGAAAAAATTGTAGTTTCTAACACTGTGTGGTACCTAGGGATTAGTGCTTTAGTGTGAGCATTCACTCTGCTCCCACAAATATCTTTGCTCTTTCTCTCTGAGAATTTTCCAAGGGGGTTGGGAAGGGCAGAGATTGAAAAGTGCTTTTCTGGGTTACCTTACGTTATCAGTAAATATTTCCCCTAAACCTCCACTAAAATTATATCAGCATGAGTTCCATTCAATTTAGGCAAAGAGAGAATATTTGATGTTTCTGTTCTGTGTAAAACCTTGTTATATGAGGATGCTGTATTTTTAGGTATCAGATGAAGCCCAGCTGGTCTGTTGAAATACACTCTGTAGTAATGGGATGGTCTAGATGGTCTAAAGTGGTCCCAATTCCAATGACAAAGTTCTTCCAAGCACAAGACAAACAAATAGGCCTGTATTTACTAATACAGAAGTGTTGGATACTGTTTCTGCCTATAGCATCAGTATCTTCAGACTTGAGATCAGAGACGTTTCCTGTTGGTTAATTTGGTTTGGGTGTAAGAAAATGTCCATATGTTCCTTTTCTATCAGTGTATGTTGTTTGTCAGCAAAAAAACAAGAGGAAGTGACATATGTCTGTGTCTTCCCTCTGAAAGAATACCTCATAAGAGCTGAAAAATAAGATTAGTGTTAATAAGCAATTTTCTGAATAGCATTACTTCAAAGGAATAGTGATAACATAATATATAATAAAATAATAGTAGCTATCCAGAAACTTGTGAAATTTCTGTTTAGTGATAAGCCAGAAAACCACACACACAGAAAATACCTTTAAAAGGAGTTATGAAGAAGGAAACACAAGACAAAGCAAGAAAGCATTCGCAAGAGTGAATGAGAACTCAGAAAAAAATTAAGACAACTTCATGTACTTTGCATTCACAGCCATGTTGATGAATACAGTATGTGAAAAATTATGCTTTTGCAAATGGCCATGACCCTGATGAATAATTTGATTTCTAGAAAATGTTTGTTTTCTTTTCATTTAAAAGGAGAGAAAAAAAAAATCCCCTTCTGGGTATATTGCACTTTTTAGAAATTTAGCAAATTTTGTGGGAAAGTATTTTTCGCAAGAGATTTCTGTATCTTTTATCCACCCAACCTATTGCTCCCATGAAAAATGCAACCCCTCCAATTCATGTCCTCAGACATTTTTTAATGAGGTTTACCCTCCCTTCTCCACATCTCACTTTTGCAAGAATTGAAAACTACTTTAAACTTCTCTGCTAATTACTTCAGTGGTGACATAAGCATTGTTAACATTGCAAACTGAGCTGTTGTACAATCCATAGCAGTACATTTTGGATAGCATAATTTCCTCATTGCTGCTGTTCATCAAACTGTATGCTATATGCCCAAATTGGAAAGCTTTTCTAAAGGTTTTTCATAAAAGAGGAGGGTAGATTTTGGACGTAGAGACAAACTTCATACTCCAGAGCCCTCTTTTTAATTTTTAATTTATTCAGATGACCACCATTTCCTTCTTTTCCCCAATTCCACCATTCCTGTTAAGTGTAAGTAAAACAGGTACTATGCTGTCTTTTCTCTTATACTGTTCTTAGATTGCTAAGTAATTTTAAAAGTGTCAAGTACTCTAAAACTACACTGAAAGATAGGATATGCTCAAAATAATATGCTTTTTCATAGATACATGAAATTCCTCAGAGGGGATACCATTTTATCATTCTTTTTGTGAACTCTATAAATGTAGCACATTGAGGTAAGTTTTTACCTCTGCATTTAACTATTTCTGATTTTATAACACTTTCTCTTGTCTTCTTAGCAGCAATCTTATTACTGTGTATTACTATGTAGTAAGATTTACCAGGAGCAGTGAACCATTTTAGAAGTATTATTAGTTTATTATGTTAACATTTTAGGCCAAGTCCACTGACTTTTATGATAAAATACTGTTGAAAGAAATTACTTAGTAGAAAGGAAAAACTGACAGTTATTTTGTTATAGAAAATACTGTAGTGTCCTTGGGCTTCATAGAAATGTTGTGTTTTCTAAGCAGTCATGTAAACCTTAAAATAGAAAAATTAAAATTTCCCCAGATGTGATTATTATATTTATGGCAGAAAAGCTTCTAAAGATTTACTCCCCCCCCCAAAAAAAAATAAAATTAGTAACAAGAATTGGGCACTGAATTGAATTTTCTGATAGGAACATGTTATACCCTGAAAGCTAAACGCTATCCTAAATAATACTTGAGGGTAAAATTTGGCAGTGTATATGTGTGAGTCAGTACTAGTTCCCATATATGTTAGAATGGCTTTGATAGGAAAATAATTGGCTTAAAATGGTGAGATTCTATATTTATAACATTTTACTTTCTCAGTGTTGGTGATACTATTTTAAGTCATGCTGTGTTTTATTTTAAGCCCCATCTTTGCAAATTAAACCTCTATTTCCTCCTTCTCATATATCATCTTCAGTTATATAGCTCTTGGAAGCCACATCAGTCCTTTAGCTAACAGCTGGAACTTAGTAAATAAGTTATGTTGCACAAGATGGCATGGTAGCAACCAGCTTTATTTGAGATCTAAGAAATAAATAAAAGGTAAAAAGATAGTAAATTTTTCTTTCATCACACTGGTGCTGCCACAAATAAGACTCTAAAAGACAGAGGAACATTTAATAGAAAATGCAGATTTTTTTTTTACTCAGTCACTTTTCAGGTTAAGTGTTCTCTAAGGAGATATCCTACTATTGCAAGTGCTATCTTGGCCTATATTTCCATAGAAGGCTTTATATTTGCATACTAGACAGCTGAAAGTCTTTGATCCTTCCAAGGTAACCTCTTCTTTCAACATACAATCATTTGAGAGATACTTGGACTCATAGCCTTTGAGCAAGCTAACCATAATTTTTAGCCAATCCCTCACCTAATGCCACTGAACTTTGAGTTTTACTCAGTTCTGAATATGGATGTAAATGTGCATTGCACGTGTGTATATGCATTTGCCCATGTTTCTAGAAGTTGGATAATTTTATTTGACCATGTTATTAAGTTTTAAGCAAATTCTGAAAACCACAAAATAATATTTTTCTCATACTTTTCCTGTTTGTTAACCTTTTCTTATTTTGGTTCTTTTTGTACTAGTTCAGAGACTCTGACTGAGGCATACGGTAGATCAAATGTAGAAGAGTCCTTATAATTACATTGAAACCACCTTTCTAAATAGTAATAAAAAAGGAAGGATCAGCAGATATTGTAGTCAATATTTCTTATGCTTTTTGAATGCTTAAGATCTTGCAGTTCCAGCTGTAATAGAAGTCAGGAAACTTGTATGCAGGACACCAAAATAATTATTCATTTAAAAAGGAACACACAAATAATAGCCTTAGGCTATGAAAATGTCTTCAAAAGCCAAAAAGAAAAAAAAAAAAGAAAAAAAAAGGCAAAGCTATTGGTACTTCTAGAACATTTCATTCAGTGGCACTTAGATACTCCTAGAGGTATAAGGTTTGAAATTACCAACTTGGGTGCATCCATGGAAGAAGACCTTGACCCTTTAACACATTGGCATGTGCTTAAATTTAATACCATGTGTAAATCCCAGTGAAATGACTGTGATTTACAGTAGTGAGGATTTTGTATTGATGTGGTGCCTTTTGTTTGTTGAAGAATAAAAGAAAAATATATTTTTATTTCCAGAAAGCAAATCAGGTAACTGTAAAATAAAAGTAAGCACAAGAATATTGACTGTACTTATAAAGAATAGAGAAGAAATAAAATTATTAAAAAGTTATAAAAGGAAAACCTATAAGGATAAAAGAAAAGATATAAAAATAAAGGCTATAAAGATACAACTTATATAAAAGATAGAAACTAATACAGATAAAATCTGTATAATTTAGGCATACCTTGGAGGGTAAGTCCAGGACAAAGCTGATGGCCAGATGAGTCAGCATTGAGTTTGGGGGGAAAGTTCTCAGGTTTGGCCTCGGTGAACTTGGGCTGCCAGTAGAACTGGCATAAAGAAATGTCATGAAGGTAAACCGGAATTTTAGTGAGACACTAATATAAACTCAATTAATATGGAGACAAAAAAAAAAAATTATCCAATAGTTGTGCAGAAATGCTATGTAGCTTTCTGCAAGGATAAACATTACTTGATATTGTGTTACATTAAAGCATATGTGCAAACAACGCATAAAAATAATAGATACCATAAGTTCCACATACCTATCAGGGCAATCTTTTAAATATTTTCTGATCTATTCATATCAGGGTGCATTCAACAACATACTTAAACTTGTGTAATTTTAAGCTAGGACAACATAGTGACTGTTTGGAACAATATTTTATTTGCAGGACGTGAAACTGAGAAACTGTAGGCAGACCTACACTCTTTCAAACAACAGACTGGATCTCCATTTGGTGGCAAACCCCCCACTCTAATAGCACTAATGCATTGTATATATAGCTCTTGCAAAATACAGGTCTGGTATAACTGAATAAATAACAGTGCTTTTAAAATGTTTTCTTCTAGTTGAAGTAGTGGACTTAGAGTCTTCTGCATTTTCTTTCAAGGTTTTTCCAGGGACAACTAAGTAATTTATTCAAGTGTTTTACCAGCTTTTAGTTTTAGCTGATCCATCTGTGAAGTGGGTACAAGAAATGCTTGCTTTAGAAGACTATGCAATCAGAAACAACTATACTGATTTATACCATCTGAAGATATGAGCCTTCCCATTTATTAATGTTCTGAAAGTACTTTGAGATCACTGGATGAAAACACTGGAGGATTTTAGGGAAAGAGCATATGATTTATGTTACTAAGCCACTCCAATCTGCAGTTTTAGAACAGTGTGGATTTTTTTTTCTTAGTTATATAAATTACTGTCCTGGGCTGGTATTCCTGCTTGTTTCCTTTTTAAATTACCAACACAGCAAAAGAATTGTAGCTATTTGCATCAATTTAACTTTCTTTGGAGATTTCCAGCTCTGTGTGATGGTACTTGCAGAGTCATTTCTGGGTTGGATACTTCTCTGCAGTCTCTTCTGGGAGAACAAATGTTTGGGAGCAACCTAACCATGTGCTTTAGATGTACAAAAATAGAATGGAAGAATAAAAGGAACAGAGTCCCTTGGTAGAATCTCTTTAATGTCTTGCATCTGATGTTCAGATTGGTGGGGAGGGGAGGATCACATGCCTGATGTTCTCTCTAGGACTACACCCAACTGGAACCCATCCCTTGGCTTCTCTGCAGACAGCAGCATACCCAAATGGAACATATTAATTCTTTGGGGATATCTCCTTAGTGGTACAAAAATGAATCTTTTCAGCTTCCCAGACACATGCTCTGTCCCCAGTACCATCAGACTTAAAGGAGGATCTGCACTACCTTGGGCTGGAGGACACAGTTTTCATTGTAACTGCGACATTTAGCATGAATGAATAACTCCTGCCATCCAGCCGCTCAAGCTTTCAGGCTTTGGCACGTTTATTAATGAAAATGTGAGAGAAAGGAAAGAAACAGTCAGCCAGGCATGATGCCCCTGTAACTCTGCTTTCATCATTAGGTGAATATGGTATACCAAATATTTATACTTCTATATGATTCAGGATTGCAGAAAATAAATATCTCTTTTATGTGTTTTATTTTCTTTGGAGAAGCGAGTAGAGGAGAGTGTGAGTCATAGTGGAAGAATAAAATTGACTTCTCTTCTGACAAAAACTATTCATTTTGTCAAAGAAGGATCCTAGCATTAATTTCTGTTTGCTGGTAACCCCTGCAGCCCAACTGGCTTCAAGCAGGAAGCTGATGGCCTGCCAGTCCCCAGTCAGTACCTGCCTGGTGACCTATGGCCAGAAGCCCAAACATATTGCTTACTCCTGTTGAGGGTAAGATAAAAACCGTTCCTACCTAGGTCTGAGCGCAGGCTGCCTGTGCACCCTTGCGAAGGATTTCTGATGGGCAGAGTTCTGACCCTTCGCACCGTAACAAATCCTGCCAGCTGCAGCCTGACTTCTGAGCATAAGGTTGGTCTGAGGAATTTGGGAAGGTTAACATGAATATCTATTAGTGTATGACCAATGCTAGTTGTGTGCTTTAAAAAAAAAAAAAAGCATATTTTCTGTTATGAACTCATTCAGAGGATTCTTTTAGGTAATTGAGAAGGGAAGCACTATCATTATGGAGCTTCTGAGGAGGCTGTCGATGGATGATTTCTCTTTCTTACACCTTGCTGTGCCCTCCAGAGTGCAGATGAGATGGGATAGGAGAAGGATACAAGGTCTGATGATTCTCTACTCCCAAAACACAGTGAAGGATCAGGACCTGTCCCTGCCTGTCCAACTGTCCTCACTGTCCTGGGGTAGGAGAAGCCTCTTTGTGAGGGAGAAGTGAGCTTCACATTGCTTTTGGGTAAAAAAAAGGATTGGAATCTAGTGCTTTGTGTAGGCTTTCTTTACAGATACCAACCTCAAAACATTTTTCTAAAGACAGTTATTCAAGGATAGTGAAGGCGCTGAAGCCTGAGTGGTACAAATGCTGAAAGATTATACTTATGTCCTGGTGAAATTTAGTCCGTATTTAAAAATGTATGTATATGATTCCTTATAGCACTTCATAGAATAAGAAAGTATCTGTCACTTTTGTGAAGGAATTTACTTGTGTGTTTTGTGCCACAAAGGAGTTCCTGCCAAGGCAAGATAAAGGTTAGAGAGGTCCTACCTACATGAAGTCCAAAATAAATGCTACGATGTTTTCCAGACATTAAGCCACTCTTCTCTGAGCAGAGATCTCATAGTTGTTATTCAAAAGAGAAGCAACCTTAAATGCCTGTTGGTTAATGTAGAGGAAGACTGGATTAGAGATTTAGGAAGTAGATGTCCATATGGTTCTCTCTGCAATTGAGAGACTTGCAGCTATCATCATTTTGAGAGACCAAATAGTAGTCTTGGCTGCTGTAACAAGGGCTATGGACACCCTGAGATGTTTTAGAAAAGAGTCAAACTTGCTATCTGGGTAAACAGATTACATTTTCTACAATGTCTTTTTAACAGAAAAGTCCTTAAATTTTCTGTTCAGTATTAAATCAAGAACAGTGTAAGATGGATTAGCTCTGATATTCCAAATACCTCAATATTATGGGGAATGAAAGAGAAATGCACAATGACACTGGTCTTGCGGGCACATAGGTTAGCTCTTCTGCTATGTAGCATGCAGAGTAGCAGCAGCAAAATTCTGTTATGATTTGCGAGACAGTGTTATAGCAAAACTAGGGTGCTATTCTTCTGGTGAAATTTAACAGACACTGTGTACTTTTTTAAAAGAAAAAAATTCTTTCTTTCAGAAAAACCCTCTTAGGTCTTATTTTAGTCATGTGAACTCAGGTAATACCGAAAGCAGTAGCAGAACAGTGAATTGTAAATGCCACCTCCAGTTATTATCCTTATAGCCCTCTCCTTCCTTTAGCTGAGATTCCTGTATATCAGTTCTGTAGAGATTTATGAATATGCTACTATTTCCTGTTCAGTACTATTAAAGATGGTGTTAATAGCTATTCCTGGTGCTTTGTGTTGAAAGACCTTGCTTTCAGTATTTAATAATTTTACTAGTGTTACCCAGCATGGCTGGCAGTTTTCATGTCAAACATATTTATTTGACAAAATTTTTGAAGAAACTGTGGCTAAACAATTTTTGCTGCTTCTAAGAATGAGATTAAGGGTCAAATGTATTGTTTTGCCCAAGTTATAAAGAAAAGTGCTGACATCTTTATGCTTTTGAGCAAGGTCTTGAAATGTGGTAGAAGTGTGGTAGATTTTCCCAATGTTCCAAATTACAAGACTCTCAAAAATCTTGTTCTTTCTTAGCCTGGTTAGGTTTGTTAGTGCTCAGCAACTTGAGTTTCCAGAGCTCTTTTCTGCACTCAACGCGCTCCATCCTCTGACTCCTGAGCATTGTCTGTGCTGTACTCTGTGGTGCTGCCACTTTATTTGATGTGAAGAAATAAAAACCAGAGCCTGACTTGAATTTGAGGAAATGTGAATGGAGAGAAGGAGGGCAAAAGCACAAGTGGGTGCAGATAGGGAGGGTTCTCCATTGGATCCCTCCTTCTTTCAGTGTATAAGATATATGGTGCTATGGGGACAGATCAAGATTGCATATCAGCCACAGTCTTCATCACTAATCAGAATCCGTGCCACATGTGTTGCAGATGTGGGGAAGTTTGGGAAGTATGTGTTGCTTCAGACAATGAATGTATAATTAGAGTATCAGAAGGTACGTACATAAGAAAGATGTGGTTGCATAGGAGATCTTTATTCCTGGTATTGTTCCCTAATTTTGTGGAGATTAGCCTGCAAAAATGTTGAGTCACTATAGTGTCTAATGTAATTATTCTTATGTGTACTTTGTGTGTTACATAGTTATACATCATGGAAGTATAGGAAAAAGACCGAGAAGAAAAGTAATCTGACCTCCTGCCTCAAGGCCATGTCAGCTCGAACATGTGGCAAGCCTGATGGGTAGTTGGTTTACCTATTATAAAAAAATCAAAGCAACGGAGACTCTTCAATTTTCTTAAACATTTTCTTGAAACGATTGTCTATCCTTACTATTAAAAAGCTTTTTCCAGTCTCTGAACTACAGCTTTCCTGCTGCAGCTACTTCATGTCGTATCCACAATGGAAATGCAGAACAGGTTATTTCTTTCCTCTTGCAACAACCGCTTACATATTTGTGGACTTTTATTGTGTTTACTGTCATGTTATGTGAATCAAATAATTATAATTCTATCATTGTATCCACTTAGGTCACATTTTTTAGAATTTTTTTCTTTCCTTTTGTTCTCTCAAGTTGGTCTAGCTCCTTCTTGAAGTGCAATACTCAATACTGGAATCCGTACTTCAGCAGAGGCCTACTAATGATGTGTAAAAAAAGGAATATTTCACAAATTATATCACTTTGCCTGCAGATGTTCAAAGTGTAATTTCAGCAAAATCACTGGAAAAATGAAATTGCCTCTATCCTTTTTTTCTAATGTAAAATTATATTCATTGAAAAGCTGACAAGGACGTTTTATTTAGTATGAATTCTGGTTTTCTCTGACTAACAAGTAAAAGGAACATTTCCCTAATATTAAAATTATCTTTGAGGAAATCAGAACAAAATGAAATTTATAAAACACAGATCAAGAACTAAACTAAAAAAAAACCATAAAAGTTGTCAAAATAGTATTAATATGTGCTTTTTTCCCCCCACAGAAAACCTTAATCTTTCAACAAAAACATGATCTTTATGGCCTAAGTTGATTAAATAATAAATAAATAAATATTGAACTAAGACAAATAGTGTTAGACATGCGCAAAATTGATCCTTAGATTTTGACCAGTGTAGACCAATTGGGATTTCCTTGAGTCAGTATATTTGGAATAGAACATTCATTTGTGTATTTGCCTTTTAATGTTAGTGATGCCTTCCTGAATTAACACAGTCATTACAGGCTCAGCATTTGTCACACTAGTGTAAAAACCATCCTGATGCCTTCCCTTCAGAAAGTCAGCTGGAAAGAAGGCATCTGCGAGTGCAGAATGCAGAGTTTTAGCTTCTCCTTCAACACATCTTTAGGGCTTTGAGTTTGGAGAAGAGCAAAAACAAAGCGACAAAATACTCCCATGGAAGTTTGTCAAGGAAGGGGTTAAAAAAGTGGAATCTCTGTGACTGTGAAGGGGTGAATTATCTTCCTGACACCAGCAGGGGCTGCTGTCACTAGTTTGTGGTTGTCACATTCCTGTTATGCTTGACCTTGGAAAGGCTTAACAACATAGTCTGGATTTGATTAAGGGAATTTCATGTTTTTCCTTTGCTAGAGTCACCCCCCACCTCGACAAACATTTTAAAATGTTAAGGAAAAAAAAAAAGGTTTGGAAAGCAAACATTTTCCCAAAAGAAATTTATAGTTCAAATTTACACCAAGTTCGCACTAACTGGAGCAGTCCGGGTTTCCACTCAGGCTTTGAGTGCTCTCTGTAAACCATTAGTCACTTCCCTGGAAGAGGCAGCTTTTTATAGGCAGCAGGATAAAACAGGCACAGATGTGTATGTAATATTAGAGGCTTTCACATGTACCTGCATTTTTTTTTTCCTCACTCATAGAAAATAAAAAAGAGTGACTATAGAAAGAAATTAATTAAGTCTTGGACTTCATTTGGTTTGGGACAGCTACAATGAAGATCGGTTTAATTAAAAAAAAATATGTTGTGGATTTTTGGGATTGTGGCAATTTATATCATGAAGATAGTTCTTTTAATTTTTAACAGGTTGGTTTTTTTCACTCTACAGGACTGTGATTATGCCAGCTGCCAATGAGTTTGATCCAGAGATTGTCCTAGTGTCAGCAGGATTCGATGCTGTGGAAGGCCACGACCCTCCGCTGGGCGGGTACAAAGTCACAGCTAAATGTAGGTATCGTCATAAGGCACGTGTTTCTGAATTGGTATTTTTTTCTAGTTAGGAACCTTATTTTAGCTCCAGCTTATGTCCATATTTCTATTTTGTGAGATGAAACCCGTGTCACTGAGGGCGGGGACTGTCTGTCAGTTAATACCCAGAGATGTTCATGGAGCTGTGGGTCTCACCCAGCTTGCCGACAGGATGGAAATGAACATGTTGCATTTCTGGCTCACTCCTTTCTGTTCCTCTTGGCATTTTTGTCTTGGCTTTTTCAAGTATTACTTTTCTGGCATTCAAATAACATTTTAGAGGTTTCATGCTTTTCAATAGGCCCCATTTTCCAAATGCTGGAGTAAGTTATTTCCCTTTAAATATATATTGGAGATTTTAGACTTTGGAGGCCTAAGTCAAATCTCATATTGCTCTTTTGTTATTGTAATCTTTTCAGCTCAATGGCATTAATCCTGAATTACATCAGTGTTCATGAAGGCCAGAGTTCTCTAAAAGACTACTCTGTTGGGTCTCAATGTTTGGATGTCCATCTCAGTCCTCCAAAATGTGTGCTCGTGGCAGAGATTTAATACTTTCTAAAAGACAGGTCTGTCTGAGGTGTCTTGTACGCAGCAGTCCAAAGTCACTAGCTCTTCTAGGATATTGTGACCAAACTGATTCTGAGCCTGGGTTGTTAAGCAAGGCTGGGCAATGTAGTAACGCTCTGTACAGCAATTTGCACTCTAACCACTATATATAAATCGCTTTCCATGAGACAACACAAAATCCTTTCCTAATGCAATGTTGTGAATAATTTTCTTCGGTATATATACTTTTCTTCAGTATATCTCAAGAAATACTGTAATAACACTTAAATAGTTATTAATAGTTATTAAATATGGATCTCTGCTTCTAATGACAAATGCCTTGGGAAATGTCTGGAGAAATCACTCTGCACAAATGGACTCCAACTCAAAGGATTTTTGTCCTTCTGACCTCTGCCTTTTGTTACAGGTCAGTAGAATGAAGTTGTTGTTTACCTCAGGAGGAGCAGGGAAGAGACACATACTTTTCATTTCCATTTCAGCTGCATGCTGCACGCTGCACAGGCTGCCCTGAATACCAAAGACAGAAGGATAGATGGAGAGCTAGAGTGACTGTCCACAGTGGCGTGCAGTGGAAAGCAAGAGTGCACAGGGCAGTGCAAGGGCCTACCCAACACCACTCATACAGGTGCTAATAACACACAAGTGGACTGGAAAGGGAGCATCCCTGTGTCCTCAAGTAAGGCATACTGAGTTTTAGCACAGGTTTTCAGGTTAATGCAGTGGTTGCACTAGAGACGAAAGAAATATAGCAGCCTGTATGCATGTTTGACTATCACTTATCTATGTATTATGATTTTTAGTAAAATGTTATGCATGAAAAAGCTGTTTGTAAGAGGTTTACACACTATTTTTTTCCGTAAGTATGGTTCCTCGTCAGAGGCACCATTCCATGAGCCTATGTGGTATGGAACTGAGCTTCCAACTGGTACAAAATAGATATTTTGTTGAGAAGAATTGTATAATTATCTGCATTTAGCAGCTGAGAATGCATGCTACATGTCCCTTAAGCATGCATGATGGTCCACTAAGACACTGTAGTATACATGATGTTCTGGCATAGCAGCTTTAACAACTTAACTTGAAATTGCAATAAGATTCCTATTTTCCTCTCAGGTTAGACTGAATTTCACCCTGACAGCAAAGAAAAAGTGTTTGATACTGGAATCAATGTTAATTTTCAAATCATGAGTTAATTTATTGACTCTTCATACTTTTTTTTGAAACTGAAATCTGAGTACATTTTTTAATGTAAGATGCTGCACATCTACCAGTTGCACATGTGTCTGTAAGTAAAAAAAGGGTGATTTACAGTAGGTGGTTCTTGTTTAAATTAAGGGAGAAGCCATGGTAGACCCAGATAATGATCATGCACCTGAGGGATGAATAAAGCCTTTTGTACAGAGCCAAAGGAATTTATTATTTCCCCAAAACAAAATTCTCCACATTCCACCATACCATTTTAGAACATAGCATACTATATGTGGTATGTAGAAAAATGAACAGGCTATTAAAAAAAATAAAGTCCAAAGACAAACATTCATATTAAAGAGTAAAAATAGATATTCATGCAAATTTTTAATGTAATTGGTTTGTAATAATTTGAAATTATGCCCAAAACAAGTAAACACAAACCAAAGTTTAGCCTGTATATATTCTTTCTTTATAAATCTTTAGCACTTTGTGTATGCTTAATACATTGAATTTTCTGATTTCTGTGACCTGATACAAACTTTACCCATATAAATTAGGAAGAGATTCACATCAAAGGAGAGAAGATGGGTGCTTAGCTACTAACCTTGCTATTAAAGAGAGTTAGGGAGACACTACATTCTTGATAAGGAATTATTTATGTCTTTCCTTCAGAGTACAGTCAGAGAAAAAATGAAAATGTATTAACCAATCAGCATTCCCAAGTCATAAAGTAAAAAAACATAGGATGAAGATAAGAGATTGGACTAATTACAGCTTTGGAGTAACCATATAGCACACAATTACATACAGAAAACAATTGGTCTACTAAATCTACACGGTTTGAGAGATGGAAATTATAACCTACTTTAACACAGTATTTTAATTTTTTGCTGTATTGACATACAATCTGATATACTGAGGAGCTGCCATTTCTGCCTAGTGAACAAACACATCAGCAACAAAATAGTCATATATATTTTTGCAGCTGATTTTAAATGCATGGGTCTGATGTTCATGTCAAGATTTCTCACTGTGGGGTGACCCTCATCTCCTCTGGAAGAGTGTAGGATGGAAGAAGGCCAACTGAGATGTGTGATGATAGCAGAGCTAGGAGATATCTCATTTACTTAATTTACCTCCAGTTCTATTAAGTAATGAAATCACTAATGGTCTTTTTCTATTAAAAAAAAGAGATAGTGTTTAGAAAGAATTGGAAGGGAAATTTGAAACCTTCATTTCTTATTGTGCTTCTCAAATCACTTTCCCTAAGTGAATCTTTTTCTCCAACTGCCTTTGCAATTCATCTTTGTTAATTTTTTGAGGAGAAAAGTTTTTGCTAAACTAAAGAATATTTAACCGACTTTTACCTGGCCTCAAAACAGATTTTGTTTGGTGCAATGTAGAACTGAGAATGAGCATTAACTAAAACATTTGTTTCAGCCCCAACTCTGAGGAATTCACAGGCACATTTTTCTTTATGTTGGCTCTTTTTATCCTTTGTTCCAATTCTTTCTCTCTCTCAATGAAGTGCTACCATTTCAAAAGGTACTTGTATATACCTAAGTACATATACACATCTTGAAGCAGATACTCAACCCACGTGCATAAACTTTGTGATGGATTTTATATTCTGTTAAGAAAAAAAATAGACTTCAAAGACTTGAGATGACTTGGTGGCATATGGCAGAACTTTCTGCTGCCGGGAAGTTCTCAAGCTTTTGGTACCAGCCATATTCCTACCATCTTAGTAAGAAAAAGACAAACTTTATCGACAATGCCATTTATAAGACTATCTAGCATAATTAGATACAGTAGGTATACTTTTGGATATACAACCACTTTGTCCTGAAGGTCTTCCCCCAAAAAGGGTTTGCGTCTGAAAAGGAGTTTCTTTTTCCCAAAATACCTTTTTTTTTTCCTTTTTAATACAGATATTATCTCCACTCACAAACTTTTCCTTGCCTACGTCCTTATGCTATGATAACTGCACCAAGTTTAACTTCAAAAAGCAAAGAAAAGAAAGCAAGACACATGGCACATTAAACCTTTCCAGTAGTCCTCTTGGCCCAAGGTCTTGTGTCAGTTATATGTGGCAACGCCTGCTCAGGAGCTTCTTCAACTTCTGATAGGGTCTGGCTCAGATTGTCAGGGATATTCAAGCAACTTATCTCAGATTTTACTTTCTATGTCCCCTCTCTTACGACTCAAGCTTAACTTCATTAGCTGAAACTGTGGAATATCTTTTGTATTGTCAAGTCCATCTTTAGTATTGGCATAGTTCTGTGCATGTTGCTTGGTTAAACTGTTTCCCCAAGCTGCATAGTGAAGGTGCATGCAGCAGCAGGAGCTCTCTCATGCACAACTCATGCAGAGTAACTGTTGATGTCATTGGGATCCCCTTTTTTTAAATCAGGGACTACAAAGGTGCTTTAATTTTACTATAAAATATAATCAGAGGAAAACATGCCTCAGTTCCTGACTAGCCTAATATTTCCTTTTTATTTCTAGAAATACATTATTTTTCAATAAATTAACAGATAAAATATCAGCACAATATATTACATATTATAAAAACATAGTTGTATTAAATCCACTTTTTGTACAGGAGTAGTAAGAATTGTATTGACAATAAAGTATATGAAAAATAATGCTGGAAGAAATAAAGGGGATAGAAGAGTTTTATATTTAGAATAGTAAGGAGATGCCTAAAGACTATGAAGCTACTCTTCTGTCTTATCCTGATGATGCTTAGGTGGAACTATTGAAGGTAGAGCTAATATATTCTGTGCTTTATTTTATAGTTAATTTTTACAACCTCTGCTAAAATGTACTGTATTATCACACCATTTGAATTCTGTACAGTGAACAAGTCTAAAAAAGAGCTGCCAGATCTGATCATAAATTTGCAAATTGTTACATCTTGTAAGTGCCCTGTTTCTAAATTTAGTTCTGCTGACTGAAGTTCTCCCTGTAACATTATTCTGAGGTTAAGTCCTTTTTGTTTTATAGAGCAGCCCTTAGAATAATGCTTGCATTAAAGTCACTGAGATCACTTTACTGTTCAAGTAAATATTGCACATAATTGCTTATTAAATGGTGACCATTCCACAAAAAGAATAAAGTAAATAGAGAAGTGTCAAGCAAGAATGAAGATTTTTTTTCAGGGTACTTATCTTCCTGAAGCTCTGTGTTTGTTAAGGGCTATAATGATTTACTGGAGTTTTCCTGTTGTTTTATTCTCTTATTCCAGAGACGCTATTTGACACCAGAGTGCAAAATAAGATCAGCAATTAGCAGTAGGAAAAGATACCACTGCAAACATTTAAAGAGTAAATTATATTTTGTCAGTTTGGATACCTGTCTGCTATTATGCCAAATATGTGATGCAAGGTTGATCCAGTGTCTAGAATATAAATGACTCTAGCTAAGCCGATTTGCAATTTTTAACATTTTTATCTGAGAAATTTAAAATAACTTCCTTAACTTATCAAAAGCTGCATTATGCTGTGATACACTCTATTCAAATGGGACCAATGAAAAAAGTGCTAAAGCTATGAACAGTTTCCCTCCTCACGAGCCCTTGGCAGGTAGGGCTTAGAGGACTTCACTGTAACAATGCACAATTTGTGTGAGTAATCACAGCAGAGGAAACAATTAATGCCCAGAATAGTTTATTTCCAAAGGATATGTCAGCCTAAGTGGCAGAAATTAATGTGTTACAAGGGCTGCTGATTTACATGTAGCCTACAAGTCTTCCATCGAGGAATGTCTTCTCATGGATGGAACTGGCACTTCGCAGAATACAAATAAGAGCAACCAGATTGAACTTGGGTGCCTGTCCTGTTGGTTTCTGCTTTGCCCTTCACCTTTCCATTCCAACTTCCCACAGGGAATAATGATTTTTGATAACAAGGTCTCTGAATGTAGCATACAATGCTATAAAAAGATAAAATACCTAGCATCTGGGCACAAGCAAATTCAGAAGTAATGTGCACTGTTTTAACAATGAGATGACTGATCACTGAAACAAATGATGTAGCATAGTGTATTTGACATCACTGGAAGTCTTTAAATGAGGCTTATACATAGATGGCTTACAACTTCCTTACAAATAGGTATGCCATAGCACTCTCAGACATTAGAAGCTTCATGCAAAAATCACTTAATGAAATTTCTCTTCAATGACCAGTGTTTTCTTGGGTCTTCACAATTGTCTTACGGTGTCTTGGAATTCTTTTCAGTTTCCCGCTACAAGCCATGTATAGTATATATGTTAGAAACAGACCAAAGGAAAATGCTAGAACTGCATATCACTGTATTCAAATGTAAAACTGATCTGGGTATAAGCCTGGTACTTCAGATGTGTTTCAGAGAAAGGGTTTCCTGTGTGCCAGCCTCACTATTTCTAAAATATTCTATGTTACTATTCTAAGTAATTTCAGACATTGGAATAGGCTGCCAGGGAAGTGGTTGAGTCACCATCTCTGGAGGTATTCAAAAAGCACGTAGACATGGCACTCCAGGACATGGTTTAGTGGGCATGGATGATGGTTGGACTCAATGATCTTGAAGGTCTTTTCCAACCTAAATGATTCTATAATTCTAAGTATTTCAAGTACTGCAAATGCAATATTGCAAATGCATACTGCAATATATTTGTTGGGTTTTTTTTCCCTGGAAGCACAACTTCTAAAGGAGTCCCCAGATAATACTGTGACTATGTACTGCACAGTACCTTGGACTGTCTGTGAGTTGTTTAGGGTAGAGTGATAGTAATGCCTTTGGGGAGGGACTACACTTTCTTGTGATTGTCTGAAAGACTTCCCTGACACTTAACTCTGAAAAAGAGTCCTGACTGGGACTACTGAGGGTAATGTGATAGGTAAACGTTAAAGGAAGGCAGGCCAAAAGAGTCCATGCAAACTGACAGCTGACTAAACAGAATAGTAGTTTTGACTTGGTAGCTATTTACACACCATTCAAGTCTAAAAATAGCACTGTAGGCTTTTATGATGCCATGTCTAATTTCTTCTCTTCACAAGCAAGAAAGTCTTTTTGACTCAACTATCAGCACAAGAAGCTATGATCTTGGAAATTCTGGCACTAACTGCTTCAGAGTGCAGTTCTGCTGGACGGTGTGAACTGCTCCCACAGCTTGTTGCCATAGAAAAAGGGGGTTGCATGCCCCTTCCCCTTCTGAATAGTCCATTACTTACCTTGCACTGACTCTGGTTGTTGTCGGATGTCTCTGTAAACACATGCAGTGTTAACTCATGAATCCGTCAGAAAACTTCATCAACCAAAAAAGTGAAGAGATTTCTGTTGGTCTATGAAGCTGAATCAGATTATGGAGGGACCAAGTGTGCCACAGCTACTGGAGGGGGGGGCAGGGGCAGTAGACAAAGAAAGAGTAGGATACCTTTTGGTAGCAGAAAACTGTTAAATTAACTCAGTTGCCACAGCTGTTTTCTTGTCTGAATTCTTCTCAGATCAAAGATTTGATTATGGTTAACATAATTTGGTTATCTTTGAGGTACTGGAGGTGATAAGATGGTTATCCAGCGGGATAGATCTTGAGCTTTTGACCAGAGCTAAAAGCATGGGAGATGGGGTGGAGTAATGAACATTCATGTAGTTTTTCATGTGGGAGTCTCCTGGTTTATATCAGACATTTTCCTTTTGTTTCTTTTGTCTTTTGGAAACTACAGGGTAGCCAGTAACTGGCAGCAAGAAAACACAGCATTAGGACTTTGCTTCCAGTGGTTCACTTTGGAAAGCAAAGTTTGGGTTTTCTCTAGGGTGATTTCTTGAATACTAAGTGAATGGTTGCTTGCTACAATACAAAAGGCATCAGAATAGATGACATGTTCATTGGTGACCTACCCTCAGACACGAATATTTTCATAGGATTTTTTGGGAGAAGGAAAGCATTTTGATTTCTTTTTCCTCCTAGCCCACAGCAGTGGTTGCCATAACTTCTCGTATGGTTTGCGCATGGCCATTGGATTGCCCAGCCTCCCAAGCCAATTTATGCTGCGTTTACTCCTGTATTTGTATCCCTTAAATTTGCTCTTGCACCGCAAATATCAGTGAATTATTTGGCAGTGACTCCAGGATCCAATATATTATTGACATTCATACTACTTTTATGTTTGTGAATTGAAATGTAGAAAATTCCAGAAAACCTGTTGTGTGAGGAAGAGTAATCTATCAGCTTCTGTGGAAAATGAACAGAAATTGGAATTCACTGTATAAAATTAGCATCCTCTCTAGGATGTAGCATAGTATGGATGGACAATTGTAATGTTGGTTCAAGGAATCTGCCTTCACATGCTGTCAAGTAACCATGGGTCAATGGTTTGGACTATGGATTTGAACCAAGAGAACCAGACTGATGAACAATTCACCCCATACTGAGACCAGAGAAATCATCTTCAGGCTTTGGGGCACTCATGTCTAACTGAATACGTATTTAAAACACATCTGAAGGATGCAGAAATCTTAGCACTGATTTTGTTATTGCCCAGTGTTTTCTGTAACTGTCTGGTTAACTGGTGTGCCTTCCAGAAAGGGTCCACCCAAGCAGGAAGTGAGAGCAATTAGAAATATTAATAAATAAGTGCTTATTTGACCTGCTCTTTCACTTAGCCTTTCTTTCTGTAAATCAGCCAGGAGAGATTTCCATTTTCCACTCCTGCTCCTGCCTCACAAACAGAAGATTTGTCTGCTGGCTAGTTAACTAACTCATACAAGTGAAAAACCACCTGTATACTATGTTCCAGATATACAGTGCTGATCCATCTGCAGAATGCATCAGGTGCCAGTTCCTTGATTTAGGGCAGCTTCTAGGGATAGGGCAGAGGATAGATTACAATGGAAAAAAAAGGCGATCTACAGAACTGTTAAGAATTATTTACCCTTTTCAGTCATATTCCCCTATCTCTTCACCTACTTCTTGTTATTTTTTCTTTCATGCCACAGTAGTTACATTGGCTAATGACAGTAACTGATGTGAAGGGTGCAAAAAAGGTAAAATTGGTGGCATATTCTCTCAGTTTTGAAATTTAAACTTATGAAATCTTTCTCTTTACCAAAACCAAAAGACCATCATTTAGTAGAAGAAAGTAAGGGAAAAAGAATTTTTTTTTGCTTAGGCAGTATTAAACTTGTCAGATTACAATTTCAATACAGCAAATTAAATATAAGTTGTTAGGGCCATTTTGAAAGTAATGGAGCTTGACACAGTGTTCAGCAACTTGCATGTGCTTTTCACAGGATTGGGTCCTGAGAGAAAATTGTTGAAAGACATCTCCAAATGTGGATTTCTCCATAACAAAGTGTCTGATCTTTTATAGCATCGTTGCATTGGGAATTAGGCTTGTCTTTGGGAATTTGTAAAGCCTTTAGTAGAAGAGCATGATTTATGTCTTAGAATTTAACTATTCTCTGTAATAAATAGAAATGTGCCACAAGTATTTACTTGGTTGCGCCATGGGAAAATTTTTAACATATTGTTCACAGCTTCAGAATGCTATAAAAGAAGACATGTAATTTGCAGACCAGACTATCCTTTGTGATTTCTAACCAATATATTTGATTAATATCTTTCAAAATAGACACCAGCCAAAATGTTTACATCTCATTAGGCAGAGAAGAAGGGAGCACACACAATTTTGATTATGAGTTGGATGGTTCATTTCTTTGGGCTTCACATCCCTACTACTTAAGGCAGACTGTAACTTTAAGATGTTATCTCTTGCCTGCGCAAATAAACAGCCAGTTATGCTTTTTATGGTGGGTAGTTCTCAAACCAACAGGGGATTAGAAGATATTAGCTGGAGTTTGTGGTTCCCTGCTGAACTACCATGGGGTCCATGGATTCCTGTCCTGAATATTTCACAGAGCAAACACCTCTTATCTGGGGTGATATTCTCACACTGGCCTCTTGGCCATGGACTTCAAAAGCTGATCACAGGGAGGGCCAGAGAGGCAATAACCCTTAATATAACAGTCTCTCCTGATAGGGACAGACAAGGTAAAGGTAAGGCGTCTCTGAAGTTTGCTCTTGTGTGTTTAGCCCCATGGGGTGATAAGGGGCCATCTGGGTTTTTTTGTCTGCAAAGTCATCTTTTTCACACTATCCCAGTATCAAGTACGCTTTAGGTCTGACTGGTATTAGCACCAGCAATTCTTCACTGATTGGAGGAGATTTTCTTGGTATTTTTAGATTTGATCTCAAGCAACTGTCTTAGTTGCTGTGGTTTTGGTTTATTTAACCAAGCAAACATATGAAATAAAATTTAAAAAATTAAGTTCCAGGTACTAGTAACTCTAAGATAAGAAATTATTAAAATAGGACTTACGACAAGCTTATTAACTATTTGTGGGTAGAGGGAAATGAGTGCGTACCAATGTGATTAAACTCAAAACATTAATTCATGGCAGTAGTTTCAAAAAGTCACATCATGCAGCATCACACAGGATGCTTGAACCTTAATTAATTGTTCAAACAGAATATCAGTACTACCAATCCTAGAAGTTAAAACCCACTACTTCAGACCTCAAACTGCAACCATTTCTTTATCAACTGAACAGTGAGATTCCATGCAATCTTCTGGTTATAATAGCTTTAATGCAAACACTCAATACCATTAAATCTGAAAAAAAAATTATGCAAGTTGCCAATGCTGCCACATTTAAAAGAAAAAAAAAATCCCTACTTTTTTCCCAGCATTTTAATTACCTGTTTGTTGTTTTGGGGCTGGTGGTAGGGTTTTCTAAGGAAATTGTTCTTGCTTATACTGACTAAGTGCCATAAAATTGCTGGAAATGCAAGAATGTAGGTCCTAATCCCACAAGCTTTTACTCACTTTGAGCACTCCTGTTGATTGAGAGCACTCCACCAACCTGATTAAGATTTACTAAAATAAGTAATGTTTACAGGGACAGACTTTGCATTTAAGTATTAATATGGTACAAAAACACATGCTAAAAACTCTTCAAAAGCATATTCACGTGGGAAAGCTGTTATTTAAATACTTCCTGAAGTTTTATAGAATTAACTTGGAAAGAAAAAGGAGTAGTTCTGCTGTAAAATAAATCCATTTGAAATGTGTTTAGTAGTAATTTATTTACTTCAGATTCCTCCTTTTCTCCCCATTGCTGATTATGATTCATAGTCATTAAAATGGACCAAGGGACACATCTTGAAAGAACTTCTTTGGAAGAAGAAACTAAAAATACATATGTATCCAGAACAACAAAATACTGCTAAGTAATCAAAATTCAGTTACTTCCTGGTTTCTGTTTATGATAGCAAATGTTAGCATGACTTAAATATTTGTTTCCTTTGATCCATATTCTTACCCATTCCCTTCGATCCCTCTCTGTAAAAAAACCCACTTGTTTTCTATATATATGATGACCAAAAACTTTTCGGTATCCGACATTGTATCAATTTAGGTGCAGTTTGGCTGTGATGGCTGGTTTCTCAATCTGTTTTTTACTTACTTAAAATGGATTAGCAATCTCTAAAAGTAAAATAAAACAAAGCTTTTCCATTTAATAGTGGAATGTATCCTTCCATTAAATATCTGGGTTTTAAATGTGCTATCTTCAAAATTATTTTCCTAATGTGATTACTTAATGCTGGATATGAATTCAGGGATCGTGTTGTATGGAAAGTTGATCCCTTACATGCATTGCCACATAATTTATGTTTTCATTTATGACTGCAGTTTAGGCATATTGTATATGTTCTTCTGCATCTTTTTTTTAATTATTAAACAATGATCAAGGTTTGCAAAGAATAACACAATTTTTTTGCATAGTATTTTTATGCTGCCAAAAGATATGATTAATTTAAAAACTGATATATATATACATGACAATTAAAATTTGATATATTTTTACAAATATGTTATATTTTGTAAAAATTTATATTAATTTCTTTTTAAAATTAAACACAAAAAGCATTATTTCTTTCAGTTAAAAATGTGTAATTTCTACAAAAAGAATGGAAAAAATGAACAACAATATCTTTATTTTTTTGTAGAAAAAGGTATTGACCAGTAACAAAGCAAATCCAATTGTTATTATTTGTATCTGGTTTATTTCTGTTTTAAAAAGCCAGTATCTGTAGTCTCAGATACAACTATTGCGAAGAAATCCCTTACTTTCAGCTGAAAATTATAGTTCCAAGTACAGGAAGCATCTTCTATGGTTCTTACATTGGAGGAACAGCTTTGCAATAAAGTCATGTTTGAATATGAGTGCTCGGTGTACTAACAAATTTACCTGGAATTTCATGAAATTTTGTGTAATCAGCTTTAAAATAGTTGCATATTTATGTTCAATGTTTCAAAGCATCTTAGCACACAAGTAAAAGTGGTAAAGTGGAACCTAGTATTGTTGAAACTTCAGAAGCCAGCATAAACAGGTTAAAAGTAATTTTTCATTCACCCAAACATTTGAGTAAGCAACGTTCCTAAACTGTCATCAAACTCTTGGAAAAACAGTAAGGAAAATCTATTGATAGAGTGATGTTATTTCAAAGCTTGTAATTTAATTAACAAATATGCTATATCAAAGGAGTTATAAAAAAAATTATGGTGTTTATATGACCTGTGAACAAAACTTTATTTTTCTAGTGGTGTCAACTGCACAAACTGTAGCTTTGTAGAATATACAAGAAGACAGTCCGTATGTTCTGAACCACGTAATTTTTTTCTTTTGACCCTTTTGGGTGTATACATTCCCACACACAGTGCACACCTCTGGGAATTTCCCAGCATGCCTTTTGAGGAAAAACATTGAGGTCACAAAAGTTGCACAGAATTACTAAGCCAAGATCTTTAAGGTGTATGGAAAAAAGTAGTAGATAAGAAATGTTTGCATCCATCAGATCATTCAGTCCTTCCACTTCATTGAGAATCACTGGGGTTTTTTTCCAAATCACCTTACAATTTTGAAAATTATCTAAACTGGTGCTGGTTTTTATGATGGTTTAGGTTACTGTTAGGGAATAAAGAAGATTACTTTAAAAAACACTTAAGGGGGTCTGTGCAGTTTTAATAGCTTGAGTGAAACAAAACACCAAACAGGATGTCTTTGTCCCCTTTGAACTTGAAGCATCACAGGGACATGAAGCTACTGAACTCTTTGATTAGTTACGTGGTGCTGGACTCATAGTGGCACTTAACGGAGATAAGTTTTTACATAGCGCTTTCAAAAGAGAGTGGGAAATGGAATCTGCCTGATCAAATTTAATACTTCATCACAGACATAATAAAGTTGGGAAGTGGAGAGAAAAGGCAAAGGCAAAGGGCAGGGAAAGGCAAGAAAAGGCAAGAAAAGGCAAGGCAAGGAAAGGAAAGGCAAGGAAAGGCCAGGAAAGGCAAGGCAAGGCAAGGCAAGGCAAGGCAAGGCAAGGCAAGGAAAGGAAAGGAAAGGAAAGGAAAGGAAAGGAAAGGAAAGGAAAGGAAAGGAAAGGAAAGGAAAGGAAA
>JANZLQ010000078.1:11559058-11625814 GCA_026212715.1 Elanus axillaris | reverse complement strand
GGAAAGGAAAGGAAAGGAAAGGAAAGGAAAGGAAAGGAAAGGAAAGGAAAGGAAAGGAAAGGAAAGGAAAGGAAAAAGGAAATATTCCAGAACATAAAATGAGTATCCATTCAGACCAAATAAGAATTTCCTTATTGCAATTTGCATTTCATGGTTAGAAAAGAAAGGAAAAGTAAGAAAGATATTGTTAATTTTCATTTTTTGCATAAAGTTTTCTAAAAGTTTTATGGTTGAGTAGTCTGGGGTTTTTTTATTTTTTTTTATTATGTTTCATTACATTCAAAGAAAATTTTGTAATTGATTTTGATTGAACTGGCCATCTTACAACAAGGATACCTGTTGCATAACCACTTTATTCATACAGCCACTTCTAGCATGGTGTACACTGGCCATCAGAACTTGTCACACCTAAACCCAGTATTTTTAAGAGAGAAAGTGGAAAATATCTTCTATTCCAAGGTAGGACATATACTTCAAGCAGAAACTGAGAGGATATATTTAACTGAGTAAATAGCCAGCACTGTTCTGGTTATATTTCATCTGAAAGACAATAGCAGTCTTTTGGCTTTGGCTGACTACTGACAATCAGGGTATCATAAACCAGATGTCGAACATTATGTCTTGAATAACCTTCTTTTTTCTTCAAAATCTGCCCATCCTTCTTGTCATCGTGACTCAACTACCTAATTTAGTCCATTGGATAACACTGTCCTTGCTCAGTACCTGGTTTTCTTTTTCATTTTATTAAAACTCTAGTGAAAGACAGTACATCTGGGAAATATATAGGTTTGCTCTGAATGTTTCCTTAACTTCTAAGAAAGCTGATGCACAATTAGTAGACTCTGCTTCAGAATAGCATAAAAAATAAGCATACTATCAAAAAAGTTCAGAGAAAAAGCCTCTTACTGCTACACGATAGTCCCTAGTCTATTTTATTAGAATTATATCACTGTGTTACTGAACTGTACCTTCTGTGTTAGTTTCAGATCAATGCCTTTTACCACTTACTACCTTTGGGAGATTAATCTGTGCAGATTTCAGTCTTGGAGCATGTCCCTAGAGGTTCAATTTTCATTTTCTTCAATTTATCTCTCTAAAGTAAGCAATCATTCCCCTATTTCAAATGCCTCCTTTTTGAAGCGATACCAGTATTTATGGTGGCACTGTTTAAAGATATGTCAACTGCTAATCTGAAAGAAAGGGCTTGAGAGCAGCAAATTAATTCATGATGGAGGAGGACATTTTCCTGTATTTCAGCCTGGGAAATCCCAGGTGTAAGAATGGCGATGCTGGATGTCAGATATCCAAGCTGGAACCATTCTTTTGACTGAGTGGCTTCTAAAACACTAGGACAAAAGGCCACATTCCCTTTTTTCTGCAATAGCTAAAAGCTGCCCTGGTAAACACACAATATTAACCAAGTTTTTGTCATGTTATTAGAAGAGAAATGCCAGTATATTCAAGGGAAAGGAACAGTGGAATAAAAATGCATTAGCTAAGTACTAAGAAGAACTTAAAAGAGCTGATGATGTATGTCTTAGCCAAAGAAAGCAAGGTGAAAAGTGGGTTGATAGGATAATAAATATTTTGAGTCAGAAGAAGTATAGTCTGAGGAATTATTACTGGGATTAATGGAACAAATTTGGCATAGAAATCCTCCGCCTGCATATAATTATTTTCAAAGTTTATGAATCTGGAAATATTCTACAAGATAGTCATAGATGAATAAGCTTTAAAGCTAAAAAGGTTATTATTATGACATGCTGATGACTTCTTCCATGTTACAAGTAGAACAACCATAATTTCTACATCATTTCCATGATTTCTGTATAAAAATATCCCTGCTAGCTTGAGATTTGAATGATTATTATAAATATATTAGGTAGTATTATTATACAGAAAATATTTTTATAAATAATTTCCTAGTAACTATATAATTACTATACTAATATTGTATGATTATTTACGTATTATAACTTGCTTAAATAAAGAATTTGAAAGCAGGGCTCTGTAACCTACAAAATCTCTAGCAAGAGTAATTTTTAATTGAGGTATTAACAGAGGCATAGTCTACTTAATCTAAATGCATTCATATCTAATTTCATATTTACCTGAGAAGCTTCTCACTGAGCATACTGTGTTCACAATGCCAAGGCATGACCTTGGTAGATGAAAGCAAATTTTACCTGCCTTGATGCAAATAGTCTTTCAGAGCCATAGATGAGCTTCCCCTTGCTAAGTTTGGCTTTCTGAACATTATACGTCTTAATAAATGCAGATTTGTCCATGGCAGTCAATATAGAGAGGTGTTTAGTTCCAAAAAGACGTTAACCCTTTCTGAAAATTGGTGCAACAGATCTTCCTGGGGAGATTCCTCTCTCACCTCTGAGTAGTGACTAACCTGTAGGAGTAGCAGAGGCAAGACATCTAACTTTTCCTGTGTTAAAGGTAGGGGAGAAGAATCCTGATGAATGTTAAAATCAAAGGGTTTTTTTTCCCACCCAGCAGTATTTGCTTCAAGATGTAGAAAGGTCATGGATTAAATATGAAATTAAATGAAAACATCAGCAAGTTTTCTGTTAGCACAGACCAACTTGCTAAAATTGATAGTTAAATTCCATAAAAATAAAATAAACTGCAGAACCTTCTATGTTCACTCAAAATTTTACATAAGTTCTTCATATGGATTTTAAGAGAGGTATTGTGGAAAACAGAGGTGTCTTTGCAATAAGCCTACCTCTACACTTCACTGGGAAAAAACATTTTAACCTAAATCCAGGTGTCAATGTTGATGACAAGAAATTCTATTGGTTCTCTTATTTCGCACTAACCCATGAATAAGCTGGAATACAAAAAGAACTTTCTCCTCAGATGCAGCTGTCATTATTTCACTAAGTATGCAGTATTTTAGAAGGGATGCCGAGATGAAGTATATGGATATGAGATGGTGAAGGTAAGGGAAGAGATACAGTGAATGAGGAGGTCCCCAGTAATCTCCTGGTATGCAGCTGTTAACCTTCCTGCAATGCCTCAGACAAAGTCCAGCTCCCTTGTCAGCCCCTGCTTCTTCAACTCCCTCAGCTATAATAAATGCCCTGCACATATCCTTCTACACATACACACTGGTACTGTACACATATATATTTAGGCTGACCATTAAGAATTATGGGCTTTTTAATGTTCTGCTTCAAACATCTGGACACTTTCAGGACCTGGTCCGTCTAGAAATTACTTTCAATATATTTTGAAGGTAGACTGCAATTAAAACTGGTTTTAGCAGCACATGGTGTCGATACCTTTAGATGACACTAGTATGAACTAAAATTTTCCAGGGAATGGAAGATCCTAAGGAGGAGAAAAACTATAAAGCTAGTTGTGGTGGTTTTGTTGTTTCAGCAATTTAGTCCTTGAGCTGAAAGAGAGAGAGAATAACAGGAAAAAGCTGGCCACAGAACAAATAAGTATGGCCTTGGCTCATATTCATTACAACACATTGGACGAAAATGAACAACGGCAACGATCAGCTTTCATGAACTTCCTTGGAAAATGCCAGTGTTGTGTAACTTGACCAAAAGGACCACATATACCACAGCACATGCACAACCCAGAAGGGGAGTCCAGCAAGCACTAGCAGAAAAAAGCCCTTTCATGTGGAGGTCCTGTTTAATTGGAATATTTATAGCTTTGATCCAAAAATATCAGTTTAGCTTATCACTGTGCATTTTCCACTCTTTAAATTTTCAGGAGAATCCCAATAAAGTCATTTTGCTACTGAATGGGAACGATATTAGAAAGCACTCTTCAGAGACTTGGGGGGATAGGAAGGAGAAAAGAAAGGTCAATGCAGAAGAAAAGGCTTAGATGAATAAAGGTATGTCAGAGCAAAGCTTCCCATGAAAGATTATTGAGAATAAAGCTTTTTTTAAACAAACATAAAAAACAATATATAAATCAAGAACACAAAAGCCCTGTTTTATGATTTTTTTGGTGCTGTTTAATTTCTTTATATCTTTTTTTGCCATTGTTAAAAAACAGACAAAACTTCAAAGGCAAGCTGCATGTGTTCTAAATCAGGATTTCAGTGCTGATGTATGACAGCACAAAAATTAAAACTAAATAAATGTGCTGTCTAAACTCCCATATTTCTCAAAAAATTGCTTTAAAGGCTTTAAAAAATTAGAATTATTGCTTGATCTTACTTTACAGACTATGTTTTCACTTGAGTAAATGACAAAATATTATATTAAAAAGAGAAAAAGAAAAAAGAGTGTGGTCTGAATATATCTGAACACCTGTATTTGGCAGTTTTGTCAGAGAGGCAAGGGAGAAAATGAAACTTTGCAGTGATTTGTCTGATAGTGGAAATGGGCTGCATAAATTCTCAGCTTATCCACTGTTTTCTGGGAGGCTCCTTGACAGTCAGGAATGATGAAATCAGGAAAGGAAATCAACGAAAGCAAGGCAGCATGTCTATGATAAAGAAAGAATAACATTCGTGGTTTATCACATAAAAATGGTTGAAGAATGGGCAGATTCTCATGGAAAATTGTTTCTGTGAGTTTTCTACATTTTCTTTTCAAAATATAAACTTTCTAAGAGGTTGAGTTATTATTCCATTTTACTTTACTGTCTTTGGACATGATCTTGCTGTTTTTTCTCCTTAAGTGAAATGGCATGACTGACTCTAAAGGTGTCTGGCCACAGTACACCAGTTAAATCTGCTTGCAAAAAAAAATTGCAGGTCTGGGGCCTTTGTGGCGTCCCTTTTCCTCTGGCCTTTACTTTTACAATGGCCATTTGCTGTTCTTCTACTGTTGTCTTGATTTGTATTGACTCATTTGTTTTATCCAGTTGCAAAAGGGGCAAGTGGCTCAGGCAAACAGGAATGCAAATGCTGTTATTTTTAGTAAACAGTTCTTTGACTTTTAAAACTCATTCATCCCACCCTTGCTCATGTTCATTTTCATTTCCTATTAAGAAATACTAACAGGCTCTAATTTATATTCTCATTTAAGTCTGAGGAGTGGTATTTCTTTGCAAAGATTCCCAGATATTTGTGTGATCAAGAGAACAGGTTATTTACTAGTTATCACTGTATCTTAATTAATCCCTGTTCTGTTGTATATGAAGTTTCAACTACACATTAAGAGAGCAGATATTATAGGATGTTATTTTATGAGCACTAATAAGAAATGGATAATTAAGGTTAGGAAGTCAAAGCAAGCAGTGTGCAGAGAGCCTCTAACCTGAACATAACATTTGGCAAATGTTAACAGATACCTTCACAAACAACTTTATGAACATAACATTTGGCAAATACTAATATATGTTTACAGACAGTATTATGAACATGAAGCAGGGCTACACTATCTGAGTTCTTTATTTGTAATTAATACTTCAATCAGTTCCAATAATGTATAAAAGAGTGGCCGTACTTACATATAAGGACAGGGATAACCTCCTAGTGAGTTTGAGATATTCTGGGCTGCCCCAGCTTTAACCACCCAACCTTGGTGTCTGAATTGAAAACCCAGATCCCTTAGACACCCAGTGGAGCCTCCAGAGGCTAACTCAAAGAGTACCAGAGCTCTCCAAAAGTGATTAACCAAAAAAGCCTGTCAGCCTAAGAGAGATTTGAAGAATCTCTTAGTGTTAATTGCAGATTTTTGGATATTTACAAGTGCTAAAGTTGCCTCTCCCACATATGGACTTCACATTTTGCCAAGATTCATCTTGGAGCCAGTTACTTTGAGGTTTTTTAATGCACACTACTGATATAGAAAACACATTTTCATTTTTGGTAAATTTTCTAATAAAGGCTTTACAATATTTAATCAAGGAGAGGGTTTGTCACTGTTTTCATATAGATGTCACCTAGAACACACAGATGGAAGTGATATGTATGCTTTGCATATTGAACTTTTTAAAATGTGGCCTGAAATTTTGTTTATAGAAAAGAGAATTGTGAAGACTTTAAGATGCTGGATAGTTAAGAATGAGAGCAAGTAGAAGTTACGTTTAAGCTGCCTATGTTTTCTCTTCTGCCTTTTCCTTGGAGAAGTCCTCAGAATTTTTTATTTGTACCAGTCCTTTGATGACTGACAAGGGAATACTCTTGGGCTGGCAAAGTGTCATTACCTTTTCCTATTATAGTCTCTGCTGTCCAATGAACTACTAAAACTTGTCATTTCTCTTCTCCTCAATCCATTTCTATTTAAGATATCAGCAGCATGTGAAAATAAATAAATGAAAAATTTGAATCTAGATCCACTGAAAGTAGCATCAATAGACACTCTTTCCAGAACAAGTTTTCCAGTTTGGTGCAAACTTTCATCCAGCTGTAGAATGAATGAGTTTCTCACTTTAGGCTCAGCTGAAATTGTTCACACACTGTTTCTCTGAAACAGTAAATCTAGAAATTGCATATAAAAACTGTGCACAAAGGAACATTATTTGGGTTGTAAGGTCAATTGCTCTGAAGTTAGGCCAAGTGAGATTTATGATTGCTTGTACAATGGACTCCTTTTGCATATACTTTAAGGTAGAGTTGTTAATGAAATGAACATCTACTATTCTGGACCTTTACATTTCTCAGTATAGAGAGGGCCAGGTTCAAATTGTAACTATAAACCAGCAATAAATGCTAACTTCAAAGTTTCTGCCTAAATCTAAAAAGGAGAGGAAATAAATGTTCTTCTACCTATATTCTGTATATAAGGTTTTTCTGTTATCCTCTTTTCTATCATGAAAAACAAGCTTAAACACCACAAGCTCTGTTGAGCTTTTTTTTTTTTTTTATCTGGTTGATAAAAAAATAGCACTGTGGAGCCCTAGATGTCTTGTTTCTTCGATCTTAATTTCAGATTAAATAAAAATGCTTTTATTTTTCTAATTGTCCAATTTTTAACATCAACCAGCAGGTTGCTTATGCATTGCAACTGGCCGTGAAAAGCCACAGCCAGAAATTCAGACAGACTTCTGATCCAAATGTTAAATTGCATGTACTATATAGTAGTCCAATAGAACAGATAATAGTCATGGTGAAAAAAATTTCTTTTGAGCATTTTCAGACACAATGAGAATGCAGGAAGACCCAGTACAACATGTACAAGAAGTAAAAACATCCTAGTCTGAAGGGGTCACAAGGACTATTCCTACCTGTTTCTTGGGCAACTGAAACAGGACAGGGTGAAAAAAAACCCTGTTTTTTTACAACCACTTCTGCCTGCAACCACACACCTGCTCACTCACTTCTGTATCAGCCCTGCTGGCTGCACATGTTGAATTTCACAACCCTTGAATAAGCAACATCCAGGTCTTACTCTGATTTGTATAGATTTTAGCACTAAAGAACTGTGTTTTATTAATAGCTACCACCACCAAAAATCATCTTCAGTTTGGAAATTACTTTTTTCTTTATCTACCTGCAAGCACTTGTGCCCAGACATGTTTTCTACCCAGATCTGAGGACTCAGTCCTTACAAGTGTTATAATAAATACATAGATTTACTGTTTGAGTTCCCAATGGGTATGAGGAAAAGAAAATGAAAGCTTTTTGTCTGTGATCTTTGTCAAAAAGACTTCCAGGTCATTTTTGAGCTGTACCAGGTAGGGCTAGGTGTATACCAGGGCTCATCAGCTTGAGATGGAGTCACACATCACCTGGGAGGGAGACAGAAGGTGCATTTTCCACTGCCACTAAGGATTCATATTTATGGAAAGGTAGTTTGAGTTTATTTGTGATGACCGATTAGAATAAGGCATGGTCTGGTAAGACATATAAGTAGCGAAAAAGTAGAAAGGAGCAACAGCTGTTGGCTCCTTCATTCCAGATGAGTTTAGGAAACTGTTGTGCATTCACTCTAAAAGCTCTTTTCTGGTTGATAAAATGTGGGTCTCTAAACATGTGTTTGAACTTTAATGTGGATTTAATTCACAATTTGTAAACTTATTTTGCTATCAATGAAAGAAGAAAAATGTTTGCACTTACTTGGCCAAATTTTGCTCACAGTTCCAGAGGCACAAATCCACTGCAGCCATAGGATTACTTCAGATTTTGTCTCTGTGACAGTGTGGTAGTATGTGAATAAATGGCAAGTGATGTGATGCTTCCAGGGAGACCAGCTTGTTGTCACATACCTACTCATTTAAATACCTTATTTGCTTTGAATGTTATCACTAACATTTTTGCCTACACATACAAATCTGTCACCTGAAGCACACTGTATTTTCAATTCAGTGCCAGCTGTCTATGTTTAGACCTTGAGTTTATAACTGGTCACTGAGGAATCCAGAGTTTGCTGCAGACAAAATCTGAATCACTTCATGCCAATATAGCTGTGGGACTGCCTCACTTTTCTCTGTATATAAAGGATACAAAAGTATATCCATGGTGAAGAATTCTGAAATGCTCTGTGTCTCTTTGTAGAAATAAGATCATAAGCCCTCTCTCTTTACTTTCTGACCATTTCTGATGATTATAAGAAAATCTAATTCCTTGATAATTTTAGTATTATATTCACATTAATTTTTATTCCTGTTCATCTACTCAGTTATCCAGTAATTTCGCGTGCATGCCTTTATTGTCTTTTAGTCACAAAAGTATTTATCTGTCATTTAATAAGTCTCTTTTATTAACCCACATACACATGTATCTTTTTCCCAGTTCTCTCATGTCTCATTTATTGTTTTCTTTCATCTTTCTCTTTCATGCATAATTAATATTAATTAATTAATTTTCTCTAACATAGTGTCCAGCTGTAAAAATTAGGTAAAACCAGTGGTAAGATCCTAGAATTTTGGTCCATGACCATTTATTTTATGAAATGAAATCAGCACTTTGGCCCAAACTGAAAATGACTAAAAAGTGTATCTTCTCTGCTGGAGTGACAGCTGCATGCTCTGATGAGCAGAATTGTTCTGAATTTGATGTTTTTCCTTGTTGATCTTCTCTATTTATCTGTAGTGAGACAGTCAAACACCTTCGCTGTCAAGGGTTTCTATGTGGCTTCGCTACAAAGTTGGGATAGTTTTTCCCAAGCTTTCAGCTGCTGTGGCTCTTCAGCTTTGTCAGAAGGAGGAATAAATGCAATCCTGATGTTGCAGTTTGGTATATGTTGTTTACTAAGTTTCTGGAGACACTAGGGAGCTTTGAGCTCTGGCAGCAGGTTATTTTACTTCTAGCTGTTAAAACTCTGGAGGGAGAAACAGTAGCTATCCTGGTAGTAGGTTTTCAGTGTCTCCATTTAGAAAAGCCAATATGCTGTTTTCCCTTGAAGAAGAAATTACTAATGTTGCTCAAGAAACAGTATCTTAACACTGAATGAATGATTTTTGTGCTGTTATGAACTTCCCACTTTTAAGGAGAATGACTAAGATGACTGTGGTAATGCAGCTGCAACAACATCTGGAGTCCTCAAATTACCTTGACACTAGTTAGCTGGATTTAGGTCTGAGTGTAGCACAGAAATGTCATTGTTTGTCTTGATGTTTCTCAATGAAGATTACCAATTCTTTTAGGTCTGCCAGCTTCCCTGAATACTGCTGTCATGCTATGGTAACAGCAGAGATAGTGGTCATTTGCTTACAGTTCCTGCAGAATCAGGTCCTTCCTGAGTGACTCTGCTCCTCACTCAGAAAATCCAGAAACTAGTATTCCATGACTGCTCAGCCACCTGAAAGCATTTTTCACCCAGGCCTTGTTATGATCATTGTTTAAGATTTCTCTAAGAAAAGGTAGAAAATCACTGGGTGAAGAATTCCATGAGGGTTTCTGGAGCACTAGTTCTCAAGCAGTAATTAGTGGGTCACCGTTTGGCTGCAGAAGGTCACAGAAAGGCTCCTTTTTGAGAACTGTATGTCAGAAGACTGGAGAGACAGGTTTAAGGTATTCAATATTCTAAGAAAAGTTTTTATTCTCAGATGTCTTTCCAGGGGGAAGAATTTCTGGGGAAACAAAGAGGCTACTCCTATTCCAATTAATTTGTTCCAGATCACAAGTTGTATTGTATGTGAAGCCCCCTCATTCCCCCAGCAGCTGAACCTAGCCCTAATGTCTGCAAAATGAAGAAAAAAAAAGAAGGAACATCTTTACTTCCATTCTTTAAAAATTTTACATATCTGTGATGAGCATGAGTCATATATTTCATTCTGGGGAACAACAAATAAAAATATCTTCTACATATTTCCCCTCCTGTGCATCAGAACAAAGTAGCATCAGTCCTGCCTTCACCTGAGGCCCATGCAATTCCCCACCACCTTTTCTTGTGCTCCCAGCAGGCTAAGGCTCTTGCAAACTCTGCTGTGTAATAACGAGTGACAAGGTTCTGACATGACTTCTCTATTTGGGAAGAAGGCCGGGTAGAGCCACCTATGTCATTCAAATCGTAGCTACAGTTTCTTTTACTCTGTGGGGTTTTACCTGCCATTTCAAGCATCTGTTTGTGAAAAGGGACAAAGGGGCTGTTGTATGGGTTGAAATCATATCCTTAATTCTTACACATTTTTGTAATAGAACAGCATAATAGAAAGTTGCTCAATGTATTTTACTTGGAAATTGCAATTAATCAGAAGACTGTAAGGAGTCAGACCCCAAACCTAGTTTCAATACCATTTCCTTCAGTGAGTTTTACACATTACCTTTTCAATAAGTGGTGACAGGCAGTGCATTTCTGGGTGATTATAGCATATGTCAGGTGGGGTTAATGGGCACAAGGCCAGAGGGAAAGTGAGTAACTACTTGAGATGTACAGTAATCCCTTAGAAATGCACTACCTTATTCCCTCCTGATATTTTAAAATTATGTTTATTAAACAACGGGATACAAATCCTGAGGGGCACTAGACCTCTGATACTAATACTGAGTTCACCAGGAGACTTGATGCCAAATTGGTCAGGAAATTGAGTATTTACCTTAAGTTTATCCACCTATTAGAACCCATCCCTGATATGCTTATTGTATCTATGTCTAGTCTTGGAATGATGTATTATCCACATCTGGAGGCCAAGGTCTTTAGATAATGGTATATGCTGATTAACACTGGCTAAGGAACTAGCCCTTAATTTAATGTGATGTGTTGATGTGGCAGGGTCAATAAATGACTGCAAATAAAGTGAGAGCCTTAATTTGTAGACTCTGAGAAACTGTATATGTTGGAAAGATCGTATAGTCAATGCTGCTTTTCTTGGCAGAATTTTGTAGACCATCTTCAGAAAATGGCAGTCAGTTCTCAGCTTCTGAGTGATGGGCTTTAAATCATATCCTTTGTGTTAGTCTCTTGGGTCAATTCAAAATTAACTGACTTGGCTTTTCATCAGTTAAAAAAAGAAATAAGGCTAGATCTTCCCATCAGATTGTTTTCAGTCATAACTCAGTGCCCACATTTCAGCTATACTCATTTATAACAGCAGAAACTTTGCCCCACATATTTTAAAAATGTGTCAAGTTGATTTTATAGGCAGTAGCATTATAATAAACTTCTCCAAACTTAATCAAGCTTACTGATTTATTTGGATAGTCAATAGTAGTATCTGATTTTCATCCCAGCATGGATTAGAAACAAATTCCTCATACTTTGAATTTTTTTTTTATCAGATGTCTTGTTTTCTAGCCAACCTCTTACTGAGTCTAGACTCAGATTTGGAGATATAATCATCTGTAATTTGTAACATCAGTTGCATGTATTGTATATCAGTTTAAATCGGGCAACTTGATCAGATTTGTAAGAAGTTATCATGATAACAGTACTACCACTTGCACTATCATCTTGGCAGAGTTCACAATATATGGGACAGATTTTCAATAGATAATTATCAGTCTGATTAGACTATCCCCACAGAATCCCTTTAGAGGGATTTTTAATCTCCAGGAACAACAACAAAAAACAAACAAACAAACAAACAAACAAAAAAACCCCAAAAAACCCAAGGGAAAAAAAAAAAGGAAACCCCCCCAAACCCCATGGAGAATCCCCTCACCACCCAGCTGAAGGAACAGCCTTTTTCAGAGAGATCTGAATCCAAGATTTTGACATGTCACCTTGATGTTTGCAGTTCTGTGTTTCCTCTCTTGGCTTTTGCTTTCTGATGCAGAACAGCTACATGTTTCTGCAAAAAAATTGAATACTGTGGGATGGATAATTTTGCTTCCTGGCCAGCTTTACTTAGTAGAGGATTTACTAAATAGGAAGCCAAATAAAAAAAAAGAGGAGGAAGATGGCAGGACAGTGGAGAAATTATTACTTCGACCAAGTGTCAGATGGGGTAGAGATGAAGACAATATGAGGAAACTGAGAAAGGAAGGCACAGAGCAAATAGCTAGTAAGAACAGGGCTAAAATCATCCAGCCAGTTTTGGGAATATCCAAAGGTTCCTGTTTTGACTCTGGCAACTGAATTCTGTGGTTGAATATTTTCCCTCTGAATCCACATGACAGCACCATAACAGTTCTAAAAACATCATCATTATTTTGTACATCTCTATGACCTTTCCTGGAGGATGTAGAATCCCTATTGCTTGATAACACAGGGTACAAAATAAATGCTTTCCTCTTTTTTTTTTCTTTTTTTTTTTTTTCTTTTTTAATTATGAATTAGTTGGGAGAAGAGTTTGGGGGAGTTTTCTTCCTTCATGTGTTTTCTCTGAGAAACATTTTGTCACGTGGTCAGTGCTGCCGTTGTGTGGTGGAGGCGTACAAGTTCCTCCTTCCCAGAGGACTGAGCAAATGCAGTGGACTATGTGACCCGCTTGGATACATACATACCTCAAGACAGCTGAAGATGACCAGCCTAACCTACTGAGCATGGTCAAGGGGGCCTTTTCCTGGAGTGAGACAGATTTGGATTATTTGGCTTTCAAAGAGGTACCCTACGTATCCTTGAATATGTACTTAATAGAATTTAGTAAGTTATGTTCAGTGTAGCCACTAAAGAGAAGCTAATTATGAAAAACATATTACTGCAGAACTAAGAGGCATGCAAGAAAAACCTCTATTACATAAATTGCTAATCCATAAAAAATGTGTTCCTGAGACCATTGGTATTTATTTAATGTACAATTACTGTCTAATTTAATCTGAATTAAATGCCTGCTTGAGACATGTAATTTGAAGTGTAACTGAGCTTCCTTCTCTAATATTAAAGGCAAGAAATCAGCAGCTAATGCCTAGAGGACAGATCTCTACCATTTAAATTCAGGTACCTCGACACTAACATTTGTAATTTCAGCCATTTGGAAAATGTTTTTCGTAAGAATATATTTGGCATTGAAACCTCCCTTTCCCCCTCACTCAGGGCCACATCCTGCCAACTGAGTCAAACCTCTGACTTAATCCAAATGAAGTTTTGATTGAATAAAAGGTCCTGAATTAAGACCTGTGAAGAAAATGTATTCTCTTATCATAGAACACAAGTTCACAAAAAGTTCTAGCTCCTGCCAGTGCTGGAAGGGTAAATTATCATTTGACTCCTGTATGGACATATTTATTTAGGACATGTAGCCTGGTGACTCAGGAAGTTATGTAAAAACTGAACCAGTTAATTTTAGATGCTATTGTTGGAAGGATATCAGTGAAAATTAATCAAATAGTCACAAAGGAACCACAGGGAAGGAGCACAGAACACTGGTGGGTAGATTTTGGCAGTGATCATCGCAACAGTTTTAATGAGAGGAAAACACATTCTCAAGTAAATTAGAGAGTAATGACATGATTAAATGGTAAATAATAGTTAAATACATGCTTGGAGGTCCAGGACAGAGACTGTGGAGTTTTTATGTTTTGCGTGTATTCCTCTCCAGGCTGCTCTGAGTAGCCAGAGGAGCTCACCAGAACTCTGCCTGTAATTTAGGGTCGGATTATAGCTTTTAAGACACTGAAGCTGAAAGAGCTGATGGGACCTTGCTGCTGAGGCTAAGAAAGCTAAGGCTTTCTCCATAACTCCAAAGCTTCACCAGCCTTTCAATTGTTGACGTGTCCTTGTTCTTCTACCAGCTGCCTCCCCTGAGCAAGGGCCAGCGCCACAGCTCTGCTCATCCTGCTGTCACCCAAAAAATTACTGTGCAGGAGCCATCTGCTCTCCTTATGCACAGTGGAGGAGAGGGAAGGAGTCTGTCTTCTGCTGAAGCAGGATTAGTCCCCACTAACTGCGTGTTTGCACAATTGCTGGTGAGCAAATTGAGTTGTATATGTGGCTGTTTATGCAAACAAGGAGTGCTGCAGTGCTGGCTGGGAGTGTACCCCATCCATATGGTCCTTTCTTTCCCTGCCTGCTGAGGAAAGGATGTGAAAAGAATAACATTCACAAGTTGACTTTGTTCTCAAATGTTTCTTTCTCAAAATGGGAGGCTGTACATACAAACGCTGACTTGTTAGCTTTACTTCCTCTAGCCGTAATACACAATGCAGTTGTGTGATGAGTCCATTGGAAGGGAACTGGCCAGGTTAAGAGGTATTATACCTTTCCATTTCAGGTTGTCAGAGTAGGGATACCTCAAAAAACAAAATCAGAAAACTGAAATAACTCTGAATTCTCTTTTTATAGGGTTTAACAGTTTTTCTTGGTTTTCACTAAGTCCAGATAGAGTATAGTTGCTCCAGTGACTCTGGTCAAATGAGTTAGAAGCCTCACCTATGTCATTCCTTGCTGTTTGGCAGAACTAGAAGGAGTGTATGGGGAGCCTGTCTGTTACAAAAGAAAAAAAAGCAGGGCCCTTACTGGACATCAGTCCACTAAAAGCTGAATTACTTGCTTAGATGATCATTCAAGCACACTGTGTCCTTCAATAACAACCTGGCAGATTGCTTATTAGTATAATACAGTATTAATTTTGCCTCTTTCTGCCTTCCCATAATAGAATATTTTCTTACGTAAGGCCAAATACTGTATCTACTCCACTAACAGCACTGGAGGAGGGGAAAGGATAGAAGTAAAAAGTACATGTTATGGTTTTGCTTTCAAAGTTTATATTTTTACTTCAAAGTTTGGCAAATAACAGCTCATATACTGCACATTTCTCCAATACATAACATGGTTTGTAATGGTTTCAGTTTTAATCTAGTCTTTTTTGTTAGATGTACAGTTGTGCACCCACAGGTTTTTTGGTCAGGAAAATGTAAATCAATTGGTGAGTAGGATTTTCAGAACTACTTAGTAGTGTTTTAATGTTTTTTCTTGTGTAAATCGAAGGTTTATCATTGTCTTTAATAGGACCATAGCAAAAAAATATTAAGTGCTTTTGCAAATTCTACCCTGGATGTCAAAATATTGGATCTGTGAAGGAAACAGGTACTTTTAAATTACAGAAATTATTAAAATAATAGTTGGCATAAAACCATGCTCACAATTTCCTGGCACACTGCATGAAGCTAATTTTAAAAAATGCTGCCAGTTCTCTGAAGTATAGATTCACTGAGCACTTTTATAAGATTTGTAAAATACCCCTGTATGTATGATCTTTTCTTACTTATTGACTGAAATGATCGGATTTTTAAATACTATTTCTTTTTATTATTATTCATATGTGACTTTTTGACTCATGTTTATGGACACAAACAATTATGGATACTGCCAGGGCCATTTCAAGCCCTTATTAAGAGATGCCTGTCATTGAGTCAGGCACTCAGACTCTAAACGGCCCAAAGGCACCTGCAGCCTCAAAGAAGCAATACCCATTTAAGGCTGGACTGAAAATCAAGCACTGATGCTTTAGTGTGACTTCTCATTTCATAACTGAACTTTTTCTGTTTCTACAAAATGCCACTAGTCTATAAGTGTTATGCACCACTGGGAAACCATACAGTTTTAGAATATGGCAAACTGAAAACATCACAGCTGGCACCTTTTTCAGCAGGCACAGTAGAACGGCCAAGAACTGCTGCTGATTTCTAGAAATTCATGCGAGTTGGAAGATTCAGGATTCAAAATGCTTGTCTGACTCCTTTCTCATGTTAGAGTTGGTCAGTGGGGTGTCAAATATGTGCTTGATTTCCTTGTATCAGGGGAGATGGCTGATTCTTTTCATGGTGCTTGTTACTATTTTCTTCTTGTTTTTGTTAATTATTTGGCGTGAACTACAGCCCATCTTAAAACCATTACTTGACTGGGATTCCTTTCTTTCCATTTTGTTACTTCTGCACTCCAGGGGATTTCCTTGAGGAAGCTAATATCATTCCTAGGTTGCTGCACTGACACGGCATCCAAGTTTCTTTCTTAAGAATTTCCGTAACTGATTCGGTCACCAGCAATGTTGGTACTGTTGGCTAAAGTTATTTCCTCCTGTTCTAGCAACTCACTTTTACTTTCTCGGGGTAATTACACTGAAGAAAAGCCCCATCATGTTGATTTGGTTTGGCAACACTTTATCTTGTTACTGTGATCTCTGTTGAGAAAGACGCTTTACTGTATGGCTCATTGCATCCTGACTCAGCCAGGGATGATTATTATAACATTGATAATAGGAAAATCATTAGGAAACCAAGTAGACAAACTAACATTGTAACAATGTCTAAGAGTTATACTATGTATGGTTGCCTAGAAGAAGAAAAAGGCATTGCAAGAGTCTTTATGTTTATTGCCATACATACCTCAGAAAATTACAATGTGGCAGTAGCAACATTTGTGGTCATACAAAATTTTCAAAACGTGCAGGGGAAACATGGTAGAGCTTTTCCTTCTTCACAGAAGCTGTATAACAGGAAGGATAATGTTGTTTTAAAAGCGCTGTTGTAATTCTCACAGACCCAAAGGGCAAGTTGTAGATGTGGGGAGTCTGCACCTGTTCATTCTTCTTCATTTCCTTTAAATGCTGTATGTACAACTCATTTTATGCTGTTGGCACTCTCTTCTTATGAATCTGAAGATCACATGTGTAACATGCAGACAGAAATAAATCCTGTAGGTAAAAGAAAGTAGAAATTGACTAAAGATCAAAAGTTATACTCATTCCACTCCTTCCTTCACTTTTATTATCCTGTCTAAATTTGGTCTTTTGTACAGAGGATTGGGTGGGTTGTTGTTTTTTTGGTTTTGGGGTGGGTTTTTTTCAGGAGAAAAGGCTGGCTTAAATGAGAATTTAAGGTTTTATTTGTTTTTCAACCCTGTATGTAATTTGAACCATGTCATAGTTACTTTGCTAGAATCAAAACTGCAGTTCTTAGACGGTACAGAAGATTATGGAGTGGCTTCAGGAAAAAACATTTCACCTCAAGTGTTCTGTGAACATGTATAGATTAAGTGGCAATTAGAGTATTGATTGGTTGGGGTTTTTTTCTTTTGTCTGCACAGTTAAACCAAACCTGGTATCATTAAAGTCCCTGTTCTGAAACAGTTGGGCATGTGCTTAACAAAGTCCTAAGATGTAAACAGAACTAACTGTGAGATTGCTTGTTTGCCAGATCAAGCCTTAAGTCTGTGTCTTGGAAAATTTCTCTAGAGAATATGCTTGTGATTTTTGTAGTATTTAAATTTCTATGACCTTCTTCACTGGAACATAATAAAAAGATCTTCATTTTCCTGTCTTTATAGAGCCCCAACCTTTAGCAGGTAACTTCTAAATGCTTTATTTAAGGCTATGAAATGCTCTGGAATAGTAGTGATGACTATCAGTAGAGCAACTAGTGGAAAAGTTAAGAACAAGATGTGATGGGTATTTAGCTTCAGTAGTTTCAAAACTTTACTTACCATTACTCACTTAAAGGAGATTAATCAAAAACAATGGCTGTCCTAGGGAAGGAACTACCACAAAACTTCTTTCCAAAATCATCTCTCCAAATTAACATTTTTTCATGCAAATTTTCTTGTTGTTAAAAATGAAATAAATTCATTTTACTTGAATCTCAGATTAAAACTTTGTGGTAGTGTTTATGTAGTTATAGATCACTACATAAAAAGTACCATCCTTTTTGGCTGTGGTGCAGAATTGTTTAGAGCATTGTTGGTCATGAATGAGCAATACTGGTAGGGATATCTACAAAGTTCTGGACAGTTTCAATTTATACCAAAACCTTGAATCAAAATAAGTGATCTGGTTGTTAGTGCTGCTTCCAAAACCACTTCAAAATGAAGCTAAGAAGTAACATATGTTTCCACTATTTTTCAGTCCATGGTTGTATATTATACTCAAACCCCAAATACAAAGGAAGAAGCAATTTGTAAATAAAAATTTCATCATCTCATTTGAAAAATACAGTTATTTTTAATTATAGTATCATAGTTTAACTACAAATATTATTTGTCGTATCAATGCCATAAGTGACCAGGGTTATGTCAGATCTCTCTAAATAACATGGCTCTATGTTACATTGATGTGCAAACAGGAGGAGAATCCAGGCTGATAATGGTTAACAACGGTAAGAAGAGACAACCTCATGTTTCAACTAATCTCCAGCTATTATGGATCAACTTGAGGGACATTATCTCATATCTGCCTCATACAAAATTCCATATACCTTACTCCAAAGCATCTGGTGTGGGCCATAGTCAGAAACAGGATACTGGACTAAATATATCCCATGTTCCCTGTGCAATATCCATGAGCTTTCTACATTCTCATGCAGCAGATGTGAAATATGCCAGTAATATCTGTTCTGATTTAATTATTTGCACTACTGTATTTGAATACTAGGTTTTGGTCACCTAACGAAGCAATTGCTGAAGCTAGCGGATGGCCGTGTTGTGCTGGCACTGGAGGGAGGACATGACCTTACTGCCATCTGTGATGCATCTGAAGCCTGTATAAATGCCCTTTTAGGAAATGAGGTAAAACATAAATCATAATAGGTGGAGAGAATGTTCCAAGTTTGCTGAAGCTCCTGTCTTTGATTTTCTTTTAGTAACAATGGCACTGGTCCTTTTTTCACTTGGTATAAAACTTGTGCAATTTGAGCGTGTCTTAGAAATGAGCAGACCTCAGTTGGGCTGGTTTGGATAACTACCTCTAAATTAGATGATTAAACAAATCCTTTATGTTTGCCTAAATTATTCCCAGTTCTGAGTAAGATTTAATACCTCAAAGTTGCTTTTGGTGATGTGCTGAATACCAGACTTGACATCATTGGTAGTCATTGGTGTGGATATCATCTATCAGGACTGGCCCTTCCAGCCAACTATCATGGGAAAAAAATGGCTTTTGCAAGGTATCTTAGGAACTGGATACTGCAAAGGCACATTTTTTACAGTATTTTGACACTTCAACTGGCCTGTGAAAGAACATATTTCAGAGACTTTGAAATTGAACAGCATTAATAAAAATGTGTCCAAGACAAAAAATGTTTGGGTTTTTTTTTTAGGTTATAAATGAAGATTCAGGTTGATCTGTATGTGATTTAAATGGAGTGTCCAAGATATATCAAATATTGTATATATTATTTTAAAATTTTTGAGAGTGGACTATCAGACTAAGTAAATATGAGTACGTGCTACTTATATACACAAAATATTAGTAAAAATTGTTCTGTTGTCCACTAGAAAATACCTTTTCTCCTATAAATATGATGAGAAGGAAAATAAGCTTGCTGAAGGTGCAGTCAAAATGATTAACAAAAGGACAAAAGCCTTTATCATATATTGTGAATTTTGCAAGATCTTGTTCTAAAGTCAGTATGTTACTTTTTTTTCCCCAAGGGAAGTGGTAATAGCTATATAATCTCTCCAATCAAATGTATTAGTGCCAAATTGCAAGCTAGTCTGACAGTTCCCTTCCACTTCAAGACTTCATACCTATGTGAATAATGTGAAGTAATGTATCTTCTGATGGATATTGGATAGAAGGATTTTCTAAATGTTCTTTTAAAGCTTTGCTTTTCATCTTTATGACCCATTGAGAAAAATATTTTATGCTTATTTGTTACATTATACATGCAATGAATAAAGCTATAGCTTTTTCAAAAATATTGTTCAGAAATGTAAGAAGTAGACATATCAAAAAAAAAAGCTTTCATTGGGTTTTATCTGCTATCAATTTTGACGTCCCATAAGGAGAGTTTTCCAATGTGGTGACATGCACTGTTGAAAAAAAAAAATTCTGCTCAATTTTGTCCCTTTTGTTTAGGTGCTGAAATATGGATTACAAAACCTAGCTTGAGGCATGTGACAATCTTAGTGATTGCAGCATTGCCTTCCTGATCAGCTGCCATTCCAGGGCACTTTTATTGAAATTCTCTGTCATCATCTTCCCTGTGGTAGTATCTTATGGCATCAGTGGCTTTTCATAGCCCTTCTAAGCCCATTCTCTGAAATTTGCACCCTTGTGGGACTAATGCAAATGGTGCAATGCTGATGATGTGATGTGTCTTCCTCTGTGTAGGGCCTGGGTCCCTCTGTCCTGTTATGACCATTTGGTGGTGCTACCCATTTATGAAAACTGCCTTGTTTTGGTTCAGCACGATATCACACCCAACTACTATTTCTGCTGTCACTGACTAGCCATTATCTGAGAAAAAATACTGATTGTGAGAAAAATGAATGGGATAGGTGTACTAGAATAAAAACTTTCTTCCATTTATTTTAGAGTAATTAGAGACTAGGAAATCAGATAAATTGTGGGTCTATCTGCAAAATATAGCAAAACAAACTTCAGGAGAGACAAAAATTCAATAAATGAGAATGAAGACAAACATAACCATGCAGCCGTTTCTAGTTCATTTGTGATAGAATATGATCATTAATAACTTGAAACATCTCATGCAATAAGCATTATTCTCCCGTGCACTTACTCACAGCATTGTCTTCAGGGACATGTATTAAATGGTCTGGTGCAGCAGAATTTCAAAGAGAAAATATGCTGTGGCTGTTAAGAAGAGAAAAATACTCCAGAGAGGATGTTGTTACCAACACTACCATAAGAAATTGATGTTTGCTTAAAAGAATAAGTAAAGGTGTTGCCAAGGAGCAGACAGTAATGAGGAAGTCTGATACCTAGTTAGTAGTTAGAAATCAGCACGTCTGTTGACATCTATAGATTTATGGCAATCTACACCACATGGCCCATAGCATATACATTGCTTGATTTCAGCATAATATTCATGGACTTGCACAGCAAACTGCAAGCATTTTCCTGCCAAGGACAGAAAAAAATGTTTTTCTTCAAACAACCAATTACTGTAATTTGAGGATGAATTCTTCCTTGAATGCAATTCTTTACAGGTGATTAATAGGATAATTATAACTTACAACCTGCCCTTCACTTTTACAAATAATGGCATATAGTGCAACCCTGGTTTAAAAACATTGGCAAGATGAACTTCAGTTTCTAAACACTACACAAGTAATTGAACTCAAATTAGAAAGGTTGGGAAAGGCCTTTGTAAGATACTCTGCAGTTTGTCAGATGTATTTATTCATGTGCTGAGGATTAGAATTCATAAACAATTTGCAGGGTTTTTGAAAACTTTTTCTTTTCTTTTGTTGTTTTTGGCCAGGACTTGTCAATACAGAAATTCACTGCTTCACGTGTTCTGTTACCAGCAGAATAACATTTTTAAAAAATAATAACTGTAAAACTAGCCACAACTTCCAACTTTCATGGAAAGCTGGTCTGATATGTAGAGGTAACATCAAACTTACAAGTGCAAAATGCTTTCTTTTCTGAATTTGTCTCCGAACACCAAGAAGGAAAACAGGTTGACTTCCAAAATAGATATACTTTGCTCTTATTTATATATGTGCAGTAGCACAGTGTTCTGTTTAGCAAGATAACTTCTTACTCTTCTCTTAACAAATGCAAGTGGAGCCACTAGGAAAAGAATACACTATCAAGTTAATCTTCTTTAAATAATTTGAGCGTGGCACAGGAAATTCCTGCATACAGTTGTTGATTTTGAAGACTAACCAAAAAAACTATTAAAAATGTCTCTTTTTCTTGGAAGAGATCAGAATTTAAATGAGCTATCAGGCCCATCTATGTGTGGCCAGTACTTCTGAACTTCTCTGCAGAAGTACTCTTTGAGCAATAATTTCAGATTTTTACAGAAACACAAATGGGATTATAATTGTTGGTATTCTCTGATTGGAAGTACTTATCTTGTTAATTGTGTCTTTCTAAGACATAATTCCCTGAACAGAGGTGTCTAGTGCCTTTTTAGATACCTTAGGGTATCCAGGACATCAGCACAGGACTGGTAGACCTAACACAGAACTTAGAAGAGATCCACACACTTTCTGAGCAGCAAGTGGAAATCAGGCAAGACACCCTATAGTGTCTGAAATGGCTGTCTGGTTTGGTTGTGTGAATCTCCTTAAATGATGGGAAAACGAAAAAGGAAATTAAAGAAGTAAAGGTAGGATACATTTTATGAAGATAAAATTATTAATTTACATATAAAATTACTTAAAAATAAAAGATTTCAAGATCTTAGGTTTTCTTGACCATCTTTCTGTGTACAAGCAGACAATTTCCATGTCACTTTGAGAAAAATCCATCTGACCATTTGCAGAGCTAATTAGGAGCACAGTAAGGTATCTCCTTGGAAGGAAAACTTCCTAAGAGGTGAGAAGAGATTAAGCAGCTGGATTCCCTTGAAATCTAAAATGAAAACATGGAAACCCTTCTGGAAGACAGAAAGGCAGCATGAGCATGGGTTGCTTTAAAATATCCCTGAATTTTCTCAACATGTTTTGAGAACTTGTCCATTAAAAGAGCATCTGTCAAAACAAAGGAAATGATGGATTCAGGTAATTAGAATAGAGACATTGCTTTTAAACCTAAGCATTTCTGAGATGATGATATACTCCTGTGCTTAAAATTCAATTCTTTCATTTATTGTGATACTCTTTAAATGATTCTGCAGTTTTTCACAGATTGGTTGTATTGTTTCAAATACTTATTTTTAAAGCATATATAGATATACATGTTACTTCAATTAAGAAAACTATTTTTAACATTTGTATGTTATTCCAAGAAGTGTGTGCAAATTGGGTTGAATGTTGAGATTTTTCCCCAAAATTTTGTCATGGAGAATGAAAATTCCACACTATTTTGTCAGTCCTAGCTTCAGTGCTATAAAGACCTCTGCTATGCCTTTCAGTGCCAGGTAGAGGTGAGTAAGGCTGCTCTATATATGCAAGGATAGGTTCTGGTTTCTTTCCTCCACATTACTTTTGAAGAGACACTACCTGGATTTAAAAGGCACTCAGGGATAAGATTTCCTTGAGTTCAGGATCCTAAATCCTGCAGTTTATTTCCAACATAACTGCATTCAGTTGGGGGTTCTTCTGCAGCCAGAAAGAGTAAGGAAGGATTCCTTTAAACACAAAGTTCTTTGAGTCAAAACTAAGACTTTACTTCTTCCTTCATCCCATCTCTTTTCAAGCAGCCAGGTGGGATATTTCCATGAGACATAGAAGTCAGTCTAACATCATGGTCCCTCTGATCGGTCTGCAGGTTTGGGCAGTGTCTCTTAGCTCTCTGTGGTACAGCAGTTTGCCATGATGTATAACAAGTGATAATTAGTCGCAGACAGGGTCATGCTCTTCTTTGCGTAGAGGAAACAGAGAAGTGCAATCCACAGTGTGCTCTGCCCAGCAGGACCCTGCAACAAAGACACAGAGAGGATGCATGTTTGCTCTCATTGACTGTGGCGGCCAAGGCTGAATTTGGCCCGAAGTCCAAAAACATTTTTAAGTGACTAAATTTAACATCTTCTAGTAAATATTCTTCTGGCTTAAATTTCAGTCTGAAGCAGAATTTGACAAAACATTGTGATTGGTTGGCTCCCAAGCATGCTTGAAAACTTATACGGGACAATTTTCTTGCAGAGTGTGAAGTATGTGCTTCTTTCTTGCAATCTGTTGAGCTGGCATTTAGGAGGGGATGGTAATTTAAGTGGAAAGCTTGTACTTTGCAGCTTTCCTGCTGATGATGAAAAGTTGGCATTTTCTCCTTTGTGGAATTCAGCGTGAATCTGGGGCTGCTTGCCAGCTAGGCAGTGAACTCTGCCAAGAGGGCCTGGACTGTGTTAAAAGGGGTTATTTACCAGAACAGGTAAGCATTTCTCTCTCCAAAATGGAAATTTTCATGGAAGTGAACATGGCCTGACATCAATTTTAAATTGCATGGTAAACTTGTTCGCAATCTCACTTGCTCATTGTTAATCTGAGTCTAATACTAGAAAAGAATTAACACTGAGTCTAAGCCACCTGTCAGCTGCTGCTTGCATGAACCTAGAGTCCAGAAATTGGCCCAGAAAGAGAGAATTAGATGGGGTAGGACACTGGAGCAATGTACATGCCAGAGGTCAGTGTGGTGACATCAAAGTCACCAAGGTGGGCAGTGTTAGTCAGGAAGCGGTTTGGCCAAGAAAACAGAGAATATTCTAATTCCAAAGTTACATAATTCCAAGGCATCCCTTGTTTTTTGGGGGCTGGTAGGTGCTAATGATCCTTTGTGCTTTTGAACCTATTCCCTACTGAAAACTGGCTCATTTATGTACTGCACTGTAATAGTGGATCACAAAAATACCTGCCTAAAGTGCTTCTATATAAACAGAAAGTGCAGAAACTTTGTCAAGATTGCTAATATAAGAACACAGAGGACCTGTGAGATCTTTGAACTTAGTCCTCTGTAATCATAGGCAACCTTATGTGCCGATGTGTTTCTTGCACTGTGTATCCAGGAAAGGGAGGTTGTAGCGCATCCCCCTGAAGCCTAGGAGAAGCTGAAGAGCCTGCCTGCCTTCTCCCCTTCCTCTGCTTCTGCCAGGGCCATCCATGCACCTTACCTTATCCTTGCAATTGCCTCACTTGTCAGCTATCTCTAACTGCAGTCCACAACAATCTTCACTGAAGCTAATCTCAGTGCTTGAAAACACGACAGTGCTAAGGACAATGCAGATATTGCTAGAATTTCCAGGTCAGAAACAGACTGCTGTAGTTTCAGATTCTCTCCACGATCCCAAGGATCAACTCAGATCACTTTCTGGGCACAGAAAATTTCCATTGTTAATTCCTTCTTCAAATATTTGTTGATATGCCTCTGGCAGACTTTGCCAGTCCAACTGATTTTTGCCCATTTGCATTGTTTTTCCTACTTTGAAAATGATTAGCGGACACAGTTTCTACTTTCAACTGCTACTTTCGGCACAAAAGCCCGATTCAGCCATGTAAAAGCTTTGAAAATGTGACCCTCTGTGTCTGATCCAAACTGTCTCTCCACTGGTTTGGTTATTTCTGCAGACTTGAACTGTTCTTCTCTGAAAGATTTCTTTCCTGACAGTGTATTTCCAGTGCTCTTTTCAACTTCCTTTCTGTTAGCCTCCAGATTTAATAGACTTAATGATCTGAATGCCAATAGGTGCAGGAGGGAAGGTGATGGTGCCATGCCAGGTGTAGAGTAATTTCTTTTGTTCACTGTTAGGTCTAACTGCTGATATTTTCCAGGGACACCCCTATGTCTATACAGTTGTGTCAACCAGTGGATAGCTGCCAACAGAAATCATTCTTTCAAATGCAGACAGTCTCATTTCAAAATGTATAGAAATAGCTGCCATAACCCACTGGCTTTATTTCTGCAGTGTTTTTGTAATGGTGCTGGATTTGGGGCTGAGCAGGATATGTGATGTAATGAACTTACTTGTGGAGCCTGATAAGGTTTCCTTGATATCAAAGAGGATCCAAGGTCTGTCTGGCTATCCTTAAGGGTGAGGAGGCAGAAAAGCTCCAGAGCAGAAGCCGAGTTTGGGATATGAAATGAAAGTTTTGCGGAAAAAAACAGTTAAGGAAATGATCAGTCATGACTATTACACTCATCACCTACAGATCTGTTAGTAGAGCTAACTGATGGAATAATGTTTGGCATAATTGTTGGATGTTTGACTGCTTTTCACTTTTTCTTTAATGATTCATCAGCTTATCCTGGTTTCTAAAACCACATCTGTAATGTTCTGATATCTCTAGATATTCAAATGCAGCCTACTTATTAAAAAAAAATTATTTCTTGTACTGATAAATAAAGATATATTAGGAAAAATCAAGACTTTTTTTTGGCTCCTGCAAAAATAGAGCTCTGAAGAAGGCAGCAGAATATTCACCTTTTAATAGGAAATCTCCTCTAGCTATCTCCACATCAGTTGGTCCCAGCTTAATAATTAGTACAAGAGGTCTGCAAAAAGAATCTCAGGGTACTCAAAGGGCAAAGCACAGCTCTCATATCTTGCAGTCTGGCAATTCCATACCTTGTGCTATTATTCTTACTGTTATAGCCTGGAGCTATTTTGTCCTACTTCAGGGGAGTGAATTGGTCATCAAAGCCTTAGGAATTAGGAAACTGTCAAAACAGAACCTTAAGCTACTCTTTCCTTCCTTTTCTGTGTTCCTGCACCCGGTATGACCAAACAGAACTTCAGGATTTTGTCCTCTTCCTGCCCAAATGATAGATTACTTTAAATAGAAAATAAAAAGTTATAAAAGCAAGTGCTATTTATCTACATAACCCAAGGTATGGATTATTAAGATTACTATATGGATTATTACTCTAAGATCTGTGAAGCTTGATCTGTTGGTGGGCATTTTCATAAATAATGCAGTTTTCCCCCAGGTACCTGCAAGAGTTACCAAATAGAGTAACCTGTGAAGATCATGAAGTAAATGTGGTTTAAGAATTGCAAATGTATCTGTAAATATTATTTCTATTATAATTTCTCTTTGTTCTAATCCATGATACATATTATATAGCAACAACCTGCCTTTGCAGTTTGGCCTCCTCAGTAACCAAGTAGAGTTGGGACCCAGTCAGATCCTGCATACTTACTGTGTAGAACAGAGTGATTTATGCTATTTGAAAACAAAACTTAGTTCTATTGTCTCTAGCCACAAGGAAATATTCCAGCTGCAATCCCATATGGGATTCTAAGGAAATAATGACATGAACAGCCCTATTCATTTTAGTTACCAAGATTCCAAAGGAATGGTGATATTTGCAATGTCTTTATCACTGACAGGCATTGACTACTGATTGTAATGGTAGGATCCCAGAAGTTCTGGGGTTTGTAGCTGAGCTTGCTTTAAAATAGCACCACTAAGGGAGTATCTACACTGCAGTTACTTCCCACTTTGTGTACTTGGATCAAAGCTGATTTTATCTAGCTGATGAGTAACAATGCAGCGGAAGCAACCTGGAGGACAATATATGATGGCTACTGAACTATTAACTTCACAGAGGAAGCTCCTTGGGTGGGCTTCACTTGACCTAGTTTAAAGTAGACCCAGGCATGCTTAAGAAAGGAATTTTGTCTGCAGTACAGATGTCTCCTGTCAATGGTGGTCAAACTTCCTTAGTTTTAGAGAGGAGAGATTGGTATTGATACTGCTCTTCCTTGTCCACCTTGACATGGTTGCTACTCCTGGCTCCGCAGGAGCTCCATGCCCTGCCTCAGCAGCCTATGCGGGGAAGTGGAAAAACTGGTTGGACTCTAAGCATAGTTCAAGGAGAAGGTAGCTGTTACAGCACAAGAAGACCTGTTTAGCCCAAACAATCTTTTACCTTATTTCTAGGAAAAAAATGTATGAAAGGTGGACAAAAAAGCATATGTGGCTGAATTTCAAAACACATTTTTCTTGCTATATGTATCCATTGTAGGGTAAAAATAACTGTGCAGTAATGGAACACTTCCTTCTGCTAATTTACTATGATGCAGCCTCACTCAAAGAATATACAGTTAAAACTGGCTAATTAAAATGCAGCTAACTATAAAAAAAATACTTAGAGGACTCTTACTGCTGATCTGCATAACCATTTTTTATCTACTACTTTATTTGAAATTAATGCAAAGCTAGTAAAAGCAGCTGTGTTTTATGGTTTCCCCCTATAAATCTTAAAATGTGTAAGATGGTTAGATGTAATAACACCAGAAAAATAAAGATAATAGAGTGCACACTTTGGTTCCAGTGTGGCTTCAGCAAGGTTTTGTTTGGAGTGCCCAGCTGCGTATACAGACGCAGTGGAATTTGGTTTGTGAGGAACCTACAAAAATTACACAAATAACTAGCATTTTTTTAATGAATAATACACAGACATGCACCTGCTTCAGAGACTCCATAGATTAGTCTTGCAGCCAATAGAAAAGCCCCTTGGAATTCAATTACATGGCTGGAAAACAGAAAACAAAATCATGGCTATACTTTCAGAACTGATACTAGCAAAATGTTAACTAGTTCTTGGGCTGAGCTTTTCCTGAGGATTAGATTGTTTCAGTTTGTTTTACTTCCCTGTGGCTTATTGAAAATTTATATTATTCTATTCTATTCCTGCAGCTGGAGCCTCTCCCAGAAGATATTGTGCACCAAATCCCCAATATGAATGCAATAGCTTCTTTAAAAAAGACCACTGAAATTCAAAGTATGTTTCTCAGTTTGGGTTGGTGGGTTGGTGGGTTTGGGGTATTTTTTTTATTATTAATTAATGTCATAGACATTTAACTATTGTTTCAGAGAAAAGAGTGGGCAAATGTTTTATTTATAAACCAACATGCTGTGTCTAGTACATATATTTACATATGCTTTTATTTTTCTTTCTTTGACATCTCTTTGCTTCTGCTATGTATTTAGCTCTGATAAACTAACTCTCTGAAATTACTTAGAACTTTCTGATTCCTGAATATTCCTGAATCTTTCCATTCCAGAGCAGCTTGGTTGAATTAGGTGTTTGTCAGTGAGGGAGAGGAACAGACAGGTAAATTAGAGCTCTACCAAATAGTTTCTTCAGATTCTGTTTGTGGAGTCCTTTACAATTTACTCACTTTGAGGTGTATAGGAGCTTGAGATAAAGTGAAAAAGCTCAAAATGGGCACTGATGCATGGAACAATGCTAACAAATACATGATTTTATTCTGTTTCTGGTGCAGAAGGTACTTGATTGCTTCACTTGTGTGCCCTGACCCCAACCCTTTACTACCCAGATGCTTTAAGGCATTTGTTCTGGTCTTACTGAAAATTCTTCGCTTTGCCATCAGTTGCCTTAATTCAACTGAGCAGACTTCCCTTAAATTTCTAATCTTCTGCTCTTTGCCATTTTACCAAGGCAGTGGGAGCTTCCTGAGTTCTACTGTTTGCTGGTTTCTTAACAATAACAAATGGATAACAGATGTTTTGTTTCATGTTAGATGAATCATAAATAATTGGGATTCATCTGTATAAAATAAATGCAGTTTTTGAAAGTGACACCATGTATTTTCCACTGATCGTGCAGTAATTATCAATCTGATTTTAGCTGTAAAGTGACAATTAAAATTCATTGTAGGTATATTATTCATCCCTCATATCCTGTACTAACCCAGATAGGCAAATGCTCTAAGCAAATCAGCTGTATATGATAATTTCCAGCAAGTAATTTTTGCTGGGTGGTATGTCCTAGGGTAGCTCATGAGTTAGTATCTTCCTTAAAATTCCCTGATAATGATCCGGAAAGAATCAACAACTCAAAAAAAATCATGCATTATGTAAGATAGTGCGAATTTGCAAATGATAATAAGGACAGAAAGCTGCACCCAGGTCACAGATTTGAAAAAAGAATAAGCAATTCTGTTTGAAATAAGACATGTATTTAATAAAAATGTATCTGGGGGAAAAAAAAAAAGATTGAATTGAGAAAAAAAATAAACACTGGCTCCAGAAAGGCATAGTGTCTTACTAGAAATACACACCAGTGATGGCAGTTCAGAAAGGAGGAATGGATTTAGGAACAAATTCATAGTGCATCTAAAAACATAGTTAAAACATAGTTCAGAGCTCTGCAGAGTGGCTTAACTTTGCTTGTGCAGAACAAGCTTAGGTTTGAGCTGAGCTGGTACAGTCACAGCAGTCCAGTGGGCTGTTCTGAAACCTGTCGGGCTGCTCAGGGTTTGGAGTTTCTTATAAACAATATTCTGTCTTTTCTTGCAGCTATTACCTGAAAGGTTATGCATACGTCATTTTGTATGGAGAGAGGCCAAGTGTTAGGAATATGCTTGGGTGACAGAAGGGTGCATTGAGGAAGTTTAGTGCAGCTTTATGAATGATTCATATTTAGATGGAATTAAAAGAAGCAAGTCCATGTTGAATAGTTATGCAGAGTTATGCAGACTGAAAAACATCAGGCTGTGCACTAAGTAGCACTGTGAAAGACACTGAGAAAGCCTGATTTGTTTGGCTGATTGCTTGCGTGTATATTGAGTCTCTATTTCTGTGATCCAACTTTGATAATGAATATTAGGAACATTTTAGACAAAAAAAGTCCCTCTGTGTTTGCTGCAAAAAATTCAAGATGCAATGCTTACTTAGACAATGAGAGGAAACAACTTTTTCCTAACTAGAATGGAATTTGTTTAAATGTTTTGTTTGTGACAGTGATCCAAAGCTCCTTTGGAAATGTAATACACTTGGAAGTAGTAGTTCCCACACCCATGTAACATGCTATTCCTAAACAATCCTGTTCACTAGCTTGAATGCCACCTCTAAACTGTTTTTTTCGAGCAAGCCATGGTATGGCATGCCCAAATCTATTCTTGAAAGGCAATTACAAATGCCTGTAACAGTGACAGAAACAGTCACTTTTATTATTTCTTGGTAGTAATCAGTGCTCCCACAAATCTTTGAGGGAGACTTACGCCCATTTTCATGCCAAAATCCAAAGCATACCTAGAAGAGTGATTTGGTTTCATTGTTTGTTCTTGCAAGCCATGATTGCTCTTCAAGTTTTGTATGAATGAAACCAGCAGTATGTTTCATTCTTTCCCCTGAGCTCCACCAAGTTCTTCTCAATGAATGTAACAGGACTGGTAGAATTTCACATTCCAGTATAGCACAGTAGAAACGGCGTTTTCAGAGGTGTGAGCAGTTTGAGGCAGATGCTGTTTGAGCTCATTTAATTGTCAATCCACAGCATACCTAGGGTTTCTAACAAAGCTTCTTTGCAGCTGCATGCTGTGATTGCCTCTCCCTTCCACAAGACTTTGCCTTAAAATCTTGTGGTTGAGCACACATGCTAGCCCTGTATGTTTTGTGCTCAACATATAAATGTTGTTCTTTGCAAAAAGCAGCTTGCAAAGCTGTTCTGATTACCACAGGTGTTTGTAAGGTACAGCTTTCTGATTTTAAAGAAAAAACTACCATTGCTTTTTCACAAGCTTCAGAAATCCCACTTTGCATGAGGTACCCACTGCTACCTGGAAGCTATTCCTGTTTGGGACTGCTTTAAAATTTCCTCCCACAAACTAAACACCTTGCCATGCACTCCATTCTCCAAGACCCTCCACTGCAGCATAGATGCTGCCACCTGCTTCCTGGCCTGACTCTGCTCTCCCTTTTTATCGCTAAAGCCCCTCTTATAATACAATTCTCAATGTGGGGAAACGAGTAAAGTCACGCATCGCTTGGGAGTGAAGGGCAGTTAAATGGGCACAGAGAGCCCACTAATATGCTTGATTGGCCCTGAGTTTTAGTGTTACAAGAAAATCAGGATTCAGGGGGCAGCTGGTGTGTGAGCCTGTGTGTGAATGAATGAATGCAATGTAGCAATCCTCACTGATGCTGTTTTATTGTTGCTGCAGGAGAGCAACACAGTGGTAGCTGGGTACTAATATTTTATTTTATGAATAAGAGCCCTTGAAAACTCCAGCAGTGAACATGGGTTCATTTCTTTTATAGGCAAGAGGGGGTATTATTCCCATGCCAACAGATTTGATTTTCTTGCACATCTGTTTCTCTGACAAAAACCCCACCCACTCTGCTAACATTTAGCTCATAAATTATAGGGTTTGAATTGGGTGTATATTGCAAAGACTGACTTTTGCACATATGATCTGTGAGAACATTGTGGAATGCTCATATAACTTTTTTGTTTGTTTTTAGTGTATTTTTTAATGAATAGAGAATATGGTCTCTGAGCACAGTAATAATAGAGAATATTTTTGTCTTGTTTTTATAAAATTTGCCAGGCTCCAATCACTGAGCCTACTGTTATGTACATAACTTTTTAGCTGTGTCTTTCATGCTTCTGGAGCAAAGCCAACCTCCTAACACTTAATCTCAACTTTGTAGGATACTTAATACACTTTACATTTTATCCCCAGAAGGTCCCCGTTATTTAAAGATTCTGCTAACTACTCAAACGTGCACACTATTAGAGTTCAAAGAAACACACTGGCCATGCTCACTGGTTGTTCTTGCAGATTGACTTGGGCTTTCATCTTGCAGTGATGTTTTTGAATAAAGACATTTCAGGCTTTAATGACAACTGCTTTCTCACTGGAGGGAAAAGTTCATCTTTCGAAAAGCCTGAAACTGTGTTGAGAGCTGTGTTACCAAAGAGGGAGTTTTCAGCAGGCTTTGTGCAGCACAGGCAGCACCACTGCTGGCTTGGCCTCCCAGCTGTCAAAGCTTCCAGCTACCCTCCAGATAAGCACCTCAACTCAGCCCACTGCCCAGCTGCCAAAATTCTCCTTTTAGCCCTCAGAAAAGTCCCCTACTTGATCCCTCCTCTTTCACAGCTGTTGAAACCCTCCATCTAATTCCCAGATAAGTACCCTGATCCAACCTCTGCAGCAGCTGCTGGAAGCCCCTTGCTGAACACTGAATAAGCTCTGGTCCAGAGCTCCCAGCCTTCCCAAAGCTCCTACTTTCCAGGTGTCATCCACCTGGCAATTAGTGAGAGCTCAGTGGATTACTGGACTGTAGGAAATACATACCTAAATTCTTACTTGTTCACCTGGTTACTGCTAATCAATGTCTTTCTTAATAGCACTGCAGTAGCAGACCATTTTATATATTGCTGATGAGACACCTGCCAATTTTGTTTGCATTGCTTGAAAAGCTTCTTACTGTCTCTTCTGTTGCAGGCAGAAAGCTGAGAACACTCATGCTTTTAACCCACTGCTGTGTTTTTACACAGCAAACCAGAAAGCTCTATTCCTTATGATATCTGGCGGCTTTCCAGCAGCAGCCAGTTCATATATGAAAGTTTTAAATAAATTATTGTTCTAGTATACGCCCTGAGGTTGGAGGAGAAAGAACATCCAGGACTAACAAACCTGATTGTTCTGGCAACATCACTTCAGTCCGAGCTGGCATTTCTGACTTTTTTCCTTTTCAAGACAGTGCTGTGTGAGCACTTTGTAGAACAATGTGCATTTTCCTAGTCCTATTTGCTGTATATGCATCGACCGTCTGCCATGTCAGAGCTTCTAGGCATTAACCCTGCCCTGAACTCCCTTCACCTTGCATAGATAAAGCCAATAGCCTGTCTGACTATGTGTTCATTTGTCTGTGTGTTACTCCTCCAGTTTATTACCTTCTGGGGAAGGGTGTGACACAGCCCTTGGAATGAAAGCACTTTCCAACTTGGCATTCTTAGGTTCAGAAATATACCTCTTCACTGCAGTCTGAAATTTCAACTGTACTGCTTACACCACAGTGATTTTAAATTATAATCACTCAGTGTTGAACTAAGTGATTACTATGCTTGTACCACCATGCTAGCTAAAATTCCCATAAATTATTATGTGTGTTTTCCTTAGGCAAGTACTGGAAGTCAGTGGAGCCATACTCTGTGCCAGTGGATTGTGCTCTGGCTGAGTCTCAGAAACGAGAGAGGGAGGAGACAGAAACTGTGTCTGCTATGGCCTCTCTTTCAGTGGATGTTGAGCAGTGTATGCCTCAGGAAGGCAGCAGGTAAGCATATGCAATTATTGTAGAGAGCAAGGCTTTTGCTCCAGTCAAGTGAGATAAAGAAGACAGCTAGACTAAGGGGTGTTTCAAAATTATCTGCTAACTGAGGTAGCTGGAATTTTTCATCCTTGGATTTGAATTCTTTCACTTGACGATTCAAAGCAGAGGTATTCTATGCTAGCAGCTATTTTTTTGGTGTGTGTAATGCTTTACTAAGGTTCATGATTAGTACAAGAACCTTGCTTTCTGCCCATGTCTAATGCTTTCTAGTACATAAAAAGTGCAATATCCATATGAGGAAAATAGACATGATCAAGTGTAATCGACCATATTCTTCTCATTGGAAGTTATTCAAACCTGGTTTAGTTTTAATTTTCTAGGAAGGCATTTAACACATAGTCAGATAAATTTAATAAGGATGGACTTAAATCATTATTAAATGATATTAGACAGGCATTAAAAGTTACTTCCCTGGAAGCAATGGAATGGTGCCAGTATAAAACTTAAAGCAGTCCTGACCAGGACCAGGGCCAACATTTTCTGTGTACCAAGATGAAGGTACACCAGCAAAGAATGAGAACACTGTTTTTTGCAGCTTGTCAGCTGGTTTTTACATTAATGAAGATTGCTTTCAATTTCACAAATTGAGAAAATGATACAGTAACTGCTTCTGTGTTTCTTGCCAATTAGAGATTAAAAAAATTGATAGCCACTGAATACTTCATCTATAAAACAGTATTTCTTCAAAGAGTTGTTAGGAATCAGAAAAGCCACTGCAGAAGTTCTTGGAGTTTCCTATTTACTTGTTTTGAGGATAAACTTTCCTGGTCTTCACGAGTAGAGGAGGGACCCAAAATGCAGTGGAACCATTCAGTTTCCGTCACACAGAGAAAATGGGGGAGGGAGGAGGAAAGGAGAAAAAAGCCTTATAAGGAGACTCATCAGCTCCCTGCAGGCTGCGGAGCAGAGCTGTGTAACAGCAGGAGAGAAAGGAGGAAGCTGTGGGTAGGCACGGTGGTGGTGGGAGGGGAGCCAGAAGGATCCATGGCTCCTACATCGTGATAACTACTTGTTTGATTCAGTTCTTGCCTCCCACGTCGGCTTTTTTAATCGGAACTGAACCCATAGGCATCCAAGGAAATAGCACAGTGCCAAAAGCTATGGATCCGTTTGGGAGTGAACGTCTCTCGCAACAGTGGGAGCGCTTATCTGTCAATGAGTTGACAGACATGGCACAAAGGGATGCACAGAGAGCAGAGCTAGCTAATAAAGTTCACAGTATTTACATAATTACCTTTCCGATTGTAATCGTATTTTAATATGCTATGGATATTGTTGTGCAAGTATTATTGCAAACAAATCTATAAAAGCTCAGGGAAGAATCCATGACGAACAGGAGACGTATTTTAGATTTGTGAGAGTGCTAATCAGTGCTCAGCTAAGGACTAATGTAAGGTTTGTCATGTAAATTTGTGACAGTTACAAGACACTTCTGCTAGCCGGGGGACAGAAAGGTGCCTGCTCATGTGTGCATAGCTCTGAAATATAAAGAATTTCAGCTAAAGTGTTGGAACTAATGTAGTCAAACAAAGCAAAGCCTTAAATTGTCTGAAAGAGGGTGTGGTTAATTTTGTGTATTTTTACATTGCTCAGAATAACCAAGAATTGTATTTGTTATGTGCCTCCACTCACTTGAAACTACAGCTATTGAGAGCAACTGCTGGTCCTACATAATTTGAACAAAATAAGCCTTTGACTAATGCTGCACTGAATTATTGTATTTATTACCTACCTACTGATAACCTGTGACAGTTTCCACCCATTCTGAAAACAGAGTTTCAGGGCAGAGCTGAGAGAAATGGAAAAAAACGGATGTGCTGAAATGTACACAAGTGGAATTCATGTGGCTGCCAGATTCATTACACTTCATCAGTTCCGAACTCTTCTAGGGATGAATCTGTCGTGATGAATTGTTGTGTGGAAAAATGGCTTCATTTGAAATATCTTCTGTGGTGCTGCAGAGATTTTTCAGCAGCACAAAAAACCCCTTATGCACGCATGCGTTCCTAAGTCTTGTTTCTACATTCGTAACCCACAAAGAAGTCACCCAAAGCCAGATTGCCATCAGAGAGCAACAGGACAACGTAAGTGCTGTCCCACTGGGCCAAAATTGATAGTTAGGTTTTCTGGGGCTTCAGGACATCATTCTCTTTGTTTTCTTCCTGCTGAATGTAAGGAGGAATATGAAATCAAAAATGGCCACCCTGAAAGTCTGATTTTGAGCGTGCTCTGACCTGTGGGGAGAGCTGAGAAGACCTGGCTGCACTTTCAGCATGAATGAAAGTCCAGCACGGGATCATAAATCCAGAGACTGATTTGACATTGCACACTCTGGTATCATGCCAGTGTAATTTCATTCATTTCACAAAAACATGCTGTTCATTTCATAGGCACATAGCAACACAAACTGCAGTAATGTAGTGATGAGTCCAACTTTGCTTTTTCACATTTCTTATGTTTATTGTAATTAAGGACCAAGTATGCAATGCTCCTTCTCCAGTCCCTTACTGTGGCAAATGACAGGGCTTGCAGGGACATGAGGAGTTGCCAGGGCTCTCGAGCCCGCTTCATAAGGCCACTGTAGATGCGCCCCTTCTCCCCCCATTGTCAGTGGGGGACAGCTTCTGAAGACCTGTTGCAAGCCTTTGCACTGAGTGTTTGTTTGGGAAAGTTGGTTGTGACATGTAGGGTGGGATCAGGGGAGAAAGTGCCATGGCTGACAGGGAAGCCTGAAGTGTTCCTTCATTATGCCAGGAGCTGATTTACTTTCTCTTCATTCCCACCACGGTCAGCCAGGCTGATAATTTTGGCCTGCACCTCTAATGCTGTTTCGCTGAACTGATGGTAGAGATCCTGTTGACTTCAGCTTTGGATGGTCAGGCCCCCAGATGAAGAAAGCGGCAGCAAGAGTCTCTTTGCGGGAAACTCTTGCCAGTTATGTTGGAGGATATAGTGGTGTTTGGAGTGAGATGACTCACTTCAAACTCAGATTTTGGGTAAAGCAGCTCTTTTCCTGGCCAACTCGTATCTGACTCATTTACCACTGATGAATAAAGGATAAAATGCTCCTGGCTAAGGCCCATCTTAAGTATTTCTCTTTCTTTCTTTTCTCTTTCTTTCTTTTCTTCAAGTGACAGTGCCGATTATTTTTTTATTTTATTTTCTCTGGCAGGCTAAATGAAGAAAACTGCAAAAAACTGCTATGCCTTTGGTGTTTTATTTTACCAAAGCACAACTCTACATTTTAAGATCCAATTGAAACTTGATTATAGAGTTCAGAAGAGAACAGATGTACAAAAAAGTTTGTGGATAAGAAAGAAAACATGGATGATGCTAACACAGATTTAAATACAGATGCAATTAAAGGAACAAGCATGCCCTATAAAACATTTCTAACCACCATAACTTTTGTGTGTCAATAACTGCTTATTCCCTATGTGAGATATAGATTTAGCTGATTAAAATTTTGCTTTGGCCAGACATCCATTTCAGAAATCATGCTATGAAAATATTCAGTACAGTGATGTCCCTGACACATTGGAGCTTCTGTGTGTTTCTTCTTAAAATGGAAAAATAAAAGGGTGTGGAGGGAGATTTCTTGCACTTACTGCTTTTAAAGCAAACAGTAAATCTTGAGAATGACATTTATCAGAATTTGACTTTATGGCCCTCATTCATCTGAGCATAGATTTTACTCAAATGGAAATGAAAACAAGGGGTAATTTTTAGATATTACTCTTAGTGTCACAGAGCTACCAGTTGCAGTTTTGGCCACATTGCATTATATTACATACATTATATTATATACTAGAGCACCTGGTTGGATCATGGGGTACAGCTAGCCACCATCTAGGGTCACTTGCTGTGTTTATGTACCAACTCATAAAGCTTCACTTAGCATTTCACTATCTGGGTATCCACCTCAGCCTTGTTGAGTGACCTGCACCTACCTATCTGGCCATACCCCACAGGACCTGCAATCACAGCCAGGCTCAGGAGATGAAGAACAGCTTCCCTAGGTCAGGCTGCAGCCTTACCTTGCCCACTTTCCTCTCATGCACCAGTGGTGGGTACATAAGGAAGAGAACGAGGAGCAGAGAGGTCGGAGAGCCACCCTTGCCCTGGTGAGTTGGTAGATCTCAACAGCTGTTTCTGACCCATCCTGTGTAAAAGCCTCCAGGATACCTACCCAGGCATAAACTTTTCAAAGCTTTTTTTTGAACCAACTTACACCTTTGGTGCTGAGGTAGTGAATCCCACAGCCTCATCAGGCTTTGCAGTTCTTTTTCTTTGCTCTAAACTTATTAACCGATAAATTCACAGGGGAACTGCTAGTTCTTGAATTGTGAGAAATAAAAGCAGCTCTTTCCTTACTCATAGTCCCTAGCTTATTTCTGATTTTAAAGTCTTCAGCTGTCTCAAGACTCTATTCCTCCTGGTATGAAGATAATTTCTTACCTCTGATGATCCTGCCCCTCTCTGTGCCTTTTGTAGTTCTCTTTGAGACAGAGTAAGAACTGCATGCAGGACTCCAGGTATTGGGCACACGATAGATTTACACAGTAGCTTAATGTTGGGATTTTTTTCTTGTTTCTGTTCCTCTCTGCTCTTCTACCATTAACTCCAAGCTCTCAGTCGTAGCCACCACTGTGTATAAATAGTTAAAGCTGTCCTCCCTCCTGTTTTGTGTACTGTGTGTTAGTATGTGTTTGTTTACCTTTTCCACTCAGAAATGGTGTTATGGGCTTTAGAACTGACTAGTACTGGTAATTGGCATCATCAACAAACATTATCACCTGAATCTATTGATAGTCTGGTAAGTCTTCTTGAGGTGCTCTGGAGAATCCCTCTATGGTGAAAATCACCAATATTAGTATCCGTTTCCTACTTTTGATGGATAGTTAAGCTGTGAGAGGACCTTCTCTCATAACCTAGGTTCCTCAAAACATTTGGATAAAATTCTTGGAAGACTTTCTTTGCACAGGGATATCACTTGATCCCTCTGCCTTCATTTCCTTCAGAAACTTTTTTGTAAGGCTTGCTTTCTCTGTAAGTGTTAAGACATAACTCTTGCCCAAATTACTATTACCTAAATGCCTTCTAATTCTATCACTGATTATAACTGCTTTCAATTTCCCCATACAGGTTTACTGTATCTCCTGAAGCTTTCAGAAGGGGAATTGCATTTCTTAGCTTCTCTATCTCTTGCATGGATGATGGGTTAAGCAGTAGAACATGCTCAATAATTATTTCTTCAGCAACATTGTAATTGCATTCCCCTAGAACTCAGTGGACAAATATCATCTGCTCTTAACAATTTGACAATATTTAATATATCACTTTGTTCTAATGCTGATTCAGTTTAAGATAGTTCATCTGCAAATAATAAAATCTCCCTGACACTTCTGTAGTGAACACAGATATAAATAGCTCATTTTGCTTTTGCTGACTACCTTCCTTGATGCTCCTTTTATGCTTTGATCATTTCTTCTGATGTTTTTTTGAAAGATCTTTTTATTATTAATTTTTATGCCTTTAACATGTTGCTCTTCAGGGTTCCCTTTGGCCTGCCTCATTAAGGGTTTACCTTTAACTTGCCAGAGTTTATAGTTTATTTCATTTGCCTTATTTGGACATTGCTTCCTCTTTTGAGAGTATACATGTAGTTACCTTATTCTGCTCTTAAACTATGATGGTTTTTACTTTTAGTTCCTCTTTCTTTGATCCATACAAAGTCCACTTTTACTAGAGTATACACTTACCCAGGATCTCTTATATGATGTCTTTAGACACTCTCCGAATCATCTCCATGGTATAGAAATGTACCTCTTTTTCCCCAGCTCTCTGCTACCAGAGGATCACTTTTCAATTACAATCATCTTCCCTGAGACAGCTGAGTTAAATTAGGAACAGATTATGGCATAAAACAGCCATACCATGCCAGAAAATCTGTCTTTTGTTCGGCAGTTTCTGTGACATGGAAGCATACCTTGAATTTTTATTTTTATGTGTGTGATGATGTACCTATGAGGAATCTCTGTAATTCTGATTTAAAAAATAAGGTAAGAGAAAAATTTACTTTTTTGGATGATGTACAGGGTTTATCTATAGTCTTAAATATTAACTTTTGTAAAGTGTAGATATGGACTATTTTAAATAATATTCTCATAAATAATATGGATGCCATTTCTTCATAACTGCCACAAAAAAATACTTAAGATGTCACGTGCTTTGCCAGATTTTATGCATATGGTAGGATTTTTGCCTCATCTATTTCTTTGGGTTTAAGGTTTAAATAGAATCATTTTGTTTAGTATTAACTGCAAGAGACTATTTCATTCTGCTATAGTGTGAATTGCACATATAGAGAACTATAGGTGAGCACTCTTTCCAGTACACCAAAATAAAAAGAGCAAGTGCAGGAGGGCTCTGCTCCTAGGAATTTGCAGTTTGAACGAGCCACCGTGAAGCCTTAATGAAAAATCACAGTTGTGGTTCTACCATCATTACAGTCCCAATCGGTGTCTTTCTGAATCTGCTGACTGCATGGGATCAGTCTAGATCAGACCTGAGCTCACAGCTGCACCTCTGAGGAACTGGTCAGAGCATACAATATGGGATGGGGTTTTTTTGCCTGTTTTATGTTTTTATGCCAGCTTCTTGTCAGCTACAGGAAGACTGACTGAACTGATGTAACTAACAGTGACATAACTGAAGTAACATAAATTTGGCCTGTCAGATTCTGCCCCCTCAGTTCTTTTTTTTGAGAACTTTTAGATTTCAGCAGAATGGGTATATATTGATTCACCACTCGGTGTTATGGGACTACAGTGTCTTTCTCTCTGTACTAAGTGACCTAAAACTTTACTGGCTCTCACTCAAAACTCTGGCCTAAGCTGTTATCCCATAAAAATGTATGGGTTTAATGATAAGCCATTGGATAGATCCAGTGACTTCTCTGACACTAATAAAACAAAGTTAAAGCATACACATAAATCTTCAGAAGGAGACTGGAGAAGGCTGTGAGAGTACCCACGCTGAGAAACAACAGCTGGATTCACCAGGGCACCTTAACCTCCTCTCCTTTTCCAAAAAGGACCTTGCATCTGGCACTTGCATATAAAAATTTCTATTGGTGCTTAGGCTCTGGCTGATGCAGAATATTGGCATATTGTTGGAAGATATTGGAATATATTAGAATAGAGCACTCATGGCCAGTCCTGGCACTCAGAAGCACCCTTATCACTGAAAAATTGCCCAGGACTAAAAACCCTGAATAAGATAATTTCTCAATTGTACTATGGTCATGAGAATGTCAGTCCCAGAAGCCAAAGACATGGGAACAGACTGTTGCACGTACTGCTTCTCTATATCCTTAAACTCCCACTTCCAGAGGTTTTCCAGAGTTCCACTCCTGCCTACTCTGCCAATCTCCAGTTGAAATCTATAGACAACTATTTCTTCCCATTTTCTTACTCACAACAGAACCTAAAAACTGAACTCTTATCTGCTTCCAAATTATCCTCTTTCCAGACAGCCCCATAAGGTCCTGGATGTTTAACAAGGGTTTTTTGCACTTTTGTGTTATGCCAGAGGACATGCAGGTCTTCCAAAAGTGGCTGGAGAAAGTGGAAGCCTGTGGTCAGCACAACAGCAACATACACCATCAGTGAGAATTCCCCACATGGTGCATGATCCTTTATCACACCTGAAGACATCAGCAGCAGGCTGGGCTCCAGCCCATGCTGGTTGCCACTGTACAATCTCTGCTGTAAGCCAGAGCAATGCAAGAGGGGAAAAAGAGGGAGTGCAAGAGGGTTTCACCTCGCTCAGCAATGAGGGAGCTGCAGTGGTTACTGTACATAGGAAACATTCTCCACCATGTGGTGAGGAACAAAAGATTTGAGATTTATAGGTTAATGATCTTTTAGGGTCAATAATCCTTTGGAAAGTGATTAGTCTGAAAAACATCTTCTTTTTCATATATCATTCATCTGACATGTTTTTCAACATACTAGCTGTGATCATTCCAAATCATAAAGGAATAACGTGCATAAAATCATTTATAGACACGCTGCTGAATTTTTCATTGGGAAAGACTTTAATAAACTCCAGATTCATTTAAAAATTCTCTGGCTTCCTTGCTGAATAAACTAGCAAAGCCCATGCAAGCCCCCATTAATTACTTTTTTTTCCATGGGATCTCATGAGTTTGTACTTTCTGAGGGATGTTTTACTGAAGCCAGTTATACTGGCTTATAAAATTTAAATGGTAAACATCCCATTTATTAATTTGCATTTACTTTTTGCTCTCCCCTCATTTCAGAATTGCTTGTAGTAACTATTTTTAAGGTCTTAAGCTCATTTGTCATATGGTATTCTGCCAAACTGAGGTGAAAAATGGTTTATGTCCAATTTCTTATGCCCTTCAATGGTGAGGTCTCACTGTAATCTCAGAAGCTTCCCATTTTATAATCGCCAGCATAATCCTCAGGTGCAGTAGCTTGTCAGATACAAAGAATTATGACATTTTATGCCAGCTCAGCATATGTCCCCGCTGTTTTTTTACTGGATGTTTTAAGGAGCTCATCGTGCCTAAGCTAAATATTTCCCAGAGGCTTTCAAATAAAAATTATACATATAATCTGATTTGATATTATTAATAAATACCTTCTCTATGACAGTGATCTGCTAATTGAGTTCAGAATTTTGTCTCAGAAGTTGCAGGCAGGCAGGCAGGCAACACATTTGTGAAAGCACAGAATCAAAAATCAGAGGACTGAAGAACCCCAGAAGAAACACTGCTAACTACTTGGCTACTAGTAGCCAATAGTAACTATTCTGCTTTAATGGTAAGGGCCTACTTGAAAAAATAAATGCAAATATTTTTAGTTGCAAAAGCTTGTAAAATGAAAGTATCGCAGCTATTTTTTTCATGAAATTATTTGCCTCTGTTGACACAAAGCATGTACATTTCTGGACAAAAAGTTATAAAATATTCTGACATATTTTAATATAAACAGGAACATTTTCAGTGATTGCTTGGATCTAAAATGTTTTTCCACTTGACATTTGTTTATACGTCCTAGGAAAGAAACTCTATTTATGGATAACTGAATAACACAAATAAACATCAGAGAGAGCTGAAAAATCAGCTTTGATTATGCATGAAAATCTACAATGTCATTGTGTACTCTTGTGCTGTATTCTGATTGCCTGTTTATTTTTACAGAGCTGCTGGCGAGCCCATGGAAGAAGAGCCAGCCTTGTGAAGTGCCAAGTCCTCCCTGATATTTCCTGTGGGTGACATCATTGTGTATCCCCCCAAAGCACCCTCAGACATGTCTTGTCTGCTGCTTGGGTGGCACAGATCAGATGGAACATAAACACTGGGCACAAAACTCTGAATAGCAGCTTCACTTGTTCTTTGGATGGACTTGAAAGGGCCCTAAAGATTCCTTAAATGTAACCACTGCAATTCTAGAGTTACAGTAAAACGGGCTCGGGAGAAAGAGCCTAGAGCATGCTTTTTATATGCTGTTTGACCCACTCACCAACATAAATTGTGAAATAGAGTATTACAAAATTCTACATGGTAGATTATAGATACGAGAATTGCAACAGCCAGCAAAATATTCGGTAAACTCTATGAATCACTTTCTGACACTTTTTACTGGGTAATTTTTTTCATACTGTGTTAAATTGTTAATACAATTTGTTTTCCTTGCTCTGTGTAATGAAAAAAACAAAACAAAACAAAAACCCCAGCACTTTTCTTCCACATGCCATTTTTTAACCCCCTGTAATGAGTTCTTAGCTGAATAAGTGAAAGGTGTGTAAATTACGATGAGGGATTTTAGCTAAAGAGAAAGCACTTCTTATTGTACTATAACCCCCCCGAAGTACTGTGCTTGGTGGTGCTTTATTTTCTCTTCCCTTTTCCCAGCCATCCCTCCTCATTTCACATAATCTTTTCCATCATAAAAACACATTCACAACTCTCTAAAATGAGCTATCTTCTGCCTTTAAAAAAAAGTTCTGTACCCTCCGTAGTTGACAGTAGCTCTCACCATATGTGCAGCAGAGATCAACTAGTCTCTGAAAAATGGATGGCTTTTCAAATGTGTTTTTAGTTTGTTCTGAAACGTTCCTGCGTCCTGACTCTAAGAGTAGCGATCTTCAGTAACTGCGTGCAGCAAATCTGAAGCTCAGGTGTTTCTATGGAGGTTGTGCTAGGGGTGTTTTTTACAGGTCGTCATGTGAATACAAACCGATTCTTTTATGTAGTCCTGCACCAAGAGAACTGATGTTGCTTAAGAAGCTTCAAAGGGTTTAGGCTTTAGTTTAGATCCCCAAAGTTCAGCAAGATCTCCCTGCAATGTGACTTTAGATGTTTAATTCCATGTCTGAGAACGTAACATAGAGTTGTGCCTTTAGCTGATAATGAACGCTTAAACTGTTACACGTGTTGCCTTACCATCCGAGAAAGAGATAGGGCATGTATGTAAGACAACTTCAAATGAACAAAACTCTCCTACAGCAACTTTTATTTTGTTTACAACTTTCTCACCTAATGAACCCTGGGAGATACCTTGAAGTATTCAACTTGGAGTATTTGATAGCTCGCTCAGCTTTTAAAAGCAAGTGATGTTCATTTTTATATATTTTCTAAACTCAAAAGATATATTAAAGCCATAAGTGAAGACTGTCATGCTTTTTATTCTGAAATCTGAAAGGAACCTTAATTAAAACAAGATTTTGGGGAAGGCCATGATATGAAAGATATGGAACAATATGGTTTCAGTTATAAGCAGACTCAAACCTGTAAATCAAAGATGAAAGATTTCACTCAAATAGAATTATATAATTCTCTTTTGTTATGCAGTCAGACTATATCTTTCATGCATTTGGGTTTGTTTATGATTAGCATTTTAATTTTAAAGACTTTTATTACTTATACAAAAGCTCTCTGCTACAAGTTAGAAATCTGAGGCATGCTTTGAAAAGGAAAATCTAAAAAAGGAATGTCATTTCCTATAATGTGAAGTAAACTTTTATTCTGAAAGGCTTACTCTAAAATGGATGCATGCCCCTCGGAAAGTGAAATAAAATTCTACCCCCCATTTACAAGCCAAAATCGTGCTCATTTTAGTAATGCAAAGAGTCCCAGCAGGCTAAATTAACTCCTGGTGTAAGCCACCATGCCTGACTTTGGGCTGTTCTGAAAGGGTTGTTCACATGACTAAAGGAATCAGGAGTTCATCCTGCATTTTCAGCAGACTTGTGATGGCAATCTTGCCATTTACTGCAATTTTCTTGTGGTCATCAAAGAAATCTCCCTTCAAGGAAACCAAGTACCATAGCTGATGAGTTGGGCAATTTGTAGAGCTTTCCACATTTTGAAATAATGGCTGCAAATTTTTAATTGACTGTATAGTAAGATCATTTTAAAATTAACCCCACAAATGCACAATCTGCTTGTGTCCTTAGCTTGCATGAAAACGGGTATGAATTGCAGCCTGAAATGTGAGTTACAAACTTTACCAATTAAAGTCTATATTCTGGGGTGGAAATCAGCTAAAGCTGTCCTTTGTAGCTGGAAATGCTTTTAAAATGTCAGAATAATTTGAATTAAACCACATTATAAATTCACACTTACACATTTGAACAGGCGTACTCCCAAACAGACATCTAGACATGCTATTGGTTAAAGTTAAGATGATTTGGATAAGCAAATGTGCAAATAAACTGCACACACATTGTGTCCAGAACTCTGTTCTCACTGAAGTCAATAGCAAAATCCTCTTTGATTTCAATGGGAGATGGATCAAGCCATGCTTTTTTTTTTTTCCTTTAAGTCCAGAACACCATTACTTTTTGATTATGTCATTACAAGGCACCGTACAGCCCTCTGGGAAATGATGGAGGCTTATGGTGAATATCAACACTTCCTTCAAAGCAGACCTGGGCTTTCTGAGAGGGCAGTTTCACTTGCTGCTGTTTTCTTCTCACAGTATTTTTTTATTACCATCAATAGCTCCCCATGGATTGCAGTTAAAATATCTCCCAGCAATTTTAGACATACTTTGAGGGAAATATTCACATAGACACTCTTAAAAATGCCCAGTTTTAGCTGGATTCAACAACAAATTCCAAGAATTTCAGAAAGATGCATGAATTGCATGTTTCTCCCTTTCTAATGTCCAAATTCGGAGGCTTAGGACTTGTTTTTGAAGAGATATCACAGTCTCATGTCTCCCACGGACCTCAGCTTAGGCTAGGGAGATTGACACCTCTGAAAATTAAGTTCCAGATATTTCAAGCTGGCTGCCAAAATATCTACATCTGAGCTTAGGTTACTTCTAACAATGAGCTGAAATGCATAAATGAGATGGGGTAAATGGTGGTGCCTGTGTGTGATTCCGTGGAGAAGGTGAAGCTAAAGGGGTGGCAGAGGGCCCTTGGAGCCAGGTGACCCTCCGCCTGGTGCTGGTGGCACGGGGGGCTGCAAGCGGGCGGGAGGACGGATGTCCTGCAGCGCGGCCACCCCAGGCTGCCACTACCATTAGCAGCAAATCTTTCCCTCACAGGGAAAACATGCAGGAACTGGCATTCTGCCTCTGGATCAAGGTGTCCTTAAGCCACCAACCTGCAGAATGAGAGATGCCTCAGCAGCAAGTACCACTAACATGCTTGCTCCAGTTCACATTCTTCCCTAGTGTTAGGGAAGGAAACACTAAACTCAGTAGGTCTTTTCTTGTATTCTTAGTTCATAAAATACTTCTCTTGTATTCTTAGGTCCTTAAATTCATAGTAAAAACTGAACATTAAAAAGACATATGACTCAGGATGTCAAGAAAAATAATTATTTTTATCGAGCTTAATGCTTTTACTTCAGCTGGAGTGGGAACAATGATGAAGGGTAAATCTCAGAACTGCTAAAACCTAAGACTCTCTTGCACATCATTTTTAGACTCTGTATGGAGGAATTCTATATGTGCTTATTTGGCTTCAATGTAATCTGCAGCAATTAAGTGCTTGATTATATGATACTTTTTCAGGCAAAATTCCTAGCGAGCAATCAAAGTTCATGGGAATTTTGCCAGTGTAAAGATGACAGAATTAGTTCCTTTTTTAATTATGTACCTTCCTAATTTTACTTTCAGTAAAAAAGAAGTAACTAACTCCAGGCAAGTGAATCTGAGGAAAATAAAATCATTAAGCTATCTTAAATAAACATCATAAAAGAAAAAGAAAATATAAACAGTTATAAACTGTTATGCAAACAAAGATGACTATTTCTTTACTTTGCAAAAAAAGTCAACAACTTGCTGCCAGCTGAATGGAAGTGGCAAAATTAATCCCTCTCTAGAGTATGTGGTATTTGAGTTGGTGTCTTATCTAAGTGCAGCCTCCCTAAAAAGCTGGGAGTCATAACCGGAGATGAAATATTAGAAAGGTTTTGCTGCAGCCAACACCAGTCCTGCAGAGAACAAGAATGTAGAGACTGACTAATTTGTGTAGACAGACAGCAGGACACTTTCAGGGCAATGTGTCTGGGACGAAGAATTAGAGGGAACTTTTCCAAAGGCACTGATATCTGTGAGGCAACTAACTTCTGGTAGCTTGCAGGGGCAAGGAGGTGCTCCATGAGCATTTGTTCTTTGGGAAATGCCCCCTCTGTCCCACAAGCACGCCCACACGCATGCAGACATGAACCTCACTGTACAATTTTTTGTCCTAAGCAGCAGCAGCCAGGTGTGCTGCCCTGACCTGTACTCTGTGCATTTGCCTGAGAAGCTATCAGCCCCCAGTAGACACTTCATAGCATGACTGATAGGGGAGATTTTTGTAAGATTTTTTTTTTTTCCAATAGTGGTATTTCCAGAAGTGTAGCAGTGCATGGTTGTTTTATTTTAAAAGGTCACAGTAGAGCTTTGTGAGCCATTGTATTTTTTTGTTTGTTTTTACAGTCTCCATATGGAAGTAAAACAGAATAAGTACATGGGGGAGAACCTGCTGGGAAAGAATTTCTCTTAAATCAAGCTTCTGCTACCTGCTTTTCATCCTGGATTTGGAGGAGTTTGGGTTCTTAATTATCATTTAAGCTTTCACTTTGTCATGTCACTTACTTTGGGTTTTTTTACCTATAATTGAATTTACCCTCGTAGCACATAGAAAACCACCAAAAAAAGTCTGTCTTTTCTGACAGATGCCCCTGCCCTTGGTGTGGGAATGAGAATAGCTTATCTTTGTCACTTCTAGCAGCAATTAAATGCTTCATTTTTGTGACAGATCCAAACTGGAGTGGTATTTTATGAGTACGCTTTAGCTGGCTGTCTGCTGATTGTTAAAAAAAGAAATTGTGAAACTTGCATTCCTCTCTAACCTCAAAAGGGACCCATTTTGATTTTAACAATGTAAAATTTTCACTTGATCCAAAAGGTTTTTGTCCCATGACATCTTGTTACTAGTTCAGTTTTAGTCTCTAGCAAATAACACACCACAGAGGGTGAAGACCAAAAAGGACATTGCAGCAACTATTAATTATATCTCTTCTGCACAATCCTTCATCCTGCTCTAGTGCCATGCTCTGTGGTTCAGCATATTAGAACAGTTTATAGCAAAATATAAATTGTTCTGCACCATCAAAGATACTACTATTTGGATGTTAATTAGCACACTGTGAGTTGGGCTGTAATTTATAAGGAAGGCATGCTCCTAAATGGATGGTCTAAAGGCAAGTGACTCATGAAACCAGTGGCACTGGTACTATGCAGTGAGAGTGATTCTATGCTATGATATCCACACATTATCCCCTTCCTGATGGTACTCCTGCCTGGCCAGAGGCATATTTGCAATAGCAGAGCCATAGGGTGCCCTGACTCGAAGACCACTGAAATCCCTTCTCTAACAGGCTTTGGGTAAGATCTGGGAGGCAGCTAGAGAAGAAACCTTAACTTTGCACTCAGCCACACACAAACTGTAAAAAAAGTGCAGATACAGAACTGAACTTGGCCACACACCCCTGTTCCTGATGTGAAGTGCCAGTTCTGCTTCCAGAAAAGTCTGTCTGAAAGAGCACTGACAGCAGTGGATATATTCTATTAGCTTCAGGAGGGTGTATACATCATGTGTTATGAGAACAGGCTCATACTCATGTCTCTTGCTGCTTAGTTTACTGCTATTTTGAAATTTCTTGATTGGCTTAATATTCCAAGTTAGGATGCAGTAGAAAAGCATAAAGCAATACCTGGTGAAGTCATAACTAAAGCCTTCAAAGCAAACTTATTGCCATGGGTTTTTACAACACTGACTTTTTGGTCTAGGGATGCATAGCTGAAATGTCTATTTTTTTTCTTGGGAAATTGATGTTGCTATCTGTTTCTATGATAAAAAACAGTCCTTTTGCTCAGAGCACTAAAAGTTTATCTGTAATTCCTTTCCAGGCAGATCAGATTCTAAGGGATAAAGCATCAGTGGGACTGACCCAAGGGCAATGTTTTTAAAGGTCAATAGTAATATTTCCATAAGAGTAAGAGGAACCATTGTTATTATTCCTGATACATTTTTGTATCTGAAAGCATCCAATGAGTAATGTTAAGTACTATTGTGCTCCAAAACTTTGTTGATTATAGATATATGAGCATAGGATTGGCGTGAAATAGCCTTCAACCAAGTTGTTAAAATCCCTTTTGTTTTGTGTTTTGTATAATTCTTTGGCTATAGTCTTGTCCTAGTGTTAATAAAAGCTATTTGAAGTAAGCTTGTTCGTTACACTGAGCTTTTTTTTTTCGCATGGTTTTGCTTTTTTTTTAATCAGTGCTAAAAAGAAGTGGAGCTTTGAACATGCCACCCTGGTTGGATCATAGGAATCTGACTGTTAAAATATAAAGGGCGGAGCGTGGTGAAGCTGGAGTGCATAAAAAAGGAACCACAAATGTTAATGTAAAAGTAATGTTACATAGCAGGCTAAAACGCACACAAAGCAGAGCATTGCAGAGCTCCGGCTTTAACACCAAGCTCATATTCTATAGTTCCTTTGGCTCATTGTCCTGAGGTATTGCAGAACACATAATTCTCCTCCCAGTGAAACAATTTAAATAGTACATGCGCTGTTTTGAAAGCTGTAAGGCCCCTACTTTGTGGGAGGTGGGGAATATCCAGCACACTGCAGCAATACTCTGGACCATGGTATCGCGCCAGCCCTGCTGCTGTAAAACTTGGAGTTGTTACGCTGATACAACAAACCTGTTTTGAGAAAGGCACTCCACAAAAGCTGGGGAGTGCAGAAGAAGCGTGTTTGCTGCGAGCGGACTTTGATCACTTGCACATCGTCAAAAGTAGCTCACAGATTCAGGCCTCTGAAATTGCTCCTGTGTATGGAGCTTCATGCACCTAAACTTGAAAGCTGAGCCAGCAGAAGGGTAGCTGGGAAGTACAGGCACTTGATTTGCACGTGCAAATCCCTACCTCCTGGCATCTATCCAGAGCTGCTCCAGAGGTGGATTAAAACCCAAATGAAGCAAACCAGCATCCTATAATTTTAGCTTTATTTCATTCTTCAGAAGAACACATCTTTTTCCTTTCTGGGGAAAAGGACCCCAGACCCAGAAAACCATAGCTCCATTCCAATCAATAAAATATTGTTTGAAAATTTGGACATGTAACATGTAATTTCCTTGGCGTATTTCAAAGAAGTTCCATGCCCAGAGGAGCTTAATCTATCCAGTCTATCTATCTGCTTCTCTGCTTTGCTTGTTTCCTGTGATTCCATTGTGATAAATTGCAGAGCCCTGTGATAAATTGCATTCATCATCTCTTTCTGGCTGCCTCACCTGCATTTTGTACATTAGATCCTCTCTCCTGGGACTACTTCTAACATTCCAACCTTGTGAGAGGTTCCAGCTAGACACCGTTGCTGCTTTAAAATCAACCTGCCACAGAAATGACCCTGCCTTTAAGAAGTGGAGTGGGTTTTTGGAAACCTTCAAGCTAACAATGCTTCTAGGAATCTCCTGTAGGTGGGTGGGAGTGAATTCTTCCAGATTCCTTCTCTCATGCTTTTTCATTGCTTCCCCTGGAGATCCTCCCTCCCAGGAAAAATCTTTCTTTCCACTGGCAGCTTTGAAAGGGGTAACAAGAATTGGATGGCTCCTTGTCAGAAAGAGTAAATAGTGAGATAAAAGCTGACTGAGTGCTTGTTGAGCCATTGCTCTTCTTCCTTATTTCTGCCTATTTTCACTGCCAAATGAGGGGAAGATGACGTTACAATCATAGTTTCAGCATGCTTTTGAGATACTTTTTTTCTTTTTTCTTTCTTTTTTTTTTTTTTTAAACAGAGAAGGGTTTTATTTTTCCCTTTGCTATCACAGTGGCCTGGGTACAGTACTCCATTCATACAGGCCTCCTGGAATCTTGGAAAACAGAGTTTCAGGAGTCTTGTTACATCTTTTTCTGGGCTTACCTATAAAAGGGAGCAGGATCAGTGAAAACTCAAAATGAAGTTCCTACTTTACTAGAAGCTGAGTAAGGGCACGGGTCCAGGATTTTGGGCAAACTTAGCTTATTTACTACTCTTAGCTTGTATACTGCTTCAAGCTGAACTTCTCTGTTCACATATCACTGAAAAACACCCAGCCTGTTATGACTGCCACATTAATGTCTTTATAGATTATTAATAACCAAATAAAGCATTGCTGGTAAGATCCCAAATTACCTCTTATGGTAGATTTTACATACAAGCAACATCATTTTACATCATTCAGATCACTATAGCATTTGAATGCATTTTTCTTTAACTGTCTAACCTAATTAAATGTTAAGTCTGTGCTAAAGTGTTATCAAATCAAAATAACCATCAATCAATCAAGGTAAAAGCATGCATTACAGATATGCATGTTCCCTCAAACCAGTACAGACTGACTTTCCATATTCACAGGACCTGATCTTAGCTGTGAGAGAGGCCCAGCCTAACTACATGCACAGATTCTATGCAGTAACAAAGGGTATGAACATAACCAGGGTCATTTGTAATAATTTCTTCTCAACTTCTCTTGCCTTTCATTGTCTAAATTCTGCTCTCCAACTTTGGCTGTGTTGAGCAACACAACCAGTAAAGGTCTAATAATTTTCTCAGTATTTTAGATTATCTAATCTTGAGAATCTTATTAGAACATCTATTGTTAATGTAATATAGAGTCTATGATTAATCTAGTCTTGTTGTAATCTGGTCTATGAGCAGGCATAAATTAGATTATTCCTTGTTCTAGCTACCAAATGCACAGGAAAAATAAAGACTGATTCTTAGGAAACAAAACCAAAATTAATTCTGCAATTGGCTTATCATTTTCTCAGCCGCCTCGCCTCCTCCCTTCAAAATCATCATACATAAATACTTATGATGTTAGCCAAAATGTAAATGTGTATCGTTTGTCACTAGATCTGATGTGTAGCAGTTCTGCCTCTGCCACCTTAAGCAGGAAGGAACCAGTCCCTGCTCCTTCTGAGCTCCTGCCTGCAGTGGGTGTTTCAGTTCATACTGAAAGTTGAGCAAGTAGTTTAAGAACAGCTGCAACATCTGTGAACAGCAAAAGAACAGAAAAAACTTTAAAAATTAATATCTGGACTTCAGTTATCCTTTAAAATGTCCGGGAAATATTTCATGAGAAGCATTATTACAGTGTAGTATTGCCTTGCAATGAAATCTTAGAATTTTTAGGAATATTGGATGCTGAAAAATCTCTCTATCTTTATTTACCTACAACACTTCACATTGCCTCCTTCAGAGCCTGTATCTGCACTGGGGATGTAAATCTAGAGTGGTATCAGATAGCTCCTCCTGAATCCTCTTTGTAATGTCAAAATTTGCATGTACTCACGACTGCTGTCCTTTCTTCCTCTGTAGGTGTAACTCTTCCTTTGATTACTGGTTGATGGCACAATATGGAAGGAGTGGTCCTGGCCACAAGTCATGATTTCCCAGGCTCTTATGTAGACCTTGCTGCTTCTTGGTGGTGCTGAACATGTCTCCCATGGGAATACAAATGGTTTATTGATTGAGATTATAAGGTCTACTGAGAATTGATGGTGGACTGCAAGTATCTGGCTGCACAGAATTATTTAAATTTTTTTAGGTTAGGAGAAAGAAATGCCAGGAAAAAAATGTATTGGTATCAATACTGATTTGCTGACAACTGGTCAGTACTAGTGCACACCATGTCTCTCTTTCTTTTCCATTTCAGTAGGAAGTAGACTTACTCTGAATAGCAAAATGGCTTAAACTGAATTACTTTTTAAACACTTTTTAAAACTGAGTGGATTGAAGAAATAATTTTATTTCAGTGGCATTCAACATGAAAATTGATGATCCTTTTATATGCCCAGGGTTTCATCTTCACAACAGCCACAAAAACAGTCCAGTTGTTGCCTCTTTTCACAGATATAGGTTTAAAAGAGTTGTTTGAGGAGCCACAAAGAGCTTGTAACTGGCAGAAGAATCTCCTGAGCTACAGTCCTAATTCCAACACCCAGACAGTCCATGTGACTATATTTCTTCCAGATGCCTTCACACTATAAAGTAAGCGTGTGTGTATTTGTGACTAGATGCTGAATCTGCCTCTTCTAATTTTAGCTCATTGTTTTGAGCTTGCTTGTTCTCTGGCATGTGTATTACTTACTGGAACATTGCTAAAGAACAAAAACTTTTATTTATTTTTTCAAAGACAACTGTATGAGCATATAGAAGAGACATGGGATTTTTATGAATCATATCCTGTAGTTTCCTTGTGTGGTTTTTTTCTTACTTGCTCCATGTTTTTCAATGACCTTCACAAAACAGAGAACTGTTTGGGTTGTGTAAAAATCCATACACAGGAACTAAACCTTTCTTTTACCCTGCTAGATGTGTTGGCTGTTGCGATTTGAATATAGCTTTCAAAGAACGCAAAAATATCAATAAATGATGCACTTGTGTAAGGGATAACAACCGAACCATTTCAGATGAGGCTTCAGGGGATTTGAAAGGAAGTTATCTCAAGACTCTTACTGCTTATAAGCATAAGGTTGTGGTTCTTATTACCAAGCAAAGAAACATCAGCCCAGTCCTTATCCCCCATATTAATCCTAGGGGTTCAATGAATGGACAGGTCAGAATGGGCATAGGTTGCATGCACCAGACCCTCACAAATGAATGTAAAGCAAAGCCATAACTCACATTGCAAGTTGAGTCAGGAATTTCAGAAAACCTGCTTCTTGCTGAACAGGTGATTTCTCAAATCCACTTCTATTTCCTGCCCACTTAGACTTCTTTTGAGCAGTGTTAATGCCTTTTCAAGTCACTTTTTGTTTGGTCCTCTCATATACAGTTGTCTAAGCATCTTCTTGAATGCATGAAGGAAACAGGATGGTACGCATCATGGAATAGCCCTTGTTAAGCTGTAACTTTGAAGTGCATCTTTCTGTAAGGCTCTCTTAGGAGGTTTGAGGTGTTATGCTCAAAATACATGCTCTTAACTATAAACAGCCAAGAAGCTGGAGACAAGTATGTGCATATTTCAAGCATAATGAGTGAGACCTGTGTGAGTACTGTGCACAACCTACCCACAGGATCCACAGTGATGGGACTTTCACAGTGCAGAGCACTAAGACATGATTCAAAAAGTCTGGGACATCCTTCATCCCCTTGCAGAATCAGAATAAGCTGCTGGAGAGAGTACTGTGAGAGCCTACAGAAGGTCTAAGCCTAACATCACACACTGTGAATCTCAGAGGTGAGTGGGAAAGGATGAGAAAACTCTGCAGTTGTACCTGACAATGAACTATTAACTGTCATATAGACACCAACTGGTATCTGAGCAGCTCAGAGGAAAGTTTAAAATAAGATCACAGCAAAAAGTGTCTGATGAGCTCCAATCTCATGTACCCATCTTTGGTTCAAAAAGAATGAAGCAGCAAGGCATGATATAGGAGGAATTATCCCAACTATGTAATATGTATCACCTCCTCATGGTATGCACATTTCTTTATGAAAGTAATTTTAAGGACAGCGTGAACTATGTCTAGAAACTGAAAGGAAAAAATACTCCAGGGAGAGACTACACTTCATGTTGTGTAATTCCATGATTGAATTCACGAGTGGCACAACCTTTGCTAAAGGGGGTGCGCTAGGTCATACAAACATGTCAGAGGGGATCAGACACATAGATCATATTGGATCTCCCGTTTCTTCTCCATATGGTAATAACCATATAAATTCTCCATAGCAGTGTACTGATGCCGAGCTTCCTAGCAGCAGCCTGTGAGAGTTATTGTACCTTAAGTCAGGCAAACCTGACATGGCTGGGACCCTGGCAGGAGTGCTGGCAGCAGCACATCTGTTTCTTTGCAGGCTTTCAGACCAAATTTAATATGTACGTGAGGGATGCTAGACTGACTGCCCAAGAAAGATGAGATTTGAGACATGCAGTACGTTTTCTGATGCTAGGATACATTTCCTCAGGCTTCTTCTTTTAATTGTGTCCATGCCTATAATATCTGTATCTAGTACCTACATCCCTGGCTTATAGCAGGAACAAACCAGTGTGAGGTCTGGTGTGTGCCTATATAATCACACAAATCCAAGATACTTTTTTACAATAGATATAATGGTATTAGGCCGACTGAATTCACAATCCTAAAAAGGTAACTAATGATGATTATTGAGGAATGCTACCTGTAGAAACAGGTATAGAAACTATACTATAGGCATTTACAACATTATTTTTTTTTAAGATCATGCTTTTAGATGATATTTTAGTTGGTCACAAAACATGCATGCTAGGCTTTCAAAGGTCTGGCTTCTTCAATCCAGTCGTCAGTGTCCACTGGCATTCCCTGAGATGCTGGTGGGCTGCTTCCCAGTGCTGTGAGCATTGGCATTGCCTGAGCCCTGCCAGCTCCTGGGGTCCTCTCCTGCCAGATCTCCATTATGATCCTCATGGTAGGTATTTTCAGAGGATGTCACCTTGCTCATGCCCCACCAAGGGGGGCTTTTGTGATGAGGCACCTTCCCTCCCCTGTGTACCCACAGTTTAAGCATTCTACCATTTTCCCAGGAAGATGTGCCACTGGCAATTTTAGACATGTTCATCCCAAGTCTGTGTGATTTGGTAGATGTGTCCATTCTTCTCCTGCCTAGTCACTCCCATTCCAGCAGAGAGCCCCAGTCTCTGAGACACTGAGCAAAGCTGGGCAGAGCTCAGGAGGCAGGAAAGGCCAGCTTTTCAAATACTGCTTTCATTCTTCTTCAGAACAAATCATTTTATCTTTTCTTTTTCAATCCCATGAGATTAAAACCTTGGGGAAGGGGGACAAAAGGAAATATTTGGCCTTTTTTTGTTGTTACTGGTTTTTCACTTGGTTTTGGAAACATGGCCATGTGGTTATTCCCAGGATGAAATATCCTCCCCAGTACCCTGTCAGCTGCTGATCACATCCGATAGTCCCGTCAGCATCACAGCTGCTGTTAATAGCCATACCCTGCTTGCTGTGGGACTGCACCCCAACCTCCCAGGGCATTGTCTAACTGATGAGCTACACAGACATGCCTGCTCTCTCTCTCAATCTCCCGATGGATATTTAACTAGCATGCATTTAACTAACATGTAAGTTGAAGCTGCCTTCAGTGTCCCCAGTTTCAGCTCCCTCGTGGCTGCTTTGAGTTGTCATCCTCCTCTGGGCAAGGACCAAAGCTGTGTCTTTCTCAAAGCCTTGCTGATCTAAACATGGGAGAAAAGGCAGAAGCACGTTGCTCCAGCTGGTGTTGTGCATGGCCTAATCCTGGAGTTTTGCTTGGAGAAAATCTGGCAGAATGGGCCCTGTGGATAGCTTAGATTTAGGTCAGTTGCCTGGGGCTGTAGGTCCTAAACCAGGGTGTCATCCTAGACTAGAATGGCAAAAGCCAAAGGCAGTTTTGACAAAATGGTCTCAAGTTTTCCTCCTGAATTTCGGCAGTCTATCTCTAAAATCAGCCAAGCACAAATATTTATGTAAACTAGATTTTGCCCTTATTAGAATTCAGATCCAAATTCATAGCTGCATTTAGCCCGTAAAGTATGTCTAACATTGCTATATGCAAGGGGAGTGAACTGTCCCCAAAGACCAAACGATTACCACCATACCAACGTACTCTTTCTTTTCTTTTCCAACGTATCTTCAAATATATTTTACAAAGCAGCCAGGCATGGAGCAGCCAGAGAGGAGCAGGAGTGTTATTCGTGCAGATGTGCATAACTACCTTCTGGGCAAGTTGCAACTCACAAAGCATGAGCAACAGCAAACTGGACAGGAGAGCCCTGGCTTCTGAGGTAAAGGCAACTACAGCTGGTATCTTCCATGAACTGCATGCCCAGGAGGGCCAGGGACAAATATATTCTCTGCTGTGGATTAAAATAGCAACAGGTGGGATTCCTGATGGTGTTTTGGTTAGGTTAGCTCTTAAAAGACTAAAGATATTCTTCCCTTTCCCTGGGCCAAATAATAAAATGTGAGGAAAAGTCCTCACTGCCTGTTGTAGAATTGGGGGTTTTTGTCTGCAGAGTTATTCTCTTTCTTACCCCCTGCTACAGCATTTGCTTCCTCATTGTCTCACACATTTTCTGTATATGTTATAGCCCACTTGAATAAAGATACTAAAAATAAAGTTCTATTAGCTGTATATGCTCTGAGAGGGCAAGTATGCAAAGAGAAGCTCATAAAGCCAACAGAAGATATAATTTAACAGTCATGTTCCTCTTAACAATTAATTGAGGGTAAGAAAAAGAATAAAGTACACTGATTGAAACTTGTCCTTCTAGCTATAGTTTTTATTCCCATTTGATCTCATTTATTTTTCTACCATAACCTTTGCCTCATTTGAATTATTGTTTCCCACAATCAAATATGTTAGTGTAATGGTAAAGATTTCCAGAAGGACTTTTTTCGCTCTGCTACTTTGGGAAAGGCTCTGCATGTAAACTGCTATATGACTGCATGAAAAGTACACACACTAAACATGATACGTTTATTTTATCATTTGTAGCTAAAGAGATGTAATTATTTAAGTGGGTGTAATTTAATGTTATGGCATCCCTCAAATTGCAGTACTGAAATTACTTTAATCTATACTTTGGCTGGGGAAACGTATGAGAAATTTGAAAGCTCACAAAAAAACTGCAACCAGAAAGGAGCTGTTTCTATGGGTTTCATAGAAGTCCTTGTGACATCTTTTCAGGAAGCAGTCCCACTTTTTCAAGAGTTTTACTATCTAGTGAACTTTTTATGGCCTCTTTATCATGTCATCACCGAGCATGGTTTGCCACTAGGCTGCTTATGTGTCAAACTAGAAATGGGCACTCTAGGCAAGCTACATCATATGCTGAGCCTTCTACTGCCTATGCAAACAGAGAGGGACTAGCCCGTCCATCCTTTCAGGGATACTGAATGCTGAACTTTTGTTGCTTTTAATCTTAATGAAAGTCTCTTAATTGGAAGTTGTGAATCTTTTCCTACTGTTTACATGTACCTTTCAAAGCCAGAAGCAACAACTAAGCAGCAACAGGGTTGTGTGAAAATAGCAACAACAAACTACTGTGTTCAGGTTCTTAAATATTATACATTTTTCAACAAAAACCTCTTTAGATCCATGTTTGTGCTTTCTGGCAACCGGTACTCTGTGAAAATCAGTCTGAGTTCCTTCAAGAGTGGCTTCATTAAGAATCTGTGCTTTATAAACTGGGTGTGGTATCCTGGGTTTTTTAATGACTTAAGCACATTTTGAGCTAAGCAGACTAGCTGTTTAATACTTTTGCTAGAATGGAAATACCAAAGTCAGCTCTTCTACGAGAAGCCATCACAAACAGAAGTTTGTCATATCTGGATTTAAACAAATACATCTCCTTAGCAACTCTTTAATGGCTGTGGACTACCTTCTGTTCCCATTGAAGTCAGTGGGAATGTTGCCATTGACTTCAATGAGCTTGGGATTTGGTTTCCTTTCATCAAAGATTGTTCTAAATGTAGAACCCTGCAGCTTCAGTTAGGTATATGCCTCCATCCCAGTTTAGCATGAAGTTAAAAGACTTCTTGCAATGAACTAAAGCATTTGACTTCCTTTTAAAGCCACCTCCTGCTACCACCCGTTGAGACTAGGAGAGCTGCCCTGTTTTTTTGGGTTTATGAGTATGTTTCTTTTTCCACTGTGGATGTCTATGTTAGCTGCTCCAAAGTTATTCCTCCAAAAACCCAGAACCTCTGTGGGAAGAGAGGTGGAGTGGTTTGCTCCTAGTCTGTCATCCTGCCTCTATAATAATCATGAAGGGAAAGCTGCATTTTCTCTCTAGACTCCTGGCACCAATAATAGCTAATGCAAATTGGGGCTTAAAGCAAAAACAAGACCTTGTGAATATAAGTTGAAGATCTCATCTGTGTGTATTTTACCTACCAAACCAACCTGCTCATAGAAAAATCTTCTGTCAACTTAAACAGTCCTGGAACAGAGGTAATTTTTTCTTACTTCTATTCTGTTTTGATAGACACCAGAAAAGAAGAGACAATCAAACATTTGCTTAAACAGTGAAATAGCAGTTAAAAGAACCTAAGTCCAAAATCTCTGCTTCTATCAGGGCAGATTTGTCCATTGCTACCATTTCTGTATTTGCAGAAGGTACTAATTATTCTATCTCCCAACTCCTAGTTTGTTCCAAGTTTGGATAGAGACATAGATCCTTAAAGAACTCTGTTTATTCAATTAATGCCGAGTAGGAGAGACTTGCCTCACAAAGCTGGTGAAAAATAGTATGAGCAATAATAAGGAACAGGAAGAAAGCAGCTATGTAAACTGATCTTCAAAACAGTGTGTGGCAACACACAAGCAAGGTAAGCCAGTCAAGCAGAGGAGAATGAAGGCATCTGAAAAAGGAGCTTATTCAAACTGCTGCCTTCTGCAGTACTGGTAGAGCACGTCATCCCATCCTCTCTGCATACATGCAGTTCTTGAGTGCTTTTACTATGATCAACAAAAATCCTTTAGATCTTGTATGAGGTTTGGGAGGTTCCTACCCAAACAGCTCCATTACATTCCATGGGGTAGCTTGCCTGAAAATAGGTTTTAAAAGAGAAAATTTTTAGTTAGAATTAATGTTCAAGAGTTTTAGTTAGAATTATTGTTCATGTATGTGGTATGTCAGAAACCTGACCAAAACCTACTGAAATTGAAATAATTCTGTAGTTATTACACTCAGCTCTGAATAAGACCTCCAGAGGACTCAGACATTAAATGACCACAATCTGAGGATGCATAACTCTCCCACAGGAATTTATTATTGAAAGAAAAATGCACTACTGAAGACAGCTATCAATGACATACTAATATGCTTGACAGTTTCCAAAGGTGCTTGATTTGCTGTTTGTATGTGTGTCTGTAATAAGTGAGTGTTTTTAATGTGTGTAGGAGAGGAGTGAGTAGTGGCTTTTAGCATGTGAAACACAAGTCTCCATGGGAATGTAACAAACCTGGCTGAACAACAGTGCTGCTTGCATTTCTATATATGCATCTGTCTCTTGGTCTATTTCTGTCATGCTGTCTCTTGGATTATACATTCAGTTGCACTATTAGCATCATTATTGGCCCACTTTTCCATCTGCTTTCTCCATGTTATCTAATTAGAGTGTGCCATCCATGACAAAATATTCCCATATAAGCTAGATTTGTGCTTTTGCTTGTTTATATCTCTGTGCACCATTTTGGCCCAAAATGTATTTAGGATGGCTTCGGTGTTTGATTGCAGTAAATGTGAAGAGCAGACTTAGGCCACTTTACATATGGTCAAATATTATTTCTCAATTGAAATTGTTTTTAAATCATTTTGAAAATGGAAAATAAAAATGGAAATGTAAATCATACTCAGAGATCAGGGGAGAGTTCAGGGATAACAGAATGGTAACTCACAGAGGTGTTCTGGAAAATGTTCACTGCTTTAAAAGAAGACAGATTATTGTCATTGTCCTTTCTGATTATTCAACCAATTTCTACTGTTCTGCAGGGATGGGGTGAATGCTCATTGGGTTTGAAGCACAGTTTTACTCAGAAGTTATTTACCATGGTCACTTGTGGCAAGCACACCTATGAGTTACAGAGCAGCATTCTCCAATCCTTTGAGCATTGTTTAAAATGTTGTTCATGGTGCTCAGAGCAGAGCAGAATGAAGCCCTATAGGTGTTTTAGCCAAAGGCTAGACTGTGATTACTTCATTCCTACTGGGGAGTAGTTTCTCAAATTAAAAATGTCATTGAAGAGGGCAAGAGTGTGAGTAATTTAGTTGTGTGAGTAATTTATTACAGCATTTTTTTGTTCTGAATTGGCTTTTCTCCTAGATATGGTCCACATGCAAAAAAATAACACACAAAAAAGATGAACCTGCAGGTGTGTGAAAGGGTTTTCTATCACTTGTGAATTAACCTGGAAATTACTGAGCTGCAGAGATGTTCCCAGAATGTTACTTCTACAGAACCATTTCTTCCTCAGAGTGCAGGACTATCAAAAGCATGATTGACAAAAATGAACTTCAGTCATTAAAGTAAGCAGCTAAGCCACCCAGTACCCATGGAAGATGAGCTCGTTGAGTCAGAAGATGCTACTTTAATGAAGTCATTTTAAAAAGCAGAATTGTATTTTAAGATAAATTAGATTAAATGGATATCTGCCAAACTACCATGGCTGTATTTAGGTTAGCTACCCATCTAAATGCCAAATTATATGAGCATAGAGTACTATAATGCACCATATATGTCTATCTCTAGCTCTGTACATACCACAGCTATGAATCTATGTACCATCATGGAACTGAAACAATAGGGGAGCTGATTCTTAGCTGTATATAGAATTTTAGCTCCACTGAATGTAAAGTCTGATGATGATTTTCCTCCGGGGAAAATCCTGGCCTCCCTGAAGTTAGACTTCAGTAAACACATGCACCAGCCCTAGGAGGGTCCAGCCACACTCTTAGGGTGTGCAGCTAGATGCAGCAAGGTTCAACCCAGGGGTGACCATGATGTGTCTAGACCATGAAGAGATCTCTTTGCTCAAGTGCTCCTGGTGGTTTAGCATGTCACCAAGTACACGTGAGGCCATTCAGAGGCAGGCAGGTGTGAAGAATGGCAGTCTTATGGTCCCGATGGACCTTTCAGCAAATAGGCATCAGCACAGAGGCCATGACTTCACACTTTGGCATTTCATTTTTTAATCCAGTCTCTAATCCATTTATTCTATGAAGTGAAACATTACAAAATTACAAAGGGATTTATGTTTCTTGAACATGTGTGAGCTGGCTGGAAAGACTTGTGAATTCTTCATACCTTTTCCTATAGCTAACTTTTGGTCCACCTTCATGACACAGTTGACTAATCTGCATTTCACACATCTTTTTAAAAATTCCCATTTCAGGCTACTTTCTGATATAAGCGATACCCAAACAGAATAGGTTTTTTTAGAAGAAAATTGCAATAGAAATGTCAAAACATAAGAATAACTACAGGGGGAAAACACTCTTAAATGTGTGCCAAACACTACCTCAAGGAAACTGACCAAGATCTTATAAATAACTGTTGACCCTGGCAATAGGGTGGTGATTTTTCTCACTGCTACCGTTAATGAAAAGTCCATAAAGTAGCAATAATAATTAAATAAATACAGAGGCAATTGTGCTAACCAGGTTAGGCAGTGGTAGTCATTGTGACCGTGCTTACTGTGTTACATTGGTTTAGCCAAGAAAAACCTTATCTGATGAAAACAATAGTTCCAAAAATGCACTCCCTTTAGAGAAATTAATTATCTTCAACAGGGGTTTCCAAAATAAATATAACACAATATTTTAAATTTACTTATGCAAATCCATCAGGACACACCAGCCAAGCAATAACCCAAATCAAGATAACTTTGGTTAGTATGTTACCCCTTAGCTATGAAGCTGCTGTTAGTTCCACTTCTGGTATGGCTTCATCTATGTATGTTAGTACAACGTAGCTTAGCTTTCTCTCTCTCAGTTTTCTTTTTTTCAATAGAGCTGGAAAGAATGTTTTTCACCAAATGGAGTGCATTCCATAAGTGATGGTTTTCTGTTATGAAGTTATGAATTTGAAAGGGATCACTACCTCCCATTGAACAGGCCCCAGAATTTATGTACTTTTTTTGGCCAACATTTGAATCTGACTTTGAAGCCAGATATGAGAAACAAAGCATGCTGGAAGATTTTCTTTCTTTTCTTGGTTTCTTAGGCTATGCATATACTGCATAGAGGAAAATACATACAATTTGTTCATTTGACAGCTTCCATCCCTTTAGATGCCTTTCCTGACCTCTCTTCACTATCTGTACTCCCTTCACACGCCTTCTAAGGAGCCTGGGATGTGTGCCATGCAGTAAAAGAAAGAAACAGATTTTACATTTTACAGCGAAATGGTCCGGGTTCTTTTTCATCTGAATCACATGAAAACTTAAGAGCCAAAGCCACTCCTTTCCCCATCTGCCTCCAGGCTCTCCCAGCCCCTCCCCCAGCCCCTCTGAAAATGGTAAAATATTGTTATTGTGAGGTTAAACATTGACAAAGACATCTCGAATTTTTGGACTACCTTTGGTACAGGAAAATAATGTTGATTAATTATTTGATTTCTTCTCCAGTTAAAGTTTAGTTCCAAATGCAAGTTCCAGAGATTTAGAAAAACTCTATCGTATACCTCACCGGAAAGACCCTTACTTACTGCAGAAGCTGCAACAATCTTTCCTGCTGATACTTTCACTTCAGTGTGGCACAAGTTCCCTTAATTTAGTGATTCTAATGCTCTCTCTACTTTTAGAAAAATCCCTGGAGGTCCCTCAACCCCTTCAAAAGAAAGAAAGAACAAACTGAAAGTAGCCTTTAAAAGATTAAAGTTAAACTTAACTTTAAAAAGATTAAGGTTAAATTAAAAAAAAATTAAAGTTTCAAAGTCAGCCACAATGTCTTGAGTCCATTTCATGAGTTATATTCCTTATATAAGACACCTTGAAACACAATGAAGTTTGTAGTTTCCACACTATATCTATCCCACTTTCACAAATCTATTTTACATATTTTTTTCTGTGTTTTCTTGTATGAAGACTACTTTTTTTGCTACGACACTGTAGGTGACAACAGGTCAGAACTGGCATGAATACTTGTAGCAGTAGTTAAGGTATCTATGAGATGGTCTCAGCACCCTACAAAGCCAACCCAGCAGAAGAGTTTCAAAACTTGTATTTAAAGTTTTTCCACATTAAAATTACCCCAGGGGGCAATAGTATGACCTGCTTTTCCTCAAGGATACCTCATCTATTGAAGCTGCTCCATGGGTTAGTGAGCAGGGGTACAACTGCAGCTTTGGGACCTAAAAGGGTGATTGTTTTAAAAGTCAAAGTGCAGAAGGAAGTAAAATACACTAGGTTATTAGAGCTAGAGCTGGGGTGGTTCTGGTTCACATTAGAGAAAAACCCCTGGGAAGGAGCTATGCCCAGCAAACCTTTGGGCTGGTCCAAGAAAACTTTATTTCTACAAAGAGTTCAATGCATTCAGATTCTTTCCCATGCAAGCAGTGGATCAAAGTGTTTGCTGCTCTGCCACACAACACAGAGTCGCCAGGCTCATGGCACAGACCAAATGAAAGCAATTTTGGGTGGGATCTCATGGAAGGTCACACCCCGTGGCTAGTTAAAAAAGCATTGGCTTCTTCAGCAGGACTATGGAAAGAAATCCTGTGAGAAGTTTGCAACCCTCTTAAACACACGTATGCCTAGCTCACATTTAGGCGTTAGATGCTGGTGGCCACTTTGTCACACTGTTCCTTATGATCGAACACAGCTTGTCTGTTTGTGCCATCTTTTTGTGCTTCAGGCTATACTCCCTCACATCAGTTATGTAATGCAAAGATGGAGGGAGATCAGCAGTAGCAGTGATGCTTCTATACAACTTCTCCATCAGGACTGGTTTTGGTTTTCCCTGTATTCCCAGCTCAGTGCCTGGACTCCTCACATGCTGGCATGAGAGCTGTTCAGTTGCTCAGAAGCACACTTGTCCTTCATTACTTGTCCTTCATTACTGGATACCCTCACAGGGTGAGACCATGATCTTTCCTTAGCTGCTCTGCCTTAGAGCCACTAAGCTTCTTTTGGTAAATAGCTGGACTGTGACTTTAAAGTCAAAGGAAACTGCAACCTTCTGCTCTGGGTATGTATTTACAGTACTGAGAGCTTAAAGCATTGGCAGCAGCTCTGAGCAGACCAAGGAGATGGGCTCCTGAGAAGGGACAGAGATGGAGTAAAGAGATGAGAACTTTAAAGAAAGGAAAAGCATTTTAATCAGGATTTCCACTGTCTAAAAATAAACAGAAAATGTTTTCTCACAGCATCCTCATTTGATAGGAGAACATTAGGATTAGACTGATCAATAAAATAATAAGATAAAAAGAATGTAAACTTTTAATATTCTTCAGTTGGATACAGCTTCTCCAGTCAGGACTATAGGTATATAAGCTGTCAAGTAAAATGATTCATCTTCAACACCTGTTTCATTTGAGGGATTCCTTTGCTTAAAGTGAGTCTCCAGAATGTTGCTAACATCTCTAGTATCAAGGGGGAAAGGAAGGTTATTGCAACCTCCAAATTTAGCCAGATGCATGAGCGAGGTTGCTGCAGCAACCTCCAATAAAAGTGGACCCCAGAGTCAGAGATGTACTTTTGTTAGCTGGCAAAGAGCTGGGGAAAATGTAAATCTGCCTTGCTGTATAAGCTTGCATTTCCCTCTCTTTCTGTTTATTGCATTCATAATGTCTTCTGTCACCACTGTAGCTGAAAATAATATTGAAGAGGCTTTTCTCAGTTTCATCTGCAGTAGATTTATGTATAATATCACAGCTGACCACCAGTGATACCCTAGATTTGGAAGATAAATGTTTCAAGTGAACTCCTCAGTGCATGCTTGGCTTTTTCTTCTCCAAGAAATTTTCCATACCACAAAGAAAACAATGCAGAACATTGACTAGGGATATTACAGTACTGCTCCAGAGTTAGGAAATTATTTCTGTTTCTCTTAGAGTTTCAACATCTATCTCTGATCATGGTGAAATCTAGTGTGAACTGAAAGTTGTGAGATGGGGTCTGCAGACATTTAAAGAAAGGAATTAGTAACAGGAAGCTGTTACACCATATCACCTCTCAGGCTAAGCTGAGTGAGAGAAGAGTCACACTGACTACCCTGAAAACCTCTGAGGTTACCCACTGCTTATGTCATTTAGTGTCTTGGTCCTGCAGGTTTCTTGGGGAAAGAAATAGAAAATGCCATTCCAGAAAAACTGGGTCTGCTATGGAGTTGGGAGGCTTACCTTGTGCCTATATAAACTGAGTAGGCAACAACCTGCGGTCTGTTTGCATCCACAGGTCCTGTGCATCTCAGAGGGACAGCTAATACACAGTGCTTACCGTTGCTACCTATTCAGGATCCGTTTGAATGGTTGACTGTTGTGAGATATCTGAACAATACAAGACATAAGTTACAACAGTAAAATAATCTAAACCAAACAAAAACTCAGGAGATGAAAGGAAAATAAATTATGCACGACTGCTCTTCAGCAAGTTAAAAGTTGAAAGGAGGAGGACTTGCAGCACAGAGCAAGCAGGATAAACAAGACATGAAGAGAACTTGGGGCAACCCAGGCCACAGCAGGGAGGATTAAGGCTGAAGGGCGTGTGATAGAAAACTTGGAGGATGCCAGGGTTCAACAGTTAATGAAGAGGGGAATTATGAGGGCTGGTAGCTGTCAGCCCTACATTCTTCCCTTCCTAAGGCCACTTCCTTGGTCAGGGGAGGTTTTAATCTCTTTCATTCTCTTCTCCATCTGGTTATGCAAAGTGTGAAAGGTCCATGCTCCACTTCTTACCGAGGCACACATCCATATTCCTCTCCTCTTTATGAAGGGAAGGGAAGGGAAGGGAAGGGAAGGGAAGGGAAGGGAAGGGAAGGGAAGGGAAGGGAAGGGAAGGGAAGGG
>JANZLQ010000078.1:11548727-11558958 GCA_026212715.1 Elanus axillaris | reverse complement strand
GGGAAGGGAAGGGAAGGGAAGGGAAGGGAAGGGAAGGGAAGGGAAGGGAAGGGAAGGGAACCCCCCATTCTAGTGGCCATTTAGGATGCTCTGTGTACTCCATCTCATATGAATTTTGGGGCCCTGCTCAGCAAAGTGCTGTTTGTTTCTGCCATCTCATGTAGTCTCTTAGACCTGAAGAGGGTTTTAGTTATTCTTTGTCTGCCTCCATCTGCCTCTGAAGCTAGGACTGAGAGTGCAGAGAGAAAGAGACTGCAGGGAGAAACTATTCATAGTCCTTAACTACTCACCAGAACTAGGTTATAACATATTCCCTCTATGTGAGGAATTGAGGAAAAGTAGGAAAAGTATCTGCAGTGCATGGTAGACACTCTAAAGTAATGGTGCTAGTGCCAAGCAATTCAAACACCCACTAGGATGAATAGTGTCTTTCATGTCAGTGTAAGCTGTCTTATTTATTGAAATGGTGATTCTTCTATATGTTCTAAATTAAGTTTATTTGGGCAGGTTTCTTTGATATTCAAGATGATTACAGAGGTTCAGAATAAGGTTAATGATCAAAATGTGGCTGCATTTAAGCCACAGTAATGCAAATACAGCTCTTCAGGAAAACATTCCCAAAACTAAGTGAAACCAAACCAAGCAAAAGCAAGGAAAGTCAAGAAATCTCATACATTTCTTGAAGTTTCTTTTGTATAGACCCAGGCAACTAAATTCTGGCTCTGCAGAGAATCCAAGGCTTTACCCTAGCTAGTCATACCCTTTAGGGAAACACCACTCAACCTGTGATCCTTGAAAAAGTAAGTTCTAAGAAAGACAGAAGTCTAATGCTTGATATCTGGGATGTTGAACCCTTTCCCAGGCAGGCTGGAAAAAGAGAGGTAGGAGATCTTTCTGGTATTTTCAGCAGCTCATTCTACCACTTTAAAATGCACCCAGTCCTCTGCACTAGCCCTAGCATACCCAGATTTTTTTCCCCCCTCTATAGACAGTGAAAAGCCAATGCTGGTGTCACAGATTGGCCACCAATACAAAGGATGACCATTGCATACTTAAAGAGCATCTGCATGCAAGATGTTGCATCCAAACCACCTTTTGCAAAGTGGGGTCAAAGCTGCACTATCTTGTCTCCAGATAGGTGTCTCAAGCACTGCACTGAACTGTGTTTGGCTTCTTTCTTTGCCACAGATTTTGTACTGTCTTCAGACAGGTATCTTATGGTTAAATCTTTAAAGGCAGATCACTGGTCTTACCTGCAGATGACAGACTCTGAATGTGCTAGACATGTACTGAGGTCAGGTTCTTATAGATCTTCCTAGGTATCTCTTTTGATACCTAATAGCTTTTGTGATTCAGCTTCCTCATAAGGAAAACCACAAAGGATGTGGGATGCTCATCAATAAAAGGAGCAGGATAAATAGACTATACATAACCGATATGCTTTAGGTGACATTCAGTTCAGAAGAAATAAATAAACTTTTTCATCACAACAGAAAGATAGGGATAGATTTCAAGTTTAAAAAATTAAGTAGCAGTTAAAAAGAAAATGTTCTTTTTGGAAAGAAGGAACAAAATGTTTAACTAAAAATTAGTAAAAACTTCCAAGAACAATCAAGGAAAGGTGCATAAAATTTCAAATGTATCCAATCTCAAAATCAAATGTAAGCATGAAGGGTGGGAGACAAGCACACATCAGGGGTGTCAACATTTAAAATTGGCAGAAAATAAGGTAACAGAACAACAAAAATCTTTGTCTCCACCACCCAATAGGAAGCACAACTATGTCCCCTTTTCCTTAACTTGTCATATATACATAAACAAACACATACACACTTCAGTTCTGATGTGAAACATGCCATTCTGTTGGTTCACAAGTTCTCATCACTGACCAGTCTTGAAATTTCAGATAAATTCATATTTGCTTTTATTTCCAAGAAAACAGCTGATTTGCCCTAGCTTTCCAGAACAGGGCTTAATCTGAAGTCAGCATCATTCGCAGATCAGCTCCTTCTCCCCCTGATGTTGACAGGAATATATACGCTGCCAGTGTGTAGCTGTGATGTGCCTGCTATAAACCACTGAGCCAGAGGCTGGAAATGAAGCTGTAGTCAAGCGTGCTACTACAGGTGTTCCTGAGCCTATGCCCAGCTTCTCTTCCTCACCTTCCCCAGAGGTTATTGCTCCCTGAAATCTACCTGCACAGCCATGTATATAGTCTCTCTGATGTAGCTGTAAAAAAAATAGTGATTCACTTGGACACTTTTGATCCATTAATTTTTTTTAACCCCAGTCTTTTTTTGCCTCCTCCAAGCACAACGAGACAGTAAAGAAGCAAAGGTGAATAGCATAAGGACTGAGGGAAGTGGACAGAGATGAACAGAAAGAGGTAATGTGTGACTGAGCACAGCTGCAACAAAAACTGCCTATCTGACTGCAGCCTGAACACAGTCCCCTTCACTCCTTGCCTGCCAAAAAATGCCCATATCAAACATAAAAAGGTAAAGCCAAGAAGAATGCCAAGCTGAGCTAAAGATTTAAACTACTTGAAAAACTGGAAAATCTTTCCACACCATGCTTCTCATTCCTAAATGGTAAAGGGACACAAAGTCATCCTAAAAAATGATTATATACGGGTTCTGCAAAAGCGGAGTCATTGCTATCCCCACAGCAAGAGCTAATTATGCATTGCTAGGAGGGAGTCCTGGAACCACTTTTAAGAAGTTGTCCCCTTTATACCCAGACTTAGTGTAGCCAATCTCATTTAGGGATGGAAAACAAGAGCCAGGCTAACACAGGAGGTTCACTCCACCTCAGTTTCTTCTTCTCTCAACAAGAGGGCAAAGTGGCAAATCAAGTTTGTGATGTTTTCAGGCAATGATTAGTCATCCCTCTAGACATATTCCACTGTAATGAGTTTTAAACAGAACAAGTACACCAACAAGCAAAGAACTAGTGAGGAATGCCATGGTGGATATGTGTCTATTTCAGGTAACTCACTAAATCACAGCAACTGGCTGTTCCAGCAGATTTCAGGGCATGGTACGCTTCAGCCCAGGCTTCTTAGATGGGCAGTTTCCTTTACAAACTTCATTTCACTTCCCAGGGGAAGGAAGAGTACTTTGTGAAAGGTATCCCTCATTTCTGTTCCTTTTCAGGTAATATTCAGGATGGTAGAAGCTGCCTTCCCATCCCCTGAAGGATGGAACTCTAAGCACATATTCCCAAACTGGCCCAAACAGTATCCAAGATTAAGGAAAAGATGAAAGAATAGACCCCAGCAATATTTCCTTGCACTAGAATATTCATCAATGCTTCATGCTGTCCAAACTCTACCAGCTGTGGGAGTTGATGGGAGTCCTACTAGTGACTCTCATTAGTTCAGGATTTCATCCATAGCCCGCAAAACAAGAGATGCAGCATTAGTGGCTATTTCCAGCAACCAAACTCAAAAAAGGCAAGTTGGAGACTGGGTTTTGAAGAAAGGAGAGAAATACCTTTCAGGAGAGTTCAGAGAAAGCACTTGAAGAAGGGACTTCATAGAGGAGTGTACAAAGCTATTTGCAAATGAGTTGCACTAACAGTGGTCAAGTTTTAACCTCAGGCTGTTCCTATGTCTGTGTGAATTCAGGATGAATATTCTTTCTGAGAAATATTTATCTTCCGATGTGCACATTTTTTTCAACCAAGGGATATTTTCAGACAGCATCAGTTCTCACCTCCTTGCCATATTGCTGTTCCACTTGTAATTTAAACAGGGGCAGAGAGAGTGCCCTGCCAGTGCTGCATGTTCCTTCAGAGGTTCCACCTCCACTTCTGTTACCCTGCTTAAATCTCTGAGCTAAACTATTGGCTGAGGTTCAATAGAGTTTCTAAGTTTCCCCAATTAACCCATCAGTTAGCAATTCCCAATTGCTGACTTTAATGTGCCTTGTGAATAAAAAGCTCCAAAACTTTTTCTGATCTGAGAAAAGTGGAAACTGTACCCACATGAAACGTTAATAATCTTTCAGCTGTGAATAACCATACATTTGCAGAGCACTGTGAACATGAGCCTTTTAAAATTATATACAGTTATTACATATACCTAGTGCAAGTTTCTATATGCTAATGCATCAGCCAATTAGTTGACATCCACAATTAATCCTCCTTTCTCTCTCACCTAGCTAGCATTGAATGAGGCTGGTGTGTACTTGAATTCTCATGTGATTCTTGATTGCATTGTAGAATATGATCAAAAGGCTCTGTTTGAATGTGAATGATTGTGTTGCTCACTGTACTTGATGGCAGTTTACTTAAATATGATACTCTGCAGGAGAATTTGTTCAAAGTAAAGTAACAACAAGCAGTTTATCATTTCCATGCACAGTATTTAGGATTATTGCCTCTTGAAAGCCTTTAAAAAAAAAAAAAGGCAAAAGATAATACCAAGAGGAAGAGTTAAAGCAGGATATGACTATAGTCTCCATTACAGGTATGTGGCAAAATGTGTAAGCCTCAAGTAATATGAATGTCTTTACCCTAATAATAAGCAGCCTCCTCATCTGAGAGAGCACAGAGATAATGTCATTGGTGGCATAAGGTATTACAAATTCTTCCAGCCTGGCTACATTCCACGCACTGATCTCATTTGGTCTCAGCAACTAAATCCTCTCAGCCCTGTTGACTTCCATGAAGACTCACAGTCTTGCAGACACAAGCCTAGGAATTATTGTAAAACATCTGGCAAATTTACACTATTATGGTGAAAAAGCTTCATGCAACTCGATTGTCACAGATAAGCTGTTAAAGCATAATGACAAATATACTCTAGAAAATAAATGCTGTAAAATACTGGCATTTGTTATTAATTGTCAGCTCTCTACTAATCCTCCCACACTTCTCACTTCATTAATAAAATCATCCTTCACTGCAAATTAGGCCATGGGTAGAATATTAGAGTTATAATATTCCACCGGTCAAGACTGTATTCACAGCATTTTGTTCACAAACAAAAGTTCACAACTTTTGCCCATGCCTTAACTGTTTAGAGGCCTAAATAGATATATATGTCATTTAACAGCTTTTGTTGATACTTAAAAAAAGTCAGTGAGTCTCAGTTGGTTTCACAGTGACATTTTCTTTCCTATATATGTATTTCTTAGGAGAAGCTTTCTACCTGGTTGAGACTTTAATGTGAGTCAATAACACAGAGAGGGAAAGGTGGCTACAGTTCAGTACCTGTTTAAGACTCCCAAAACCATCTCATCATCTTTGAATGAACCTACCCAATTCATCTGAATCATCCAGTCAGCTGGTGGTTTTAATCTTGTAAAAAGGAATAGGAGCAGCACTGTCTTATTATCAGGTCCAGACAAGCTGGTTTTCTGAAACAGCTGTCTCAAGTACTCCACAGTGGTTCTCAAATTGGTTCAGTTTTCCTCTGGCTGACTGGCAAAGAAAGAGAAGAAGCAAAGCTCTACTTTCTTGCTGCCTCTCCCCTCTCCTTATCTGCTTGCTGGTAGAGAAGAAAAGCTGGTGTATGTAGCAGGACAGGACTGTGCTGTACCTAGACCTAAACACAAAGTATATGACTGAGTAAGGTAGTGTTTCTTCAGCAGAAGTGAAGCAAAGGCCACCTGCTCTTTTCCTCATGGCACAGCTCCTGAGGCAGAACAATGAATGCTATGACAGCTCTTACTCAAAAGTTTTGCCTGAGGTTTGATCTATCAAAAAGAAAAAGTCTTTCACAAGGCAAATCAGAAGAATAAATAAGAGTTAAGGATGAAACTGTTACCATTTTGGACAGTTAAATAATAAGAACATGAGTAAAGCCCTGTTGGGTCAGAGCAGTAGTCCATCCAGCCCACTTTTGATGTCAGAGACAACAGAACTGTGAGTCTGGCACACATATGCCTTGTACATCTTCAGTACCTACAGCTATTATTAGAGATCTTAGAGGTATACCACTCACTAGGCTTCTGTTTACCTACATATTGTCCATGAATTTGTCAAATCCTTTTGAACCTACTGATACTGCCTGCTTCCACAGCTTCCTGTGCCAGCAAAGTCCAGAAGGCAAGTTAGGCTGTAGAGACAAAAAATCCTTTGTGAAGCTGAAAATTTCTCAAGTGGGAAGTGACCTTGAGCTTTTCCCCTCCTTTTTAACAATAACCATCTGTCCTGTTTGAAAGATAAGGTTGTGCCTAAAGGTATCACCTGGTAAGGTGTCTCCTGTTGACTGATAGTGGTGGTTGGTTCTGATGAGAAAAGAGAAGGGCAATACCCATGAGCATCCAGACAACCAAGATTTGCTTCTCATTGCCCTGCATTAACTTCCCTGGTTTCATCACATGTCACTCCAACAGTCCCCTAGACCCTAATCTTATGGTTTACAGCTCTGTGCTCTGATTATTGCTATTAACTCTGCATATACCAGTGTGCATAGGTATTCTGAGTGGTTTTGGCATCCTTTTCTTTCAACCTTTTCTGGTTGGTCCAGATGATTCTGTTGCATTTATTGATAGAACAGTGTTTCAGGCAAGTAAAGGGTTGTGAAGCACATGAAAGTACAGTGGAACCAGTATAGGAGAGAAGGGTAAGAGCAAACCCAACTGAATCATTGCTGAGATCTTCTTGCAAGCAACAAAGCAAACCTGAGGAGTAGCTCATCATTTGCCCAGCAGAACACATCTAAAGTTAGGAGAATGCCCTGACCAAAAGCTGTTTTGGGCAAGCTAATGGAGGAAATTTAGCCAATGAGCTATGGAGATGAAGTTAACAGTGGCTGTGGAGAGGCTCCATGTGGCCATTCATCTTACTAGATTAACCTGAGTATAAAAAGGGATCACGCTTAGCAAATTTGCCTTTAGCACATTTGTATTATTTCATTTAGGCTGTTGCATCTAGGTGCTACAGAAAATGCTTAGTACTCCACCCAGCAACATTCACTCCCTCAATGGAGCCACCACCTGTACCCATACCCTGTGAGGTAAATTAAGGCTGGAGTATCAGATCAGAGTTTCCGCTTTAACTCTCAATTTCCTGGCTTTTTGTGGGTTTTAGGCAGACCCTTAATGTTACTTTAATGTAGGGGGTTTCTTGTGGTTTAATATTTCTAAGGGCAGTAAATTATTTCCAGCATATGTAAAAAAGACAAATTTCTCCTGTGGTTAGTGACCACAAAGCAAAACAAGAAACAGAAATACTCAAGAGTAGGGTTCTTGAGAAAAGGTTATAGAGCTTTAAACCTCCCTTTTGATGTTACACGCAGAAGAAGAAAGTTCAATGCGAGGCTGATGATTAATACCTTTACAAAGCGTAGTAGCAAATAAACACAACCTGTGTCCATCATCTCTGCATATCAGTACAAAAAGTTTTTTGTCTGCTCTATGAGCAAACACTTTGAAACAATGCCCCACGCCCTTTTATACATCCCGTAAAAATGAACTGCTGAGTAATAAATGTATCACAACTTGTGAGGAGAGGTCCAAAACTGGCAAGCAATGAAGAAAATGCTGCATCAAAAAATGGTTTTTTTTCCACTAGTGAATGATTGTTCTTACTTACCCTTTCCCGTGGAGGGGAAAGGGAGGTGAACTGATGCCTAAAATTGCAGTAGAATTGTTACTACAGCTGAGCAGAGAGAAGTTGTGAGAAGCTGGCTGATATTGTCAGATAAAATTTAGGAAGTCACAGTCTGTGTGGCTGGACAATAGCTAGCTTCATTATCCCAGACCAGCCTCCTCCAGTAACTGTTTTAACAGCAAGGCTTGAAAACACTGGTTACGGCCCTTGTGGGACAGATGGCCATGAAAGCAGTAGGACTATGGGACTTGTGGAGTCCCTGCTACAGCAGCAGTGCACCCACTGATGCCTACTGTGCACCCCACACAAAGCCAGTGGGTCATTTCTCTGCAGGTCCCCAAGGCTTGGCTAGCTGACTTGGGGCAGGTAGCCTTGGCAAACCTCCTGCCCGTGTCTCTAAGCCAGGCTTGTGCAATGAAAAGAAACTATCATTGGTTCATTGTAGCCCCAGGGAAGAGCTTATTTTGTCTGGGAATAGCAAAGTCTCTGTTTCCTTACTTGTGAACATTTGAGTAAAAAGAGTAAGTATTGAGAAACCAAGACTTTCTTCAGGAGGCAGGATCTTTCTGGCAGTACTGACAGTCAGATATATTGAGGATTGTTCATACCGGCTTTGTTCTCAGCACCATTTAAAAACTCCAGTTGCACCACTCACAGAGCAGATTTCCAGAAGCAATTGTTTGCTTCTAGCTCGGGAAAGAGAGGCTTTCTGCTGGCATGGTTTACCTTGTCTGACATGCAGAGGGACCAAATGCACCAGCATTAAACTTCAGGAGTGAAAATGAATGTGCCTGGTTTTCTCATAACATTTTCAAGGTAGCTCCTGGGATAGTACAGGAGGGAACACTACTAGTTCAATGACATCTTCAGGAGCAACTCGGTAGGCTTCTCACTGGAAATGTTGCCATAAATTAAAGGACAGGTGAGAATGGAGGAAGAGATTGTTTGCACACTTCTCCCACACATTCTGTTGGACCTAAATTAAATAAAGATGTGCTGTGTTTAAGAAGTTAAGAAAACTGCACATTGGCTTGAGATCGTGATCCTTCTCTTCACAATACAGTTATTCTTGGCCCTAACAGTGGCGATGGGAAGAATAGGTTTAAAACAGAAAAAAGGTGGATGGAGTCTCAAATAAACACCAGCCCATTTCTCTCAGCTACAGCTTTTGAGAGGGGTGTTCTTCTGTTAATACAGCTGTGAGATCTGTAGTCTGCATCAGAAAAAGGCAAACTCACTGTGTTTGATGAGGCTGCAAAACGTCCAGCCTAGAAAGTTACATAAATGTCACTTCACTGAATTATTGAAGATTTCCCAAGAGAAATTACTAAATTAATTAAAAATTAACAGTTATTTTAAAATTCATTTCATGGACAATTAGCTCAAATGTTGCTAACCAACTGGCCATATTTTTCTTCTGCTGGAAAGAAGTTAAAAAGGTCACAGTTTTCCTTGCTACATCACGGTTTGCAAAAATTATTCACTTCATGTTATGACTGGAAGACATATTACTGGCAGCATGTGATACAAAATTCACTTGAGAAATCACATTCTACTTTGTGAATCCTTTTTCCTCAGTGACATTAGAATTCCATTCTTCCTTGTCAAAAGCCTACTGTTGCTTGCAGATATTAATACCTTTTTTTAAAACAAGAATTACTACAGACAGTTCCGGGATCCCAGCTCACAGTGAGTAACTCCTTACTTCATTAATGGCTCCACTGGCTTTGGTGGGACTATTTATAGAGTGAAATGCTACACAATGTGAGTAAAAGGGTCAGTGCTTGACCCAGTAAGTTTAGCATGTAGCTTGACTGTTCCCATAAAAAATCTAGGCATAATAGTCCATACTTTCTGGGAGAATTAGGTTATATTTAGTTTACAAGCAATACAGATAAAGGTAACCTTAACAGAGTCTACTAGGTTCAGACTGAACTAGCTTTCATTTTGTTTTGAGATAAAAGAAAGAATTAAATACTGCAGATTTTAAGAGGGCAATATATTTACTATTGCTAATATAATATTAATATAGAGGTATCTAGTTTACCCAAGTTCTATAATGATAGGGAATTAAAAGCAACTATTCAGAATGGCAGTCACACTCTGCTCCATGGTCTGCTATGAACATCTATTAGGACTGCCTGGTTTAAATCATCTTCATATATTACACCAGTGGGAATATAACCAATAGTGTAGGTGTATATGTATTCTATAGAGATGTAATTATATGTGATTAAACTATATGGTATTTATAATGCTATACACTGAAATAAAGGATTAAATACATTGTACTTAGGTAACATCTTCCATCTGATATACTCAGAATATTTAGAGGTTAATGAAGTGAGCCTCCCACAATCCTGTAAAGTGGGCAAGTATTATTAATCTGTAAGAATTTGCTTGTATTCTGCAGGAAGTATGGGACCCAACTTTGAAAAAACTGGGACTGTTTCATTTTCCTAGCTGATGTTAACTGTTTTCTCTGCCATTATAGGGCACAGAACATCCATAACCTTATGGTATAGTAATGGTGTTGGCGTTCATCTGGGATGCCTGCATTACTCAGCAATGAAGAAGCTGTGTATGAATAAGGTAAAAGGTCACAAATTAATGCAAATAAATCCTTTAAAATGCATTCTACCACCAAGCAAATTTGGGGTGGAAGATC
>JANZLQ010000078.1:11516843-11528330 GCA_026212715.1 Elanus axillaris | reverse complement strand
GCCCCGGCCGGCCGCGGGGCTGCGCCGGCGGCAGGGAGCGCTGCGCCGCTCCTCGCACGGGGCTTCGCTTTGTTCTGCATCGCCCTTTCTTCCCAATTTTCGCCTCAGGACAAGGCCAAGGAGTACCTATGTCCCGTTACCGAGCGAGCCGTCCCACAGAGGAGACAAGCGTCCTAATACATTAAGATCTGAAATGAGCTGCAACACGGGTTTTAATATGAAATCTTTTATTTATATGTGTTTTATTCACCTCCAGAAGTAATTCCTGGCAGCGGATAGGGCTTTTTAAGCAGAGCATGATACCTCAGTGGAAGCCTGAGTGATATCCTCTCCTCTACCCCAGAGAAGACCAGTCCTTCCCATTGCAAGAGATCAACGTGTCTAATGCTGTGGTGGAGCTCTGCCCCTAATTATGGCTTTGGGTCTTGTTTATGTGGTTTCATGTCTAAATCTGAAAAGACTGCTTAGTAAAACAAGCTTATCTACACTCCAGGGGATAATAGTTATTTATATTAATAATGGAGCTTATTTGCTATTTCAGCTCCTTTGATATTTTTTTTTCGCTTTTCCATCTCTTCCATCTTTCCTGAACTATGTAAATATATCTTTTTTTTGTATTCTTCCTGCTCCCACACATTACTCAAATCTATATATTCAATCTTTCAGTACACTTGGCCCATGGAAACTCCATAAAACTTGAGGCCTTTTTAGCCACAAATTCTGCTTTTTCTTCCAAGGTGGGGGAGGGAGCACCTTGGGCGCAGATGATGGATAAAGCATACCACAAAGCCTTCTCCTTAGGGGTGAACTCAAACTCTCCCTGCGGCTCATGCAAATCGAGTCAGAGTCCTAGAGCCAGAATTTCAGCATGGAAGTGGGCTTTCTCCCCCTTAGCCATGTCTGCACCCTGGGGAAGAACCCCCTGTGCTTCCTACTCAGTGTGGTCTGCTTTAGACTTACAGTTGCTCTTGGGATCTCAGATGAACGTGAAAAAAAAGGGCCATGTAAGAAACAACCATGACTCACAGGAGTCCCATAGGAGTTCATTAGACAGGGTAATAGGCTCTCCTTTACCTCTGAGGCAGGCAGCAAAGCCTGGTGTGAGGGAAAGGGTCTGGAAGGTCGTCCTAACATACACATATGCTCTCCTAAGCAAATGGAAATGTTTTTTTGATTGGTAGCCTGATTGAATGCCAGGTCTGCAAGTTGGAACCCATCCACCTCCTCCTCCTCCTGCCCGGAGACCACACAGGGGCTGACTGTAGCCACGCAGAGGAGGGGGGCCTGCGGGGAAATGGTTCACAGAAATGAACACCCATCTCATTCTTTCCACAGTTACCTTACTTCTAAGGACACCTACTTAGAGCTAGAAGACCTTTTGAGGGAGCAGGGTTTTATTTCCATCTTTGCCAGGTTGTATTTCCTTTCAGAAAAGGCAGTTAGAGTGGAATCAATGTTTACATATTTCTTTCTACGTGGGGAGGTTATAACTATTTTGTGCTATGGGCTATCAGCTAGGATGCCTAAAGATCTACTGTACACCATTACTGCTCATTTTGCAGCCCCAATCTCATTTGCCTGCCTTTAGAATACAGGATGGTGATTAGTCAGGGCATCTTGCTCACTAGAGATTGATCTGTCCGTAGGTCCACACCCTGGTTTTAATTTCTGACCAAAGGTCGTATAGTAGGTCACACTGTGAAGCTGATCTAGAATACAAACTTTGGTTACCAAAGTCCAAAGGCAATTTTCCAGAAGAGGCAGTAGTTTATTAGCATGTTAAAGTGAAATTGACACACATTCAGTGTTCATGTATGTATGTGTCTGTCTAGGTACTCCGACCTCCAGACAAGCATCTGTATTTGTATCTACACTGTATTGTAAAATACCATACTGCTTCTGTTTCTGCCTTGAAAAGGATCTATCTCAAACGTATTCTCATGCCAAAATCTACTATCTGACCTTGCATCACTAAAAATAGTTCATGTCAGAAGCAGAGAAATATTCGTTTCTCCTTTTAGAACATCTGAGCTTGCATTCATTAAGGACTTGGTCCAGAATCCTTTGATGTCAAGGGGAGTGTTTCAGTGGGCTTTGGACCAACCCCTAAAATGGGTCAATTAAACTTTAAATAAAAATGAAGACAGGTCCAGTCTGAGAGTATTGTTGAATAAAAAGAAATATTTAAGAGCGGCTGCCTTTGGAGTAAAGGGTCAGTCATTATTCCTTAATATTTAGTTGAATTTGTGGAATTTTCCATGATTAAAAAATAATCCTTTGCATGAAGGTTGTAATTTGTTTTCAGTCCTCAAAACATCCATATTTTGCTGCACGGTAGAAATGTTGTTGTTGACCTAGTAAGTGGAAAGATGACTTGAGCTCAGTGGTATGTATATGGGCTGGACCCTAAGCAATAAGATATCGTCCAGATTTTCAAAGTCAGAGCAGAGACTTAATTCCAAAATACTCTCCTGACTCTAGAATATGTTCAGGCTTATGTCTCAATTTATATTTGAGCAGTTTATGGAATTTTCTAATGTCTGATCTAACGTTATTCTTTGCTGTTACACACTTTGCAAAAGGGATAATGCAGCTTTTGGTGGCAGCAGATGCATTAATTTAAAGGCAAAGGATGTGCAGTGGATTATAGCACAGGCTTTATTACAAAATAGCAAAGTTTACATCTTCAGTTAGTAATCCTTTCCTCTACAACAATACATAGTATGTAAAGGCATACCTTTTACTAAAAAAGAAGGCAATATAAATACAAACTACAGCCTCAAAGAGTTTACTGCACTGCTTCCTCATAGTCATTGTATCAGAGCTTTGGGTAATTTGAATGACGTATGTCTGCAGGAATTTTTGCTGAATGGGGATTATTTGACAGCAAAATGGTCATCATTCCTTTCAAAGAGATAGAAGTTTGATCAATTATATTACAATGGCTTACAGCCATGTGCTATCTACAGTGACATTTATGATCTATTTTGGTTATCCCCAAATGGCCTTCAACCTAACTATTATCTGCCAACATGTTAAACTTTTGGTCAGTGGAAATCCTTTAGTGTCTTGGAAAGACTCATGATGTTGTCTTCTGGCCAGATTCCATTATGGGTAACTACAACTTTATCTACATTCAGCGTATGTAATTGAGTGGCTGTGGTATGGCACACTGTCATTTGGCTTAATTTCAATCGACTAAGATAATTTTCTGTATTTTCTTTCCTATAACACTGTGTCATGTTGCTGTACAAAGCAAAACAGCTGCCACATTCTCTTTCTCGAAGATGCATCCCAGAATAGGCTGTCTTTTCTGAGAGGACAACGTAGCCTCCAATTTGGCAGGTAAAATTTTGCAACACCAAATCCTTCCATCTGTGGTTTCATGTTGTCAGTTCATTGCAGAAACTAATAGTCTGGTCTAGATGTCAAACTATCTGATTTGTTAGCGTAGCTGGCAGGTTAACTGTCTAAGTCTTACCATTTCCGCACAGAATTTACTGTGGGTAGTAAATTTCATCCAAAAAAGAAGAAAAATAACCACGTTTAAAGATTAGATGCACTGTTGGGAAATTAAGTTCTTAATGCTAAATCAGATGTATAAGAGTAGTTCATAATTGCTCACATCAAGGATAAGGGGCCAGCCCAAAGGCATATAGACAGGAGGGAAAAAGGTGATACAGTCACTAAGCTATCACTACAAGAAACAGCCCTTCACATTCTCACAGATCTAGTGTAGATCTGAAGCAAGCTATACTGCTATAAAGAGACTGAAGGTGCTTTTTCGTTCCTTGTGGTTAAGGGAGCCATTGTATTTCTTCACACAACCCCCTCCCAAACTGTTCATTGAGGCAAAAAAAAGGATTCCACTACTCCCTAGAGTCATAGAGGTTGGCAAAATACTACATGACAAAAAGTTGGTGTTAAACTTTGCTCAAGAGCATTTGAAAACAGTATCTGAAACCCACATGCACTGGAGTAGGTGCTACTGCAAGGGCACCCAAACTGAAGGGAATGGATTAGCAGCTCCCCAATAACACCTGTGGCACCACAAATGTTGCAGGTAACATCACCCTATTTGTGATACAGATGCAATACAGGTGCAGGCTCAGGAGAGCAGTGCCATACAGGTAGCAGAAGCAGTATACATAGAGTGGAAAGAAACCACAGCAAATGTATCTTGTGTTTTCCCTAGATTTTCACTGACTAGGAAGCCTTTACAGTGCTGCCAGCATTTCCACCATGCCACTGCAAGGCAAACATTACCAGTCTCCATGTAGACTTCCTGTCATTTGAAAATGTGTCATTGGATGTTTTCAGCAAAAGAAAAGACTTTGGACATAAAGCCTTCTCTTTGCATCTCTGAGGTGACACTGCATCTTTGGGGTGATATTGGGTGTTCCTGTGGTATGGAAGTGATTCAGAAGCCCTCCCAATAAATAATGCTAATGACCCATAGCTTCACAAGATCTGTGTTTTGGGAGGGGAAGCAGGGTTGAAGAAGGTGTCAGTAGAACTTTTCACTTTCTGTGCCGTTCTCGGCTACCTAATATACCTTTTCAGCTTGGAGGCAAAACCCACTGACCTTATACTCTAAAACCCTCTCCAGTCAAAGACTTGGCTTATGCACTGGATCATTCAAAGGATTTGGCCAATGGGACACTGAAGATTCATGCTTTTACTGCTCTTGAAGAGAATATGATAAATCTCTGGGTTTTTCTTCAGGAAATATGCTTGTGTATTTTAAATATGACAAGTACCATATGTTCTCATCAAAGCTTTCGTAGAACTCATTTCTCTCCAAGGGCAAACCCCATGCTATTAACATCAGAGAACTTCCTCAGTGTAATGTGGTTCAGTCTTAGGTATGGCAGTTGTGATCTGAGAGGGGATAGTGTAATCATTCAGTTCCTGGATATGTGGAACATATAACTGAAAATTGACTTATACTGTTGTCAACCCATGTATGGTTGACAGAATAAAGTAATGGACATGTGCATGTCTCCAAATTTAATACCTTGGGGCTGCTAAAGGTGTTTTCAGCCATAGAACTTGAACTTCACCTTACCAAGGCTTGGTTTAGTAGTTCAAGCACAGTTATCAGTACTTCGGTGAAAGCTCCATTTGCTCATGATTAAAATTTGGGTTCTATATGTCAAGGAGGTAGCACCTGATGAGGATCTAAACTATCAGTTTAATCATATTTGGCAACATTCAAGATATCTGCAAAGAAAATTTAAACTGGCTCAGATGTAATGTGAAATGAATTCCGCACGTCTTCAAGTAAGGCAGGGAAAGATCTGAGATAGCCCTTCATTTCACAGTCTCTCAATCATCTTTTCCCTTTTTCTTTTTCTTTTTTTTTCCCCTCTGTGACTATTATTTGTCATCCTACAACATCTCTTGCATCTGGTAGTTAGCAGAGTTATGAGAGTCAAGGATGCTGCAGAGTTCTTGCAGTGTTCTGGCATATCATTAAAATATGATTAAAAATAGATGAAAACACCTTTCTGGATATTCACTTAATGCTCTTTACTTTTTGTTTTATATGTGATAATATTAACAACAAAAATGTGAACTACTTAAAAGCGTAAGCACTCCCAAATGTCCCAGATGATATTGCTGAGTCCTAAATCTCTGATTCAACTCAACATTATTTAAGAATAATTTTTAAATTATTCCTGTACTCTGAAAATTTCCTGCCAACTCAATGGCTTAGTTATGTACATTATTCTAAAAGACTTCATAGGAGCTTAGATGGCCAAGTTCAGGTCCAAGAGCACCTTGAAACATCTGAAACACTTCAACATTTGGATAATTACATACTTTTGGGGCCAACCCACATTTCCCTTTGGAAAATGTTTCCCCTGCATGGCTGCAGACAACAGATGGATCGTATGATCTCTGCATTTGGAAAGATGGCATAATTCTGGCAGACTGTCAGTTAAGTGAAGGGGGCTGATTTCAGATCCTCATTAAGAAAATATACAACCACACAGAGTGGACTGAATGGCAGAATGTGATCACTGGCGCCAGCTTTAATAGAAAATGTAGCACACTGTTGCAACATGAAATCTGATGTGCTGTGGCTGGATCTAGCTCTGCCGGGTTTTGTGTTCATTTTTCACACAAATGTGTTTTAAAGGAGACATTCTTTGTATTGCAAGGGCCCTCTCTTCGCTAGGTGAAAGAGGAGCAGAGCAGCCAGGGGTAAAAGGCAAATTCAAAGAGCCACCGGCTCTAGAGTTGGAGCGGGGTGTCAAGGCTTTGTTGGGTCTTCCCTTACACTTTTAAAAGTTTCTGTTTATTTTCTGTGTATTGAAACTTTGATTTATCATTCTAATCTCTTGTTTTATTTGTTAGGGTGGGTGCTTTTTGCAACTGGCATTTTACTCAGAAACACCCTGTGGAGGAGACAGCATGGCCCCTTCCCACTGCAGGGCTCTGGGGCAAGGCCCAGTGCCCCTTCTGCACCCAAATTTCCACAGAGAGGCAGCCCTGCCAAGCACCAAAGAGCTCGAGTAGAAATCCCAGGACACTGCAAAATGCAATATGGTTTTCCAGCAATACTGGATATGAGCAGTAAGTGCACTGTAATCACTACTCACAGCTGAAAAGGGCTAGTGCAGCTGCGCAACTTCATTTCACCACCAGAGACCAAAATAATGGCTATGGCTTCAGGTCACAACTTTTACCTGCAGTGACCTCCAAAAAATCAGGATCTTTATATGATTCTTCATCTTGGCCACACAAAAAGTGAATGATTCTAAATCACTGGTTGTTCTGAAAGTCTTTGTTAAGCTACCTTTTATCCGGACCAGAGACATCATCTGTCCCACATGAACCTGAAATGTTCAAGCAGTGATTGTATTTCCTGTGGTATATTTATTCTTGTATCCCTTGTGCTATTGTCACCATGCTTTCCTCTGATAACTGTAAGTTTCAAAGGTCAGAATTCATTAACAAAGTTAAAGACTGTACAGTAAGTAAACAATGCTAGGAAAAAACAGAAGTATCAACATCTGAATTAACTTCTCCTCCTTCTCTCAGTTGATTTATTTATGGTGAAGACCCTCCACGCACAGACTTCCTCTTTATTGTGTAGAAAAATCATAAAATGCACTACCTTCCCTTGAACCCCTGGAAGGCTTGGAGCAAGACAAGACAGAACTAGAAGTAACATGGACAGTTATTATCTTTCTTCTGCTGTCAGAGCTAAAGAGAGATGATTAAACCAACAGGAGGGTCTTTCTCTTTTTGAAATTATGGCAGAGGTATGATAAAAGCATAAACAGGCCTAGTATCTGAGGGTGCCTGATTACTTGGGTTTGAAATAAAGCTCTGTGTGACAATAGTGAAGCCTGTCCTTCTGCCCTACAGTAACTCTGTGTGGGAACCATTCAAAATCCTTCAGCATAGGAAGAGATAGTCTGAGTCACAGTTCAGGCACTGAAACCTTTGAGAGCAGTATAAGGCACACTAAGATAATATAATGCACACAACAATTTGAATACATTACAGCCCTTACAAGTATGCATTCATGTGAAAACTGACAATACAAAATTAAAGATTACAGGAATGCTCCCCTACTTTGACTTCTTTGAAGGAATAGGAATTTCAGGTGTGTAAGGACCACTGAACTGGACTGAAGCTGGTGATCAGCAGAGTGGTGGTTGTGAAAAATTTCAGGGGCTTAAAATTTAGTGCCAACCAGACCAAAGGTTACCCCTGAAACTACGACAGAGACAGGAAAAAGTAAACTCTGGATGAAATACAGGCAAATTTTAAAATAATATCTGAGCTGCAGTTTTTAAAAAGCTAAATTTTTAAGGCAATTGCAGTTGAATATTCTTATTCAGGCAATTCTTTTATTCTGGATACAATGCTGTGATGAATATTCATTTCAATACCTGAAACAAGCACGCTTTTTGGAGTAAAGTTTAAGAGAAAATAATCCAAACTGATTATATTTAGCAACTTTTCAGAAATGACAACAATTTTTACTGTACTACAAAAAGACTATAACCAGGATACCTATCTGTCTTTGTAACTGTTCTGTTGTATAAGTAGTAGGAAAAGCTTGGCTGTCATTGTTGCAGATTGTTTGTATTCAAGCTTGGTAAAACCAACAAATTCTTATGAAAATGGGGACTCCGCATACACAGCAGTTACATTTTAAGCCTCAGTATTTTGGCTATTTTTAATTAAAAAAAAACCAACCCAAAGGTCCAAGTTCATTGAAAGGACCAAAAGGGATACATAGAACATCTCTTTGAGAAGCACCACTGATCTGAAGGAGAACAAAAATAAATCAAAAACTCTTTTCCATCAGTTTTGCTTAGTACCCCCATGACTTCAAAAACTAATTTATTTTAAAGTTTGTAAGAGAAAAAAAAAAAGAGTGTTGTTGGACTAAGACTTCACTTATCAAGTTTCATCCTGGAGGGAATTTTTATAGCCGAGTTATAAACCCTCCACACTAGCCTGTTTATAATGGAAACGCTGACAAATGCGATAATAAACACCAATCATGTGGCCATAGTAGCTGGTCAGAATGTGAATGCAGGAGTTTGCAATGCTATCATAATATTTTGTTCTGTTTCCAGCTATAATTTGCTTAAACCTGCTTTCAGGTTGAGCAGCTGTAAAACAAGATCAGCCTGACTAGGTTGCAAAATCATTTGATTATTTATATGTCTCTTAGAAAGCTAGCAAATGTCTCTCAAATATGATTTCATTTAGTCTTATTTTTTGGTTTACATGTCTGAATACTAATTGTAATGTGATAGCTTCGAGGGAAGTCAACTTTCTATCAAAAGGCAGCCTTCAGTGGGCAAAAAGAATATAAACAAACCCGCCTCAGACCAGGATCTAAAAATGGGCTATGATCAAACAGCTCTAAGGCTTTAAAAAACCCCTTATTATCTTTTCCCAGAAGAAATTGACACTGTCAGTTTCTGTTCTTAATGCGGTGATAATGGCATGGTGCTTTGGGGAGACCAAGGACCGCAGTTGGCCTCAGCCTTGGTGGCAGCAGGGTTTCTGAGCAGGGGAAAGGCCTTTCCCTACAGTGGGTGAAATCCTAGCTGTCCTGAAGTTAGGAGCGTTTTTGCACTCACTTCATTAGGGCCAGGGTTTCGCTGGCTTCCCAAACCTGACATGCTGCTTTATTGCGCTGTGACTCCACAGACTAGGATGCAGCTATCTTGCAGCGAGACGAGCGTGAGGGGAGGAAGGACCCCGCAGCCTTGTTATTTCAGGGGGATAGGATCGCACACCAGCAAGGAGCTTGGCTGCGATGTTCCCATAATTTGTCTACATTCTTAGCAGACCGGCTTCCAGGACTTTGACACATCCACATGGCCAAGTGATGGGTCAGTATGGTATCTCACTGTGTCACTGAGCTCTTCATGGGCATAAGGGTCTGCTTTAGTTTTAACACAGGTGTCTAAGAAAAGATTTCTTCTAGACTACTGTTCTGGTAAATCTTTGCCAGTTTTGGAAAAGCATAAAACATAAAAAATTAAAGTCTTCTTTGTCAGGCTCATCTATAAATCAATGCGTGGCCGAGAGACTCCTCCAAAGTCTTTCATGCAACATGAAATGCATCTCGATATTTCATCTGTGCTGTTTGCATATTGTGTTCGTTGGCTCATACCGTAACTGCATTTTTAATTTCTAATGCTATTTTTAGAATCAGTGGCTCATATAAAAATGTTACTACTATTCTGTACTGCTGCTGCAAAATTTCCAGTGTTCTGTTAAAAATTAAGATCCATAATTCAAGATCCAGATTTTGATTTGTATTTAAAAATAAAATGTAACATTGTCTTTCTGCTTTTCTCTAGTCTTTAACACAAGTATGGAAAAAGCTTGGATCTTGAGCAAATTCCAATGTTTTGTTATTAAACCAAGAAGAGAAACCCAATAATTTTTGAATTATCTGTTACGGACACATTTACATTATGAATCTCTTAGCTTAAGATTCTGTGTGCTATAAGAGTTCTAATTTTATCCAGTGACATGAGCAAGAAAAAATATCGAAAGGTACATAATCATGCTTTTGAAAGCACAGTTGTATAGACATCATAGAGAAATAGTGCTAAGAAGTGAATATTGAATTGAATATTTCATTGTCTTTAAAGAATTTGTCTTCATCATTTTGCTTGAGAGAGCGGTAACAACAAAATGCATCTGGGTCATGCGAACAGTTGTTGATTTTGGAACAATGTTCACTCTTAGTTCCTTTTCTCATTTTATTTTTAGAAAAAAAAAAATCCACACAAAACCATCTGAAGAGGTGAAACACCCCAGTTTCTAGAGAGGATCCAGCTGCATTAACTATCCAACTGCCCCTTGGAAAGAAAACATTCTGACAACTGGAGAGCAGATGCAATGCGTGGAGTCAGGGAGGTCAACAAAAACAAGTGGAAAAAGAAACCAAGGAAACAAGTGAAAAGAGAAAGAGTATTAGAGTATTGGTACGGGATATTATTAGAGCACTCGCGATAATATTAAAGTGAGTGGAATGAGAAAAAGAAGAAGAATCACCAGAGGAGCTGACAAAACCTGAGAGAAGAAACTAAAGAGGTATCAGGGTGGGATTTGGATCTCAGCCGTACCCGCCTGAACCCAGGGTAAATCCTGATTTCACTAGCATCACGGCAGTTTTGTGTGGTGGAGACAAAAGCCGTCCTGCCGGCTGCTGCAGAACCACTGCCCTGGACGGGACGTTTGCCCCGAGCTGAAGGCAGCCCGGGCCGGGCCCCAGCAGGCGGGCTGCTGCCCGTCTGCCGCAAATCCGGGGAGAATCAGAATTTCTTTATTTATTTTCTCTCCTGGCAGCAATGAAACGTATAGGAGGGGAGGAAAAAAAAAAAACCCCAAAACTCCAGCGAGGGAGAAAAGGGCTTTTTTTTTTCCCGTGACCTCCCCGAAGTCAAAGCCCACAAGCTCACAAGTTTTCTCTCTCAGGGGGCCGCAGACGGCTTCCCAGCCTTGCCCCGCCGGTGCCGGGGAGGCCGGCTCGACCCCGCCGCGCCGCACCGGGCCGTGCCGGGCCGTGCAGTGCCGGGCCGGGGAGCGCCGGGCCCTCCTCCTCCGCCAGCTCCTGCCCGGTGCGAGCGACGGCGCTGAGACCCACAGGCCAGGACAGAGCTGGTCGCGGGAAGAGAACGGTGACAACAAAGGGTCGTGTCCAGATGTTCCGCTTTACTGGCCCTGTGACACACGGCATGGACTTGGCAGGCTGGGTTTCAAAGAAAAGGGAGTTGTTTATTTTTTAAGAAAGCAGAAGGCGCTGGGTTAAAATGCACACGCCGAGATTTTCCTAGTCCCTGGCAGGCGGCTGGGCAGGCAACTGAACCCGCTGGAAGCCCAGTCCGCAAAGAGGAGCGGCTCTTGCTGCCGCGGCCGAGCCTTCCTCGAAGGCAACAAATGGCAAAAACTGTGAAGCAAGCAGGCGACGCGGCACAAACCCTCCCCCCC
>JANZLQ010000078.1:11491945-11506224 GCA_026212715.1 Elanus axillaris | reverse complement strand
AAGAAGGAAGGGGGGGGGGGATGTTCGGAGTGATGGTGTTTGTCTCCCCAGGTCACTGTTAGGCGTGATGGAGCCCTGCTTTCCTGGAGATGACTGAACACCTGCCTGCCGATGGGAAGTGGTGAATGGATTCCTTGTTTTGCTTTGCTTGTGTGCATGGCTTTTGCTTTACCTATTAAACTGTCTTTAACTCAGCCCATGAGTTTTCTCACTTTTACCCTTCTGCTTCTCTTCCCCATCCCACTGTGTAGCGGGGGGAGTGAGTGAGCGGCTGCGTGGTGCTTAGTTGCTGGCTGGGGTTAAACCACGAAAGGCATGTACATAATACACCTGAAAAATGTGTAAGTATATCACCTTGTGCAGGCGTAAACTGAAGAGAAGTAGTTTCAGTTATTTGCATTGGATTACCAAAATGCATTAGTTGCAAAGCTAAGAACAAAACCACTATCTCTGTTCTATTAGATTAATTCTTTAATTGCTAGGTAATTCTGGGTCACAAACTCAGGAAAAGTCAAATCACTCACTTTTGCTTTCAAAGCTAAACCTCTCTGGGATTATCTCATTTGTGAGACCAGATCCAGAGAAAATAAGTTAGGAATGGAACAATCCCTTTTAACTTTAGCTCCAGAAAGACTGAATAATTGGGCAAATCTATTTTCTTTTCTACTTTTCAGAAAGAAAAAAGGACACAAATAAATCTCATTTTACTTAGCTTAGGTAGAAAATCAGCACTGTGAATTAAAACTTGATATACAGTAGTACACAGTATTCATTCAGAGGGAGTGTCCTAGGATGTTAAAGATTAGCCATGGTGGTTTTGGTTTAGTCTTTATTGCTATGAGAGATTTTTTCCAGGATTTCTTGACTCATTCCTCTAAGCCTGTGTTGAAAGGGAGTTTCTTAATGCATTCTGAAGCAATCACATCATTTGTAATTTTTTTTCACTTACTGTTTAGTACTAGAGTTAATTTCTTCAGAATATTTTAAAACACATCTGTTTTAATTGCATTGTGTTTTTTTGAAAGTATTGATATTATTTGACTTATTATTCAAAGACAAACAGCAAGGATGTTTTAAAGAAGTTGGGAGAACAGGGAGTTCTAGTTAATAGCCTTTTAATATTATCTTATGAATAATTAAACTAAAATTAATCATTGGATAAACACAACTGTAGATCTAGGTAGTTGCATAAAGTTACTAAGAGACATGTTTAACCCAATGATCTTTCCAGTGACAATGGATTCAGGAAAATTTCCCACTGGCCATATTTTATGAGTATTAGGCCTTTTACAAAACGGTTCTACTCAGAGGGATGAAAATGAAGGAAAAACTTGTGATACCATTCTGCAGCTAAAACCACAGGTACTATGTTTTCAGTTGATCGAACTTATTGCTATATGGGCAATCTTAAGCTTGACAGCAAAATCTAGGAGAAATAAAGTAATTTAGGAGGGCAAGAATAAAAAATTTTAAAATAAACATTCTTTTTTCCCACTAGAGAAAATTTCTCTGACACTGACTCAGAAAAGAAGACAAAAGGTCTAGCTGATCCCTTCCAGAACTTGGACTTTTCAGATTTTATTTGCCACTGTTTCCCATTTTCCTTTTCATGTTTTTAAGCAAACCGATTACAGAAAAGCACCACAAAGCATCAGGAACCTTTTTTGCTCATCAGCCTATGGAAAACCTTCCTCATTTCAGCTTCACAAGCCAGAAACTGATGATTGGAACATCAAGGACCAGTGAAGCCTTATGCATCCACTTGACCAGTCTAGGACCCCTCACTAGCTGTTCTTTTGGCTAAACAGGAACCTTCCTGATGAATTAAAACACAAAGAGAACTTGCAAGAAATAGAAAGAAACCAGTTGAAAAAGCACAATTATAGTATTTTTCTTTGGTATTTAGGGACAAGAATTTGAAGACCAATATCTATTCAGAGCTAAAAGTAGTCAGGGACATAAAAGGTGATGAGAGAAGACTCTGCAGATATCTTAGCTGCAAAATAAAGTTCAGGAAAAATGTGAGTTTGATGAGGTAGACAACCTAGTGACTGATGATACAGGAAAGGTTGAAGTAGACTTAATCTTTTTTGTCTCAGTTTTCACTGGCAAAACCTGATCTCAAACCTCTGTGTGGACCAGTGCAGTTTGGTAAAGAGGGAAAGCCAATAATGCAGTAGAAACAGGGTAAGCCTTACTGAGAGAAGTTTAAAAGTGATGGAGCTGGGTGGGATTCACCCAAGGCCACTGAAAGAGCTACCTGCAGTGACTGCAAGGTTGCTGTCTTTGAAGAAAATTGTGGTTATCAGGGAAGATCCTTTACAACCAAAAGAGGCTAACACTATGCCCATCTTTAGGAAAAGTCATAGGAGCACTTAGGGAATTATAGGCCATATTAATCCCTATAAAGATCATAAAGCACATCCCCTTGGACAAACACGTGAAAGCAATCAGGAATAACCAGCATGGACTTCTCAATGACAAATCATGCTTGACCAGCTTGATTGCCTGCTATCATGAGATAGCATGATGAGTAGGCAGGAGTAAAGCAATGGATACCTGGTCTTCAGGATGACTTTTGGCACAGTCCCCAAAAAGATTCCCCGTGGAAGCTGAGGAAATATGGACTGGAAGAACAGTTTCTCAGATGCACTGAAAATCAGCTTTATTAAAACAGTAAAAGGGTGGTAAAATCAGTGAGTTGTGTTCCAGCTGTTAATGAGCAAAGTACCCTATAGTTTGGTACTGGGACTCACATTGTTCAGTATTTCCAGCAGCAACTTAAGATCGTGACTCAGAATATGTGTTTAGGCAAATCTGCGGATAATACTAATTAAAAGGAATGATTGACATGAAGAATGGGAAAACTTTAATTCAGAGCGTTCTTGAGCACCTGACCAACGTAACCCTCACGAGGAACCTGAGCCTGTGGCAGAACATCATGTACCAGTACAGCACGGGAAATGAGTAAAGTCGCCTGAAAAGGACAGGGGTGTGATTAACTACAGGTAGAATATAAACCAGTAGTGCAAAATGAAAATATAGTAAATCATGTATTGGACTGTGTTAGGGGGAGCATAGGAGCAGACCAAACAAAGTTATTCTTGTCCTCTGCTTGGCACTGATGAAGCTGTATAAAGAAAACAAACCTTAATTTGGAGCCCCCTAGTACCTGAGTGATACTGAGAAATAAGAGATTGCAGTGATGCACTTTGAAGATGATCACGAAGAGAGATTGAAAGAGCTGGACTTGTTTCGTGTGACAAAGAGGAGGTTAAGGAATGATCTATTAGCAACCCAGCTACCTGTAACTACTAGAAGGGGAGGTGCAAAGATGACAAAAACATCTTAATTGTGGAAGACAGGTAATACAACACTGGAACAGGTTTCCCAGAGAGCACAGGGGAATCTTCATCCTTGAAAGTTTTCTAGACAGGACAGTACTAAGATATGTCTGACCTGATCTAGTGCTAGCAAAAGTAAACTTTGTGTGGGAAACACCTCCAAAGGTCCCCAACAAACAGCATTTCTATGTTCCTGAGATTCTTGGAATCCAGAGTTCTGAAGCCTGACATCTTTTTCCTTCAAAACAGCACATTTCCTCCCAACAGGAGGGGATGGCATGTCCCCTTGCCCTCAAGTTCTGAAAAAGTTTCCACAGAGAATTTATTTAGGATAGATGGCCAGTAAAAACTCTTGACTGTATTTGCGGTCATGGCATCTGAGAAAATATACATGAAATACAGCAGGATATTTTGATACAATAGGTCTGAGCGTTTTAGCCAATGATTAAGTCCCAAAAAGGCAAAACACTTATTGTGTTCATAGATATCCCTACAGGAGTAGTGCCATTCCCTTCAAGTGTGATGAAAACTTTGAAGTTACTAAGTGCTTAAGTGATGCGCTGGCTTGTGGCTTTTGTTCTTTAGAATGAAGTAAAAGGCAGGGGCTGAGTAGAATGCTCACTACTCAAAAGCAACCAACCAACAAAAAAAAAAAAGTAATCAATTAGCCAAACTATTAACTATCTAAAAAACTATCCTGGAAAATAGTAGCTCTTTTAATGGCTTATTTACAAAGCTATTCAGCCAACCAGAACATGATTTCAGTGTTCAGATTCTCACCTTGGAATTTGTTTCTATTCAGTCACTTGTAGAGTACAGGCAACAAACATCTGGAATGCTACATTAAAAGAAAATATCAGCATAGAATTGTCTTAATGATTAAATGATATGTTACCTAAACATAGAGTGGAAACTCAATAATTTGTACTCTACAGGCAAAGATACTACGTGTCATATATTTTCCTCTCTGCTTATATTGTAGAGAATTCCAGTCTAAACTGCAGTTTTTACAACATAAGAGTACTCCACATGTATGCAGTTTGGATTTCACAGGACTGTAAATAATTTTAAGTGTCTGCATTGGTTGTTGGTTTTAATCTTTTAGATGCATGAACTCTTGAGTTTTTATCAGGTTTTCACAAAACTTTGATACAGGATTATGCATCTTAAAAAACTGCGTGCCTTTACTGTAAGTCTGAGAAGAATTTATATCCCTAAGGCTTTCCTCTAAGATATCCTTTGACATCAAAAAGGTAAAATTTTAAATCAATTCTATTTCTTTCAGATGTCTATTTAATTTTTTTCTTCCAAAGACTGTAATTTAATTTTAAAGTTCACTTTGAAAATAAACAATAAATGAATGAGGTTTTAGAGATAATGCTTTGTTTTTGCTCAAAATAAAAGCAGACATCTGGTTTCTGAATTATTATCTTTTAATTGTCTACCTAACCATTAGTTTTGTGGAATTTCAAAATGGCAGATATTTACCAATCATAAAAATATGTTGCTGATAGAAATCTCTCTTTTTTGCACATGCATATACATACAATTTGTTCTTTTTGTGTATCATTTGCATCCACTTACATACAGTGGTATAAATTCAAAGTAATTACAAAAAACATTCTTATTGAATAGTGCTTGCTGTTTTATTTAATAGCAAAACCCAGTTTATTCCATCACTGGGCCTATGTTCAAGTGAATACTACTAGTATTATGTTCATAGACATGAATATATATATAATCTTCATTTGAACTCTACTGTTTCTGCTCCTTGCTATCATTCACAGTCTATTGATATAAACCAAGTTCTATCTCTCCTTCCACCCAGATGGTTGACGTTACATGTGATTGCATGAAAGCTCTGATATGAAATGCCTATGGCTTACTGGATTACCCTCTCCCCACATGTTTCAAATTAATAATAAAAAAGAAAGAAAAAAAGAACCAGTGCAATCTTGCTACAAAAGAACAAGAGTTTATTGTGTAACACAATTGCAGATGTGGAAAGGTGCTCGTAATAAGGCTACACTATTTTTGTTTCATCGTGCATCTGGAATGCCAAAGGATCTTTAAGGCACTAGGAGCACATACTAGACAGTCTTGGCTTTTTGATTAACTTAATATTCAGAGAAACAATTCATTTTTGTAAACTCTGTGCCATTCATCATCATATTGTCATTTATGTAATCACAAAATGATTTACAAAGTCAAGATTTTTTTCTAATTTCTGAAACAATTTTAAGACATCAAAGACTTTCAGATATAAACATCAAAGAGCAGCCCAAATCAGAGATTGCTGGCTAAGACAGTTTAGTTCATTTAATATCCTCTGGTTTTCTAAGGATTAAATTACAGCATATAAAATTCTTGGAATCTGTCTAAGGAAGCTGTACTGTATATTTATTATTTATTACAGTATGGCTTTTTTTGTGGGGCAAAGAACTTTGCGGTAGAGAAGATGCCATCCTTTCAGTTTATCAAACCAGCAGCAAATTCTTGTGAAATATTAGTGTTACAATGATCTAATCCTACTGGGAATGGAGAGATGTGTTAATTGAGGAAATATTTGCACATGAGCTCAGGACGAAATGCAGTTCTTCCCTTGTAATCAACCTGTTACAGAGGGATGCTTATACAAATTTAATAAGAATATTCTGGGGAGAAGTAAGAAAAATCAAGAATGAAATGACTTCTTCAAAGGAGGAATAATTTCAGTTGCTATAGTTTATGGAAAACAGTAGGCCAGTTTTCTACTATAGGCTAAGGATGTAATTCAGAAATACTTTCTATTATTTCCATGATTTACAGCAGGGTGACACCACATAAGCTGTTTTTTCTGTGCATGAGCAAGAATATAAGCAAATATATTTTCATCCACTATCCACCTAAGGCAGGCAGGATATTAGGGATTGCCTTCAAGTGAGCAAGGTAGGTAGAAATGTGTGTCTGGCTTACCAAATATCAAGGAGGATCCTGCCAGGGAGAACGAAGTACAAGCTCTCTCCAGCGCCTGTTCCCATAGACTAAGTAAGTTGAACTTCTAAATGCTTATCCTTGAAAGGCACGGTACCACCCTTTCAAAAGCAGCCTACTGACTAGAGAAACTGGGTTTCTGGGAATTGGATCTCATACTACTATACAAGAAGGTTTTTTCTAGATGGATTTCTAGCCTAATATTCACAACAGGCTGGGTTAACTTCAAGGCAGTTCAGAAACACAAGCAACAAAATTCATGATTTCTAAGTAAAAAACCATAGGTCTTTTATATTTACATTCCTACTCTCTCTGTTAGGAAGATAATGAGGTTATATGTAGAACAGTCACATCAGACCTTGAATGCAGAATTATTGCTCAAGATAAACCTCCAGGCAAAAAAAAATTTTCTATAAACAGGAATGAACAAGTGACTTTATACCAAGATTTTTATCTTTCAGATACCTCAGTGCAAAAGTCTAAATCGCATCGCTGTGTACAACAACAGGAGCTCAATTATATCATTCTCTTTGCTGATATCCATGGAACTTTATTTTATATAAATATTTGTAAAAAATTCTGCTGGTCTTGTGAGGATGTGAGAAGATGACAAGGGCAAATATGTACCATGCTGATATAGCCCTGCTACCAGCATGAAGGACACCCTTCACATCAGTTCTTATTTCTATCCAGCATTTTATAGTCACATAGACCACTGATGAAGCTTTATGCCTAAACACTTGGAGAGGAGAGAAAACAAACTGGTATGCAAGAGAAAGACAGCTATGTCCTCCTCTGTACAGTTAATCCAGCTGAGAAAAATATAGTTAACATTTTTAGACTGGGAATTTCTCTGGCTTTGGTCCCTTAATGTATTTGCAAGGTGCCCATCATGATGCACTATTCATAATCAGGTATAAAAGAAATTTTGTCAATGGCTTGCGTTTGGTGTAGTTTAGCTTGAGTCTGGGTTAGAAGAGTCCCTTGAGAAAGGAGGGGAGGGGAAGAAGGGGACAAAGAATCCTCTCAGCCTCCATCAGGATTGGATTAAATCCAGGAAAGACAACCAGGACTCAAGAAACTTTCAGGGCTGAATATAAGGAGCAGCCAAAGAGGAAGCTGAGGAACAAAAGCTTAATTTTAGCAGGCTTTTGAAGATGAATTTTGATTTAAGTAGGGGCTGGAATTTTCCTTTCATTACTACCACATAACTGTTAGGAAGAAGCTAGAGACTGATATCTAATTTAGTTAAGAAAATTGTAGAGGTAGGGTTACAATCTCCTAGCTTTTGAATCAGTTCTTGTCCCAGTGTTAATACAGGGAGCTTTACTGAGGGATTTATTCTGTTCCAGTACGTATCTCTGTTTGCATGTATTTGGATGAGTTGTGTATCTGCTGAAAGGGTTGTGGTTCTGTGAGGATTCTTTGAAAAAAGGGGTTATAATTTTGGTGGACTGGAATTTTGTAAAAAGTTTGGCTGGATTCAGAAAGGACATACAGACTTTTAAATAAACAACATTTTGATCACATTGCTATTTGTTGTTCCTCAGAATATTATCCAAGGAGAACAGGAAGCTTTAACAGGCTTTATTTTTCCTGAGACAAGGGCTGTTTTTTTATGTGTGTTTTTCAGTGCCTCTGTGTAGTCAGGCTCAAGTTCTGCCTTCAGGCATTGTTAAAATAAAAATGTTACATTAAAAATCATGTCATACTTGCCCCACTCCAGTGAATAAGATAAGTTTTATTTTAGGATTAACAGCCAAATGTTTCCATCACGCAGTAGCATCCCCAGTAGAGCCATAGCACTTAAGCACCTGCAGCGCTCTCTCTCTCTCACTCAGACTCACTCAGACTCACACTCTTCCCCTCCTCCCCTTACCTTGCAGGCATCCCTCCTTCCTTTAGGTTCCCTACAGCTGACAGCTGCTCCTGTATATTCCTTATATGCCCTATGTAGCAGCAGCCTACCTCGTCAGGCATACTTAACATCTCTATCCTTTCCCTTAGCTCTGGTTCTGTTCATCAGTGTATTTGCACACTAGTCCTTGCCCTGGGGGTGCTTTTCCTTACAGTATAAGTGATTTCATTCACTCCTTATGGTCACATGGACACAGATTTCTGTACACTTTTGTCCAAGTGACCATTTATGAACACTCGCTAATGTATTCTGCAAGATTTCTTTTTTAGATTCTAATTTATCGTCAAAAACAGATGCAGTGGCATTCCTTATCAGTCTGATCAGCAGGCAGTGGCAAGCAGCTGGCTTTGCCTAATAATACTGATGTAACTAATAAAATGTTGTATTTGGAGAATGTAGAATTTTAAAACTTCAGTTTGACATTACTTGCCTTAGAAGTGGGTAGAGTTAAGTATGTTCATATTTACAGTATTTATAATTTTAAATATTAGCAGCTCCAGTTCTTTTTCACCAACTTAAAGAATTCAGAAACAGCAGATGTTCTCATCTGTGTTGTATGCCTTCCTATTAATTGCACAGATGGTGAGTCTTCCAAGAGTATGGTAACACAGTATTGCTGTTTCACTGAGTAAGAAGAGCAGCAGTGATTTCCTTAGTGTTAAAGATTAATCCAGTCAGGAATTTTTATTTAAGGAGGTTTGGATTCAATGAGAATTTGGAGTTGAGCAGAACTTGGCCACATGATTTAGTTCTGGGTTCCTTCTTTTCAACCCCAAATTAAATATTTTCATTTGTCTGATCAGTCAGAAAATGTTGCAAAATTTTGGTTTGAAGTTAACTTAAATCCCTCATACCATTTTTGTGGGTCCCTAGTCAGCAAGCTAAAGAAGAAAAACTGTTATTCATAAAAAACTACACACAAAATTGTGTCACCTCAAATAAGCAGCTTATAATAGTGCACTAATAACAGCAGTATACATAATCCATGGATCATGCTCTCAGGAGATTTATTCCAAAGGATTATGAGAAGAGTTTTAACATGTGAGTTGCCGGTAGGGTTGTTTGAACATTTCATGATATCTTTGTGGAGGAGGAGGTAGAAAAATCTCGAGAAGTGGCTCTTGTGGCAAGGCGTGACCTCCCATGTTCCTACTCAAAGGCTGACCCCAAGAAGAGAGACGTAGACTGAGCAGAGATGTGCAACATGAAATCACCCTAATAGTATGGCAGGTCTGAAACCCTGAGGGCTGAAGTGGTAAGACTGTTCTATGTCAAAGTTTCCCCATGAATGTTCCTGTTTCCTATGCAGTTATTTAGTCCAATTTAAAAATGTGGACTTTAACCATTTAGTGAGAAGACCATGTTGGCAGTTGAACTGTGTGGGGTTTGTTTAATTGGGGCTTAACTCATCTGTAAGATGATCCTTTGCAATATAAAGTGATTTTTACCCTCTTAATTAACTGATCCTATTGAATAAATAGCTTATGCAGACATTCAAACAGCATTGTTATGTATACAAACAGTATCAAAGGGCTGGTGAGTTACTGAGCAGTAGTGAGGTCCTGCATGGTATGTGTTATCTGTTCTTAGTGACTTCAGTGAGCATTAACTGTCACTTGAGAGATGAAAAGCAACTCATGGACCTAAACCTAAATGTACTGGAAAAACTCCAGCTGGTAAAAATTTGCATGTGCCAGCTTCCAGTTGTCGAATTGTTGGTTTGATATATTGAGTCCTCATGGCTCAGAACTACGTGTAAACCTTGGAATAATAAAATCAGTGCTTCTTAAGGGCATAAACAGGCTCCACATGTTTTGTTAAATTAGTCACTTAATGATTGAATTATATTTTAAAGGAGTCCATTATAGTTCATCTTTGTTGGGATGAAGTCTTTAAAATATAGTCCTTTTGAAGATGCCTCGACTACTCTAGTACAAGCCAGATGCTCACCACGGCTCTCCTAATTTCTCTCGCTCCAGATAGGTTAACAAACAAAAGTGATGGATATGCATGATGATAATGCTAAGTTTCATATTTCAGTAGTCAGGCTGTTCACTCTTCATGTCTTGAAAGTCCTGGGAATTTAAACCTGACCCCCAAAAGATCTATGCTCTTAACTTTTGGACTTCTTTTTAGATCATGTATCATGTAAGTACAAAATTCATTATATCATTGCTTGTAAAATCTGTGCCAAATTGCAAAACTTTTAACTTACAGAAAGGATTAACCAATCCTTTCTGCTTCTATTATTTTCTTGTCTCAATAGCTCTGCAGGGATTGCTGTGGTCTCATTATTTGTGAGACATGATACAGTATGGGAAATGATAAAAAAAAGGTAAGGAGGCCCTTGATAATTGTCCTAGGCAATGCTATCTACGTCTAAGACAGTTCATATGGTAATTGTGTTTATGTGAGCTCACCCTGGAACTATAAATCTCTTCTCCTGTAGTGGAGGGGGTTTTGAGGTGTTTTGGGCTAGCTCTTTCTGCTGTTTCAGTTATGACATTATATCCATATAAATAAAAACAGTTTGCTAGCAAAAGTGATGACTACAAATGGATGAAGAAAGACCACAACTAAGATGTAACCTTCTAGCTAGCTGTAACATAAAATATACATTTATAATTCTAAGTCATGTAAGTATTTTTTAGTACTGTACCACATAAAATGAATTTATTGTTGTATCTCAGCAGTTTCAGGATTTCACAAGACAAGCATGATATTTATTGTCAAGTGACACATATATCCTTTTTTTCAGACTGATAAATATAAACATGGAAATAGAAATGTGTTCTTGACATAGAAACAGTATTGGTTTAGAAGTCTATCCATCTTTCTTAATATAACATATCTGGGGAAATTAGCATGGGATGTAAACCATTTGGAAACCTGACTAGGTTTTGAATAAGTGCTTCCCTCTTTTCTGTAAGCAGTGGAAAAGATATTTCTCAGCACATCAGCTGCACTCTAATTACAGACTATGATACTAAGAAATAAGATAATGATGGAGACTGTCAACCATAACACTTTCTGGTGAGCCACTGCTGTCATTTTTTTCTCCAAAATATGACTGACATCCTTCCTTTAACCCTCCCACCCCTTACTCTTTATGTATGTTGGCACAGTGGCCCTGCAGCTATGTGGAGCACCATATTTCTGTTGCTAAGCACTAGGAGAGAGTGAGCCATGGGAATCTTTAGCTATAATTTGTACTGAATTCTTTGAGGCTTTCCTTCAGCATGAACAAGCAGTGGAACTTTTAACTCATCCATTGGAATTATTGACAAAGTGGTGCTTGGCTTTTAGCACGTTTGAAGGTCAGTGTCTGCTGAGTGATGGCAGTGATGGCTAAATAAAAGAATCACTAGACTGTCATTTATAAAGGTTTAAACATGGTGAATCATATTCACCATTATTAGGACCAGGCACACTTCCAGTGTCTTCAGGGAATGGCACATACTTTATCTCAAGCTAATTTGGTCCTGAATCTTCAAAATGCCCTTGTAAATTAAAACTATTCTAATTAGAGTTGATTGAAAAATTAGTGTGGAGCTTACATTTATGAATAGTGTGATTTGACCAGAAATCCATGGGAATGCTGGAGGCACCAAGTTCTTCTAGACAGCATGTTTATTGAAGACTGGAATTGCCATCCCACACAAAATTCTGATGCCTTAAATTTTGCTTTAATCTGAAAATGAAGACATCTATTTTATTATCTGTTCTTCCCTATGTCTATTCTTCCTGCCTCACAATCTTTTCTTTCTCTCAGGTTAGGACTTAACACTTTATTCTCTTTACTGAAATGAAAACCAGTGAAATAATTAATAAAAACATTGACAAATTGGAAGTGGAAATCAAGAACTGATGATCCAACTTCTTATTTTCCCATTTCCTTTAGGTCTGCCTCAAGGTAGATGCTAGTTCACCACCTATGGTCAGTTCTTACATGGAAGCTTTCCTCTGCAACACTGAAGAACAGGCACTGTTTCTTTGCTTCCCTTCTTTTTCTACTCCATTCTTTACCAGAAGGAAAAAAAAATGCATTAGTGACTAATATAATTTCAGGTAGACTACATATCAGAACAGATATTTAGGGTAATAATGGACTGCTTGATAATTGGACACGTTTACATACAGAGTACTACATATTTGACAAGCTGGATGGGTTAATAACAGTTGCTACTCTCTGAATAGATGATTAAAATATTTTGAGCAGTACACTTTCAGAAAGGAAAGAATAAATTATCTATGTAGGGACAACTTTTTTTTCCCACAGACATTCATGCAAACGTTTTTATAAAAATTAGAGGTATAGGAACAATCTCCCAAATATTCAGCCATTGCTTGACTATAACAAGTAATGCCAAAATGTAAATCCATTCACCTTTAATCATTATTATTAATAGATTATCATTATTACTTTCATATTCATACTGAAAGCTTTCACTGAATTCTTGAGAAGATTCTAAGTGTGAACTTACTGGTTAGGAGTCTGAGGGAAAGGGCAGGAAAGCATTAAGAATAAAATTGTTGCTTTGCCAGTTTCACAGCTTAAGAGTGTTTTCTTCTTCCTCATAAATATGAGAGGTAAAGTCCCCAAAACGGAGCTGTTCTAAGGGATAGATAATAATGTCAATAGGTTAGATGGAAAGGGAGACCTAAACCCACCAAATACTTGCCTCATTAAGCACAGCTTCATGTTAATAAATTTATAAAATCTTTTCTCTAAAACATAAGCAGACATAGTTTGAAACTTATTTTTTCCAAGATAAATTATAGGTTGTCAGTAAAATCCACAAGCTTTTCATTCTGTTTTGCCTCAGTACAGTTTTGTTTACTTTTCTGCAGATGACAAGCTTGTTACTGGTTTCAAAATCAGCTCCTCACAATTTTGAGATTTGAAACATTGTAATGCATTTTGGGTTTTCTGTTATTTGCCTCTGTATACTGGACTCTTCACAACTTATTTGTGTCTGATACTCCAGGCTTTTTTCTAGAACCACAAATGAGCAGAGTGAAATCCTCACTTTCTCATATATTGCCAGGCACAGGGTCTTTAAGAAAACTAGCACACACTTTGAGACTCAAGAGACAATCTCAGTGTCTAGCCAATTTAACCAGGAAATCCAGGTTATGCCTCCTTAGTGAAGACAGTCTTAAAGAATTTGTATGCTGAATACGCTGGCAGAAAGTATTAGTAATGAATGTGCCCCTTGGTAATTAGCACTGTAAAGGATGCAAAATAAATAGATGTCCACTGACCTATGTACTGGATCATCTCCTTTTGACTGAAATGCACAGTACTGAAGTGCACAATATGGAAATCAGATCCTCTGTGCACTATGGGAAGTAACTATTCTTTCAACATCTCTGTGGCAGTTGTGTGCTGTCTGATTGCTGTATCTGCCTGTATGCTGTCATGTACTTGCACTTCTCCACTTCAAATGGAGATCCCATTTGCTCTGATAGGTGAAGGACACATACAATGTTTGTGTTCATTAAACAATGGGATTCCCATCACTTCCAAAACTGATGTCTACGAACTACTACTTTTTCACTATTTCAGGATTGGCTTTCTGTAATATGGATTTTTGGCCTGCAACCAACTGACTCAGTAGTGTCTTTCACTACACTGATGCTGTCCTTCTCCTCTTGGCTCTTCTCCTTTTGTGTGTTTATGTTAGGGCTTGCCCAATAACATCTTTTAGGAAAGCTAGCTTAAATTCATATTTCATTCAAGTGGATTGTTTAATTTGAATTGAACACCACTGTAGACATAGTGTAGCTTATGTCATTTCTCACTCAGTGAACTTTCCTATTTTGTACTCTCTTTATAAATTGTTTGTAACAGCCTGCCACACCTGTATCATTCTTCAACTCTTCTAAATACCTACTCAGTTAAAATGCTCTACAACTTATTTGTTAGTTTTTTTTTTCCCATGTCCCCCCTTCTTTATCTTTCTCCCTTTTATTTCTTTTTCTAGTAGTTTTGGCACTCTTTGACAATATGCCTTCCAGGAAGGGGTACATTTCCCCCCCCC
>JANZLQ010000078.1:11467093-11488025 GCA_026212715.1 Elanus axillaris | reverse complement strand
GTAGTAGATTAAATTTAGAATCTCTTGCTGCCTGCAGCTGTCTGTCTTGCTTCTCTGACAGATGTTGCTGCTTTTGAGACAAGAATGTGAATCAGTTCTTGGACCCCTGCAATTTCCAGCCCAGCCTGACTTCAATTTTAGTTTATCTTTATATACTGTTTTGGAAATTTACAATGGTTCAAAAGCAGAATTACAAGAAGAGCAGATGTTCTTTGTTCATTGACACCAATATCCATCCAACAGGTAAGGAGAACAGCAGGAGAGCTTTAGCTTATAATATTTCCTCCATTTTTTCTTCAAGCAACTTTCATAAGAATAGTCTATTACTAGAGATTATCTAATATGGTAATATGTGTCATTGCCCATATTTTACTCTGAGACTAGGTAAATAATGAGCAGCAGTTTATGTTCCTAGGAAACTCATTTTCCATGGTACTATGCTCTGATATCAGCACTCACTATGTGTCCAAGTCCTGTCTTCATAACTAATAACTTTGTCAGACTTAAGTTATAGCAATGTTGCCAAAAGACAAATAGCAGTTAGTAACACTTCTGCATTCAAAAGCAAAGTATAAAAATAATCTTTATCCCAGAAATACAGAATATGACATTGTGGTTACAGTGATATTCGTGTATAGTAACAGAAGCAACAAAAAGATGTCATTGTACACTATTGAAAGATACCAGTATTTATAGTTCCTTCCAGTCATATGGCACTGTAATGGGAAGGGTCACAGAAGCCATTTCAAAGCCAAGTCCTATCAATTCTGGGACTACAAGGTTTTTCATCTTTTTCTACTTCATTTCTTGGCGTGGCTCAAAAGATATAATTCTTGGCTCAGACAGATGCAGCTTTCACTCCGCTTAAGAATTCTTTAAATAAAAAGGGGCCAAGATTTTCTAAAAGAGCTCAAGATTTTCAGTGCCTTAGTGTCTGGGGGCTCAACTTCACTTGTTGAAATTCAAATCTCCGGTAGGTTTTATGTTGAACCGTCAAATAAAGAAAACCCTATAATCACTGTCTGCTTTGAAAAGCTAAGGAGTTCTTCTCCAGACTAACTATGAAAAATATATTTTAGCTGTTGTTGATCTGATAAACCCAGATGAGCATATATTCTGAGGACACAGTAAGATACACCAGGTACCATAGCTTACTTACTGCCTGTTGGAGTATCAAAGTACCTAAAAGTCACCTACATTCCACCCAGTAATGTAGCTTTAAGTTATTAATTAGTCATTTATAAAGGCATTTATCTGTCTCTTGGTGGTAGTTGCTACTTCAGCTTCCCTTATTTTCCTAACAGAAAAGGAAACACAATGCTGCATTCCAGGCGTTTCTATGGTGAGGCAAGAAACTGCAGCTGTAGACCTGAAGCAAAAGGGTGAGGTAATTTTAGGCCCCAGAGACTTGGTAAATACTAACTGTAAAAAAGAAAGTTAAAATAAAGTAACCAAAAATATACTCCATTATATTGATGAGTCAGTTTTACAATGGCCAAAAAATGTTATCTTGAGATTAGCTGTGTCTTGTAAATATTTTTATGGGGTTTCATGTATTTATATGACAGCAGCCAATTCACTCCCCTGCTCCCCCATCCCTGCATCCCCTCAGGATTTAAATACTTGTTTTCAAGTTCAATTTGGCTTAGTCATGACCTCTCTATATTGAAGTTTCTGTCCAGAGCCAAAGAGTTAAGGCTAGGGCCAGCAGTGAAGGTGCAGCCTGCAGAAGCAAGAGCCTAACTAACCTGACTTTGGGAGCCCCAGCACCCCAAGAGTCCCTGGGCATGCTGGGGAAGAGAGGACCTGGTGCCCCTTTGGTGGGGGCAACCTGCCCTTGCCAGTTCACCCCATCTTTAAATAAGGTTGATCAAAATGGGAGAGAGGAGACCGCCTCACCCCTTCTCTGCATCAAACCTTGCACTGCTGAGGGACAAGTGGACTCAGTCCCTGTGGATATGGGCACTATGTGTTGCCTCCCACAGCAGTGTGAGATCCAGCCCACCCTCCATGTCAAAACACCTCCTAAACATTCATCGAATTAATAATTTACCATCAGATGATGGTAAGATGAGATGATTTCAGTGGGGCAGCTAATGCCTAACACAGGGTAAGACCAAGTTGAAAGCCTTTGGCATTACATAGTAGAGGCTGCTGCTCCTAACTGTAGGCAATTTCCATGGTAGAATCAAGAAGCCAGAGGTAAGCATTACACTTCTGCATTGACTGGGAAAAGACAGTTACCTCTGAGTGGTAATAGGAGAAATGCTGTTGGTTTTCACATGAAGTGATCATTGCACAAAAAACATAATGTTGAGAGAAAGCACCATAGCCTAAGACTCTGCCTATTGGAAAGAACCTTAAAAACCTTAAAAATTAAACTACTCAGTCACACTCCTTCTAGGTGGTCCTGTGAATCCTGAACTGACTTCTATAAGGGAATACTTCCTGTAGGAAGGCTGGCTGATCAACCCTGCTCACAGAAGCCTGGTGGCTGAGTGTGAAATACGTCTTTGAATCTCTTTGGGATTAGAGCCCACATAAACTGGAATATGAACAGACATCTCAGTCTTAAATATAAATTCTTTGAAGCAACAAACTTCACCAGAGGAGGATAGTTTCTTCTAACATTTCTCTCTCCACTAGTCTTGAAAGGTTTTTGATGACCAGGCATAATGATATTCCTCTCACTTGCGTTTTCACTCTACTACTCAGTTCATTGTGTTAAGTTAACTTCAAGGATCAATGAGTGTGCAGCCTTGGAGTAGTGTGCAGAGACCACCTTTATCTGAGATGACATCACCTTTTGCAAGGAGTTTATTCAAATTTTCATCACTCTTCAGGACAAACTGAACAGTAGCAAAATTCTCCACAGTAAGACACATATTTTCTGATGAAAATCTAGCATTTGATTTAGAATCTTAATATTATTTAGAAAATTAATTATTTATGTGTATGTGCAATATTCAAACCTTTCTAAAGAGTGTCTGAGGGATGATGCTGAGAATCTTAAGTCCAAAGAATGAAAAGTTACTAAGTTTATGTATAGAAAATAGCTGAAGGAAAGATTCTTGGAAATGCAATGTTGAAGGGCAATATTCAGGGTGGAAAAACTGAGTGTCATTAAAAAGTCTTGGCCTAAAAGATATGATGAAAGAAATTATTGAAGAGTATATGAAGAGGAATGAAATTATTTACATAAATTAGACATTAATATTTGGAGTGTCCAAGGTGAAGATAAGAATAGAAGTAATCCAATGGAAAAGTTGGTATATCAGATGACTGTCTCAGGATATCTAATCTTTCATGAACTGACTGGTTAGCTAAAAACTGACCTCCATTAATCTGCAAATTGAATTTAAATATGAAGGGATTTTTTTGCGTTTATTTCAGAGGAATATGACAAAAAGCATTTATAAGAAACTGAAAACTATTATATATGCATTAGCCATACCTGCTTTTATTCCACTGCTGAAGTGTGACCAAGGGAAAAGCAGATTCACCTTTCTTCATTTCATCCATTAAGACTACAAAAGAATCTACAAGCAGGTTTTGTAAAATTTTTAAGGTAAGAAACTGACTCCCAATACAGTATAAATGTCCTACAAGAATAAACATATTGAAACAGAGCTAATCAAAGTTAGAATTCATATAGAAATACAGGATTTTACAGTAGGAAATAAGGACTTTGTGCAAAGCACTATTCGGGATATATTTTGGAATGTTCTTGCTTGCCTCTTTAGGCAAATATATTGCTTTAGTCAGACACAGCTGAAGGGGCATTAGGTGGGTAATATAAATCACTTGAAAAACAGGAAATGGGTAAACTTAACTCTGAATTATGTCATCTCATATACACTAAGGTTTAGTTTCATGTCCTCTAATTTTAGCTGTCTAGAAGTTAACTGTCTGGTTGAAGGTAGTCATTAGCAGAGAAAGATAACTATTTTCCAGAAGAAGATTTTCCTCTCTGATATTAAATGCCTATTTTATGCCCATGGATTTTCTTGTCTTTCTTCATTTACTGCTGTGGGAGACTAGATAATTAATTTTGGCTTAGACTAAAAAAATAAAACAAAGCATGGTGAGATGAGACTGGCAGCAATTGAGTAGAAGTTACAGAAATATACTCCAAGTCATTCAAATAATGGAGGTGTCTTGACTTAATTTTTCATAGTTAGGTTCTTGGTTGTCTAAATGTAATTTTGAAGATGGGCTATAAAACACAGCAGTACTTTAGACAATGTTGGTGTCATGAGTCAAATGATGTGAATGAGATACCATCACACACACTTTTGCTGTATCTTCTGATTCAGAAACTTAATAAAATCACAATAGCTACATTAGTCTCATCATCCCTTATAGCTTTAATTAATTAATTAATCAGTAAGATACACATTATCACTGAGGAACATGACGAACCTATGCCCAGTAAAGCCAATGCCAAAACTTCTTTCACTAATTTCAGTGGGACCTGGATCAGACTCCAGATGCACAGCTGTAATAGTTTGTAGTCTGCAGTCTTTGTAGCAAACTTCAGTTCTTCACCTCTCCCCAACACAATCATAATGAAAAGCAAACTTTCATTTTAGGATGAATTCTTAGTTATCCTTTCTTGGCTTACCTACTTGTCTAGGACTTTCAATTTTAGATATCATGGCATTTCTTCCTCCCCCAGTGCCATAGTGACACAGATGCCAAGTTGAAAAAATGCAGATCTCCTATTTCCTGTGCTCAGCTCTGAGAAAAGAATGATGAAAACCCTTCTACCCCTCTGTCTTTGAAGTCAGAAAAGCAAAGTGATGGCAAATAAATACAGCAAAGAAATGCTACCAATAAATATATCAATAAAAGTTCCACTGGTAGGGGGTGGGGACGAGGAATTAACATGCCATTTACTGATTAATTGTGCATTTAGATATTTTATATGCCTTGTAGCTTGAAAACTGAATCCTGAAAGAAAGTTAAAAAATATCATCAATTTAGGAAGACTATCTAGGATGGCAAAGAAGCTTTTTGGTGTCAATTGCTTAAAATATTCTTGATAAACAGTTCAACAGAAGGCTCAGTCCAAAGCTTTTAGCATGAGACAATATCTGTTATTGACTTCACTGGTATCATTATTTCATCCATTGTCTTCAAATCAACAAGACAATTCAAATTTGTAAGCTCAAGTTCTTTGCTAGATTAGAGCCTTTAAAAAAATAATAATATTTTTTTGTGAAAAAGATAGCCTGTGAAATAATGATCTCAGTGGCTGTCCCCGTAAGTTGGGTTCCAAAGATCTATCTCATCTTGAATAGGGAGAAGTTTGACATCCTTATCTAGAATTCATTCCACAGTTTGTGATGGTTACAGTATTACTTCTCTTAGCACACAAAAATTGTTTGCTTTATTTTTAAAAGAAGCCAGCAGGTCTATTCGTATTTCAAATATTGTCTTCACAGAGGAGTCTCTATTTCACTGTCTGAGGGTAAGCAGTCAGATGGGATGGAGATCTGAAAACAAAAAGCTTTACAAATAATAGTCCTTTGAATTTGATGGGAGAAGACATGAATTTTATTTTTCTTCCAGCTACTGCAATGGACCCTGACAGAGGAGCTTTCAGGCTTCCACACTCTGCTAATTCAAAACCACCACGTCTCTGTATTGGTGCAAATTGAACTATTGTATTTTGCAGTCACTCAGCCTCTTTGCTGTCCTTGCCGCCAGCAAATATAAAAGACCTTTATCCTTTTCTCAGGAAGATAACAAAACAGGAACATACCCATAAGGAGATAGGATCACTTTCACTAACAGAACACTATAGATAAGGAACTTGAAACATATCCTGTACCAAGGCAATATTTCTGCAGGGCTTTAACTAATGACTGGCCTGAAACTCTCCTGTGTAACAAAGATTTCAACACGTAGAGGTATCTCAATGAAACATTAAACATGTTTTTTGGTGGAAAGTAGAGCATTATGGGGTACATGGGTGAATGAGAGATAAAATCTAAAGAAAACCTATTTGTTAAAATAGTACAGTCATCAGTATATAAAAATGTGCACACTGAATATCATATTTATGCTGGACAAAAAGCTTATCATAAATCTACTAACAAAGGCCAGATTGCAGATTTGCAAACATGAACTCAAAAGCAACCCTGAACTTACAGAAAACTGCATTACCATTCAAATCTGTCAAAGTAAAAGTTCTATGAATAATGAAGCTCACATATACCTGGGATCTTCTGGGACTTCATGAAACAGTAAATCAGTTCACTGCCAAATTTGCTTTCCAGCTATGCCAGAGTTGCATTAAAACTGTGTGGTTTGCTGCTCAGGGTAATTATTTGCCTTTGAGGTTGTGGGTTATATTGGAAAGCAGATGAATGCCAAACAATCTGACTATGCAGGATTTTTAATTGTCAGTATACATATTACTCACTTGTAAAACAAAAAGATAAAAGTAAGCATGTACTGAAAAACATGATTAACAGTCTCTTCCACTTTCTTATAATCACCGATTACTACAAATTCCATCACTTTTCCATCGGAATGATTTGAATGCAATAAAAAGCTTATTAATTAAAAAAATGAACAAGTTACTTCCAGGACTCGGAGAATGGCTGGTGGAATGATGCAGCCGCTGAACTTAGGAAATAATACAGAAATGGTAAAAATGGGTTGTGACAAACAATCAGAAGCCTATGGACATTTCAAATGATGCTGCAGAGGAAACATTGCAGGGAACAGCAGGGAACAGTATGGAGTTAACCTGATACTCCTGAGCCAGCTTTGTCAACATGGAAGTAAAATCAGCTAGAGAGGAGAAAAGAACTCACTGATTCAGTGTGAGGAATGGATGTCTGTGCAGTCAAAACTGCTGTGGGTGAAGCCAGTAAGTATGTGCATACTAAAATGGGTAGCACCAGGATGTAACACTTTATATCCTTTATCTTCTGTTATAGGCCCTGCTTTGAAATATTTATATTCTCCAATGCAATGGCTCTTTTATACTGTTAAATAATCCCAAGGAACTGCTTTAAAAAATAATAATAAAAAAAGCAATCTTTTAACAGAATAGAACCATTATTACAGAATTTGTCAACTTTTCCACAGATGTTGAGTAGTCCTTGCTAATAAGCTTTTTATATAGTATATTTCCCGTGTGTTAACCTCTTTCTCCCATTTTCTGTGTATGTAATGAGTGAGCGTGTGTGCATGTGCACACAAACGTGGCATACCAAATGCAGTTACATTTTCCATTTAGATTCTTCTTGCCCTTTTGGTAGTGAGGCTGGGAAATATTATATTACACAGAAAATTTTACTCCTAATAAAACTAACTCCTTCTGTGACTGCCTTCTGTGCACATTTTGGACCACCATGTGTTTTAATGAATTTCCACTGTTTCTTGTAATTGAACGCTGTGAGACAGCGTGTAATGGTACCAAGGCTGAGCAAGCCCCTGTTCCTCCCCAGGACTAGAGAGGACTGCATTATGTTATGTCATGCTTCTGATAATGTCCTAGTTAGAAGAATGCCATGTTACAGAAACACTTCAGAAATTTCTGCTCTACCATCTGCTTCGGCCAGGTATGTTCACTGAACCTCAGCTACACCACTTTACAACTGCCTCACTGTTTCCTTTTCTCATTTATATTCCTTCCCATCTGTCCCTTAAAATATTCACACACTTTCTTCTGATTAATAGGTGGTGTTCATAGTATATATTTTCTCACTGTCTTCATTATAATTTTCAATGGCACTTGTCCTATTCTGCATCTTTCCTTCAACGATCCAACAAACTTCCAAACTTGCACTTTCAATTCTTCTCACCTTGGGTGACCTTCAAGTGGTACAGTGAGTAAAAAATAATATGAAAGGGAAGACATAACGGGCAGGAGCAGAGTAGCTAGGTGCGTTCCAGTTCTTAGGAAACTCATTTATGTGCCTTTGAATCCAGGACCTGTCCTCATTTTTTGCCTTCATGCCAGCCCATCCCACACTAGCTCTGACAGCTTAGCAAAGGAGCATTTGAAAACTCTTCAGTAGCTTGATCCAGTTTGAGCATTCTGTATCCTACAAAAGGAAGATGACAGCCCTGAAGAAAATTGTTGGAAGGTCTGCTAGGTCTTCAAATGACTATATTACTGTTATATGGAAATAAGAAGGTAAAAAAGAATATATTTTATAAGATGCAAAGTGTAAACATTGTTCTTTTATTCTGAAACAAGTACCTGAAAAGACAAACTTGAGCCACACCTGCTCATAAGCTCTGAGGAAGCACTCAGTTTTATTCACTTAAAAAATTGGTAGGCTGTCAGCTATAATCTGAGATCCACACTTCAAGTGAAACTCCTGTCTTGATGTTTTTCCCTCTCCTGCATAGGACATCAGTCTGAGGGCAAGCTGGCCTTTTATTCACATTGTCTTTCAAGATTCCTCCCTGAGTTTGATCTGAAGTCCTACCCGGCAGTTGAGCTCTGCAAATTACTAATACAGTACCTCAGAAATCAGCCTGCAACAAATTCCCCCCTGGCTCAGGACTGTTACCTGATGTCATCTAACATTTTCATGACTTTTAAAGATACTTTTGAAATGCTGATGTTCTTTAGTTGTTTTATGGGTTTATCACTAAAACATGTATTTAAAGGTGAGTGCAAAGCATACAGTTATTACTTTCTAACCAAGCTCAGTACAAACAATTATCCTATTACAACATTCCCCCTGCAGGCTGACAAGGAAAGTTTTAGATCTTTAGCTCCGCTAGCATTTTCTCTTGCAAGTAAGCCAGTTTAAGAGGTTTCCTCCCTGATTCCTCCTCCCATCCCCTTGGTTTACTGCCCATTTGACTCTGCTAATTCATTCATTGGCTTGTGCACTGTAACTGCACTGTAAGGTGGATCAGGGAAATGACCAAGGTTTAAAAGAGCAGGAGTATAAGTTAATCCAGTTTACCATGTACATCTAAAAATATTTGCATAAGTGTGCAGAAGTAGCAAGCTGTCAAAAGGAGATGGAGTAAATATCCAAGAGAAGGTGAAAAATAAAAAGTTCTTTATATGATCTTGCCGTAGAGAGGAGCTATGTCTATTCAGTATATAAGCCCTTATAACATTTCAATGAACATGGAAAGCTGTGCTAGATCATTCAGAGCATGCAGAAGCAAGAGTGTCAATAAAACAGTTGATAAAGGGGCAACTCCATAATATCAACAATAATAAAGAACCAGCCACTTAGGTGAAACGATTATGGGATTATATGTTCTTAAAGTTCAATAGACACTAAATGAATGTTCACAAAGCTCTCCTGAAATAAATACATAGTAATAACTATATAGTTTCCAGCTTTGGTAACTGAAGTAACAAGCTCGGTGACATGAATGAAGCCGTATAATGACTGAAACCTTTATATGACTGTATTCTTGTGTGTCAAAAAATAAGCTAGTAAATGGCTTCAGCAAAGATATGGAAGGGATATGTCTAGCTCAGGAGATGCCGCATGAAAACGGTATTATTTTCTACTTTAAAAGTATCTGTAATGTCTTAAAATGTATTCAGTTTTAAATTAGATTATTTTAACAGTAAATGCCTTTAAAATACCTTGTTTTTTTCTATTAGAAGGGTCCAGGTATTCCCAGGTGTCATAAGCTGAATGACACTTCTTGATGCACCAGTTGTAGGCTTACTCACCAGTTCATGATAGATGTAGTCTATTGAGTTATTTTTTAAAGAATGGATTTTGCAAGGGAGCATTCAAGAAGTTAATAAGTAGATTTCTACTTGTGTGGAGGTGAAGATCCATTCTAGGATCTTGACATATCCCAGATCACTGTTTCTGATAGAGTGACTAGTTGAATGACCTAGAGTAAAGCAGCTCCTGGTGGCCAATATTCAACATTGCCCAATTTGAACAAAATCTTGTTCAAAACTATATGATATTAAAAATTGTGGTGTTTCCTCAACAGTAACATTCCTAGCAGCACTGCTTATATCAGTTTAATAGTAGTGTGAGACTCCTCAAGAAAGAGGCCAAAAAGTAAGGGTATATTTTACTAGCAGAAACTTCAGCCAGTCAAATGGATAACTCTCTCTTTCATAAAGGTTGCCTGCAAGGCCATCTTTAATTAAAGGAGAGTAGCTTGTTAACAATAAAAGCTGGAATTTGCCTTGGAAAGGGACAGAAGGTCAAGTGATGGCTTGGCAAGTTGATATAACCACACCAGTAGCTGTAAGCTACAATCAGATCTAAACAGAGCTGGCAGCTTTTGTTCCTGTTGGAAAAAAAATGATCCCCCATTATGAAAAATGCCATTACAATTGGCAAACAGTTCCTGGTTCCACCCAGGAGGTGCTTAAATTTGGAATTTCACACTCCCTGGACTGTGGTCCAAAACTTTGATGACTGCTAAGGCTACTTAATTAAAAAGTAATAAGAATACACCAAGAATTTTTATGTCAGGAAATAAGTTTGGAGGCCCACTGTACGATAAGGAAATGACTTAAAGTGTTACAATCCAGAAGTTCATGAAGGGAAGCTGCAAGATTGCAACAGGAACAACTAAAAATAAAACAGATACATTTCTGATTACAATAAAAAAAGCCAATATTTACTAATGGCTACCACACTGGCTTTTAAATTACACAGCCTGTATTCATGTGTATTACCTTCAAGCATTGGTCTTCTAGACTGTCTTAAATATTTAATACCTTGGTACTATGGTTTTTGATATTAAAAGCTAGCTTAAAAAAATAAAAATTGTTAAATACACACATATTCAGATATACAAAAGGGAGTACAGAGTCATGTAATTATTTATATAAAGTATGCCTATCTCCCAGGCACAGATTTCTTATACATAGATGTGCATACACGTAATGAAAAGAGCAAGAGATTACCAATAAGAAAATAGTATAACGAATACATACCCTAATACATGGGAGATAAATATTGTTAATCTGAGGGATAGAGTCTGGAATGGCTGTGTGAGTCTGGAATGGCTTCATAGGTAGTAAAATCATGACTGACTCACCCTTAGCAAGTACCAACAAAGTCTTTAAAACATAACACTTTGTCAAATACTCACTATAGGTCACTTGCACTAGAGAAAAAAACCTTTGCAAATATGTAAGCATCTCTAAAAATGTACTTGGGGCTATTTTTTTATTGAAATGTGTCTTAATTACTGTAAGTCATTATAAAGAATTCATATGACGTCATACAAATTCATAAAGGTCTTCATAAGGTTTTAAAATGTATTTAATTCCAGAATTGAACTGTGTACTATATTTTATGGGGAATGAGAATTTTCCCCTCAAACCAATTTAAAAGACTTATTTCTATTCCTACAAGGCAACAAAACATTGCGCTTTGAAAGGGTATCTTTCTATATATATTGAACTTAATTATGCATGGTCTATTTCTAGGGCAAGCAGTGAATTGAGTACCCTGAATAATTCTGAGTGATAGCATTAGTGTTTTAATGTCTTTCATAGATTTGTCTATGTCCACAAAATATCTGAGACTGAAGATCTTCTGTCCACTAGAAGTCAGCCACTAACATTGCTGTTAGTGTACAACAAAATCAGTTTTGAATCAATTTCTAGTAACTCTGGTAAATGACACTGGACCACCTTTATTTTTGAGATAAGGTAGCCACTGAATGTGTTTAGAAAACATGTCACTTGTGAAATGCCTGAGATCAGCTGATATAAAGAAATTCTGGAGCAGGTTGCAGTAATGTTGGAAATATTGTCAAAACAAGTCTGTAACCATAATTATGTGTTTGCTCTATAATGATGGACTGCTCAGTTTAAGGAATGTCATTGCAAGTGGGAACATTATACAGCTAGCCAGGTTCAACAGCCATGATCATGTAAGCATGAGCCCTTCTTGTTTTATTTATGAGCTGAAAATTCATCCTAAGGTTTTCCATTGTCAAGTGGCTACCACAAATGTTACAACATGTTTGCCAACATGGTCTTGAAGATATACCTCTGATGTGTTGTTGTTGCCAGAAGGATGCCACAAAATCTCCAGCTCTTCTTAAATAAGGATTCCAGCACTTCTGGCTTACGTTCATAAACAACAATGACTCAAGCTGAGCTCAGGTTCTTATTGCAGCCTGCTATTACAAAACTATGTGTTAGCAGTCATATTCTTGGATATTCCCGCAACCATCTGTCAATCAAAAGCTTAATATGGAAGAAGTGATGATGCAAACACAAAAAATATTCACTTAGAAAAAGCCATCTTCTGGCTAGCCTAGGAATGAAAAGCTGCATTTGGTTTCCTTTGGTTTCTGAAGAGCTTCTGAATTTGGGCTTCTTTTTCTTGCACTTGTTTTAAATGAATGTTCCCATTGTTGCTTCCACTGCAGACAACTGGGATGTATTTGTCAGGAGGAGGAGTACGAGATGTTCCAGTTTTATGTCTTAAGACTTGGTGAATTAAAGTTGGTATCACCTCTGCCTGGAGAGATAAGATTAAGACCCTGTCTTGTCTTGGAGGAAGTTTTGAAAGGCTCAGAGAGAAGTAATTAACACAGGTTCCTCCTCTCTCTGCAGCTATGTTTCTGAGAAATCTGCTTGCCCTCACTAAATATTTCCCCAGCGTGCCAAGAAGTATTCTTACAAAGTCAAATACCATATCCCCTAATGTGGTCTATACCTTAATCCTTAACCTACTCTACACCAAGGCAATTCTGCACTTCCCAGACCTGTACCTATGCAGGTGGGCTATAAGTGCCAGTTCAGATGTTAACTGGTCAGAAATTTAGCTGATCAGACTTTCTGGGTAAAACCAGAAAATCAGCCCAAGCTGCAGATTTTAGTATCTCCTCAGTCCTGGCAGATTAAAATTTAGTTCCTTGTTTCTTTCCAGTGCTAGTCTCAAAACTGATCTGGCAGCTTCCTATGAAGCAAGGTACCTCACTGATACATGTGTAAGCCTAAACCCAGCCTTCACATCAGCTCAGTACATTCCTGCCAACTTTAGCTGTGAACATAATGTATGTAAGGTCAAGAGTAGTTGGCACTACTATAATTTAGTTCCAAACCGTAGGCCTAAATTACTCAGCAAAATCTGAGTTTAGTGACCATACTGGCAGGCATCATACATCTGTTTGAGTTAGTTAGGTTTGAAGCTGTCATTATATATTAGCTTAACACCAATACTAGGACTAAGCAGGTGGGGTTGTGGATTTAGTGAGTTTGTGGAGGAGTCATACTGCTGAGTTCAGCAACTGTTGGAAGAGAAACAGGTGTTAAATTACCACTGGAGATGGCAGGGGAGATGGGGCTAGGGAGGGAGATTATTAACTTTTGGACTAGTCTTGTCAGAAGTCACTTGGTTAGACTTGCCTACAGCCTTGAGATAAGGGATGTGGCCACAGTCAAGACCAAGGTTAAAGTTCCAGGTCAACTAAAGAGGCAACAATGGCAAAGGTCTGATAATGTTGCTGGCAGTGAGAAGCTGCTTTGGTTTGGGTCTGGAGCTTGGGAAGCAACAATATGCTGGACTAAGGTGAAGGCCTGTGTTCTATGATAAACAGTGTTGTTACAGGTCCTTGACCTTGAAAGAATGAATTGGTTTTGAGTTTGGTTCAGATTTGGTTCTTAAGCTAGATTTATGGGATCCACCTTTCCAGTTTAATGCACAGAGGTGTGCAAAAGGGCTAAGATTAAGTTTGGAGTAAGGATCATGTTTTCATTGGTAATGGCCGATGGCTAAGGCTGGATCCAGGATGTGATGACAGACTGGATTTCTGCTTGAGGACATTAGGACCCTCTGTCTAGGTTTAGATCTGACACTGTCTGAGGCTACTTTGCTGAGGATAAGGCTAAGGTTAGGGTTAAGTTTCAGGCAAATGGGAAGGGGTTGCAGTGATACAGTATCAGCATTAGGTTTAGGATTTAACAAAGCATCAGCTTAACTCTGCTTCACTATGTTCAATAAGAACAAAGTTTTTTCATTACTGAGCACTTTTGTAAATCCCATCCTTGTATTCTGACAAGACACTTCACATACAGTCAGCAATTTTCCTGTGTCATTATAGATACTGTCATTTCTTAGATTAGACTCAAGACTGAATACCATGAAAATTATACCACAATTTGGAGATTTCAATAGGAAAGGAGCTGTATAAGAACCTTGTATCTTTCTATTCAATTTTATCTTTAACTTTCTACTTTGTCACTGAATCTTTCATTCTTATCTCTCTCTCTCTCCATAAAAGCATGTAGCTGTCTCAAATTCGTTTATGCTTTCCAACATATTCCATAAGTTTACTGTTCTTTGAAGGAAATATTTCTACTCCAAGCCTTCCTTGACTCCAAACTTATATTAAGCTTCTGCACCTAGTTTTTGAACTGCTCTTTAAAAATGGTAGTATTCTGCTTCTCCATGCCAGTTTCAGTCAATTATTCTCTGTGTATATGCATGGTGAGCTTCTGATCTATATAAAATATTTTTATTGTTTCTTCAATATGAATTGAAATACTAATTTTAACAGTTCTGGAACATGTCTGTACAATATGGTTGCTTTTACTTTATTCTCACATACACAACTCCCTTTGAAGTCTCAGTGAAAATCAAAGTTAACTCTTAATTTTTCTTGTATATAAATTTTGAGATCTCTAAGCATATCTGGTATGCTTTAGAGCAACAGAAGTAACAAAGTTCCTTGTACATGTTGTATATAGTGTTAAGCATGTCTTATGTGCTATGCTTAATGAAGCAGCTTTCCAGAAAGAATAAAACAATTAATGAGTAGAAAAAGCACATTAAAATTCCATGGAAGAAAAGGTGCTGCAGGCTTAAAAGATACTAGCATGATTGCTTTTGTATTATAAACAACAGCCACCTATAAAGTTGTATGAGGAATCCTCTATCTCTCCATTCTGGTTTGAACACGCAAGCTCATACTTTGGACCACATTGTCTTTAACTGATGAAACAGTGTTGAATTTCTCCTTTACCCAAAAATATTAATCAGGACACCGATAAACCTTCTCAAGTTCTTGTGTACATTCCCCACCTTTGACTACCTTCAATCCAAAACTTTGTTCATATAACCATTAGTCTTATCAGCATTATAGTGTTTACCTTACCATCTCTCTTACCCAAGTTTGCTATAATTGAGCTTGCTAAAAACATGCATAGTAGGGAGGAATTGCATTAAGTGAAGTGTAAGACAGCAGGGTTGGTTCTAAAGCTATAAGTACCTTGGGGAGAGGACTTTTTAAAAACCTTGTTGGTGTTTCTGAATTACATATAAAGCACCACTGCCATGTCTCACTGAAATTCTTATGCCACATAGCATTCTGCCTTTTCATACAATGTATAACAAGTGTTAGAGAAATGAAGGTATGTATAAATCTTCACAGAAATGTCTAGTGCCAACCTCCCCTCCATTGAATTCAATGGGAGTTTTGTCTTTATGGACAGATCTGAGAACTTTGGGGAAACACTTCACTCCTCAAACTCAAAGAATGATTTAGCTCAGTTTTGACTGGAAATATATTCAGAATTAATTTTCTCAATTGCACTTCTTACACTTTAAGGACCTTTTTTTTTTTTTTTAAACCAGGATGAGTTCTGACAAATTATCATTTCCTGTCTGGGAGCAAACAATCAAACCACTGTAGAGTTGAGCTGGGAACCCAGAGTCCAGCACAGACAAAATGCTATTGCTGCTGATGTTCACTTTGAAGTTTTTGTTACTAATATTGGCAGGAGTGTTTGTAGGTCCTTTATATCAGGAACTCTGAAACCAGAATCTAACAGCTTTATTAGAGCTCACTTCGTACTTAAAATTAAGGCAAAGGAGCCATAAATGTGCACTACCTGTAGTCAATAAGAAGGCACTTTGACTGTTAAAACTTGAGTCCCTTGACAGACAAATTCCATTTGTGGGGAGGATGCCTGTTTCTAAGGATGATTTGTGGGATATCCAATTTCTTGTGAATGTTTCATCCTCCTGTACTCCAGAGAAATCATCGCAAAGTGTTCTTTACCTGGTTCTCTGCTTAAAAAATCCTTTGGATATCGATACTATAAATAAAAGTGAAACAGAATTAATACATAAAAATAGTTTGGTTTTAGGGCAAAACCATTTGGGGAACCAGGAACACATAGGCAGCTGGCATTCCTTTTCACTTTATAAGGCAATGTGTTCTGTTTAATGATACTGCTTATTTAGTTCCTCAAGAATCACATGGTGGAACACAAGGGTAAAATTTTTGATATTTAGTGTTGTGGAATTAAACCAAAAATCTTCCCAAATTGTAGTTAGATTCTGTCAGTAGTTGTCCCTAAACATAATTTTCTGGGACTATAGCTGGAGAATTGGCACCAAGTCAAGAGCACAGACTGCGAGATTGTACTATGGTAGCTAAAAATGAGTCTCCAAACTGAGCATTGAAACTCTGGTTCTTGTGAATGCTTGGTTCTCGTAACATTTGACCATAAAATCTTATTTTTCAGCAAGAAGAAAAAACAAAACAAAACACCATACAGTTTGGAACTTTTCTGGCTTTTTATGAAAATGCAATAGGCTTATTTGCTTCTCATTATATACCTGACATGTTTTTACTAATGACATGTATTTTGCACCAATAGTTAAGAAAAATAATTTAGTGGCTTAGTGGGAATAAAATGGTAATAAAGGAAAAGAAAATGGAGAAACTGCTCACTGGTGGAACACCCCACTATTATTAATTGTGAACCATGTGATCTGGCAACCTTTTGATTTACCAGCACCGTCCACTCCCTTGTAAATTCTAGCTGGCTTTCCCATGCATTATTATGTGGATTCCTTGCAACCACTTCCCTTTCTGATTTTCCAGAGACAGAGTATAAAGTTTCCCCAAATGCCAATAAAACGTGAAATCCTATCCCACTCTTTAGGTTTGCTTTGTGTAGTCATCTTCTAAAATAAGAACCAGCAAAAGTTTTAAACATTGCTCTCTTCTATTTTTACCTTCATTCAATAGTTACTATTCTTCATAAACATCACAGTTTTTGTTTCAACATCTGTATGGTTTAGGTTTTTTAAACTGTTGGCTCTAATACTGAGAAAAATTGTAAGTATTTCCTTGCTTCTTCTTCTAAAAAAAAAAAAAGACTTACATGAATGAGTATGTTCCACTTCCTCATCTTGATTTTGCTTACAGTTATACTGTGTCATATAACACAGATGTCTATAGGTGAATGAAGTTTGAATAAAACATGTTAAGTAAACCACATTTAGCATGTCATTTTATAGGTAAAAATAACCCTAAAGCAAGGTACAAATATTTGGCCTTAGAAGTTCTTTGTTTTTCTGCTTGCAAAGTCCTTTACTTTTCAAATGCATAGTAATAATGCAGACACTGTTGTTGACTGAAGCAATGAAAACATGGGTTATTTTCTGATCCATTTTGTTGACAAGTAGGTGTGGGGGAGGAGAGAAAGGCTGAGTGTGGGTGGGTGGTTTGCAGCAGACTGCATCGTCTATAATTTGTTCTTTGGGAGGAAAGGCTTTTGCAGGACACCGGCATGTAAGAGCCTGAACACACTTACACTACATTACATCATTCCCATTAAATTATTTCATTTTCTTGGAAGGCTAGTCAGGTTAGCACTCGAACTCATGGAACTGGAAGAATAAAAACATTCATGAATCTCTAGAAGCTGCGGCAGCAGCAAAAGGTCATGTCTCATGAGAGCTGGCAGAGGGAAACCAGTGAGACTGCAGCAGAGATAAGTTTAGCTCTAATTAACAGGTGTTAAGGTAAGAAATGAAAAACACCTCATCAGGTTTTATGGGCCAGTGGTTCCATACCTACCTAGAGCAAGACTCCTCTTGCCTCCCTGAGAGGCCACCAGGACCAGTTACTTGAGCTTGGGATTGCACAAAACACTGCCCTGTTCTAAAAGCGGCATGCCTATGTCCTCAGAGGTGGTGCAACCAAGCTATCATGGTCTCTTAGGACAGCTAGATAGGTAGGTAATCAGTAACCTAAATTTAAAAAGAGGGATATGCTCCAGATTTTTATGTATTTTTATACATTGAAATAGATGCATACATATATGTGTTCTGCAAAACATGAAATTATTTCTTAGATATACTTATCTGAAAAATGTCAGAGGCTACATTGCAGTCACAGCAAAGATTTACACAGCACTGAAGTAGTCTGCTAATGGTCCCAGTACCTCCTGAACCTCTAAACTCAGTCAAGTAGTAACTCTTGCAATTGCTACCACCCTCACGGTAAGCAATGTAAATTCCCACTTCCTTCCATTGCTCTTGCTGCCTACTCCTCTTGTCGCAGGCACTTAGCCATTGTGCATTATTTCTCTTTCTGTAAAACTGCAACAACTACCAATTGGCAGCTTTTGGGGCCAGAATTTGTCAGCTGGTTGGTTTGTTTGTCTGCTTACATGACAGAGGTAAGTTTCAGCTGCTTTGCTCTTTGCTTCTCAACCCTTGATCAGAGGTGGATTCTTGTCTTCTAATTTTGTCCCTTAAAATTTTGGCAGCTGGTCTAAATTAGTCATCTAAGCTTCTCTCATAGGTGGTAGACAGTAATAAGCACCTCCTGAGAACAATTTGTCCCATTTTAAGAAAGGTGTTTGAAGACAGGTGGGATAAACCCCCATTCATATGTGTCTACTTATTCTCATGGACCATCTGATTTGATAGCTAACTTTTAGGAGGCTAAAATGAGTTGTGATCAGTTCCAAGCTGGTTCAACAACAAGGGCATGATGGGAGGTAAAAAATAAACCATTGGCACATGCCATGGGGGAAGACTTTTTGGGAATGTGCCAGCAGGACAGAATTTAACATAACCCAGCATACGGGAAGCAACAGTCAAACTGAGGTGAGTTAGCTGGTGTGCAGCCAGCTCTGCTCCTGCATTACACAGGGGAGATCATAAATATCTGTGATCATCCCCCAGGTCTCTGGAAACTCTAGAAAATTAGGATTAATATAGTCAGAGAAGTTAGCCTGATGATTTCAGAGGCATTTGGACAGCTTGGAAAGCTATTTTTCAGCTAGAGCAGCCACTTCAAATTTGGCTGGCCTGCAAAGCATCTATGTTCACTGCTTTCCAGATGGGAGGACCAGCAAAGAGGAATTTACTGCTGGCTGCGCTGGCATTTTCAGTGTGATCTGGGTATGGGGAAATCTGGAAGGCAGGCTTTCTTTGTTGTCTGTCTGTCTGGTAGCTTCACACTTTGCTCTGGGCCTGGAAATAGAGAACTCAGTGACAAGTTCAGCATGGCCCTTGGGGACATTACAAAATCTCCATTCATTGGGAGTTGCAGTTAAGAAGTGCCCAGTGAGTCATGGTTACACCATGTTAATGGGCAGAACCTGACTCTGGGCAAGTGCCTTCTGCTTTTTTATTCCTTTCACTTTAGTTTAGTTTCTTCTGCCCTTTTCCATCACCGTGTATGCAGAGCTGCATAAGTGCCTCCCTGTCTTTGCAAAGATTTTATTTGGTTCTACAATATGGGCCCTGGAGTTTAAGTAGTCTCAAAATCAGAAAAGAAAGCTTAAACAGGCTGTTTCACCACAGCAGGTGGAACAAGCAGAGCTCTTCACACTTCAGTTCAACATATCTTTGCCTAGCCTTACACTAATTATGGCCCTTTTTTGAACAGTGGACCACAAAGTAACAGAATCAGAAATGAATAATTTCTGACATAAGTGATATTATGTTTCTGCATACATTTGCATGTAACTAAAATTTCAGTGTAGCTCTTTACAAATTTAATTTTGGCTTGCTATGCTAAAAATTAGTCTCATTTAAGATTGGAACCCCCTCCCCCCAACCCTTTCTTTTTATTATAGTCACAGATGGCTTTATTTTAATATGCAAGCCTCTTTAATTCTTTGGAGGAATATTTGTAGTTAGAAATGGGATAGACTTTAGTAAAACTATAAATACCAAGTGAATATCAGAGGCTGAGCAATCTTCTGATACCAGGAAAGGCCCTTACATGCATGTAAGCAATTGTAGGACACTTGGACAACATGACAATCAAGCCTACAGTAAGCCCTTTATTGGAGTTGGTCATAAGCAAATAATACTCTACAGACTGAACAACAGCTTGGCTCATTTGAGTAAAAAATATTACCTCTCCTGCTAAAAAGGAATCCATGCTGCGTGAAGATGAAATGAAGAATGTTTAATGATTGTGTTAACACTTCAGTCAGGATTTCCTAAACAAGTGGCAGTAAAAAGAAACCACACATAACTTCCTCACTATTTATATTTATCTCATTTTGTTAACTCTTAATCAAATTACTTAAACATGCCTTCTTTTTACATACCCTCCTAAGCATCCACAACGTGTTCCTGTCAGAAACAGGGTACCGGGCTAGACATACCTTGGGGATAAGCTAATACAGAAGTTCTATGCCCTAATAGTAAGAGAATAAAATGCATCTGAGGTTTTCAACCAGAGTGACATAGTGCATCAGCCCATCTTACACCAATGAAGAACTGTTCTGTGGAATTTATTTCCTATGTAGTTTTAAATTCCCAGACAGATTGTTCCTTGAGCTGTTTTTTCTTTGAAAACATCTAATTGGCAGGACTTTGTTCCTGATACTCAGCATAAATTCATACCTTAGTCCTACCTAATCAGTGCTTATTGTGTCTATGTGCATTGCAAATGGGACATTTTCCTTCCTCATTCTTTTAACTGCAGTTATTCTTAAGCTCTTCTTGTAAATCCTGTTAAACTACATGCATTTAGTTGTTAATTTTTTCTTAGATTAAGTCTTCAGGTATTGAACACTTGTGTTGCTATTCTCTGATCAGTCAGGTTTTTGCACTAAAACCTAGTGAAATTTACAGGAATAATGTAAAAATTGTGTTGCATGAGCTTTCCCTGCCCCCCCTCCCCCCTCAATTTTACCAGCTACGGAGAAATTATGTAAAAAAATGCA
>JANZLQ010000078.1:11420336-11464645 GCA_026212715.1 Elanus axillaris | reverse complement strand
CTTCCTTCCTTCCTTCTTTCCTTTCTTTGAACATGTGACTTTATTGTTAAAACTTGGTATACCGTTGTACCAGGGAACACCAGGAGATGAGCCAGCAGCAGACACACAACTTGAGCCACATGGTAACAGCACTAGAGAGAGAAGACAGTACTTTAGAGAGAAGCTAGTCCACAAGTCCTTGTCTTTCAAATGTTAATGTATTTTACATTAGAGTGTCCTGGGATAAAAGCAAAGCAAACCAACAGTAACAATAAGCCAGGAGTAGTTGTCCTCTGTTCACTGGGCTACTGGGATTTTCCTTTTGGTATCTTCTTCCCCAGGCCCTATGGCTCTCCCTCTCCTTGTTGCACTGTGGCACAGCTATACCAGGAGGGATGGAGGGTGTTATCCATTTATCCTGGGTGGATGCAGAAATTGTGTTTTCAAGCCTGAGCAATTGGATGAGAGCTACCACCTAGATCTCAGACCTTCTACGTAAGTAATCTAACCACAAAAATGTGTTGTAAAAGGTATGTACTATATTCTCCTATTACCCTTCAGGATGAGGTATGTAATGCCTGACGTAAAGCCCTTAGCGAACTCTCAGACCAGCAATAAGACAGTGCTGGGGAGCAGGCAGTCTGGATCAGTAGCTGAGCCTCAGTTACATGGATTTAGGCAGTCAGATCCTGGTTCTGATTAGTCTAGTGTCCCCAGACAACTGCCAATGCATTTATTAAAGACAAAATCTGAGAGAATAAGTTATTGATTTCCATGTTGTTTCATGTCTTCATGTCATGAAGCACTGCAGCCCAAGTAATTTATGCATGGCTTTCTGATATAATTGCACCTGCGTCTTGTATGTCACTCCTACTTGGGTAATTCAAAATAAAATAAAATCAGATGAAACCTTACTTTTTTAAGCAAGAGATTTTAAAAAGAAAAATTTAAAAGATGTGAAAATATGGAGGAAAAACTACTTGTATTTGTAGAGAGCACATCTGGTCACCAGCAAGCCAGCCAAGATGAGAGAAGGGACCAGTCCACAAACTATGTTCATGAATCAATCACTGCTTCTATTTCATGGAATAAGTAAATGGAATAATTTCTCCCAAGGCATTATCTCTTCTGAGGTAAGTTTTGCTCATCTGACTTAGATGGCATGTAGAAAACCGTGCTGACAACCACACTGATAGAATCAGAGAAGGGTAATAAAGAATATTTAAAAACTCAAGTAGTCATTCTAGTTAACTAATACATGGCTATTACAAAGAGTGAAATCCTGATGCTGCTGATTTTATACTTTCCTAACCTTCTAACCTGTACAGTGGCACAGGACCCCTAAAAGCTGTCTATGGACATAACAATATATGCTAAGTCTGAAATCTAGATATAACCTAAGACATCTATGTGAGATAGACCACCTCCTAGACGTGGCTATTCCTCTCCGCTGGTTATAGATGGAGCCTATGCAGTTACCTTAGAGAAGATATCTTGTTAATGGGGGACAAAAAGACTTGAATCAGATCCAAAGTCCTTCATATGAATCTGAAAACCTTTTGAATGTAACTGTGTAAAAAATATATGGCTTTTGTATAGCTAACATGATAGTTTATTTAAGGTTATGACAAGCATATTTATAAATATGCATATTCAGCAAGTTCAGTTCACAGAGGATGAGATGCACAGAGACTGAAATACCTATTTATACAGGGAAAGCAGCACATGCAGGTATGAGTCACAATACAGTGACAAAGCTCAGTAATAGAAGCAGTTCCATCCCTTCCCACAAATGTTAAACCTATGCTGTCACGCAAAAAGAAAAAAAAGAAAAAAACAAAGAACCCCAGAATAAAATGTGCTGCTCTGGCAAAAATGGTAAAACACTTCCATCTACAGAGAAACTCCATTTATGAAGCTTTCTATGTTACTTGTTATCTTGTCCTGTGTATGACATATCAGTTGTAACCCAACTGATCATTCAGCATTACCTCAAGTGAAATAAAAATTTCAAATCACAAACCAGTTAGTTAATACGGGGGCACTGGAATCAAAAGACCCCATGAGGCAATTATTGACAAGATTGTTTTGCATGCTCTTGCAGGAGATTAAGGGAATGGAGAGTAGTACAAATTATAAACTGTATAATAGCTCTCTAACCTATAGCCAGTGCAGTATTGCCTAACATATAATGGAGCAGAATGTGCAGAATTATCTGCATTATTTAGCAGTACTGGCACTGTTTAGATTCATCTTATGCATCCAGCTAATAGAGCATAAATTTTTGTTCAAACAAACTCATTTCCATATCATGCCATTTCTGGTGGCCAAATTTGCTCACCAGTCTGCTTGATGAGTTGCTCTCTGTTTTGCTTGATAATGCATTAAACAGTTGTCCCCAGTTTTTAGTATTTCAGATTTCTGTTCTCTTTTAAAATCAATGAGTTATATTTCCTATTGCTAAGACCTTGTAATAACTTTGCAGCTTTCATCTTTCCTAATGCTAAAATAAATGTTCTTCAGAGCTGGACTCTTCTCCAGGGAATCCTAAATTACAAAAATTTCAAACCTGGGTATTTTAGAAGGTGCCAGTAAAAACTAATGACAGTGAGGGGCAATTTATATAGTAACAGCAGGTTAAAAAAATCATGTACAGAATGCCCATTCTAGGTCATTAACTGAAATCTGCACAGTTAAATGTGTAAATAGAAAAAGAAAAAGCAATAATGTGAAAAAGTGTTAATTGCTTCACAATGCCATGCTGCAAAGAGCAGTATAGTAAACATTTCAGCAGCTTACTGCATACATTAACAACATAGCCCAGAAATTGCTAGGTGTTTGAAAACTTCATGTATATGCTTATTTACTCAAAATACAGTCTCCTTTATCTGATGCTATTACACACAGCATCATTCCATCACTAGGAAAGGCAGGCAATGGGGAGCATAGCAGTCTTTGGGGCTATCAGTTCTGCCAGTTGTTTTTCTTCTGCGAAAAGCTTTTTCCTGCACATTTCTGGTTACATGGCAGAGCCTTCTGGCAATGGAAATGATATTTAGAAACATATTTTAATACTTAAAAATAAGTTGAGATTTCTGGGGTTCAATGGTAAAGAAAGCTTCAACACAAGAAATTTTTACAGTAAGTGTGACACTGAGACACCAATTAGAGCAAAGGTATAAGCTGTAGATTTGTGGGACAAAATACCATCTAAGAAATCTTTTACACCAGCACTGCAAGGTGGGTTTTTTTCCTCACATTCATTGCAGCCTTAAAATACCAGTACCAGCCCTGTGTGAAACTCAACATTCTTGTGTCACACAGGGTTCATTTTGCTGTGTGCGGGTTTGCACCTTCTCACTTCCCTGCTCAGGTTTCAGACCTGAAACTTCTCAAGCTCTCCACTCGCAGCATGGAATGGGTCATACTTCCTGCCCCCCCCATCAGAAGAATTGCCCTATTTAATGAGAGAAAAAGAACAAAGAATGAATAACTGTGTGTTTCTGGCACACGCTCGGAAATCTGGGGTAGTTGATGGGCATTTTCATGAATACCAGCATGAAATGGAGTATCTGGTGATAAGCAGATCATGAATCCATGAATAATGCCAAATTGAATTTGAGTCATTTATTTGTGCATGTATTTGCAAAGCTGTTTTTATGTTATTTGATGAGATGTAACAAATAAGCATTTCTTTATTTGTTAACGGAAACATGTTCTATAACATAATCTATTCATGAAACCCAGATGGCAATGAAACACAGTGCATTACTATTTTGTCATTTGCTTAAGAGGTTTGTGATGTACTATAATTCCACCTTTCATCAAAAGTCTCACAGCTACACTTCTCCTTGACACAGGGACAGTTGATGGCTTTTCTGTAATATTGACTCTAACTCCTACAAAGGCAACTGTCCTTTCTGGTGTATGGCTTCAGCCCAGTGGGAGTGTGTTGAGGAACCAAGGGAAACGGAGAGATGGGAAAGAGGAGTAATTATGTACAGTCCCAAGAAGCAGCATCAGAGCAGTTCCCAATGATTATTGAGGCCTTAGTTTTTAATATTCTTCATTGCTGCTCCTATATATCCATGGCAGAAATTTGACCCAGCTCTCTTCTGAGAAGGTCTTTCCCCTTCCTATTAAACGTTTTGTATACAAGGCAAAAGAAGCATACAGGGGCAAAGCATAGCATAACCACTCTTCCATAAAGTACGAACATAATAACTATATCCTTACAGTTATGTGTCTGGTTTTCTACATTGATGATGAGAGGATTTGCTTTTGCATTTTGCAGAGAAGGAGCGTTAGAGCAATTGCCAATAATTGCATCAATGAAAGAATAGCTGAGATCATACCTTATTGCCTCTCTCATCTGATTCCAAGTTCCATACACCCTTAAAAATGCATAATAAATCTGACTAATACTTTAAATGAGTGCTGGTATGCACATCTTGGGTGATACTTGAATGGTAGTCACTAGGCGACCACCAGCTGACGTAGCCCAAGAACAAGAGTTTGGTGTAGGCAGCACTTAAGAACAATCTTCCTTGTCTGTGAAACTGCCCTTTGTTTGGCTGATTTGGCAGGGTTTTCTGTTAAAACCTTGCTTTATCTTTTATCCCTTAAATATCAGTTGGAATAGTGAGTAGAGGGAAAACCAATTTTGCCTCTAATATCTATATACTGTTTCCCTAGCTGCACTTTCCAAAAGCAGAGGGTTACAGCCAGAGTTGAAAGCTGACATTTTTCTTTTAAACTCAAACTATCAGAGAGTCACAAAGACCCCAGAGTCTATTTGTTAGAGTAACATGGCTATACTTTGGCATGGGTAACTCAGAATAAATGACTTGAAGCAACCCTGCCAAGAAAAAAGGAAAATCACATTGAAAACAAAACGATAACTTCACTGTCAGTGTGCCTTAAAAGAGAAGGTTTGTGGCAATAACTTCTGTGAGTGACAGTTCAGGAAATTTATACTGGTAAAGATTGAAGTCTTTAATTTTTGCATTCTTTAATGTGTTCTTGAGTGTAGAAATAAGAAACATCACATAAGCAAAGGAAAATATTTCAAGGAAGCAAACTTAGGGGGAAAAGTTATTTTAAATTTAACTGTTATATGGCTTTTATAGCACCTAAAGTTGAGAAAAATTATTTCAGCAAACCTATATTTCATTGTACCTATTTCAGTTAATACACGAGATTAATTATCCAGGCTACTTTTAAAAAATGGTACTGTTTTATGAAAGATGCTAAGAAAACCTCATTGCGTTAAATTCTAACTTTGTGCTTCCAGTCTTGCTGACTTGTTTTGTTTGAGACTCACCGTGTCATTTCTATATAAAAAAAATCTCCAAATCCTAAGCTTTTGAAAAGAGGACCTTTTCCACCTTTTGAAAAATATCTCATGGCCGTTTTGAGCAGTGGTGATCTGGAAAGAAAACAGATTAGAATGTTTGATAATAGAGGAAGGAAATATTATTATCACAGCTTGAAATCTGTTAACAGGGCCTTCCAAATGGGGCAAACATTAAAGTCAAATAGAAACTCAATTACAGGAAGATTTTCAACTTGTCAAAAATAATTGCATTAATGTCAGCAATGCTGAAGGTCTAAAACAAGGAAACTATTGTACAGTGTCTCTAGAAAGAAAGATTAAAGGAATGCATGGCGTAGTTTTAGCAAAAGGTCCAAAAATGCTCACATTTATTTTGGTTTTAGTTCTGAGGCCAAAGACCACAGTACTGCATAATACTGAAACATCGATCTATAACTTTCTGACAGATGTTACATCACACAAAGACTGGAATACTCAATAAGAGGAACCATTTATCTGCTTTGCTCTGAACCAAAACTTGTTGTAAATACCTTGTAGAGGGCAAAGATTCAAGCAGTTTGGAGGAACTGGAGCTTTGAGAGACAAACTGGTCTGTGCTTGAATGTTTAGCTCTTATTAAAAGGGTAGTGTTCTGTGTTTGCAACTAAAGCTTGAGCGGGGTAAACTTTATTTAAGAAAATCTATTGAACTATTATAGAAAACATATATCCCTTACTGATTTAAATGGGATTTTTTTTTTCAGTTTTTTACAAGAGAGGCTCTTTTTCTTTGTCCTCTGATTTCCCAGCCAAGGCTGAAATACTATTTATAGTACTGCTGTTTTCATAAGCAGTTCCTGTGTTCATTTACATGAGGGTAAACTAGAAAAACAAAGCATCAGCATCAGGATTTTTCTTTAGCTCTGCGTTGTATTGCAAAAATTCATATATATAAAGCCCTGCAATGTATAAAAATAATTCTCCTTCAAATTTTTTTTCTTTTTTTTCTTCCTCCTCCAGGTGTAATTCCAATAATCTATCGTGGTTTGGACCTCTAACTGGTCAGTGCCCAAATTCTGCTGAAATTAATGGGAATTAGCCCTATATAAACAAGCACCTAGTGAGCTTTACAGAAGTTCTTAGGCAGGTTAACCATTTTCTAAAATCTCACTGCAGGCCTCTTTGCAACTTTAAGCCTCCTGATATCTTTTCCCAAATGCCTAAGTCATTTTCACAGGGCATTAGATGTTCTGAAATTAATCCTTTGAGAGACTGATAATTTCTTCACTTAAGCTATTGAAATCTCTCACCCTTTTTGGGGGGGTGTACAAAACCAGGAGCTGATTATGCCATGTGATTGGAATGGCTTCTCATGAAAGCCTGGCCCATGGAAGTGACACAAATTTTAATTTTCCTTTAATCTTCACAAGCTATTGAAGTTGCACAGCATTAACACTCAATAGCTCATACCAATATTTTAATAGCCAAAGTGACACCCACACTGTAAGAGCCAGTATTCTGCTAACGGCCGTGGTCAGTAACACTTTTACAGGGCCAGACCAAATACTTTCCCAATCAGTACATTTCCTAAAACTATTTCATGGACCAGTGATGAGAAAGAAATGTTTGACCTCTGGTATTGTTTGTTTAAGAGTTATAACAGGTCCTCTCCTAGCATCCCTTCACCTTAGGAAATCTGTTCTCATTTCCTTACACCAGATCTGCTTCCAAACACTGTGCTTTGTTACAAGAGCACAGGACTTTTTAATAAACAAAATAAACGTACACACCAGAAACACTCTGAGTTTGTGCTAGCTATTTATTTTATTCACATCACAAAGAGATTTGCAGATCACCTTTTCAAAGCTGCATGCAGCTGGATTTCCATACCAGGGTTGTAGAAACCAGGCTGAGTGACTGCTGAGCTAGGATTCAACAAATCATGGCTTAGCTTGTAGCTTAATTCCCTTCAGCTCTCCTATTTCAAGACAGGGTGCTATGGTAATTCTGCATCAGAAGCAACACATGACCCTGATAAGGCAATCAACATTGTGTTTAAAGTGCATGGATTGCCTTCAAACAGCACAGCTGGAGAGCACCATTCATCCAGACAGGAGACCAGGGCAGAATATGTCATAGATCCCTCCACCTCACATGCCTGGATTTTTTTAACTTTAGAAACTAGGGCATAGCAGAAAGGGGAATGGATTGTGTCTCATTTTTCTCTGGCATGAAAACACAGTGCAGTGAGGACGTGCACCAAGATGAAGGAGGTAAAGAGCAGTCAGAGCTCCAGGAACTTGGTACCTCTGGGATAAATAAACTGGTTATTCCACCCACTTCCCACTCAAGAACTATTTTAGTGATGTGGATCCGCTGAGTATTGGGCTCTGAATCCTTGGGTAGGATTTACTTGCAGTTGTGTCTAGCCAGTAGGGAGTAAGGGGTAATCCCTCAGGAGAGACCCATTCCACAGCATTTGATGATGAGCTTAGGGGAGATAAATCCCATTGCCTCCTTCTCAACCTCACAAGTTAGGCTGTTTCAGATGTTTGCAGTGTTAGTGGAATAGTGCAGAGATTTGTAGGCACAAATTTATCCCACCCCACATCAGTTAAAAACCCGCATGAGCAAATGAGGATGTATGGAAGTGCAGGATTTTGCCTCTTGGTGGGTAATGACATACTTGAAGATATGGCCTCACACGTGTCAGATGGGACTGTTCTGGCCCAAAAAAGCCTACCTTAGAGATGGGCAGTATACACTTTTGTTATATGAATGTTTCCTCTTTCATTTTATGTTCTCAAACTGTCAGAAATCTCAGATATGCAAGGGAAGCACAAGCAAGCATGAAGTTCACAAAGAAGTTCAGACTGAATTTGAAACCTCAGACTTTTTAAAGGAAAAACTGGCTGCTTATTTGCTGTTTCAGTCTTGCTACAGCCACTTAGCTCTTCTACTCATGGGCGGGTTGTGTTGCTGACTATTCATTATTATTATTATTGGGACAGATGATATGCAATATAATCAGTGAGGTTTTAATCTGTTATCAATATGTGACTGCAACATTTTAACAGGATTGTAAGATACAATTTTGTCCTATTTTAAAATGTTCAAGTGAGTGAGTTACATAGAAAACCGAGTGGAAGACAACCTTCTATCTTCCCTTAGCGTAAGAGAGACATTCCAGCACATTACCAGACTGCAATTTAGCAAGGACTCATTCAAAATGTTGATAATGGATTAAATAGTTTGAGCAGAAAAGCATAAAGAATCTCCTCCTACTGACTAAAATTTATAGCTGTGGCTTACATAGTAGCTTAGCAGTTCACATATGGCTTATGTCAATGGCAGAAACCATGTTATTTTCTAAATCACATTGATTTGTTATGTGGTACTGAAAGATCTTAAACAGAATCATTGGCTATAAATTACAGAATCTAGTCTTCTACATTCTTATCTGTGTTTCAGATCCGTCAAAATGAGCCCAAGAGTCAAGTCTTCTATGTACACAATGCTACTAGTCAAAGAATAAGAACTAAGACCATTCAATTTCCTCCTTTTTTGGAGCCAAGCCAGGCTGACATTTTCCTTTCTGTTAGTTTTGGCAAAGAGGAAAGAGAGGGAAAACTTTACTGCTCTGTTACTGATGGGTTTTTTATTTTGTTTTTATTAAAAATGTTGAAACATGGGCCCTCTGTCAAAATTATTTTATTATTGAAAGCTGGGTGGGGTGAATGAACTGGCAACAGCTCAGAAAGCCATTAATGGTACTGATAACGGAGAATCCTATTCAGCCTCCACAGCACTGCAATACTTAATTGCCATAAATTTCACTGAAATCTGGTGACTGATGTGCACAGTTAATGAATCGGTAAAGATTAAAAGGTTAATCTGTTGGGAGGTAACAAGCTCTGCCCATCTGATACTGTAACCAAAATATGATATTTGTTAGTTACATGATGATATTTTTTGGGCATACAACAGAAAAAATGAGTTTTTATTGGCTGCAGCTTTGTTAGGTCTCCAAGACCAAAACACAGAAAAAGCAACAACTCTGATGGTGATTCCTGAACCACAGACAAAACTTAAATATATTAGAGGTGAAATGTGACTCCCTGAATAAAATATATTGTCAAACATCAAAGGAATTGCCCGAGAAGCAGAGTGTTCCCTGAAGCAAAGTTACACGCATGCCCAGGAGTGTCCCCGCCTCAGCCCTCGGCCCTTTTCCAGCCAGTGCACCCCATCTCCTGAAAGACCTGAGAGACAAAACAGCCGTACAGAATTTGGGAGGGGTGGGGGAAAGTGTGTAGTGAAGACTCTTAAGAACTTCCCTAACAATAAAGTAGCTTTCTAGAAACAAACTGACTCAAAATTTAAGTGAAAACAGGAACGGAAAGGAAGCAAAAGATAATTCGACAAACAACAGGAGGGGCGGGTGAGGTTAAGAAAGCTGATGATTAATGCCCTTGCTTCACCCTCAGGAGACTTACATTCAGATCTTGTTCTGCCACACCTATTTTGTGGCTTTGGACATGTTGTTTATACTCTCTGGCCCTAAGGCTTCCCTCTTCTCCCCCACCTCTTCGTACCAGGATAGCGGTAGCTACTGCACAGGGACGATAAAAATGTCGAAGCCTGTGAAAGGTACTCATGGTAGATAGAAACTATGCCATGAAAAAGTACTCCCAGTGTCTTTGGCAACCCATGGCTTGAAAGATAAACGCTGCATACTAGACTCTTCATTCACAGTTCACAGGAGAGGGATATAGTCTAAGTAAGGCTGCCAAGAAGTGAAATATGATGATTCCTCCAGCATATTCATTCATCTGTACAGTTGCCCATGGGCCAGCAGAGCCTGGAAACCAATTGCTGCCAGGAACCTGTGGAGCACAAGCCCTGCACTTGGTCCTTCGTCTCTTCATGGCTCTTGACACAGGGTGACAGCCCATGAAGCGAGATCTTGCTACGTATCCATGTCAACTCAGTTTTAGGACTTCTATCTTTCTGTGCATGAACTAAAGGTTCGTGTGTTGTATTAAAAATACATTATTATTTTATTCTCTGCTTTGATAGACCTCTTTATGACTGAGGAGATAATAAAATAATAGAACCATAAACTTAATGTAGTCTATTTAACAATGAAACAGGGATGATGAACAACACATTCCTTTTCTGTAGCACTTTTACAAAGAAATCTTAAAGCACTTGCTAAACAGGGTGCTGTAGACATCATTACAACACTTAGTTGAAAGACAGGAAACTGATGCACATAGCAGCAAAGTGACTTGCCCATGGTCAGTCAGCAGATCAGAGGCAAGGCTGCTTTCTGTTTCTCCAAGGTCTCCCCAAGGCCAGAAGACCTCCCCTTAAGACTTATGCTATTCTTTGCTATTGATTTGTCAACAGGTTACTACAGAGCCAAGCTGCACATATTCTGGCTCAAGCTAGCAGGATAAAGAAGTATGTCTGTGTGCCAGGTTGAAGTCTACTTTGGGACAAATCAACACTTGCTTTCTCTTGCAGGATTTGCCAGGAAAACAGAACTAGCATTTCAGTTCCTGAGACTCAACTTGAACATGTCCTAGGCTCCAGTCTGGGAGTTAATATGGGCCAGGGACCATTCCCAATAGATAGTGCTAACAACCTCCAGGTGCTTTGTGCTGAAGGACAAGTAGTTACCAAAGGACGAGCAAGGGGCAATTGATGCATTTGAAATTTACCCCCAGTTTATTCTGAGTTCTGAATTTCCTGTGTCTGGAAACATTCCTCCCTCGGTGACCATCTTGGTGACAAAGAGCTGGCAACTACAGTGCTGATGGAGGGTTGAAAGAGGAAGGGAGGAATCTACTCCTGTGTCAGAAACCTGATTGTGCGCTCCTTTGTGGGCCTTTTTTCTTTGCTAGGCTTCAAAGTGGTTTGTTATAATGTAGTTATTCTTTGTAATGTGATTTAGCAATGGCCTACCTACAGGTAAATCTGCAGGCGAAATGTACCTGTAGTAAGAAAATACTGGTTCCAAAACAGCTTAATACTAATGCAATCAACTGCCTATTTCAGAGTCTGTAGTAGTCAACGAAAGACCACCAGGGTCTGGATCAGGATCTAATTAGATCTAACTACAGTTTCAGATTGTGGATCACAGCAACACTTTCACTAAAAGGCATGGTGAAATCTCATGGAAGCCAGTTGGTTCAGAACTAGATAGCGACCTAAAAATTTAAATTTGCTTTAGATAATGTACTAATAGCATTTAGAGTAACTAAAATTTTTTTCCATTCCCAATGACATAGTGATTAAAGTGGCAGTCAGAGTCCACAAGACAAATGCTCATTAATAGGTTAAATAACTAGTTTTGCTGCCTTTCTTTGAAACTCTCAACTAATAAAAATATCACTGTGGCACTTCCATAGTACTCTTTGGGCAGTTTGTACATTTACCACCTTTGATGACGTTATCCGGTTTGGCTGTTCAACATGGAACTAATGATTTTCAAATAAAGTCTCAGAAGAATAAATCTGCATGTAGGCAACCCAGTCATTAGCATAGGATGATGTGAAGACTATGATAATCTCACACTAAAGCATTTTCCTTACTTGCAGATAGATGCTTGCATCGATACTTAGGACAGGCTTTTTTAATTAGTAACGATAAAGATTTGATTACATTTTCAGATCTTTGCAGGATGATATGAGGAAACACTAACAGTGTTAATAATATTAAAGATATCATATGCTATCTTCCAAGTTCAAGACAAATACATAGAACAATACAAAGTGGTGGACTGATATGATATGGGACTATTAGCCAGGATATAAAATTGGGTTGTAAAGAGATAAAGCAGTTAAGTATCCTTTTCACTGAAAGACAAGCAGGAAGGTGGGCAGCTGATTTTGAAGGTACTTTGCTTCTTTTTTCTTCTCCCTTAATATACATTGAATATGTAGGGCAAGGAGGTAGTCAGCAGGAGTTCAGCATAAGGGCTTGAAATAGCAAAAATATGTCTTTATACTTAAGCTACTTTTTAGTACTGAAGGAGGATTTATAATCTGAGAAGGAGAATTTGAAACTTTAGCATGGTAATTCAGGACATTTTGGGGAGAGGCAGGGTAGGTTTTGGTTTATATTTTATTACAGATTCTGCTTATATTGAGATTAACGGAATATAAAATTAAGGAATACCAACATAATAATGAAATGTGATTGCCATAACTGTATATTTCAGAAGAAAATACTAATATATTGGAAACAAAATATGTTTATATATTGTATAGCTATATATGTATATCAAGCAGGTCCATTATGAAAGGTAAGGAAGGGTCACTGCAGAAAGCTAGGCGGAGATTTGTAACAATATTAAAATTGTAAAACAGTAAGTGCCATGGTGACCAAAGCAAGCTCCAAAGCATATTAGGGTAGCAGAAGAACTTAGTATACCACAGGGTAAGAGGTCAGAATCCAGAACAGGAATTCAGTACAATAATCTTTGAATAAAATTTGTGAAATACCCCCTAAATATATTTTTATTATAACTGCCTAGTGATCAGATTTAGGATACTACCATCTGTTGACTGACTCCATGAAATAAACTCTTATGGACTGTCCCTGAGCTATCTTTGAGCAATTTAATGTCTATGGTCTAACCAGGGAATATCATGTTCAACAGCAGGAACACATGATGGATGATGCATGGTCAGAGTCCATATCCTGCATATAGTCACAGACAGATCAGCTATGTTCATCTACAGCAATGTAGCTGAGAAATGTAATAAACTGATCCCAAACAGACTTTGGCTTGTGTGATCTTTGAGGGGTTGTGAGGAAAAATAACTTACTGTATCTTGAAGGAAAACACAAAGTTAGCAGGATGATGAAAGGAGCAAAGATGCACTGTGGCTCAGGAACTGTCAAGTTGGTGATGGAATGAGAAAAGGACAATCATAAGATCTCCTTGTCAAGAAGAGAACAAGAAGAGAAAAGTGTTCAAGGAAATTCTGGATGTATTTCTTTTCTGCTCCATTCAAAAGCTACATACAAAATTAGAAAATAACCTATTTTGAAAATGCTAATACACAGAATTTTGCAATCAGATAGTTTATATTAAGAGTAAGCTTGTCACTAATACATCATATAGATGTACAATTCAAGTATGCATTTTACCACTAGTGAGATATTCTCTGAACACCATTTTCCTCGTTCAATCCATTTGATTCTGATTGTCAGAAGTAATTGGTGCTTCTGGGTGTCCAATATGAGGGCCAGATTTTCAGAAAATTGTCATTTTCTAATGTGTCTCAACCCCCCCACAAATTTAAACTCACCAGTTGTTTCTTGTGGTTTAAACCCAGCTGGTAACAAAGCACCATGCAGCTGCTTGCTTAGTCCCCCTCCCTGGTTACAGTGGGATAAAGAGAAAATATAAAGGCAGGCTCATGGGTTTAGACAAGGATTGGGAAGGATCACTCACCACTCATGGTCATGGGCAAAAGAAAGGGTCAGCTTGGGGAAGAAACAAAATCAGCTGAATTTACTACAGATCAATTCAAAACAAAGATACTGAGTAGTAAACCCAAACCTCAGAACACCTTTCCCCAACCCTCCCTTGTTCCTGGGCACAGCTTCAGTCCTGCATTCTCTGCCTACCTCTCCCCTCCCCCCCAAGCAGCACAGGGGGGCAGGGAATGGGGGTTGGGGTCTGTTCATCACAGGATGTCTCTGCTGCTTCATCCTCTTCAGGGGCAGGACTCATCAGTCTTCCCCTGCTCCACTGTGGGTCCCTCCCACGGCAGACAGTCCTCCACGAACTTCTCCAGCGTGGGTTCTTTACCACAGGCTGCAGTTCTTCATTAACTTCCCTGGCGTGAGTCCTTTCCACAGGCCAGTCTTCAGGCACTGACTGCTTCAGTGCAGGCTTTCCCATGGAGTCATGGCCATCTTCATGGGCATCCACCTGCTCCGGCGTGGGCTCCTCTTTCCCCAGGCTGCAGGTGAGCATCTGCTCCCCCACTCCCCTCCATGGGCTGGGGGGGGACAGCCTGACCTCTCACCACCGGCTGCAGGAGCATCCCCTCCTCCCCTGCTCCCTCTCCCCTCCTTCCTCACTGACCTTGCTGTCTGCAGAGGGGTTTCTCTCACATTCCAATCTCCTCTCCCACTGCAGGTTCCCCTTCTCAAATATGTCACCCCAGGGGTGCTACCACTGTCATGGATTGAGTTGGCCTTCACCAGATGTGGGTCCAACTTGGAGCCAGGGAAGATTCCAGCAGCTTCTCACAGGAGCCACCCCTGCGGCCCCTCCCCCACTATCAAAGACCCCTGCCACACAAACCCATAATATTGCTTTTTAACAGTTTGCCAGCTTTGTTTTTAAACAAATTCTCCTGCACAGTTCTATGGTACCAATGAAAATTGTGCTGTGATATCCCAGCTTAGTGTAATCCTTCCCTGTGACACTTTGCGGTGCCATATGCAGAAAATTCAAACATCAGGAGCAGAAAGAAGAGATCAGGTAGTAAAAGCAACATATCTTTTAAATAAAAAGTATAGAAGCTATTGTGTAGTTTTAGACATTATGTGGAAGTCTGTCACTGAGCTACCTTCTGCTAGAAGACTTCTGTTCTAGGTATTTCTCAATTGGCAGGGATGTTTCCTCAAGAAAATATGATACTGTCTAACCCCTTTAATACTTATCTACCATCAAGATACAAAACAAAAACAAAATTGAGGCTGCTTCTTTGGCACATGAAACAGGTGGAACATTTCTTCTTTGTCTTTATCCAACATGAAAGATTGTTGCATCTCTGAACTTTAAGGCATGTGTCCTTTGGAGTAATGCCCCTTCCGCTGGTTCTTCTCAAATATTGGCAGCTCGTCAACTTCTTTCCTTGGCTTTGCCAATGACAATATTCTGTGCTTCAGTGTTTCCTTTGTGTATCTGTGTCTGACATGATTTTCCTTGCATACAGAGAGAAGTATACAGTATTTTGGTTTGAATAGCGTAAGTAAAACAAGTTGCCTGCAGACTTTACACAAACAAATTTTGCAATTTTTGTGTAATAGTGAGAAGTCCACAAATGAGTTTAAACATAAAATTCACTCTGAAACAGGCTGATAAAAATATGGGCCTTTCCCTATCCTGGTAGCTGGACTTTGTCTCTGGGGGAAGAAGAGGGGAGGAAGGCTGAGATGCTCCCATTCTGTTTAGACACTTATGTCAAAACCACATGTGTGTCACTAACCACAATGCAAATCACTTCAATTACTGATGTTGGCCTGTTTTTCCTAGGTTATCTGTCCACGTCTTCCCTCCCCACCTAGTTACCAAGCACCAGTTCTTCCCCAAATAAGGCAATGTATATGGACATTGAAACTGGATGGACTTTCTCTGTTCTTACTGTTGTGTCTCATGACCAGGTTGCTTATGATGAATAGTAGAATCTCTCTGGAAAGAAAAAACAAATGTATCTTTAGGTCTTTCAAGGCAAACGTCAACAGTGGCATATTTTTAGCCACTTAGTAGAGCTAAGATTTGCAAAAAAATTATGTGGATTTCGGTCATCTGATATTTTGTCAATCTGAAGCACTCCAGTTTTCATCCTGCTTGGATCATGTGTTAGGTAATATTTAAAATAAGAGGTCCAGGACAGTTTCAAAGACTAGCTCACATTTGCAGAACTATTTTTTTTTTTAAGAAACCTGGAGTTAAACTATACTTTAGCCCTTCATTTTCTTTGTTTTAATATGTTACAATGATCTACATTGGAATAGATGGAAAAAGACAACCCAGGAACATCCTTTCATTTTCACCTGCAGAAGGAGTGGTGACAGTGAGTAGTTCTGTATGTAATTGTAGATTTGTTTTTCATTACATTTAAAATGTTTATAGTGTTGGCTCCAAGATTAGAGAAAGTCTGCACAGGAAATCAAAGCGTTAAATACACACGTCTCAATTTGACATCAAATGTAGATTGAAAGTTTTCTGATCTCAGTTTACCAGAAATTCAGATGATGATATCAAAACAGGACAAGAAAGGGGAAATAAAGAAAAAAGTTTAGTATTATCAAATTGCAGCTCTGGACCAGGATTCGCCTGTCCAGCACAATAAAGTTCTTACTGTCTATGGAACTTCAGAGAAATCAGTCTTCTTACTTGGTCTTTGAAGTCACCAAGACACCATTGCCTGTGATAAAAGAGTTTATTTATAACTTGGTCAGCTTATGTCTTTTCCCATTGAACCAGCAGGCTTTCCAAGGTTTGGGGATATAATTTCAAGGGCTGTTAAACCTCTGTCAAAGTTTTTCTGGCCCCCTAAGGAGTCTGACTATCCAGCGTTCTGTTTGCTATGACAGGGCTTCATGTGAAAGCATCCAGAAAACTGACAGCTTCAACTGCTGCAGTTTTTGTAACTGAAAGTGGCATTTAATCTGAAAAATAACATTAGCAAATCAGCATATAATTGGGTTTTTATTTCCTGCCTTTTTCCCCTTTTCTTTTTTGCTATCCTAAGAAATAAGACAAAGCACAATGCTGTAAGTTCCTGATCTCTATGGGAAGATGCTGTTTATATATAACCCGGCAAACTACAAGAGGCAGGAATCAGGGATTTTACTATGATGAAAGATGTTAGAGCAAACCCTTAAAAGAGATTATAGCATAGAACGTAGCACTGTTTTAGGATAATATTGTAATCCTTCTGCCAGTTGTTGCCAAAAGCAAACATAAAGACTGGCTTAAAATATCTAAAGTGCTAGTTCTCAAAGTGCCTGGTTTGCCATGTCACACCGAGCACATCTACTGTCAAGAATTTCATTGAAATCTCTGCCTAAAGGGTTGCTGAGAGTTAACACTGGATCACTTAACTGTGGCCCCATAAGCCTTTACAGTTTGGGAACCGTTGACCCAGAGGTCCTCCCAAAATGAGCAAATACCAACTGGGTCAATGAAAATCTGCCATCTGGAGCTTCAGACAGTGTTTTGGTCTTCCTGTACTTAAAATCAGTCCAATAAATGAGATTGACAAAATCATAGGACTTACTAAAAAAAAAACAACAGAAGAACTTGAAAAATACTAAGAAATGCAGGCTTGTCTTGTGACTTGATTTACTATTTTGAACCCTGGGGATGCCTACATTCAAGTTTCCCTTCATAGCCTTACGAACAAGTAGTTTTCTTCTTTTAAATTCAGGCCAAAACTCTCACATAATCTGACTCAAGATATTGGGGTAATTGGCACTGCATTTTATGAGACTGAAGAAAAAGTGATGGAAGTTATCCACACTTCCCTGAAAAGAATTGTACATATGTTTACCTTCAGATAGTAAATAGCACAGAGATAGGCACAGCGAATTAAGAATATTGCCGGTTTAGTAGCAGAGCAATTCTTAAAAATAGCCATTTGGGGGCAGAACAAAGGTTCATCCCAACCAGTATCCTGCTTCTGATAGCGGCCGAGGACAGAAACATGGGGAAGGGTGTAAGGGTGTAAGCTGTGTCATGCTTCTTCCCTGGCATACTCTTCCAGCTGTCAGCTTTTGGAGACTTCCTAGGTCTGAGCTAGTTAATTCAATGGGTATTTCAGAAAAGTAAAAATAAAACAAGGACAAGGAAAGAGAAAGGCCGACGATAAGACAATAGGGACCGATGCATTTATTAGACTGAGTAAGGATTGCTGATGAAATAGGACAAGTGCTTACTTTAGCCAAAGCATCATAAGCTTGGCAGAACTGGTGCACAGACTGTTACTACAGCCACAAAAATATTTTATTAATAAGTTTATTCAAATACATTTGCCCAGACAATCATAGCTTTAACACATTCTTCTTAATGGCTGCTGTTAACATTAAACAAGGTCTTTGTGAATGTCATAGTGCAGGACAGTTTTCATCTTTGTCTTCTGTTGATCTTTTATACCTATTCAAGAGGTAGCATCACACTTCTGCAGGAGGACATAGTGTTGTAGAACTGTTTTTCATGTCTGTTTTTTCCTCCCTTAAAATGGAGAAGATCCTAACCCATAGGACAAAAATATTGCCTTTCAATATAAGACATCTGTGTTTGTGTATATATTGTGTGTGTAAAGTGTCTTGTGTTCATTAAGCAAAAGCTATTATAAAATGGCAAAGTAGTATTATTATTTTTAAATAAAAGTTTCTACATGTTGCTACAAATGATTAAACTGGTGTAAAGACATTTGCACTGTGTCAAGGCAACTCAACCAAAAATGCATTAACACTTTCTTGCTTTGATGTCAAAGATCTTGAAAAATATTATGAGGGAAAATAAATACTTTGTCCCTATAGCTCTATCTGTTTCCACTGTGAATCTATTAAAATAAGGAGTTTCTCTTGCAGATTAGTGGCACCCTGAGCTGATTTAGGCAATGACAACTTTGGAAGTCAATTTATATTTGAATCAGGAAATGACTCAGTATTTTCTGAAGTCTTACTTCAAAGCTCACTCCTTTACAGTTAGGTAAAAATGATATCACGTCTTCAGAATGTTAAATTAAACAATTGCGCTGAGGCCAGGATTTATTTCTGATGGTGCTTTAAGCTGGTTTTTCATACCGTATATACAACTCCCAGGATGATTTTTGTCGAATCTGGACAATTAGTGAACAGCGTGATATACATGTTCCCCAGTTCTATGACACCTTTTGTAATACTGCATGTCACTCTGTTTTATGTTGCTGTACATATAACTTGCACGCAGTGTGTTAGAGTTAATGGTCTTACAGTTTATGAATCTCCTGACACTATATCTTATTATTATGTTAGCTGGAATGGGACATTCAAGTGAAGGTGATAATAAAAAAAGATCTTAACCAATAAGAAGCATTTCTACAAATGGTCAAATGACAGTGGAAAAGGAAATATTTTAACAAAGCAATGTTAATACAGCCCAGAACCAACACAAATAAAATCCCTGAGGAAGACTGTCTGAAGAAACATACCATACTTTTGGCATAGCATACTTTACTGCATGCCCGACACATTTTCCACAAAGCTCTTGTATATTTTCTGTATGAAAATCTAAAGCATAAAGTCTTACATTTAGCAGTTGAAAAAATACAGGAGATTTAAAACAGCAACAGTTCTGCTGTATGCCTACAGATTTTTTTTGGCAATTGGATCTGAAAGAAATGATCTATCTCAAAAAAAGAGAAAATAAAAGGCTGATGAATATCAGCATATAGTATGATTGGGGTCTTTCTTCCTTTAAGAAGTAGAAGGTTTGTGTGGACTATAGAAGCACATAAATAACTGTTATTGTTATGATTTCTAAGCATATTTTCAATATGAGCAGTTTCAGTCTTGGCAACAATTGAATTAAGGAAGCACTGGGCTCTGGGACTGAGCCCTGCTTGTTCAGGCCGTGGTCCTCTTACATGAGGAACACTGAGATGCTCTACAAGCTGGCACTGCAGTCTACTCTGTCAGCAAAGCTGCTTTTCTTGGCAGCATAGGCATGCTAAGATGATAATTGCACTATGCAGTTACCTCAGACAAAAAGTATTGTTGCTTTTCTCCGTGGTAGCAGACATTTCACCACCATATTTATCCACCTCAACCCTATTTTATCCTGCTTTGCTTTACCTTGTGAAGTGCCATACTGATTTTATATATGCACTGTTGACTATTTTTAAAACTTTGACAATGCAGCCAACATTGCTTTGCAGGTATTCAAAGGTAGGTACAAGTCACTCACATTCATGAGGCTGTGGTGCTGTGGATGGATGCATCCACAAGAACATGAAGGAAGCCCATACCGCTAAATGGGAATTTCCCTCTTATTGTTTCTTCCTTCCAGTTGAACAGACATGAAGAATCACAAAGGTACCAGTTTCAAAGTGTTTAAGAGGTGTTTCAACAGCCTACAGACAGTTTGTTACTACACTTGGCATATTTTGAAACTGTAATTATGGAAGATTTCCAGAAAATCTCAACATGACTGAAAGAGTCAGAGGTAAACTGTGCCTGGAAAAGCAGATATCCCTTTGCTTAGTTTAAGTTTCAGACAGAATAGTGCATTGGCAGAACAAACGAAGCTTCATTCAGAAATGTAACTTGTTTAAAAGCAATCAGAGACAGCCACAAGCTGGAAGAATGAAAGAGCTCAATATTTTAGGCAGGAAAACACTTTATAAAATGTTGTAAAATCTAAACAAGTGAAGTGTTTGTGTAACCAAAATCAAACTGTTAGTAATATTTGTCTTAAAACATTTATTAGCACCATGATGAAGCATGGAAAGTGGGTTGGAAGCATGTCTAATTTAAAAAACACACACTATGCTGATTTTTTTTTTAATATATATGAATGACTTCGAATTGAATGTAATAGAAAAAAAGTTTGATAAAAGGACATGTATATAAGTACACTCTATGCAGTCAAAAAGCCAGTGGTGGAAAGCAGAAATACACTGACCAAGGCTGATAAAAGTTAAACTGACATTTTTATAACACTTTAATAAGTTCTGATCTTGTAGAACTAAATTAATTGGTCTCCATAAGTTCCAAAACTCTTTATTGCAGAGGGGAAAATGTAGTTTTTCTTGTTTAAATTGTCAGGAAAATGCTACAAAGCATCTCTCCATTGTAGTTTAAGCTGTGCAAAACCAATTACTAAAATCACTTGTAAATCCTAAGTCTATTAATCTCAGTTAACTATCTGAAATAAACAGAGGATTACTTGGAATTAGTCATGCCATACACCCACTCCTGGAGATACTTGAGGAAGATTCAGGGAGACCTGGCCTGAAAGATGACGTCACAGTGCTCTTTACTTCTTGAAATAAAAATTCTTTCTTTCTTGAAAGAAATAATATAAGCTATGTACATTCCCTTTAATACCTTCATCATCTAATACCAATGCAAGGGAGATTCAGTTTTCCTAGGTGACAACATCACTAAGCAATTATAAATTGCAATTGTTCTTGAAAAGATGAATCCACCATACTTTTTTGCAAACACCTCAGATGATGGACAGATTGTGTCAGCCAAGAAGATGAGCTCCTTGCCTTCTCTTCAGCTCGTTTCAACCTATTAAAATAAAGCCTGTTTTAGAATGGTCCACACTCCCACCACCACAGAAAATAAGTCAGGAGGATGCTTTTGAAGGGACGCTTCTGTAAACGTTTGTGAAGGCCATACGGTCTTGCTATGCAAAGGATCAGAGTGCCTCAGACATGTTACTGTAATGGAGATAGGCTGGCAGGCTGAGGTCAGGTTGGAGTCTTCAGCATTGTAAGCAGCCCAGCGAGGAGGGCACACAGGGTGGCTGTCAGAACCACAATGCAGAGTGTCACCTCAAATATTAGTTTGATCATCCACTGTTATTAAGGAGCCAAATGTAGTTATCGAGAGATATTTAATCCACTATAATTAAAATGAAAAACAAAACTGCATGAATCTCAAAAAGCTTGGAAGATGAATACCTAGAAATGTTGAAGACAAATATCCATATAGCTGGCCTTAAGGGCAGGCCTAGAAAGCCAGATGTCATAAGGGAATGCCAGTAGCCAGCTTAGTTATTCCTTCCCACAGTAAATCCCTGTTCAGATACCACCATTATGATTACTTTTTATTTATGGTGTTATGAGATCAGATTCTTTCACAAGAATCCCAACAATGGCCAGCATTCACAGGTGTCATATTTTAGATGATGTTCCAGTGTTACTGGTCTCAGATATGGAAAATCAAGAACTGGTTCCAGTTTTTCAAACATTCTTTTTTTTCACATCACAATTATTCCTGAGTTTTAGTACAGACTTAGATTTATTATTTTACCCAATATGATTCAGAAACCATGCTCATCTGCTATTTCAGTAGATCTATGGCTACAGACAGCTGTCAGGATGAGCACAGGATTCCAGACAGTTGCTGTAAGATAGGAGAATGGAGTACATGACCTTCATATGTACCTTTAAACTGTGTTCTCTACAGTAGTCTTCCCTTGATTTTAACCCAGCAGAATTTCTAAGGGAGACATTGTCTTAACATTGACATTGGAATTCAAAGTGTATTTTACCGCTATATCCACAAGCAACAATGAACTCAGATGTCTTTGTAAGGTTTAGATCACTTGGGTGCACAGGGGGATTCCAAAAAAGATAAAACCGAATCATCTTCAGAAAATCCCCTGGGCTGAAAACAGTTGTGGTCTGGAAGACTTTCGCTTCCCACTTTGACTGCTTATGGTCCCTGGTGGATACCCAAGACAGCAGGATCTCTGGTACCAGTCCTGCCATTCACGCTCTGATGGATGCAATAGCACAGTGTGGGTGAGTATCTCCTGGAGTGGGTGTATAGCATAACTAACTACACCAAGGAAATCCCGGTTAGTTAAAAGCCTCGTTCTTCCTCTTTAATACAGCGCATGACTATTTCATCCCATCTTCTGCACACTTTTGCCCTGCTCTTTTACACGTCTGGCATACTGATGATGACTTAGATTTCTCTTGCTGTCCTGTAGCACAGTGCCAATATTGAACCTTTTAATTTTTTGTAACAAAATTCTTATATTTCTTAGAGAGCGCTGGGGATGCAAGGTAAGGATTAGGCAGACAGAGGTGCAGCAATATGCAAAAGTAGAATAAAAGTTTGTCCTGCATTTAATGTCTCCTACATGTTTTGCTGAAAATGCAGGAACATGCAACTCTGCTCTCATTCAAGAACTTGTACTTTGCAGAAGCAAAACACATGAAAACTCACACTTTCACTTGTAAAATCTTTGGGCTACGTATAGATAAATGACAGTGAATGGAATTGCCTATAACATTTTGTTTCCTATGATCCTTGGGTCATAAGTACAGTTCTGACTGTGTTTAAACAGGCATGTGAGAGGGAGCAAGTGCAAAATGAATAAATGCAAGTGAATTGCTGAGCCTCAAGTGATGAAAGAGTAACTGGGCAATGTGGTAAGAGTGCTACAACATCACCATTCTGAATGCTGCAGAATAAATTGAAACACTACATATAAAAAAAATCTTGCTGCAGTTTAGAAAGAGCATAAAATTATCCCATCCTTTCCAGAATGAGCATTGGAAACAAAGACATGCACTGGTCCTTGTGTCTGCTCAGTTGAGTTTTGGCTCAGAGATACCTATAGTTGGTCAAGATTGGCCAGATTGTTTACTATACTGAAACAGGCTTGCATAAATACCCTAAAACCTATCTCATCCCACCCAGACGGATGCTTCCCCCCAAAAAAAACATCTACCCACAAAAAAACCCAACAAACCCCAACCTCCACCCCAGATGAGAATTTGGGCAAAGAAATGTTAAATCTAGGTACTCATGCATGTATCTGCAGCTGGAGCCATCCTTACTCTCACGTGAACTCTAAGGGCGAGACCAGCCACTGCAGCTGCAGCCAGGGCAGCCCAGAGAAAGACTCGGACTGGTGCAGCCTGCGCTGCCTAACTGCACTGATGCTCAGCTCCAAGAGGACCCCACTGCCCCAAGAGCTGTTCTGCAAGTCTCCTAACTGATGTGAAATGACTGCTGCTGCTGCTTGGATGCTCTGGATTTGAGTCTTCACACTTAATTTTAAGCAATTGATCAGCGTGTGTTTTTTAATAATGAATGACTGTACCAGATAATTAAACACAGGGGAATTACCTCTTGGCACTCATGCTACCAGCAGTTCCAGGAAAGATTACTCTATCCACTGCTGCATCAGAAAGCATTATTCCAAACGAGGAGTCCAGATGTTGAATTTATATATTATCTTCCTGATTTCTTCCCCTATGCTTAGTTCAACTTTTCAAATACTTTATCTCTTATCCAGATATTCAAAACCTTCTGCTTCATGGGGAAGACCATGAGATCACCATGTCTGCAGTCTAAAGAGCTGAAGAGACTAGTTGCTGTTTCAGTTAGTTTTTAAATCCTTAACTCATGACATAGGAACATAAACTATTATGCCTAAACCATTTTGAGCAAAGTACTTCATAAATAGTCTGGCTGACATAAAGATTGTACCATTTAAACAGCAGACTAAATGCATAAGAAATATTAATTTACGCTATAAGCATTGCCTATGTACGTGGAGTACTTTTAAAAGCTGCCAATAAATCGTAACAGATAGCTTAACACTTTGAAACACAGTGGAAAAGCCAATTAAAAATATCTTGGAGCAGCAGTTGGAAATACTGTGAGCCAGTTGGTCAAAGGTTGCTTTCAGAAATAATTCTGAGCTTACTAATTTTACCGTTAACAGTCAATCAGAAATACAGCAATCTACTGGAGTATCCTCATGTTACTTTGGACTAACACTAGTGTCATAACCAAGGATACTCAAACTAGTGCCATCCCTTTGACACGAGTGCCAACCCAGAACTTCTGTCATCAGAGACAAAGTGGGAGCTAATCATGAAATATTTTCATAAATGTATTCTATTCCTTTTCTTCATCACATTTCTTTAAAACTGTGGATTACAAGCTAGCTGGAGCCTGGGACAGGGGATCTCCCTTGTCAGTGCACACGTGTGGAGCAGTGAGGTCCCAGCTGATGACTGGAATTATTCAGTGCTAACATAATATAAGTGATAATTCATAACATCTGCGTTGTCTTTCAGGAAGTATTTGTCGTATTCCAAAATATAAACTTAGCATATTTAGAGTTCTCAAGTGACACATTTTGGCTGTATCATGTTGTTGCTGGGTGAGTGGTAACTTTAACTGCCATTTTTGCATTCTGCTAAGTCAATGCACCATCTTCTAACACATTTTCCTGGAAGCCAAACCTTAAGGTAGGCTCCCTGTTCTCTGTCATAATTTGTTATAGTCCAGAAAACCAACTTTCTTGAAGGTGCTTTCTTCAGAGCTGCAGGTGGCAAAATGAGTATCATGCAGGTAGCAGTGCTGGTAGCAGGGTTTGGTGCTAAGCCTGCACAAGTGTCATCTTTCTGACCAGTGAGATCTTTGAAAAGGCAGTCAGTCACAGCCCCTCTGTGTGGAACTGGGAGATCTCACCTCTCCCTCAGTTGTTCACAATATTAAATCAATGGAGCTGCTTTGATGTCACACCCCCCTGTGAGGAGGAATGAAGCCTCTAACATTTCACCTGTTGTTTTTCTCTGCTTTTTCCTGTAGAGGCACGGATGTGATAAACTGGTAAAGAGATGTCTGCAATAGTGCTTTCTCTGTCTTTCACCTCAGTAAGCAGCAGCATGCTCCCAAGCTGGGTCCTGGTTAATATCTGAGCAGAAGCATTAAATAAGCATATTAACATCCCTTCCATTTCTCTCCTACTCAGAGGCAGAATTTGACAGGCGTTTTGACATGCATTACACAGTTTATAAGCTTTAACAGTTAAACTGAAATATTCTGAATTTTTTTTTAATGTCTTGGAAAAATATTTATAAAATAATATGAACAAACAATGTGGGGACATACAGGAGAGACACACAGGCTACTCATGCCTCTGACTTGGAAAAAGGCAGTCTTAGGTAAGACTTGTATAAATACACTAATACTGTATATTGTGTTCACTTCTACTGTCAGCACGTTTTCTGAACAAGTTACCAGTTGAAAGTATCGTTTTACATTCTCATCTTTTATTAGCATTCAGACTCATCTAAAAATGCTTGGGGACCTCATATAGCTTAGTCATGGTGAAACATCAAAGTAGACAGGAGATTAACAGTGTAGACAAGCACATGGATCTCAGAGAGAACTTCAAACAATTTGAGTGATTTGGTCCAGCTAAAGTTCCCCAAGGAAAACACCACTTCTTATATGAAACTTGACCCTTGAAAAACGTTAAAATATTTTTAACATGATCACCTCACTATCTGTTGTTTTATAGCACTTCTAGAGGTCTAACTCATCATTTCTATAATCAAAGTGACTTCCTGTCCTCAGTTAGTTGCTTAAGAATGAAGTATGCCTGCTGATAGATCTGACTGTAGCAGAGTAGAAAAGGAAGAGCATTAAGAGATAGGAGAAAATCCCCACTGAGGGACATGCTACAAAACAGTGATGATTTTTTGTCGTGCATTTTTCAGAAATATTTCCAAGATTTAGAAAGAAAAATGTCTATTTTAAATTCCTTATCAGTAGGACTTATAGTGCTATGAATTGTTTCAGGCTGAGAAAAAAGAAAAGAAAAAAAGAAAAAGCTGTCTGTTCATGACAACTGGATAAATAATGTGATTTTTGTATTGTCATTTGGGATAAAACAGCAACCTTTCCTTTGACAGCATCTACAATCTGTTTCATTTAGATTTGCTATGAATATTCATATGAGTGCTTTTTCCTCCACAAGCAAGGTCCCAAATGAGAACTGTTCAAGACACAAGATTGTTAATAGCTACAAAACAAAAATTTTCCACCTAAGCTCTCAGGGTCCATATCTGGAACAACATTTGTTTTTTTTTCTGGAGGAAGGCTCTGATTCCTCAACATAGAGTAGTTTCTACTAGGCATAAAGTACGCATCACAAATTGCAAGCTAAGAAATCTGTACCAAAACCATGAAATCTGTAACTAATGTATTTGCCATGTTGTGAGGATATTCAGTGGCTACAAGTAGGACCATTGCATCTCTATTGATCACAGTTTAAAACAGAGCTACAGCTATATATTGGATGAAAACCTAGCTCCAGAGAAGTCAATGTGACTTTTGCATTAGCTTTTGATAGAGCAAAATTTCACCCCTTGTTTTCTCTGACTGAGAAAACAGATTTATCTTCTGGAGGCTTATTGGCCTAGGTATGATATGCAAGTTCAGATACACCAGCTGTAAATTATTTTGTATTTTAAATAGACTTTTTGAACCTCTAGTGAAACAGAGGAAGGTAAATGGGGAAAGAATATAATCCACTTTCATTTGGCCTTTGTTTTTTCAGATTAGCAATAAGTACTGATTTCCATCAGTAAATAGCATGTCTTTGTCAGGCAGCATTTGGTAACACTTTTCAGAGATGAATGGAAGTCATGGTAGTATAAGCATCATTATAGGCCTGAAACTGAAATTTCAGCTGACAATTTTATACTGGCCCTATATTCTAATGTTATCATGAGGTTACACCTCCTCATGTGTTTTCATTTTGTTAGTACAGCACAAAGCTAAGACTTGAGTAAAACATTACACATAACATAAAAAGATTATACTGGAAATTTGCAATATGTCATTAATTTCTTGCCTCCTGTGCCCTGGCACATTTTGAAAGGAATTAGCAGTACAATATTTGCTAGTTTTGTTGGAGAGTTTCAGCTGTAATTGCCCGGATGCCATCTGCTGAAGTGCTCACAGGTCAGAGCCCAGAGTCAGGAAGGTATTTCAATAAAACAAAATTCCTTGTACGATCAGGGTCTGAGGGCAGTTGGCACCTCATGATTTGCTCTCCATGCTACACAAATTTCCATTGTTTTTTCTCCTGGAAAGGACATTTTCTATGTGACCGAAAACAAAAATAGTGAAAACACCCCCTATAAATATTTAAGTATTGCTATGATTACATTTTACTGCTCTTTATGACCATATCATGAGCATTCTACAGGAAAACAAACAAACCAAAAAAGGCAATGCTATAGGTGATGGTATCTCAGGCTTCCTCAGTCCTGCCTGTTTGGATTGACCCCACAGCTCATGGCCACTGATATGGGGAGCTCCTGCTGGCCCCAGGCAAGCAGCAATGCTGGGCAGGGCCATCTGCAGGGTGGACGGCTGACTGATGGTGCAGAAAAGTAGTGCAGCAAAGAAACCTTGCCATTGTAGTGAGAAAGAGTGGCCCTATTTTTGTACCCTTCTTTTCTTTTGAAGCTCAGTCACTCGTGCTGCAGCACGTCAAGCCCAGGCACAGTTTGTGGTTCACAGAGGGACAGACTCACAGCAGGGGTGAGGCTGGCTGGCATCTCTGGAGGTGGCCTCATCCAGCCCCTCATGCAGAGCAAGGCCAGCTACAGCAGCTTGCTCGGGGCTGCGTCCAGTTGTGTTTTGAATATTTCCAAGCACGGAACTCCACAGTCTCTCTGAGCAGCCTGTTGTTAATTTGTACATTGTACCTGCAAAACCCAAGAGTCCCTTTACTTTGCAGAAACTCCAAAAGGCACCTTTCAGTAGCTTCTGCAGAGACAATGCTGCCTTTCACCTCCTGTGTAACTGTAGATGGTTCTAGAGGACACCGATCTCTGCAGGACTAACCTGGGGCACAGGCTCTAGCCTTTAGCCAGAGGCAGGGTGCGGTGGCAAAATGACCGCAGCCTCGCTGCCTACTTTGCCTAAGTGAGAGCGCAGGCAGCTGGTCCGAGCGCTGGTGGCAGCCCTGGCAGGGTCAGCCCCCCTCGTCTCCCATCTCTTGCCTCTGTCTTTTCTCAGTGCCGTAGCAGAAAATGGTCCAGCTCAAGGGAAGAAAAACTGGCTTTTGATAAGCTTTAGGCTTTGGGTCTGTTGCTTTAAAACCCAGAGAGAGAAAAACAATCTCTGAATGACCAAAATGCCCATTCAATGCATAAGCTATGTTTATGAATCACTGCATAATTAGCCTAACTAGTTTCACCCCAAGGAGAAATAGCACATTAAGCCCGATCATTTTAGCCATATTTAACAGCACAAATTATATTTCTAGAGAGAGAAAAGAAAAAAGGCAAACCAGAACAACCCTCAAACACCCGTGTTGTTGACTTGCTACTGATTTTTTGTCTTCTAGGACTTGATCCTGCAAGCTTCCTGCATTTATGATACTTCCTGGCAACATGGGCTTAGAAGATGTGGATCTCTACTCATCTAGTAATGCAATTCAGTTAAAAGCTAAAGCAAGTACAGATTCAACAATATTTTAGCTCTGATTTCCTCTGATATAAAGCATAAAAATATACAGCATAAAAGGCAGCCAATTCCAATTACTGAGTTATCAGATCACTGAGGAGGTCTAGAGATGTTGACAAGCATGGTAGAAAAGCTCTAGCAGCAGAACTCATGCAGGGAATTTTGGGTTGATCACCCAACATTTTCTAGATTATTTTTTATTCCCACTCAACAAGTGAACCAATATATGATGCTAGACCCCCTCCTTACTCCTAGCCTTTTCTTTGTCTCCTACTCTTCAAACTTCTTTTAGAGAAGGCTGGGTGGAAATACCTTTACTCCTCCAAATGCTGTGAGAATAGCTGGTCCCCTAACACTTCCAGAGCAGCTTTACTTCAAATGCTGCCACAGCAGCAAACGGGTCTGATGAGGATTAACACCTCCCTGTAATTGGTGGATTTTGATCATTTACAGGAGTGACGTTACTCCCATTGCTCTCATTGATTTTGTTTCATAAATCCCAAGTGTGATATTATCCCCCTGTAGTTTAACTGCTTTTTAGGTGGTGGGAAGGATGGTGAAGGAGAAGAAATTGGGGGGCAGGTTGCACAGTTCACACTACTTTTAATAGTCCAATCCATATGTTTTATTTCAAGTTTCTCTGCTTTAGGCTGCCTGATTTTCATCTTCGGCTTTGTTTCACTTCTCATTACTTCCTTTAGCTTCCTTCAGTTTCCAATGTGTTACCCTGCTTTCTACTGTCTAAATTTGTGACGTATTTAGAGGTGCTTAGATTCAGTTGTAAAGAAGGTCACACAGAGTTCAGAAATGTTTGGAAAGGGGAAAAAAAAAGTCTGAGAAAGATCCCCTATTTTTCTTTTCGTCATGAAGGGTGCTGATGGTTTTGTGATTTGCATGGTAAGTGTTATTGGGGGCTAGCTCTGGTATGGCTTGTTCACGTGCACTTAGGACAGTACAGGGTTGCAGTGCTGTGTCCTCGCACGAGATCATATCTGCAAATGAGCAACAGGAGATCTACTGGGGGAGTCTGGGAGGAGGGAGGGAAGACAAAGACTGCATCAGTCCAGTTTGAAATAATTCATCTAATCTTGCTGTTACTAAACTGACCAATTCATATCATCCTTCCCCTCCAAACAAACTGCAGTCTCTTTTTTATAGACTTCCTGTAGCCATTAGTCCTGCGTCAGCTTATGTGATATATCACGTATCCTTTAAAATTCTACATTCATTTGAATGAGTTCCTGAGTTATTAGTTCCTCCATCCACCCACTGATCCCTCCCCTTACCTCCTCCCGCTCCAGGTAATCAGCAATTCAGCAGGACACTCAAAGCACCTACTTACAAAATTATCTAGCCAGGAGGATGTAAGAGGTTTTATGTGTATAAGGAAGAGGACCAAAAACAATTGGCTGGGTAAAACATTTACACATAACTTCTGGCTTTCTCTCAGGCAGAGCTTTTGCAAGGGATTTATAGGTCAGATCAGCTCAGCAGTTTCAGCCTATTGCCCACCCTACCTTAACAAAGCTTGCGTGTGTTTGTACAGCTGTGCTCGTAGCTGTGGGAGTCCCAGGGATCCCACAAGCCTTCAGTTCCTCTACCTCCCCTTCATCATTTACCAGCACACAAATGTGCACAGAATGAAACTGTAGAAAACTGTCTGACTAGCAGGTTAAAGGCCCAGGATTCAAACCCTGTTTATTTTCTTTGCTCGATTTCCTGCTGCTACAGTGAGTAAATGGTATTTTTCTCCTTGCCTTTTTACCTGTTTGTCTATCACTGTTTGGCCAAGAATGAAAGAAACCATCCCTTTCAGGCTCCTTTAGAGGACTTCAAGGGACATACAGTGTTTATGTGCTGCTCTGGGTCTTCAGCGCTTTGTTCGTTTTTTTGGGGGCGGGTGGTATAAAATGGAGGTGGGCACACAGAAGTAAAACCATCTGCATCTCCTGAAACTTCATGCTAAGGAAGGGACTTATTTTAATTAATATTAAGCCAATTCATGATTAAGTCCAGTAAATGCTTGATGCTGAGCAGTTTAGAGGCAGTTAATATACCTTTTTGAACTGGTGCCATGAATTACAAAGTCTGCCATCTGGGGAGGTATTACATTTGAAATTAAATAAAAAAAAGTCAAGATGTTTCTGAAAATTAGCTAGCAAATTCCAGCCAATCTTACATTCATTAGGGTTTTTTTAAACAGTGAAAGAAAACAAGGAGAAAAAAAAAGGTTCTTAAATTATATCTATTAACCTAATAAAGTCCAGAAACTCAGATTTTCAATAAAATATTACCTTAGCTAATAGGTTTCAAAAGAAACTCTATTTGTATTTCAAGTATTATTGTCATTCCTGAAGTCTGATGCCAGTTTGATAAAAGCTCTAATTCAGAAAAGTATAAACTCTGCTAACAAAAGAAATTAAAAACTGTCACATTTTCAAAGGATCTTATTACTCAGTTCTTGCAGACATTTCTAATTAGAGAACTGTATTCATTAACACTTGATATGTTAGCAATCTGCCAAGATTTTTCCTTTTCTCTCTCAGGCATTTTGGGCCTCCATTCTACAATGAGCTAAGTGAAGACTCACGTCCACATCGAGACTGACTTGGAGGGTAGAAATGCAAACGGAGGGGTGGGGAGAGGAGGTGGAGAGGCTCTGACACAGACAGCTGGCAGGAGAAAAGCAAAGTAGCATTTAAGTTCTTTACTGTTCTGACCTTCACTCCTTTTTTTTTAATTTTATAATTTTATAGACATAAAAAGGAAAAAGGAGAACCTCAAGTCTTTTTTTCTATTGACACATGTTTACAAAAAAGAACTCACTGATCATTGTAAAGAGGATTCAGGCACTGGCTGAGGACTAAAGATTGTGTCCCTGTTTGAAAAATCACATTGATATTTCCGATTAAAAAAAAAAGGTCAAGCTGCAGGTTCTGATGCAGCACTCAGAATTGTATGGGAAAATATGGCACATCTGAAGTTGTGAAATAAAAGATGCCAGTTGCTACATCTTTTCTGGGGTGCTCTAATCTCCTTTCTGTTTTAGTTTGTTTTTCTCAGATTAAGCCATGCTTTACATATCAGGTAAGATGCTCACCAGCTGAAATGAAGTGAAAAGAGAAAGAGGAAGTGTATGGATATGCAAGTAACAGTCACTTACAAAATGACCATGTGAAAGCTTTGCATGGCCAGTCTCAGTGAGATGCCCCAGGGAAGTATTAAAAAGAAACACTGCACTAAGAAATGTAATTAAGGGTAAGAAATCTCCAAGCACAGTATTCTTCTGGATGATTACCCATACTACTGCTATACCAAAGCTTTCAAAAATCTTGAGATTGATTTATAAGCCTGAAGTTAGAAAAGGCATGTTGAAGATTTTCTGGGGGAGGAGAGGAGTTGCCTTTTGGCTTCTGACACCTTTTGAAGTTCATATTTTTATGATTTCTGTCCAATTTTGATGGTTGAAACTTTTTTATTATTATTTTTAATTAAGAGCTGAAATGAATTTGTCATCACACAGTGTCCTTGCTTTAGGACATGGAGGGACTGGAAGGAAGGATGTCACGCCATACTGAATCAAAGGTCCTACTTAGCAGGTGACTACACACTTTGTTTCTTTCCACTGACATATGCACAGGAGACTTTCAAGAGACCGCTGTTTTTCACAGTCCTGCCTCTTGACTTGGTAGAGAGTTACCTCTGTGTCCTGGAAATAACTGCAGAGGCATTGCAGAGATAAGACAATAGGAATTCCATTGTCAAAGCTCAGGATAAAGTGAGGGGGAATAATATTCAAATAACAGTACAGATTGTCAGATTCTGTACATTTTCACTAAGGAAGTAAGATAAACTGTATTCACTGCTGAAAGTATGAATAGCTGAAGAAGAAGCTAATCTTCTTTTCCAGTTAATGAAGAAAGTTAGATTATAAGCAGACAGTACAGGAAGGGGGTGAGGGACTGGAAAACTCAAGCCCTTCCCCTGAGATACATTTGGAAAAGATCTGTGGGAGAGCTGAAGGAGTTTTTGTTTGACTTTCCATTTGTTTGGTTTGTTATACTGCAAAACAGAAAAAGGACGTGGGTATAATACAAATCTCTCCAGTGTTACAGAAGATCCACCTCCCATATTAATCAAAACATGTGAAGATAGGCGTTTAACTGCAAGAATTTTTACAGTATGGCAAGAAGGAGAGATTACTGCAAAAATCTGGACTGGAACTACTCAGTGAACAGGGATAAAACACAAGTGTATCTGGGAGTAGATGGATATGTTTGAAACCTCCTCTTGCCATGCATGCAGAATTCACAATGTGCTGCACCTCCAATTAAGAAAAGGTATCCTCAAGACTGCTAACCTAAAAGCTACACATATTTCTAAAGAACTCTAGGAGCTTATTCCATAACTTACTCAGGCCAGGGGACTTTCTTTTGCTTTTACTCATTTTCCAGATACAAATCAATTTTACACCTGCCTCGCTTACCTAAATAACAAAGATAGAATCATTATAAACAAAGGATTTAGAAGAAATTAAATAAGCCTGCCACTTCCTTACCTCTTTTTTCCTCACTGAGACTAAAATTAGTGGAAAATCCACGTATGCAATATTTTTTTCTCCATCTCATGAGAAATGCTTGTTTATACTGATTATGATAGGGACCACATCTTGTCAAGAAGCTTCGGTCTGCTTGCAACACATAATAAATACACCTGCATACAACATGTTAATAGCTTTCAGAGTACAATGGAAAGTCTTAATTACAATCCGCATGTTTTCCTCACACTTCTAAGGTGCTATACATACAATCCTGACCACATAGGTCATCCCCAGTTATAGGCTTCTAGTATGATTAGAGATATACAACTTCCAAAGAGAAAATCTGATGTGAATGAATGATAATCCTTTTGTCATGCTGCTATCTTGGGGATAAAATTTCCTAACAGTGTATAATACATTAAAGTAGCTTTTGCCTTTAGGTGATCCAAGTATGGGAATTTATCCTTTGGTGGATATGTACAATGCAACCAGATGGTATTGCCCCACATTTTTATAAGTAGAGGGGCACATTACAAAGAACACAACATGGTTGTTATCAATCCTAGCAGGGAAAACAAGGATCAACAAGCTTTAAGGCTTATACCTGGAGAAATTTTACAATTAGCAAGTGTCATTGTTCTCATGCTGGCAGCATTTAGATAGAAATTATGTTTAATCTTTCTTTTCTCATTTGAAGAAGATTAGTACTTCACTTAGGGCTCATTCACCCTGTATCCTTCTATGGTTCTCACTGACATTGTGGCATTTAAGCCTATTCCTTCTAATCCATTGCCATTTAAACCTTGACCTGGAAATGCTACAGAAAATATACCATACTGGGGAGTATGACTGGGTGGTTGGCAGGAATGATTTAGAAATATTGGAAAAGCTAATCAAAGAGAAGCAAGAAAAGCACAGAAAGAAGAAGCTGGTATTGAAAAACACAGAGACAAGTTCTTACAGGAGACTGTGCAATGTAACAGAGATTCCCTCTGGGAGACCAGAGGTTTCTCCCTGTAGGTACCGAAAACACATTTTCCGGAAACAGCTATTGGTGTTCAGATGAACAGATGACAGAAAGAAAGAGGGGAGGAGGAGAAGAGGGGAAGAATTCCGTGGAAAACTGGAGAGAGAAAAAGGACAGGAAAGAAATTAAATGCACCACTAAGAGTTCCAGTTGCGATTTTAATGGCTCAAGGGCTCAACAAACCTCACTTTGCACTTACCTTACAGCTACCACCACTGGAGTGGGCAACTCTGTAGCTTCCAGCAAGGAGGTTTGTTGAAGAGGAAGCTTGTCTACTGCATGTGGGAGATAAACTGGATATCGTTCTCCATGTTTGGGTCTTATGAATGACAGCCTTTCATCTCTGCTCTGTGCCTGTGAATATACTTGTAAAACCCTACAAACTTAAAAATAGCAAAGGTGAGCATCAGTTTGGGTACAACAATAAAGTTGAAAATAAGGCATAGATGCTTATGCACAACAATGCAATGTTCAAAATCCTTTGGTGCAAGACTGGTTTGTAGGGGGGGGGTTGACCATTTTCTGTTTTCAGAAAATCACATCTCACACTGGGCAATGTTGTGCAGTACCTTTCATTTCTATTGCTGAAGAATTAGTCATAAGAGGCAATTTTTGTCCCTGCCAGACTCCTTTAAACTTCAGTCAGGTTTGGGCTTCATCCTCGGCTTTCTTTTTGAAAACTGCAAAGTTAGACTTTGTAAGTATATAATAAACAGTGACATAAACCAATTTGAAAGTTCTACAGAATTGAACTGGGTAAAGCATAGCTATTTTCTCTGAAGACTCATCTAAGCTATTTTCACTTGTGAGCATGAAACAGAATGCAAGACACTAAATTATAATTGAACATTTTCTATTGTATATATTCATATTTAAGGGGTGTATATGTATGTATATATATTTATGTAAGGTAATGTAGAATAACACATTCAAATATTCTTAAAAAGCAGCATGAATTAGCTTTCCTTTCATTTTCATTAGGATTGCAATGTATGAAATAGTTCAAGGAGCATTTGTCATTCAGCTGGTTTTGTAGGTGCACAGGTGACTCCTTTTCTCCTCATCCTCCTCATCCTTGAAAGCAGCACCACTGTTAGTCTAAGTAGTCTGTTTCCAGTCTAGCCTGTTTTAATCATGATAAAAAGCCTAAAAGCCAGTAGAAGGTCCAATGTAATTACATTTTTTAAACAAAGAAACACTCAGCAAGTATTTATTGTGATTGGCTTAATTACAGCAGTAGCAGAGACATGTCAATATGCCCATTATGGTTTTCTTACTTACTGCAACATCTCCTTGCAGAAATTGAACTTTCAGCTCTAATGATGGTGGCAAACCTGATAGCTTTTTTATGGCATATGGTATCCAAGGCCTCTGTTTCCTTATTGGGGTCTAGTGCACATTGGTTCTAAGGACTGAAATGACTCCTGGGTTGGTTTTTTTCTGGAGGGGAAGAGCTTAGACAGTTAGGTATGATATGATGCAATGAACCTCTTCCAACCTGACTCTTTGCTATTACAATTTGCACCAAAAAACATCAGGTATTTTGCTTGGGTGTCATGCAATAGTATGTTAGAAATGATGAATTCTGTGCCTCTTTTTTTCTATATGGAGACATAAAATCCTGAACGAGTTGTTAAAAACCTGTTCAGGTACTGTGGCAATTGGCTTTGGTCTGAGTTGTATCAAAAGTGAGAGCTGACCCAGTGCATTCTCAGGCAAATGAGTAAGGGTGCACTGGAGGGGAAAAGTGATGTAGCCTTGCTTACTAGAAGGAATTAGGAGGACAGCAATTAGAAACTTGAACTGAGAACTCATGGTCTTGTTGACTTTCCACATAAAGATTCTTCCTTTCTCCTACAAGGTTGCTTTTTGGGGTAATAACTCTGTTTATCTCATTGTATTTCATGCAGACTATTGCAGAACAAAAAGCAGGGCTTGCCAAAACTGAGGAATGGTCTTGCATCCTCCAAGAGGGCTGAGAGGCTCAATGTAATGAGAAAGCTTGCATGATAAGCAGAATATGATGTCATTCTCCAGGTCCAGCAAGATAGCTGTCTTCTTGAAAGTTGATTAAGAATTAAAGAAATTTTAAACTAGGGGCTCAAAGTTAGGACCAAGCATCTGGACTGAAGACGTGAGTGGCTATCAATTAACACCAGGCAACACTTTTAAACTGGTGATTTAGTGGCCTTAGCTGTAGGTTCTTCTTCTTACATTTCTGTACTAAGGAAATAAGCTTACCATGTTCATGGCCACAATGAACATTTTAAATTTCATTTTCTCTCAGAAGTTTGTAGCAAATTCCAGCTGCTCACCTGGATGTATTTATATACCACAGAGGTACAAATTCAGACTGGATATTTAAAATTCTGTAAGGATAACCACTGTCTAATTCTTAGACCCAAAGGTAACAACATACTTTTTTTCTATAGACGGCATGAGAAACGCAATGTTTTCTGGCTCCTTTATCTTTCAGAAGCAGGAATAAACAGCAAGATTGAATCTCTTTATGGCTTCAAACTAAGCTCCTTTCATTTTCTTATATCTAATTCATATTCTATTATGTCTAGTAAATTTGTAACAAAAGCGTCTTTGTTGTCCTCACTTGTTAGTACATTTAAGTAATGCAATAGGGAACAGTAGCTTAGCAGTGCAAGCTTGCTCCATGTTTCCTGTTTTCCAGGAGCAAAAGGGAGTTTTTGCATAAAATCAAACATTATATCCTTGCTATGCCTTCTGGACATAGGATTCTTTCTCATCATCCCAGCAAAACCTTTGCAATTATGTTAAATGCAGGGCTGATCTTGCCTGGAAACTTCCAGGGAACTCTCATGTGCCTTTTAAAAAGGCACAATTCATTGCTGTCACCTTATTTTTTAAATAACTGCTGCTGTTACAGACATTTCTATTTCATATAAATAACATTTTCTAAGTAAGGTTCCCAAAAATTTAATTTAGTGTACTCTATGATTTAAAACATAAGAAACTCGTTGGTATATTTTCTGTATCTTTCTTCACCATTTTTATTTTTATTTTAGAAGTGCATATATGAAGTTAAGGCAATTATTCTTTGAGTTTCTAAGTTACCACTAATTGGTTTTCACCTGAAATCACAGAACTTAATCGATCCAGGATATGATAAGTTTTGCCCATATTATGTGATTTTCGACCACTTCATAATTTTTACAGGAAATAACTGCGAGGATATAAGCAGTCACCACATTCTTTTCTCACCAGGAATATACATGTATTAATTTATATGCACAATAAGCAGCAGGAAAAGATTAACTCCAAAGGGAGAATCCTATATCACTCAAATACGCAATTGCATATTCACTACATGTGAACGATTACATGCCCAGCTGAGCTGCATAATCACCACAATTGTAGGTGCAAGTTATGTAATTGTACATGCTGGTAATTGCCACAGCTATTTGCCTGTGAAGTCACCTCATTTGCATGTGTGACAGTGGCCTCTGCATTTTCAAATGAGGGAATTCATTGTGGGGCAAAACATGTGAGAAAATAGAGCCCTAACGAGTAAGGCTCTTTTCCATACAAGTGTCTCTAACCCTGAAACAAGTTGGGAGAGGCATATGGAAAAGAAACAAAATTATGTCTCCCAAGAATGTTATTGGAAGATTTTCACACAGTGTCACAACATTTTTAAACAGCAATTGCCAAATAGCACTGCTGCAGGAATCAGTATGAAAGAGCCCTTGCGAGAAAGTCTGTTAAAAAACCATGGATATTAAAGAGAAGTCATGTGAATGTCAGTTCCATTTTGCAACTATTAATCTAACACTTCAATCTAACACGCATTTCCAGCCATTGTATTTCTTCACTTGCATTACCTGGCTTTGGCCTTCTCCAAGGGTAAGCCAGCTGCTCTATGGAAAGAGTTGAGACTGGGCCTGTTTAATTGACTGACTCTTTCACCATCTCTGGCACAAGTTCTTTTTTCCTCTTACACTCCCACAAAGCAATCTTAAATTCTTAGGCTAAGAGGGAAGGTCACTTACTTCCTTTATAATTAGCAACCTACTAGTGACTGCTGGAATTTGAGAGAACAAATCCTCCATAAAACATCCAGTTTCATGGTCTGGATGGGCATATGTCCAAAATTATGATCTAATTCACAGCCTGTTGCTTGAAAATGATGCACGATGCTAACCTAGCCTTAGAAGATTATTGAGAGCATGTCTACACCATCTGGTGCAGCCTGAGAGAGAGCTTCTCAAGGTAGTGCCAAACAAGTGGGTAAACCTATAGACACACTGCAGTATAGACCCAAATAAGTAACACAGTACTGCTGCTCCCAAGTTAATGAAGGGATTAATCCTGCTGAGATGTTTTTCTAACACACAACTCCTCAGCAAGGTGGATTTCCTGAGTCAGAGTACAGCACTTGTGTTGTGGGGCTGTTTCTGGCTCCAAGGGCTTCACAGACATCTCAGCCCTTATTAGTAGACCTTAAACAACAGTGAATGAGGGATGCATATTAATGCTATATCTGATAGTTACTAGTATCTAGCACATTCAATCTGAAGGCTCATTTTGCAAACACTAATGATGGATTACAGTACCTTTAATTAATGTACAGGTAGGTTAATTGGGACACTAAGTGGATTTCTTCATGATCCCAAGGTAAGCACCACACTGCACATAAACATAGCAATTTTGCCTAATGGTCTTCCTTGGACTTGTCAAGTGAGCTTTTACTTGATCACTTGTACTTCAATCCTTAACTTCTGTAATCCTGTCTATTTAATAAGCACTTTGATGATAAGCTCTACTTTAATAGTTTTGTGAATTAGTTCTTCCTGTGACTATGCAGCATCAATCTTGCACATTTCAATATGCATCCTAAAAACCACTGCCAGTCATGTCTGCTTGTCAGCTTGCAAGATGGGTCTTCTCCCTAAATAAAACCTGGCCAGGAAGACAGTACAATCCTGTCTGCTTTACTGTTTACTGTTTAAAGTCTGTGGTGGGAAGGATGACAGCTATGTCTGCATCCACCAGCTAAGTGAATGGCTCTTGTCCATCATTTTCCAAACCGAGCTATTTTCTGCCCTCAGGCCCTGCCTCATATATCTTCTTTTAGGGAATCCAAAGGCCGCAGAAAATTATAAAAAGAATTTGGTACTTGTATCCTAAAATCACTTCCAGCCATCTCCATTTGTCACCTTCCAAGTCAATATCATGTACAAAATCAGACCTATAGGTCACATCACCCACTCCAAGAGCCGACACCAATGGGAAGGGCTCAGAGAAGGAAATGTATGGAAATTCTTTCACAAAAGACAAATCCTGCCAGAGGCAAGCTACAAAAGCCCATCTGCTCTGGTGAGCAGATATGTGGGCATGATCCCCTCTTTGTTATTTATGTGGAGCTTAGCTTCATAACGTGGAGTGAGAACAATACCCCCGTTCAACACCAGCTGTATAACTTTAGATAGCACTCAATAGCCAATTGAGCAAGACCGATTCCAATCTGTCAGCATAGTGTGGTCTGCCCTGTTGCAGGAAGTGTTGTTTTTGGAACAATGTTGAGTAGCCATTGCCATTTTACTGTCTACTGACAGAAATTAATAGTGAAGGCCTCGTAGAGCAATTTATCAACAGCCATTTGAATTCACACTTTTTTCAGCCCTCCTATCTCCAGACCAGTGAAGGGCTGCCTGCCTATTTATGTCAAAATGTCAGTGGAAGGTAGAAATTGAGCAGGATCGACTCCTGGGAGTGACCGACCTCAGTGACGCAGGGTTTGGCTAAACTCTGCCAGGACTGGTTTTGAAAGAGGCTGAAATGTCCTGGCTCAGGCCTCTGACCGGTCACAGGAGAGATGTAAACACAGATGTAGCAAGGCCACTAAGAGCCCAGCCCTGCAAACGCAGCACCTCAGATAGCGCAACTAGCACCGCACGAGACGAAGCGCCGGGAGAAAGTCTCTGAAAGAAACAATCTTTTTTTTTCTTCGATTCAACTGTGTAACATAAAGTAAAAAATGCAGACATGTTAACTGACATGAGAAGGAAGTTTATTTTCAGTCCTTTTATCCTTTTTTTTAATTTAAAAAAGCACATTCTGACTCAAAGAGAAAATATGAACTATGGCCATTTGAAAATCTTTTGTCGATTCACTTTCGTCTGCTGAAAATACCAAGCTGAGATTAGTGTTTCTTCATATCCACAGACTGTGCTTGCGATACAAATTGTGTTTCCATCCACCTTAAATGACAGTGTAATTCTGCTAGAATACAACAGTACTCCCAGATGTACCTTATTAGTAGTGACAGGGTGTGTACAAAGACTGCTAGGGTGGCAGTGCAATTTCACTGTTCATAAAGAAATAAATTAACATCAGAATGAAATTCAAGAATACTGTACCATACAAAAGACAAAAAAGAAAGAAGTTCATGGGGTATTGGTATCCCTGTGGAACAAATATTCTTTTATTTAAGGAAATAAACAAAATTAGGAGTATTTGCTAAAGAGAAAATTATTTGAAGTAATATTTGTGTGTATAAACGTAATGTATATGTATATGTATAATATGAATAAACGTAAATTGCAATCAAATCTTAATTAAGAAAATACCACTCTCAGCTACATAGCAATTCTAAAAGGATTACCTTTTTAAGCATGAATGACATTTACGTAAAAATACCTTTGTATGCAATAGCTTTGAAAAAGATTAATCTCTAGACAGGTTTGTCCATACTGTTTTTCTCACAATCTAGCAACACCAGGAAAAAATAGACTTTACAGTCTTGCAGAAACTTTGAAAGCACATTTTCCAGTAGCAGGCTTTATTTTCAGCAATTTATCTTTTGCTGCTTCCTTTATTTGAATGCTACTTTTGATGCTGTTTTGTGTGAACTGGCTGGAAGAACCTCAAAGGGGGTGGGGGAAGAGGGAAAAAGAAAAAAAGGCTGCCCTGCTTGACAAAGAAAAATAGGCTTTCCCATTCTTTCATGCAAAAAGCTGATTTTTCAGTATAAAAAAAAATATATAGTGTTCTTAAATTTCTGGCAGCACCTAACATAACCTTCATTATTTGATATCCTAACCACAGCATCAAACCCTTTAAAATTCAATGAAGAAAAATTCTACTTTTTTTCTTCAAAGGAACCCAATGTATACTCCACTGTCAATGCAGAGAGGAGGGTGGGGTTTTTTTTCCTCTAAAATGTGTGATTTTTATTGCAAATCAGAAAGACTGTGGAGGTCCAGGCTATGATTCACACCAAAAGCCTGGCACACAAGGAGCCTTCATGACATACTGCAAGGTCAGGAGCTGTAAAAATTAATGCAGAGCGTACACCCCTGTTAATAAACAGTTTTGCAGAATCTGATCAGCCCAGGAATGACTGGAATACACTTTTTTCTTAATATAGTATTTGTTTGTGGTTTACAGCTCCTTGGGCATACCGGCTTGCTTAGGTACATACTCTTTATTCAGACATGAGATGAAGTGTAAATGTAGGTACACAAGAGAAACATGGATAGAAACCATCAGAGTGGGGTGAAGGGTGAATAAACACAGTTCTCACTGAAGGACAAATAGAACTTTGAAATAGCTTTATATACCAACTCATCTTAGTAGAAATCAACTGCACCGTGAAAAGTAATTAGATCTTACCTTCATTTCACCACCCAAGTGCCTGTCCTGAATGTTGTAGGAGATGAATGTGAATATTGGATCATGGTTCTGCAAGGGGCGGAGAAGAATCCTTCTCCCAAGACCCCCTTAGCACAATTAGTGAGTTCTGGTTGTGGGTATGTACAGCCATATAACCTGTTGGATATGTTGAGACAGTATGTCTTTTGTCCATGGTGTTTATATAGCAGAGTCTGGGTCATACTGCTAACACAGGAAATTTTTTACTCCTTCACTCAAACTATAGGTGCTTTTGTAAAGTCTACAGGTGGCACCTACTAAATTCAGAGAAGAAACGTCACTAAAACCTGGATATAAAGGGATGTACCTGGTTAGATATGTAAAACTGAAAATGCAACTGTGAATTGACTGTGGCTATTCTGACCAGGTTACAGATGTGAAGATGGCCAGAATGTAATCAGCAGGTGCATTAGAAGAAAATACCTAGGACTTTCAGCAATGCTGTGAGATCTCAGTTAAATCCAAGTGCTCAGCCTGTCCTGAAAACAGTCAGATTATCCCTGTGTACTTTGTAATTATCAACTTTGTTTCACCTCTGTATACTTTGTAGAAGTGCTTTTCTTTAAGAGACCTTCTGTTTCAGTACTTCTTGCCTATTACTGCATAGGATATTTTCAGGTCGTACTGAACCCAAGACAGAGCAATCACTTCTCCTAGCTTCACAAAATTTACTAGCCCCATCTGGTGAATGCTACTGTTCCACTCAAGGTCTTATCTCTCTCACCCACCTACCTACCTTGCCCTTCTACCAGATGTTGCACCTCTGTGGTGGTACAGGACAGCTCCTGGGTGGACATGGCTGGATCTCGGTTGCTCCAGTTCATCCCATGTCTTAGAATAACTCCACCTTCACGGACAGTTAAGATTAAGGAGATAGGAGCAGCTGAGGCACAGTTATATATGTGTGCTTTTAGATATGTTGGCTGCTATGGGGTTGGACAGTGGTAAAAAGTGGCATCTTAAACTGGCATAATTAAACTAGAGTCCTAAATCAGAGAAATCTCTAATGTAATTCTTTTTTTTCTAATTTTTTTTTCCAGTGATAGGACAATATAGCCATATAGTTACTTCACATGAGAATAAGAGTTCATGTGAACATGAATGTGTTTGTGGACAACATCACTGGAAAAAATGGAGCAAATAAGGGTACCAATATATTACTCATCCTCAGGGTGACAACAAAAAGAGATGGCAAAAGTAAGTAATGAAAAATTTAGGTAAGCAAAATGTGTTCATGGGGAAAATTAGAGCTCTCTTCCTGACCTGAGCATGTAACGAGGATGCTGAGTCAGCATTGCTAGTAAAGGGAGGCCAGATCAGAGATGATCATAAAATGAGCAAGGTTTCAGGCAAAGAGACAAACAAGAAAACACATTAAAAATATGGTTGTTTACATTTTGCAGGACTGATTTTTTTTCCACAAAGTTTTCTTAATCCATGAAGAATCATCGTAATTTCACACTGAGTGTATTAATGGGTTTTGATGGTTTAATTATTCTATCTAGCACTGAACAAGCATACTGTGATTGTAAGACCAGATGAGATCATCATGAAAGTGCTTGTACTTACACCTGTTTGACTTTTAAGAAAGTGCACTCAACAGACATGGAAACAAGAGGGTCAAAGATGTTTTGGTCAGAGCTTTGCCCACAACAGATTGCAGCAATTTAGCCATAAGGCAGTGAGAGATAATGTTTCAAAGGTAAGACTTGTGCAAACTGCTTTTGTCTTGCCAATAGACTAATCTCATTAGCAGACCATTCTTTTGTGTTTTGGGTGTAACATCTTAGAAATGAGACTTTTGGTCTCCTTTTCACTGAATTTTTACCAGTAGGAAGAGATGAACAGGTGTTGTGGTTTAACGCCAGCGAGCAACTAAACACCACGCAGCCGCTCACCCCTTCCCCCCCCGCAGCGGGATGGGGGAGAAAATCGGGAAAAGAAGTAAAACTCATGGGTTGAGATAAGAACGGTTTAATAGAACAGAAA
>JANZLQ010000078.1:11361304-11414130 GCA_026212715.1 Elanus axillaris | reverse complement strand
TTGAGCCAAGGACATTCAGGTCAGGTAGCAAAGGGCACCTGTCTCTCTGGGTGAAGAAGTTATGTTCTCTCTTCTGCATGGCAAAGTACCTGAGTAGCTACTCCATGGTGGAAATAGTCCCAAAAAATGCTGTATTGGTGTCCAACAGGGATTTATAGTTGTCAGAAAGAAATACTCTCTACATGTATTTTCGAGGCTTTCTGTACAGCACCAGTAAAAAGGGAAGGTGTCAGACGATGTGATAGCATACAGCTAAAATCTTTTCTTTTAACAGCCTCATTGGTTGTAGCTGGGGTGAGTGACTGGTAAGATGATCCTCTGGACAGATATTTTGGAAACTTTTTCATCAACTACCATACAGCCAGCAGATTTAGGGCCAGTGATTAAATTACTGAGGGCTTTTGTTTTGAAGTATGTGCTCCTCAATATATCTTTCAAGGCTAGCCATGTGCCAAGGGGTTTGTAACCAAACTGTGATTCTCTTTCTGGCTTTCAGAGGTCCCATTACAGGCTGCTGCCACTGGCAGCCAGCTCCCTGCTTATTTCGGATGACCACATCATTCAGCAGAGGCTGAACAGAGCAGACAAGTCAGTCAATGAGTGGATCACAAGGAGTCAAAATGTACATGTCTTCCTCAAAGGCAGAGGGTTTTAGGTGTTACAAAATGGTGGTGCACAACTGTTATTTTGAGCCTGGAGAGTTATTGGAGCTCAAGCAATTCTTTGCATAGATACTTTTTCACAGGATCCAAAGTCAGGCTTCGGAAAGCAGCAGGACATAATGGAGAGTTTTTGTAGGTTTTCTGAGATGCAGGCTGCAGAAGGAATCATCGCTTCAGATTCTTGTTTAGGGTAATTTGTGTAGCTCTCTTGGCTTCTTTACTGTTTAGCCAGTAGATTTTAGGGCTAGTGATTTAATTGTGGAGTACTTTTGTTTTGCATCCATATTGTGGTTTATTCCTATAATTTGGTTGCCATTCTGCTAGGACTACGCTGAGTAAACCATTGTGGGTTTGTTGTTGGGGTTTTGTTTGTTTGTTTGTTTGTTTTTTCTTCTAAACTGCTTCAATACTTTTTCCTCCTGAAAACGTTAATATGTAATTACTAAACGTGGTGTTCAGCTCCTCAAGTCAAAGGACAAACTGAGGTCAATGGAGTTTGCACCAGCTGAGGATCTGGTCCCTGACTTAAAAACAGACAAAAGGAAACACTGTCCAAAGCTGACTTCTCTATTACAGAGTTTCACTCTATGTGAAATGCTTTGAGGACATGATATTGGGATTTATTTTTTTTTCCAAGAGGATCAAATGCAAGAAATAAATAGGCATGCAAAGTCTGCTTCCCAGGTTATTCGGGTTTCGGAGCTCTGTTGTGTCCCGCTGCAGAGTCTTTCCTTTTGCTTTGGTAAAACATCAGAGTGTAGAGGGTGACCCTGTGCACTTGTTTCAGATGAGTGTAAACAGAAGATGATATTACTTGTCTGAGTGAAGTGGACTATCCCATGGAGGAGAATAATAGCTGTCTCCTAGAGCTGTTTTTCTCAAAAAGAATAGTGAGAACTTAAAAGTCGAGAGACCCAAGAAGAGAGTGAAAGTTGATTACTTTAAGGATTAAACTGTTACCCTGGTGAAGTCAGCAAATACTGTTTCTAAGCAATGATTTCAGTGTCTCTTGAGCACTGTGAATCTGAACTGTGCAACTGGGAATGTATTTCTTAAAGATATAAATATAATTTTATTATTTTTTTTAAAATGTTATTTGGTGTTTTGTCTTCAATAAAATACATTCTGGAGTGTTGTATAAAAATCAACTTATGCAGAGATTTTCATCTGCACATGTGTTTTTAAAATATGTAAAAAGCTAGATGTATGTCATTAAAACAAATCTTACAACTCTTAAATTTGCATCAAATTGCAAAGAATTTTGTTCTGTTAAAAATGTACTTGCACTTGGTGTAGGTTTTTCCCCACTTATCCTTCCCTGGAATTCCTTGGAAAAGGCAGAGGAAAGCACTGTTGCTCTGGTAGCTTCTAGTTAGGTAGAGAGCGATTTTTCACAAAGTCTTGATTATTATTTCATCAAGAAAGTAGGTAGATATTAAAGGTTACCCAGATGGTTTATATATTACTATAATAATCTTGTTCATAGAAACTCTCACAAAGAAAATAATTAATCATAAACATACTGTGATCCCCCTAAAGCAGTGACTGTTTTAAGTTGAAATCCCGTAATGGCTATGACCTCTAACCCTGATGTAACTGTTTCTATCCTAGCTACTAAAGTGGCTGCTCATGAAAGGCCATCAAATACAGAAGTAAATGCAAAGGTTAACAAAGTTAGTGGACCAAACAAACTTGATACTGAGAATGAACTTTCACATGTAGCAAGAAAATAAACACCACTCTCCCAGACTGATCTACACAGGAGGTTTGAGATGCCAAAATATTAAATGTTATTAAGCGCATAATCTCTATTTTACAGATAAGTGTTTACTCTGGGGGTTACCATCCTTTCATATTGATAAAAAGTCTTCACTCAAATTAAAAAAGAAAAAAAAAGTTCATGCACTAGTGTGTTTTCAGTGAGATGGTTTTTGCTCTGGACTCCAAGAAAGCATTGGTAATTGGTTTGGGGAAGAGAAAGGATTGCACTGAGAGGTGTAAATCTTTTTGTGTGTGGCCCATTTATTAACATTTTGTTTCAGTTTTAAACCCCTCTCCAAGGTGCAACCTTTGCATGACATTGTGCTTCAGGAGTCTGATTTTTTAAGGGATGGTTATTCTTTTCAAGTTTTTAGGGTTCCATTTCCCTCCCATAGATTGGGAAAATGTGGTTTACCTCTCTAATGCATTGTCTGTTGTGGGAGGTCTTTTGCTTCAGAAATGCAGATTACTGTATGATGCTTTGCTGGTTGAGTTCAGCAGGACAGGACTTTCTAGTTTGTAAGCACCAAGCAAGCTTGCAAAGGAGTATGGGCAGGTTCATATGTGGGCTGCACCATCTATGCACCGGTAGCTAAAAAAGGCATCCTTCATATATGCAAATAGTGATTTCAGCAGTCTTTGAGTAACAGTGTGGTGTTCAGTAGTCTCAAATTTCTAGCCCTCCCCCATGCTGGCAGAGGAGACACTCACCAGTACCAGGGTGTCAGTGGCTACTGCCCCGACCTCCAGCCACCCACAGTGTCCTTTGGTGGGACCCAGCTGTCTCCGCTGACCTCAACACAGCTGCATCTCCTGCCTTGAAAAGCAAAATTCTGCCTCTTTACTCAGAGTCCTTAGCGTTAGGAGGAAAGTTTCCTTTTTACCATCATGATCCTGTGAACATGCATAACACTGCCAGGAAGCTAGTCCCAAATGGGAGAACAAAAAAGGCAGGGTCTTTTTACGAGTTTTGAAAAGAAAAACAAGGGCTTTCCCATTAATTTAATCAACTTGGTATCCTAAACCCATTCAGAAAAGGACATTTTTTGGGGTCGCTGTGGAATAAATAATTCAATGATGAAAAGAGAAAGAAATGTTGATTATATATAAAACTTGACAGTTAGGGAAACTATTTCCCTGGCCTACAAAGTAATTTTTCAGGTAGATCAAAAAGGCTTATTTAGTTCTACACAATTTCCAGTTTTAACAACATTAAATACCTTTTCTCCAGTTAGATATCAGTCTTTGAAGATTTTGATATTGTTATTCCTGTGGGAATGAGGATATTGAATAATTCCTACCAGTTATGAAACTCAATATTCTCCAGATGGTTATTGAGACAAGCTTTTATACACCATTGTAAAATGGGTTTAAAATATCCTGTGCTGTGATTGACTAAACAAGTCACATGGCTACTGCATACAAGTTTGAACTTCTTTTTCAACTAAATGACCTTATTAAAATGATAAACAAAAATAGTACTTAAAGGGTGGCTTTAAAACAGCAGCTAAGAATCCTAAATTTGTTGTAGTACTGTTCTGTTATTTGTGCTAAAAAGACAAAAGGTAGGAAGGCTATTCTGGCTATGAAATTATGCCTTTAGTAATCAATTGGTTTAAAAAGATAAAGTTCCATGTGTTTTCATCCTCTTCTAACGTTTTCTTCAAATGACATAAAAAAGTTCCATGCATTCACTACCTAAGCAGTGTCAGGTCATGTCAGAACTTAAGCCAGCAGACGTGAAGCAGCAAAATGATACAGTAAGGAGGAGTACTCTTTGAGCAACATTCTGTCTTCCCTTTCAGGAGAAAATTTGTGCCTGAAATGGTCCTAAGCATTGCTCTCCGTAAAACCCTTATGCTCACCTGTGGTCTAGTGCCCATTTGCACTGCAGTGGTGAACAGCTCTAGCAAAGACTCAGCACCCCATGTATTATGAACAAATACTCCCAGGAAGGGGGATCTTTGCCATCTACCTGGACAAAGCAGCAGGACTTTGGCTGTAATGAGTGGCAGTGGTTGTTTGGCAGGGCTGGCCTGGTGTGAGGTGGAAAGTGGGATTTCTCATCCATCTGGCCGCTAAAGCTCTCCCCCTGCTTCTGCTGCCCGCTGTGGGGTGGCTGCGCCTCACTCGGCCAGGTGCAATCCCCACTTCTCCTCCCATTGCACAGAGACTGCGGCACAAGCCAGAGCAAACAGACCAGAAACAAGGGAATTCCACGGGAGAAGAAAAATTACACTTAAGACTTTGGCTTCCTGACCAGTGCTTGCACTGCAGAGTTTGCTGCACCTCATGGGAATAACAGCAGGCCCCCTTCACTCCTTATCTTCTGTACCGTAAAACCATGCCTACCGAAATGCATTTTTTCTGTATTCATTAGGATGCTGCTCCTGTAAGTTTGCTACCAGAAATGGCCACATTCCAAAATGACTAAACTGTCCCTCTAGGGTTTATGTGTTGTTTAGGAGTCCCAGTTTGCAAAATTAATTGTTCCTATTCAAATAAGCAGATGATTCATTTTAGGGAATCTTTGCTGCTGTTTACGGATCTCCTTTTTTTTTTTTTTTAGGGTGAGAGGCTACAAAGGTAAATTATAAGTGGAAAGGCTGTGTAAGTGCAGACAGAGTGTTTTTAACACTGAGAATAACTCTGTGGCATACTCCTAAAGTGAATAAACCCTTGCATTTCCCTTGATGGGAACCAGCACTTTTCCCTGTCACTTTTGCATTGCATATGGATTATGACTATATTAGAGATTAGCATTAACAAAAAGAGCTTCAATAAAAAGCATAGTGATGAGAAACATATTCTGGGATTTGTATTTCTTTAAGAAATGTGTTTACATGAAAGGGAAACAGGAAGACCCATAAAGTGGTTGAATCTGGTACTACACTTAAAATCAGGCTGCTGAGATTTTTTTAAGCGATTTTATTTTTTCCTCTTCAGCAAATATGCTGGTTGTAGCATAACTCAACTCACTTATCAACACTTATTTTTTTTAGTTTATTTAGTGTGCCTGGGTTTCAGAGTTTCAATTTAATATTGCTAACAGTCTTAGTAAAAACCCCAGGATTAGCAGTGTATTTGAACACCTGCAAAGTTCATTTAACGACTGGAATAGCAAATGTTGCAAAATTCAAAATATATTTAACATATTTGTAGTCTGAATGTTAACCACAGCTGCTTAATGCTGTTCAAGAGGCTTGGAATGTACATATTTTATACATCCCAAGGAATAGCTATGATTGATGTCCTTTCATGTCAACTGTTTGATTTGCTGAAAGAGAGAACCAAAAATACAGTGGAAAGGGTCAAGTCTGGGAAGAGCTGCCAGGCCAGCAAACTTGTTTATTAAAAGACAAAAAACTATCCAAGTTTGGCCTGCTTCTGAATCTTAATTGGACTCAATAGGAAATTGAGGGAGAGCAAAAAGAGGATAAAGAGAAAAAATAATAAAAGCAGACAAAAAAAGAGACAATGGTTTATTGTTTTACTGATTGCACGCATACTGATTAGTTGTCCTATCATTCAGCCATATGGAAGTCTAACAGATGCCTCATACACACCTATGAATATTTGATGTACAGGTATTTTACTATCCTTCCACAGCCAGATTTTTCAATGGATCATTCACAAATGTTTCAGAGAAACACACTTTTCTATGGCTGTTGGCACTGACAATATCATTTTCCATACCAGACTCAATGATTAAGCCAGACACACTACATTCACTTTTCTTTTTCATTCTGAGGAACTGGTTCTCCTCATATTTATACTAGCTGTGACTACTACAGCTCTATACTAGCTGTGACTACTACAGCTCAAAAGATTTTATTTGACTTAATTTATTTGGTGGGAAGAAATAAAGCCTATTAACATTTCTTTTCAATATTGGTAGATACAAAGTATTTTTGTCTGTTTGTCAGCCAGTTCCAGTTCTAACCAAAACCATCACTGTGCACAAATTCTTTGAGGTTTAATTTTCCAGGAACTTTTGGTCTTTATCTCTTAACAGACACTGGAGTAACAGGCAGAGATGGAAAGTCTGCAAAGTAAACACATGCTGTAGCCTCTTCTTTTTAGTTTTACAGGAGCTACTTCCTAAATTCTTTACTAATTAACAAATGCTGTAGACATTCAGCTGAATTTGCAGGCAACCAGGGTATATATCTTGTATTCCAGGATTTCAAGTGTCCGTCTAGAGTAAAAAAAGTATTGCTAGTACTTTAAAATAAAAATCTACAATAGCTATTCACACATACCTTTTAGTCCATACATATCTTGGGCAAACTGTTGAACAAGCATAAGCTGAAGAGACAGTAGCATTCACATACCTTAGTCTAGACTTCCTTTGTGTCCAGTTCGAATCATCAACTCACCACTTCAAAGAACTATGCATGAACAAAGATGAACGTGGACAGCAGAAGGACTGAAATACTTTGTGGTGTGATCTTCACCACCTAACATCTCTCTGCTGTGGGGGACATTTTAAGAGGAACTATAACTCTGGAGTCTCTTCAGCCTAAGGAATACTTGGGATAAAAGTCTTCATCTCTTTCTATGATGAATCAGAATACTGTATCCCATTTTAATGAACAAGGGTCTGATCTGGACATTTTCATTCATTCATAAGTACTTATTTTTTTAACTACAGCTGCTCAATATATTGAGAGAGTCAGTCACACTAAAAAAGCTCTAGACATTTAAAAATTCAGCATGCCAAGAGCTTAGTAACACAGGTGGCTTACCCCCAACTCCATTCACTGGTTTCCCTGCAGAATACAATGTCCAGATCAATGTTACTATTCCGATACTCAAAGCCCAGTATGAATTTGGCTACAGTTAGATGGCGAATCAACACCTCCCTTGAGAACAGGACTTCCCACCAACAGCTATGTTTTTCTGGAAGAATTAAATTGTGCACATTCCAGAGAGGTGTTTGAATGCAAATGATAGGGGAAAAAAAGGACAATTCAGAATAAAATCCAAAAAATATCTATGTGATGTAGTTTTGCTCAGTAAAATCTGGATCACATGAAGTGTTGAATAATTTGGCTTGAAGTATTGAAAAATATAGCCAAAACTGTTTAAAAGTAAGTCTACAGCTTTACTTCAAACATGCCACTCAATACATGTTTAATTACTTTTTCCAGGATCTTTTTTGCCAGCATCTTGAAGAAGCAAGCTTTATATTCTTAGTTTATATACCTAAATATATGGATGCCAAACACACCCACCTAACATATGGGCCTTTGGGGAAGGACAAAAGAGGAACATACATTATAATGTTTTATATTTTTCATTTCTTTTTTAATATACTTTGGAGGTGATTGGATAGTGATAGATATATTTTATTTACTTTTTTCTTTATGAAGTTTATAGCAGTTTTCTTCTGAGTAATAAGGTAATTTAGTAACATGCTGTCAGTAATCTTTTAATTATTCACAACAGGGATATATTGAAAACTGATACTTTCCATATGCGGATGTACATATACAAGTGTGAGAATTTCAACTGTATTAATTAGTAAAGTAAATTTTTAATAAAAGAATAGTAATAAAGCATAAGTGGTACATTAATAATTATTGATAAAAACCTGTTTATATTCCTGTCTAAACTAAAATACTTTCACTATTTCTTCTTCCTCTGTCTGAGCTACAGCATGCTGCCTAAGTAGAGCTTTTTTTGCCTTTACTCATATCAATGACACTTATGGAATCTGTCTTTTTTGGCTCTAAATATGATACACGTGTCTAAAAGACCAAGGGAATCATTTTTAGCTGCAAGTTACTCTTTGCAATTTAGCTCAAAATCAGGTATATGACTATTAAATTATATGTTAACTGTAATCAGGTTATTCCCCCACTTTTGAAGCCTTGAGTGCATTAGTGAACATTTTTGCATGTAATTGTCTTATTTTATTTTGAAGCTCAGTCTTTGAACCTCTTTTGGACTGAAACACCCCACCGGCCCTCTTCCAGATAAAAACGTGCAAGTTCCACAATCTGGAACTAATTGTCCAGACACCATCTGGAGGTCCTGTTCCTTGGTAGAATCTGCTGTAATCCTGTGGCTTTCAGAGCAGAAATGGCATTTTACTGTATCCTTAAGCTCTCAAAATATTTCAAAAATGTTTCAAAATATTTCTGAATATATCTGCCAGCTGGGGGCACTGGGAAGGTCACCATGGCTATAAACACTTACATGCCCACATGCAATATAGCCTATTTCAAGTAATTACTGTCCAAAATGAGAAGCTGGGCAGGGCAATGCACAGACATACCTAGATGGGAGCAGTGTAGGTGAAATCTCCTGAGTCCATTTGCATAGCTCTTTCAGGGAGTTGCTTCTTTCAACCTATTTTTAGCACATCTTTTTCTCAGGCAAAATGTGGAGATTCTGTGGGTGGCTGATCCTCCCGCAAGAACATAGCCCTAATTACGTCCTGTCTTCTGGTATGTGAGGAACCCCCACAAAATGGTGCTCTTCTCTAAATCCTGGACTTCCCTTTCATTCAACAGGCCATTAATTTTTCTGCAAGAAAACCCTTTATGGGAACGGGTTTGGCCATTAACAAATACCTTACATTACAGGTTTCCAAATTCAACTGTTTCAGCTACTTAAGCATTATGATGAGAAAGCAGGTAAGGACAATCAGTGGAAAACTTATGTAGAAAAATGAAGACTGCAGGATTTCTTGCATAAGTTTTGGGTTCAGGAATTGATTGCTTTGGAAAGAAAAGTATTGGAGCCAGGAAGGGATGGTCTCTTCTCCCCAGTGCCTCAGTTGCATATAACAATTTGGAGTTTTTCTAAGGATTGCCTTGGTCCTTGTTAAACTCACAGACTGATTATTATTTCTGAGTGCAACATTTAAACCTCAAGCCAGTGCCCACCAAAACCAACTAAAGGCTTTGCATTTTCTCTAATGGGTTTTTGACTAGCTGCTTAATGGTCAGAGAAAAGGTCTTTTCTTCTGTACCATCTACTCAAATTTTAAATTTTTGAATGCTTAAAACTTGCTCAACCCAAAGCCTGCTTTATCCAGAACAAAGCTATACAGTGCCTTTCAGTAAGAAGTGATTCCAGTTCAAAAAACAGTCTACTGCCATTCAGTGGTTGATCAGTCTGGAGGGGGGAAAAATTGCACAAGTGCTTTTCTAATACAGATTTCTCACATACAATAATGTCCACGTCATTTGCATCCAGACTTTCAGAAAGTCAGAGTGGAACGCTGAAGTCCAAACAGTGAATTTCTAGCAAATTTAATCCATGGGAAAATTGGGGTTTATAATGGAAATCATTTTGTAAGTAACAATAGCAGCAGCTGTTACTTATGTTGCTCCCCTAATAATAAAATCCTTTAGGAGTAATTAACCATGTTCAAACATGAACGTGTTTCAGCCAAGAAAAAAAATCTTGGTTTACTGAGATTCCTTTTACCTCCAACTGGTTTTGTATAATTAAATCTATCCACAAGGAAATGTCTTAGAAGTGTTTTTGGTTGTTTATTTAAACCTTTTACTTTTTCATGTGTTCCCTCTACATGCTATCAGGCCAAACGCTGCTTGCAGTCACGAAGGTTTGAATCCAGAATTACTGTATTAATATCAGCCACATGAAAGCCAGTTCCAGAGACTAAAGATATCTCTCCAAGAGGACTACGTAAAGGCTGTTTTGACATTTAACACTATTCTTCAAGAAGAGTTGTCTTTCTTGCTATTGCTTCGTCATTTATGAACAGCTTTACTACATTATTACATCGATAGTAGTCACTGTTCCTTTAACCATATTGCAGTGTTTTCATACTGATAAAATTTCTCCTCTTTACCCAAAGCCCTTCTATGTTTTTGTGGCAGCCAGCTTGCTTATCCTACTTTCTCACAGCACTTCATCTCAATCAACAGAAGCCACAGCCCCACCTGTAGGTTCATCTGAACTGAAGATATATCTAAAACTCTGCATAGAAAAAAAAAAGAATTTAAATTCTCCAAGGATTTTTAAATTATTCTTGAGATAAATGACATTCAAATGAAACACTGAAAGTTTGACTAACTAACTACATTTTCCTAAAAGAGGCTTCAAGAAGTTCGTAACTAGTACCAGACTGGCATCCTTTCATCCATTTCTATATTGTTCAATAACTCTCTAACTTTTCTGCACTGTCAGCTTCTCTAACCAGTTAGTATCATAATGCTATAATCATGAAGTGCATATTAATATTTTTATCGGCGATATGATTAACTACCCTGGAAAATTCACTCTTGGCCCTGTGAATGAAAATATTAAGATTTATTCTTTTTTTATGATCCTAGTGAGTGCAATACATGAAAAAGAAAAGGTAATCTGTCACTCATCAGACTTTCCAGATGCAAAAGTAAGTAGCCAACTTTCGTTTGTAGCTTGTTAGAAGGTATAAAGAATGTTAATTAACATGGGGCTAGCTGGAGCAATACAGGCAATCCTTCCTTTCTTCTTTCTTTCTTCCTCCCTTTCTCTCTTTCTCGTTGTCTCTCTCTGTCTCTCTCTCCTTCCTTTCTCCTTTCCTTTATTTCTCATACTTGCTCTTTTCCTTTCTCTCTTTCTCTTTTCCTTCCTTCCTCCCTTTCTTTTTTTCTTTCCTCCTTTCCTTCCTTGCCCTTCCCCCTTCACCTTTTTTCTTTTCAAAGCAGAAAAATTACTGAGATTTTTTTCTAGTTGTATATTCAAGGGGAAAGTCAGGTTAAGAGTTTACCACTTCTGCTGTGAGCAATAAAATGTTTACTCACTTATATGGCCTGAAGGTCTGGAACAGTTTGTATTTACTCATTATTTCATTTCTAATAGCACCCCCACTTTTTCATTAAACATTTTCAGCTTACTTTTTCATCTTTGCTGTCTCATGACTCCTGTGCTCTCCTTTCCTTGGGAGTGCTAAAGGACTTGTCTAATGGCTAACAACTGCAAGATTTCCCATTTTTCTATTGTGGGCTTGGATATATTGACACATTCAGAAATAAAGACTTTATCTCTGCTCATTTGCATTTAAACAAAGTAAATATTTGCTTAAGATTGTTTCCATCCTGTTCTTGAGATGCACTAATCCTAGTGGTTTCCCAGTCCTACAGAGGTAACCAACAAAAAAAAAAAGAGATCAAAAGCAATTATTCCTATATAAAAATCAGAGATGACACTGACACCTTTAAGGGGATTGTTTCATAGCAGGAGAAGCATTTCAGTGGGACCATGAATTTAGCAAAGCATTGGCTGCTTCCTTTTATTCAAACTTTTTTCAAAGCAAGCTGGACCGTAAGACTAATGGAGCAAGGACTTACTCAAAATGCACATTCTGTTTTATGATTTTCACTTTAACTATTCCTCCTAAGTGCACAGTATGTTCTTTCACCTGACTGAGTGTGGTACAGAGCCACATGGACCACACAGGGAATACTCTCCGGGAGTTCACTGCTGTGTGCTTGGCTCCCTGAGCTCAGCTATGTTGTCTGTGGGTACTCTGCAGCACAGCCAATAAGTTTTATGAGCTTACATTCATGCTCTGTGCCCTTTATTGAGACTCTGTATGGTAATCTGAGGTAGTGGACATAAAGTTTGCTTTACCAGCACATTTTTTCAGAGACCAGATACGGTTCAGACCAAGGTATGGCAGGGGCACAACAGCCTCTAGCAGAATTCATTCCTAAGAGTTAGGCAAGGTAGGCTTAACTGTGTGATAAACTAGACAACATTAACACAGTTTCAGGTACAACTTCCAGAAGCATTCATCAAAAGTTGCTGAAATCCTGAGGAAGTAAATCAAATTAAAAATACAAAATAAAAATTAAACAACTGTTCTGTTGTGCGTCATTACAGGCAGAACCTCCAATGGGCTTTGTTCATTATGCCACAAAGGTTCATTATTTTTGCAGTGCAGTGGGCATGCATTTTCTTACCCACAAACTTATTTTTTAGTCTCAGCATTTCCATTTTGACATTAGAAAAATATACAACCAAAATCTATAAGACTTTGATTAAATGTTGATACAGCTGATTCCAACACAGCCAAAGCCAGTGACCATACATGGAATCTAAACAACAGCTAGTAATTACAGTGTCAAAGGCATGTATACACTGTGTGTTATGTTTCATTGTCTGGCATGCAAATATAGACTTGGTTTCCTTTACACTATTTCCAAAGTATAAAGAAAGCTAACCAGAGAGTTCTGTTTCGTTTACACAAAAGAACAAGGTTCAATCATGTTTGATAAGTTGCAAATTACTGGTAATACCACAAGTGTTGTTACAGCTGCTAAGAGTGGTCAGGAGGATGTACAAAATACAGCAACGGCATGAATCAGAAGAAAAAGTCTAAACAATTTTGAATGATAGTGTATAAGGCTTCTAACTTTAACTTGGTGCGAGGGCTTGTCAGCAGCGTCTCGGGCAGTGGTGAGATACATGGAGTAAGTTGCCACGTATATATTTGATATTCTGTGCTTCAGCAGACTCCCCACTGACTTTGCTTCTAGGAGGAGCAGTCGGCGGAAAAGGGAAAGAAGAAGAAATAAAATTGCAGTGACATAGGAGACCCTTGCACTTCTTCAATAAATGCATTTTTAAAGTATGCAGCTTAGCAATTTGCCTGTGGAGACTTTTACAGCTGAGTACATCCTTTTCATTGCATCTCTAAATATGGTACATTTGTCAAGATCTTCAGGTAGAACCTGTCTGTTTTCTACAGAATGTGTATGTCGGAAGCCTCACCTGGGGTGGAACAGGTCTCAGAAAAGGGGCATGATTTGGGAGGCTGTGTAAAAAGTGCATGCAATATGAGTCCAAGATTTGCCCTTTCTAAATCTTTAGACTTTCTTGACACAGCAGATGAAGTTCCCTTGCATAGGGAAACCTGAACTAGTGTGTTGCTCTGTTCTGTAGCTGACTTTCCTGGAAAAGTATTCTGGGAATATAAAGTCACTGGAATCTGGAAGTCCCTTTGGGAATGTTTCTGATCATGAGACGGAAAACTTGCTGCTCTGTAGGTCACTGCCCATCTCCTTTCAGAGTGAATTAGCCTTCTTGTCTGTGATTACATGGGCTCCTCTTTTGAAAATACTGAAAGGCTGTTGGAAGGAAGTATTCACCAGGGCCATACTTAACTCTAAAAAAGGAACCAGGAGCAGGATCCTACACATGGATCTCCCTAGATATGCATTACTTTGATGGTGCTGGTTTTGTCTTTTCACTTCATGTTTGCATAATGTCTTATTAGGTTTAGGTGGTATTTTGTATTTGCTGAAATTTAAAATAATGTGAAGTTATCAACAGTGAAAAACACAGACTTATCTGGCTCCGGCTGATACAACAGAAAAAGAAAGTATTCCAGGAAAACTAAGTATCAGTAAAAACAATGCAAATTCTGTAATGTGCTTTGAGTACTGTGAAAATATTCCAAAACTGCTGCATGGTATGCAGCTTTCTGTGATAAACAAGGGGAACAGTACTGGACCAGTGTTTTGTTCATAGCTGGAAGAATATATGAGGAAGAAGGAAGGAAGGAAGGAAGGAAGGAAGGAAGGAATTCTGAAAACTAGCACTAGGAAAAGTCTGTATTTGTGTCAAAATGAGCATAGAGTTTCTTTGGGCCCTGCTAATTAGAATTGGGAGAATACAAGGAAATTGTTTTTATGAGGAAAAGTGACAAACTTTCCTTATTACAGAAATACAATTAGAAGATTGAAAAGCATAACAACTAGAGAATGAATAGCTGAAAAGCATGCTAACTCCACATTTATTCATAATATCTCATGATTTTTAAAGCTATGTCAATACTGGGGGGCAGGGAGGGGACAATGTTTGTTTCCAAATATGAGAGGTTGGCAACTCTATGAATGCATGCCAGGAGTGCTGGGTATTATTCATACGTCAGATGACTGTGATACTCCTAAACTTTCAAATAATGACAATACACAGGAATCTGCATTTTTAAGCAAACTCTTTCTTCTGTAGTCCTGCCTCTTCAGTCAGGATGTGCTCCACAACTGGAACAGCTTGCACTGGGTTAGTCCCCTGGGAAAGTTCTAATTTACAAAACCCTGTTTAGAAAAATCAAATCTATTTAAAGGCATTACATTATAAACATAAACTCCCTAATGAGCTGTAGTGAAATGGCTCTAGGCTATAACTTGCGAAGTTCAAATGATTTAGCTGTTTTCTGCCATGTATTATTTTCATTTAATCTGCATCACAAGGACTGTAAAGAGTCCAGCTGTTCAAAGTGAGTCTTAAAGATTCCTGCCAAATGCAAAGGCTTGTCCAATTGTTTCCTTCTTTACCATGTTTGGTTAAAGACTTATTAATTAATAGATCAAATGTTTCCTATGTTTTAAAAAAAAGAATGTCAACATTTCTCATAGAAATGCAGATGCTAAGAAAGATTACACTTAAAAAATAGGCAATTAGAGGTCACAGAATCCCTAGGAAAGAAGGAATGAAGGAAAGAGGCAAGGAAGGAGGGAAGGGAGGAAAGAAAAAAAAACCCCACCAACTATTCACGTACCTGTGCCCTGGTGTAGTAGAACAATCTGTGCATTCATGTTCAGATATTCACCTTTTTGGGACCAAGGGTGTACCCTGAGAATGTGATTAACCTCTTATCTACTTTACCATCTGCTAGCTGCAGTGCAGTTTCTTCTCATCTATACCTGCATGAGAGGCAGTACAGTCCTTTTGTATGGCAATTAACTTCTACTGCATTGAGTTCTTTCTAGGAGACGTTTCAGAAATCCCACCTATCGATATTGTTTAGAAGCAGGGCTAGAGGAAGTGATGGAGGACACACAGCTACTTCTAGAAGAAATGCAGCATTAGATGGAGAATGGACTGATGACTAATAGGTATTTCCTACCATTCTTTCAGAGACCATTCTCCTGCTAAATACAGGTCTTGGTTTTCCTCAGGTTAGCTTTAGGTAATGGAAATATCCACTTCTGAGAGATTTATTACCTAATTCTGTAATAAAAAAGTAGAATATAACATCAGCACTCTGTACCATTGATTACCTGCTCTTTTCAACACTTACTTTCAGCATCCAGAAAATGCAAATCTGTACCTGTTACAGGATTCAGGATTTTGGTCTGGTCAAAATCACTTGACATGTTTGAACATTAAAAAGTAATATTCTGAAATGTGTAAATGTTAAAACCACAACTTCCACATAGTAATGGAGAATAAATATAACAAACCTGGTCTGTTTAATAAATGAAATGGTATAATGTTAACTGGAAGAGGTGGATTACATTAATTTAACTGCTTCCTATTTTAAGTAATTATTACAAAAACATTGTATGCTCGTAGGTTTTAGAATGCCCTTATCAAAAGCAAGTATAAGGATACAATTCCGACTTTTTATTTTAAATTCTTATTAATAGGAAGATTTGGTTTGTACAAATATTCCCTCTACTTACAATGGGGCGTTGTACTGGAACTGGTAACACAACTTCAGATGGTAAAGTCTGAGAGAGGACAGGTCAGTTAAAGAAGCAAGGTGGTAAAAATTGTGGTTCCATTTTTCAGCTCAGTTGAAAATCTTGTAACAGGGCCCCATGGTGAAGGCAAATACAACTGTACTGGCATTTAAACTGCATAAGGATTGTTTTACGTTGCTAGACTAGTGTAAAAGGATGAGCTATGAATGCGGGTCCAGCCCAAGATATACTGCAATATGAATTCTTTACAAAAGAAATTAACTAATTTTCCTGATCTTCACCTATTTTCTTTGGTTGTTTGCCTACAGTTTCATCACACAGCAAGCATATGTAAAAGCTATTCAGTTTTGGTGACACAAAACCCAGTCCTGAATAGACTACAAATATAAACGTGTTTGGTAGCCCCATCACAATCCTGGAAGGGAAAAAAAGGGGGGCACTAACCACAAAACCATTATACAGCTCAACAAAATGTGCAGTTCTGCTTTTGAGACTGTCAGGCATATTACATATCAGTACTGATTTGAGGGCCAGATCTTTGGCTATAGCTCAGGAGCACTCAGTGCCATTCCAGCTGCAGGGCACAAAGGCAGCTTTAAGCCAAGTTTGCACTCACCCTCCACTAATACTTAGAAGACCCCTCTCCAAATTTCTGTCTTGGCATAATTTAAAATATTCTGAGAGGTTGACAGCTCTAGGAAGATGAGCCAGAGCCCAAGCATGAATTGTGTGTGAGAAAACCCGAGGTACTCTCTATCCTTCAGTTGCAAGGGGGTAGCTTTAAAACCACTATATTACATCATGAATCCAGTAGCACTGTAGCATTTGGAATGACTTCTTCCATAATGATTTAAAAATTGAGTATTACCCTACTCCTCCAGTGACTTGCCAAGGAGGAATTAGCATAGCTCTGCAGGGATAGAGAAGCACAAAGGTGCTTCAGTGTACTTGAGATTCAGGCTGGAGGTCTAGACATTAGGGAGGTTGGGTATTGCATGGTTCTCCTGCCAGCGTGTTTAACTTCTTGCTTTCAAGAGGACTATATTTACACCTACAAAGGCAAAATTGGACTGTATACTTCATTGCAGTGTTGCACTAAAATACAGAAGCTCAGTTTTAATGAGCTTGCTTGGGTACACTAACAGAAGTTGGTGTCCCTTAGTTATCAGACCTGGCTTTTCTTGCATAAAATTAGCCCTTTCAATGTTGCACTGCTATTAGTGCTTGAGCCGGCTCTGGTGTAATGTAATATAGACCTTAGATTATAAGAGCTTCCATGACCTGCTTCCAGCCGATGTAAATCAATATAGCTTCACTGAGGTAAATTAATAATTGAAACCCTTAGCTCATGAGTTGAGCTACAGTGCTTTGACCAGGCAATCAGTCTTTACATCTATTTATTTGGTTAAAATCAGGCAGTTCTAATGAGATTATAGCCTGGGGATTAGGAAATGCCTTTTCAGAAAGGTATGCTGAATTAAAGAGAGACAACTGACAAGCTAACCATACACAATGTCAGTGGAACATGCTGACTAATTTCATCAGATTAATGAAACGCGGGCCACTTGACATGCACCAAATAGCACTGTACTCTAGCAGCAGCCATAGAGAAAACAGTACATCTAAAACAATAAAGTAAGGAGTTGGTCTCTAATTTGTGGTGTTGTATCCCAGCTGAAACCAGGACATGATGTTACAGACATGTTCATACTTTACTCACATGCACACACACAAATGTTAATCAGTTTTTTGTTATCTCCTCATGTAAATACACTGTCTGTTGCTTCTTTTTCCTGGAACTGGACAAACTTAACTTTATCCTCCCGGGAAAAAGATGTCTGCTATGTTGTTTTTCATTTCCCATCTGGTCTGCTTTTTGGAATACAACTGCCTGGATTTTGGAAGAGTGCTGCTTGCTCTACTGTCATTACTGGACACAAGATGTAGTTATAATATCCATCCTCTCAATTTTTATCCAGTTACACAGATTAGAAATGACTAATAGTTATGGGGTAAGAAGCCTCAAGATTTTGTGTCCCTCTTCTCTGGTACAAATGGTTTGGGAACTAATGAGAATGGAGATTTTGGTACTTAATTCAGATATAAACTGGAAGTAGAAAATTAGCATCAAAGAGTCTGTAAGTGAGCTATATCATCCCACAGTAGTTGAGGAGTTTGCTGTTGAGTTCCTGACATCTCCCAGTCTCAGGTAGAAATGAGTACATACTTGAGTACTTCATGGAAAGGATAGCAAACTTAATAGTCCTTGCATGACAAAGGTGTGAAAAGAACTTCTAAGAAGCAACATACCAGGATAATGAAGATCAACGCAATGTTTCCCACGGGAAGAAAGTGCAGTTCAAACAAGACCACACTACATGATGTATCCAAGCAAAGTTAAAGATAAGATAATTTCTTCCTCCCCTAACATTAGGTCTGACTGAGGTGAAACATATTTGAATTCCTGCAATGGTCGTCATGATTGTCACCCTCTAGAAAACATAGTGGGAGAGCAACTATACTACAGCTCCATTTAGCCATGACTTCAGAAGAAGTGCTGTGGCTTGTGGAATTGTTTATCTGATTATCCTTTGACCACTGAGGTCACTCAGTTAAGTAATCTACTGGCTCTGTCCTGTCGGCCCTCTCAGTTTAGCCTATCATTGCATTTCCAGCAGTTCCTACACAGCCTGTGCTTACCCACCATCTACAGTGAAACCCTCCCCGCTGCAAGGTGCTTCTTGCAGGTACTAATGCATAGTGATGCATCCTGGCACTTACCTCTGTGATTCACTCACTTATCACCACCACCAGCACAGCCTAAGGCTTTGTGAAAGAGTTGATGAAATTGCCCTTAACTACAACCTAGCTGTAACTCATTTAGTAAACTTAGTAAGTGTGTGAGAGACAGGGCGTGTGTTAATCTCACAAGTCTCTTCAGCGGTTCGCACTTTTTAGGACTGATAAACACTGCCACTTACCCTGTCAAAACACTTCTTGTGTTTTGAACTTCTTGAATCTTGTGGCCAGAGTTTCATATAGTGTTAATATTCTCTGAAATACAAACACCAAACTAACAGCTGCTGAGTTAAGATGGGAATGATTTGCAAGTGAGACAGAGCAAGGATTATAAACTGTAGGAGGAAACTCATTCACTGTTAAACAATGCATTTTGGTTTTGAAGGGCAAAGTTTATAAAGGATTTCTCATATGGGACCACTAAGCTCATCTATGTCCATTCAGTAGATGATGTGTGTCAGGTTTGTTTGTCAAGGAGGACTAAGTGGAAATAATTTTAAAAGAGAATGTCCACCAGCTGTGCCTACCGTGTGTGGCAAGATGATCCCAAAGACCTGAAGCTAAACCAGCTGCAAATCTTGTGCTGTAAAACTGTCCTTGCTGCTGGCTCAGGGACCACCTTCAGTTCATCCTGAAAGCAGCTCTACAGACCATGCTCACCTGCAGCATGGAGGGATTCAAGTCTCCATCCATCCCAGCTACTCCTGAGGTGCCAATACTGGGGCAAGTACAACTTCAGGCTTCCTCTTGCCTGCAGTCCCTCAGGACTGCAGTCTCTCTTTACTCTGCACACAGAGGAGAGGCAGCCAGCTCTGTGTCTCTGCCCCAGCAGAAAGCCAAAGCTTTATGGCAAACACTGTACAAGCTACAAGATGTAGCTTTCTCCGTTCAGGCTCCTTCACATTAACATTGCCAGGACAGGGCAACTCCAAGAACTCACACTGTCTTTACCCCAGTTCTGGGGTTCTTTGCATTCTACCAGAGCAGTGTAAAGAGGCCACAGATCAAATTTATGAGAAAACACTTAGTTTTTCATGCGTCCTGAAAGTCTGGTCTTCTCTACATTTGTCTAAAGTTAACCAAAATACTGAAGCTGGTTATTTTGCATCCTACCTAACCCATATGAGACAGACATGCCCTTGCCCTTGCAAGGTATATGCTGTAGGAAAGGAATGGAAAGGAGGGAGCCAACAGACCAGATGGAGGCTGAATCAAAGTACCAGAGTAGGGCTTACTCCAGGGAAGGGGATTTAGTGCTGCCTGCCAGGACGCTTGTAGCAGGGAACTAATTCCAAAGAAGACTGCCTCTATTCTTCAGTAAGACCTACTCAAAGGAGTTCTGAAAATAAATTAGAAACACAATACTGCAGTATGCAGAGCTGGTGTAAACCTTCAGTGTCAGCTGATTTTGTTGAATGCATAGTGAAAGCAAAGAGAAAAAAGGACTTGATAGTTAACATCTACTGAAAAATAAATCTTTGACAAGTAATTTGATCCAGCATAACTTTACTCAGCAGGAAAACAGGAAAAGTCATTATTTGCCAAAACAAATCTTTCAAAATCTGATAATGTTTAGGAAATAAACAGCTCAATCAACAGACTTGAAAAAGTTCAGGCAATTTCCTTCCCTGAGATGATGTTGGACAATGTTGAGCAGAGCCACACAAGGTGCTGTGGTTGTGAGAAGACATCCCCTAGGACATCCGCATGCTCTGACTGCTCTTAGAGAAACATGTTTCACGGAGACCATGAGTGGGTACGTATGTGCAGTGCATGTCTCCTCCATACACAGTTAGCTGATTGGCATCTGCATTGTTGAACTAAAGGCTTTGACTTCACCTCTGCATTTTTACATAAGATGAGATATTTATCCTGTTGTAAAGTTCATGCTGTAATCCATTACTTCTAATGAGTTAAGTCAATTGTAAATTATATGATATAAATGATGATTGCAGTTAATTGAAGGCAGTATCCTTTACTACTGTATGAATCAGCAGTGGAGGACTCAGAAGGGATTCTGGTTCTGATTAAGCTCTGATTTTCGCCAAAGGCTTTCAGTTATTTTTGCATTTTTTTAATTTTTATTTGAATTCTAGCCAGCACCTGTTAGATAACAGAAGAGACTAAAACCACATTCTAAAACTCTTTAATCAGCAAATAAACTAGCAAAAAGATATGAAGTCCTGAAATCGCTCTCCAATCAGAATATCTGTTACTAGCAAAGCAGAACTATTTGCTCTTGCCTTGGGCTCAGGAGGAAGAGGAAACCTTCTGGTCTTGTCTTTTTCCTGGGCATGGTTGTGATCAAAGAAAGAGGATATTTATCATTTTTTTGCGAGTTCTTCTGGAATAATAAAGAATTCTGTTTTTCAAAATAGGGCAGATCAGAATTTAGGACTGAAAATTTTCAGGGAAGAAAATGGCATGAAGCAGAGCAAAGAGAGCAGGGTAAAGGACCACTGTTCTCTTCTCCTGTGTCTTTTAACTTTTTGATTTTTTTCACATCCTCATTTTGCCTGGAGTGTTCAAAACACTGCATTTAATAATCTTTATGTTTCTAGATTTTACTGGGTGAATCCTGGCCCCATGGTTATAGGAACTGAAAGTTTACTGGAATTGGAAGTACAAATTCCCAGTCCTCTTTGTCCTGTTAATGAAAGGTGAAGGGTTGGATAGCAGGAAAACAACCTCCCTGTTATGTTGTAGTAGTGATTCTTAAAACAAAATGTGCCTTTTGTGCATAGGAAAACTGAAAGACAGCTTTGTGGTTGCATTTCTCTAGATAGAATTACGTTTATGACTTAAAATTCCTTATATACAGATTCTGAGGCTTATCAGATGACAAAGAATACTACAATCTCCATTACCCTATGCTGCATATGTGGAGAAATTTCAAAGCCAGGACAATATAAGATTATATACTGCAAGCCATTAAACAGGGCCTTTTGGCATGCAATTGCAGATGAACTAATTGCATCCAACAGCCAGAGGGGAAGGAAAATAGATACCAAAGGATTAATGACAATAAAGCAGGATGCAGAGACATTTGTTACTCCACTGGGTCTAGTGAAAGCCTATAGTATATCTCTGCACAATTGCTCTCAGGACCTTTTGTTATTTTGTTTTATAAATCCTGGGTGCTGTTCAGATGCAGAGGCTGTGGAAAGGGGAGCCTGTGAGCAGATAGATAATCACAACACAAATTCAGCTTTAACTTCACTTATGTTGTCCTCCATGGTATTTACAATAGCAGCAATCTGTTTTCATGACAGCATGTTTTTGTAAATCCAAAAAGATAAACTTTCTCAGCTGTTTATAAATCAGATGCTTACATTATGATCTCCTGCCAGTAACTCTGGTCACTGTTGAACTTTTCTGTGTTCAGTTTGACAAATCTGTTTGTTACTGTAGTGCCAAAGGTGAGAAAAATATACTGGAATCCTGTAGAGAAGACGCAATAGCTCTTTGTGCCTGGGACAGTGATGTCCTGCCACTGTTAGGGTAAAGGGAAGTCAAACACCTTAATGTGAACACAGCCAGGAGCCAACACTTACAGATTCTGTCTCAGATCTGCCACTAACTTGCTGTGTGGTCTTGGAAGAGTTTTGCCTTGATAAAATGAAATTAATATTATCTCTCCACTCTACAAGAGTCTGGTGATCCTCTATTGGATAATATATATAATTAAGAGAATTTTAATTAGTATTTTTCCAGTTTCCTTAATTTATTTTTGCTATTCATTGTACAATTATTAGAATTACTAACAAGAAACAAGATGGATTTCATAGCCTCCATGAAACATACCACAACAAAAGAGAAAAAACCAACCTCTTTGCTCTTTAGAGTACCCTTCATTTTCGATATCAGCAATTTGCTGTACTCTTCTCAAGGTAGAAAAATGCATGAATAGCATATGTGAATAATTTGTAATAAATCATTTCTATGTTGAATAACACTTTATTTTAATTCCCACAACTTGTCTAGGTGAGCAGGTCACAGGTATCCTAATGGGGCTGTTGGGATCTTTTTGCTGAGCAATTTACACAGTTCTTGGCCTATTTGTCATTTCTGGGCAGTATATTTCAAACCTTTTAAACAGAAACTTCAAGCACTTTTGATATAAGTTAATGATAAGAATAATAAGAATATAAGACCAATCATATTTGATCAGGCTAGAGGTCCATATAGCTCAGTGACCAATTTGTCACAGTAGCCAAAACTGGATATTAAAGCTTATAAGAGGAGAGAAAACATATTCACGAGGATCTGCTCACAGCTTCCAACAGTTTGTGGCTCAGGTACTTATCTTTATGGATGACAGCTATTTTAGGAACCACACAAAACCAGACCATCCAGTAGTTATCACATATAAAAGTGCATAGTAAAGTATGAGAAAGATATCTGTAGAGCTAAGCAGTAAGTGCAGTGTATAGCCAGAAGTTAGTCAGTACAGATTGTTACAATAGCCCTTTTCCTTGTTAACTACCTGTAAATCTTAACTGATCCTCCCTGCCCACACACATGCACAAATTCTAATCTTCTGAGTCTCTCTCCCTCATATTAATAGAAAAAGGTATTGAAGTTTGAGAGCCCAAAAGAAGTAAAGGTAGAAAAATGTAGAAATACATGCTATTGCAATCACAATAGAAATACGGTAGCCATAACACAAAAAGTTCTGTATCTTCAGTAACATAGGTAGTGAGAGTGCAAGCACATGAACTAAATACTGTTCATAAGTCAGTACCTCAGGCTACCCACTAAGATTGCTTCAAAAGCAGGAAGACTATAGCTGGATAAGTACATGGCCATAGGTAATGAGGAAGGATATGGCCAATTTTTTAAGTATTCCCATGTTTCAGTAACTTACAACTGGTCTTTGAAACTTGGCAGAACCATGTCTGGGGCTGGGGCTTGCCTTTTGCTAGTGCTCAAATTGCCACAAGATGCTAGGCTGGGCTGAGTTCTGAGCACTGGAAATCTCCAGTGCCCTTGTGCTATGCTCAAATTGCTCAATGCTCCCTGTGCACACAGCAGTCTTCCCAAAATCTTCCATCAACAGCCCACACCTATCATCTCTTCGCTTCATATGCAGAGAAAAAGGATCCTTCCTTCCCTCCAAAATACCCTTGCAGCTACTAAAAGGCATATTGAACTGCTGCTGTTTGTACTTACCTTTAATCTGCTGCTTTGCTTCCAGTGTCTGAAAGGAAGGTCTTGCAAACATCTGTTCTAATCTAAAACCCATGACTGGTTTCCTGAATGTCACTCATCTTCTGTAGCTCAAAAAGAATGGTTGTAATGCAAAAGGAATGATTGTGCCTTAGGAGACCATTTGCCATTACATATCTAAAGGTGAGGAGAAGGAGGGAGCAAGGGGTGAAGAATAAAGGTACTGACATTTCTCTCCTTCTGAATGCTGACCTCATTGATACCTGTATGGATAAAGGTAGAGTAGCTTTACATGTAAACAGAGGAGTGTGTAGGCAAACTCCCTCCCCTAACTCTGGTGCATCACGGAGTATATGTTCTACCTGCAGGCCTGGAAGGCCCAGCTCTTCACAGCTCAGTGCAAAAGGGGACTAGACTTTATTTGACAAAAACTTTGCTAAGATATGCAAGGGAGGGGGAGTCTGCTAATGAAATTCCACTTGTGTTTGCGTCTCCCTTTACCCATGTGCCACCCGGGAACGCATACAGAAGTACAGAGAGCCTTCTCTAGTGCTACAGCACTGATGTGGTGAAATGCGGGAGGCCTGATGTCCTAGTTCTGCCCCCGTCCTGATGGGTGTCTCTGAACATGTCATTTCTAATTGCCTTAACTTTCCCATTTCTAACATGAGAGCGATATAGCACTTGCAAAATTCCTTATACACAATCATAAGAGAAGAAGCTGCTCTGAAGGCCACATACTCATGTCTGGCCAAATGAACCAAATATTGCAAGAAAGGCTGAAATAGTGTGGTTTTAAACAACAATAGGATTAGTTGACAGACTGCTTAAATGCATGACAGAGGTACAAACAAACAAAAAAATCCATGTTCAAACAGTGAATTCTGTGCAATTTAAATAATATTTTCTCTAAATTTCAAAGTTTTCTACTGTTTTTTTTCAACTGGCATTGACATAATGAATGTTATCAAAATATTCTGATTTGCACACTTAATAAATCATGAACTATGAAGCATGAACCATATTTTGGGACAATTCATATGTTAATATTTCCAATTATGAGATCAGAGCATGCCAGAAACAAATGGAAAATCATTGTAATCAGATCCTTCAAAATTTTGTTAGACTTTTTAATGAACAGTTTAACATGATATGAAATTACCTGAAGTCTGAAAAGTGTTGAGAGGCAAATGGAAAGCATAGGATTACTTTGGTTCAATTAAACACTGATGAAACACTTCAAAGATTTTTCCCCCTGTACTGCAATACTATGACTGTGAACATGTAATTATAAAATCTTAAACAAAGATTCTGAATCATAATACTGATATTTTTATTGAAAATAACATTTGATTGCTCATACATATTTTGAAAAGTCATAAGCTGTTAGTCAAAATTGACCTATGTGCAACATAATTTCTCTATGATTGTCAAACTCATGCTACAAGCCTGTTTTAGACTGCTCCAAAATCCTGTAAATGTTCTTTGAACTACAAGTTTTAGTTTTATTGAGTCCCCAGGAAACCAGACCTTACTGCTCTGTTAGTGCCTTAGGTGGCAGTATGGGATGCCCACCTGAGAGGGACACAGGGAAGGGTCTTTTAGTTACTACTTTCTACTCAGGGAACATACAGTATTTCTCATCACCCAGGAGATTAGGATAACTTCTCTGTGAGGATACACACACATATATGTAAACCTCTCCAAACATAAATGGCAGCTGCGTTTCTGAGAGTTCTGAATACCCATACTTCAAAAGTATATGCTTGCCTCGCTCTACAAGTCTGATTTAATGATGTCTACAAACCTTGAACTTCATTTAGCCTTCCAGCATGAAGTGAGTAGGCGTGTGTGTATTGTCATGAGACTGTCAAAGATTTAGTTTCATTTGACAAAGCTTTATTTTCCAAAAGAGAAGAGAGGGTATTGCATATCATTGGCCAGTCTGGGTGCTGTCTAAGGAAGAATGAAATACTTCAAAACAGAAACATCAAAAGACTTTGAAACAAAAATAGTTTCTCTTAATCTTGCATCCAGGGTATGTACTGACTTTGCAGAATCACTACAATTAATTCTAAATGATGTATGAAATGAGTAATCCCTGCCTAGAGACTACAACTAGTGTATGCAATCTCTGGCTGGCTGTGAAATGCACTGTAATATTATGCTTAGACATGTCCTGAATAAAAGTCCATACCATTCCCAGCATTTCTAGTCATTTTTATTCTCTCTTTTTTCCAATTCTACTACTGCTTCACCCCTATGCCTGTCCCCACACTGCAGGGATAGTTGTCTCTGATTTCTCACTTTCTTCAAAAAGTAGCCATGATGGTTAGCTATAACTCACAGGTGTTTCCAATGGGCTGGCTACACAAAGTTCTGTTGTGAAAATATTGTGAAAATACAGATAGTAATAGTATTCTTTCATTCAAAGGCCCTAGAAGTATTTTAATATAAATGTCTAGATTGCACTAGTTTTTGCTTCCATCCCTGATTACTTAGGAATTATGTTCCCCATGCAACACCAAATAAAGCAATGAATCTGCAAAGAAATCTACATACTCTACTAACATCACACAAAGCAACTCCTGTTAACCTCAGTGGGACTATTCACACACATAAGCTTTTGAAGAATTAGGATTTGAAGTGTGTACTTCATGATAGATGAAGGGACATGGGGTCATGTGAATGACTATGTAAAATTCTTATATTAAAAGTCAATACTTGGCTGACTTAATGGGTATGCATGGCACAAAACGAATTCTAGGTTACCCATCCATTTTAAGAAAAAAGATGGAGCCAGTCTTTCCCACTCAGATCAGAAAATAGATATTACTGTAACTTTATTCTCTAAACATAGAATCAAACATGAATATTCACTCATAAAAATAATTGTGTTAACTATTCTGCTGAAAGCCAAGCTTATGTGAAAATTATGCAGTAAAATATTGAACCATACTTTCCACACACCCATTTAGCAAAATTTGGACCCGTTCACTTTATGGACTTCCTGTGTTTGAAATCAGAGATACCAAAGAATAATTTGCCCAGTTCTTCCAGGGACCCATATACTGTGTAATCAGAGAAAACCTAGAGCAGACCCTGTAAGATGGTCAGTACTTCTTTAGAATCACGATCAGTCAGACCAGCTTTGGTGAGATCTAGCTTTGGCAAAATACATTTAGTAGAAATCAAAATTTTTTACTAAAAGGTTGTGTGTTTGAAGAGAGCCTTTGTCAGAAAAGCTGACTGTCAGCCAGGAGATAGAGAAGCACACACAGCCGCCACACACACACTGCATATAGCTCAAGAGCTATGCAGAGTTGTGTGCTGTGTACCCAGAAAAAAAAGCCTTCAATTTCTTGAATGAGGAGGGGGGAAGCTAAAAATCTGTGCCTTAAATGAGGTAGAACAGATACTTGAATCTCTGTGCCCCCCATGTCTTCTTTCTATCTTGGTGAAAGATAAAACGAAACAAAACAATGAAGGCACCATAACTGTTGTAGTAATTAATTGTTCACCTATGCCACCCAAATGCCCTCCTATACCACCACCAACATTCAGTAATACTTCAGGATTGGTGGTATGGTTTGCACCTATATACATAGTCATTAGATTTTGAGGTACTTTGCTGGTAAAGATGCAGTTTGTGGAGGAGTGTAAAGGCATGTGTTGATAGACCATATGGTTTTGTACTGGAGCTCAAGATCCCTGAATGGATTCTTAAAATAACAACTTGACAGTGTAATAACTGTTAACCAACAGTGTAGCAAGGGAGCATGCTTAATGAAAATGTGAATATATCCACAGAGATTTCTCTTTAATCCTGCCTTGAAAATGAATTTTTAAATGAGCTTCCAAGTCATAGATAATGTTCTTAAATTTCACTCCAGTGACTCTTTAGTTCCTAAAAAAATGGCTTCAGTTCTAGGCATGTGGAAAATACTTGCTCTTACTTGATGGTTATAGAAAATATTGGCAATGGTTCTATACATAAAGTAATCCTTAAATGATTCTTGTTAAAAAAAAAAAAAAAGAAAAAAGAAAACCAGAAAAAAGCAGAAACCCCACCAAGTGCACAACTAACTGCCAAGCACACTGACTCCCCAAATAGCTGGGTTGCCTGTTACGTCAGCTGTAGCGAGACCCAGCTTAGAGATGGACGGAACTAGAAATGCAAAAGAGCACTTTGTGTGTTAATGCATGGCATAGTGAATGATATATTGTGTAGAACATAGGAACACAGTCAAGGCACAGCAATGCCACAGTGCAGGCAAGAGGTTATTTTGTGGTTACAGAAAGGCACTCCCTTGGTGCAGTGTACAGAAATCATCCCCCAAACTATGCTTCCTCTTGCTCAGTGTAGGAAAGCTGAGTGCCTGCAGCAGGGCTGCTCTGAGTACAGTACACACTGAAGGTAACTAAAAGCCACATCAGACAAAGAAACACAAGCCAAGAAAAAATAAACAAAATTCAGATTTGCCAAAACCAAATCCACCTTCCCCCTAGCCAACTCACGATCACGGTTTTGCTTCTTTTCATTCACACCTAATGAATCAAACAGTCTCCCAGAAGGCAATGGTTAATTAGGAGGTCACAGAGCAAAAGTACCTGTATGCTGAAGGAAGCAGAGATTTTCCAAGGTCATGGACAAGCTGGAAAGTGTGGCTTGTTTGGGACGTGCCTGTGGCATGGGCATTCCAGCAACACTTTCTGAGCTTCAAGGGTGAGGAGCAGGAGGCTGTAGTGCACCAACAAAACACCTACAGGAATATTATGATGCCAAAATCAGGTGATGCACACCTAGAAGGCTCTACTGCTCAGGCCAGTAGCAAATGATTTATCTCAGGTCTTCAGTGCAACCACAGAATAAACAGTACAGCCTGCCATGCTACTGGTGGCTTAGGAAGGAGAGTTCCTAAAAGAGACAGGGCAATACCTTAATACATCAATGCCAAGAGCAAAGATCAAGTGTGTGTTGACATGTCTGGTCATAATTATCCATGTAAGAATGAACAGGGGTGCCACAGAAAAAAGTGAGTGCAACAAGTTTAGAGTGCCCTATAGGGCAAAAGAAACTGTCAGCATTATATTGAATTATGCATTATACAAAGCAGGATCTCTAACTATAAAAACACTGTAGTTTGTTTTTCAGTAAAGAAATAAACCCCCTACTATATCTGTGTTCATTTCTGACCAAGTAGTGCCTCTTTGACATCTGCAGCAACAGTTTCTTATTGGATCTAGGGCCAGGCTAATGTGATTCATCTACCAAGGGTCACTGTTCTCCAGTGCTGTAAAGCCACAAGAAACCAGTCAAAGCAGCTTCTGAGTGGAAGTAGGTATACCATGATTGCAACCAGTTAGGGGGATATTCACACTGCTTAATTTCAGGAACTTGGTTGCTTACTTCAAAGGCCAGTCTTTGCTTTTGGTGAGAAAGAGATGCTCTTACAAAGTTCCATAGAGATGAATCTAGGTGATCTCAGTCTCTTCCTGGAGGAGCCTCTCTTTCCTCACTGACTACCACAATATTCTCAAGAGCTACCAAGCCCTGTGAAGCACAGCTGGGAACCCACTGTGATGCTTGGACTATTTTATTTATTTTTTTGTATACAAAGCTAAAGAAACTACACTCATTTGGAGAAATAACATTAGAAGAATTGTTTAAGGATTTCAGTGTAGAAACATTTTCATTTAAGAAAAAAATAAAAAGAAAAATAAAAGCAGCTCATCAGCTATCTTTCTTTCTGTTCAATTTTTCTGTCTTGTACCGATTTCTGCTGTTGCAGTTCATTAAATTTCCCTTTATACCCTTGTTCTCTCCTTCTTTGGCAGCCATCCCACCACAGGGCTGCTCCTGTGACGTGTAGAGGTTGCTGTGAGTGTCCATTGGCAGTGGCACTGAAGTCACACAGCACCCCTGAGCACTGTTTGCAGGACAGCTGCAGTTTCTTATCAGTAAGCACTTGATAAAGTACTCCACTTAAAAAAAGCCATGGACAATTATTTCTCTTGTAGCTTGTGAGCCTGACAAACCTGGAAGAATTCTCCCAGGGTTATCTATGGAGACTGAAATGGGAATCAGGAGATGACATCTCAGCTTAAGCCATGGAACAACATGCTGCAGCACGTCACAGGTTCTGTATGAGCCCAACTCATGCAGAGATGCCCATGTCCCCCAGATGAGAATGAAGCCCTCTGGCCACTGGCCTGGCATCATTTACTGTTCTCCTGCTGAAAAGGTGATTTTCCTTTTTCAATTCAGTGAAGGTTATTTGGTTTAACAGCCTGTGATTCAACTAAATGTCTGTCATGCTTTAATGAAGAATTTTCTAAAAGTTGTTTTAGGACAAGAGCACCCCATGTGATTTAAACATGCCAAATAGTAATGGATTAACTTAGGCAATGGTTAATTATCTATAGTCTCACTAAAAAATCTGAATCTCCATCCACTTCCTTTTGGACACAAATTCTCTATGGTAAGGAAAGAAATCCTGTCCTGGAAGTAACATTGCTCCCAGGATGTAAACTTTACCTACCTTAGCCCTGTGCCTTTAGCCTGTGGTATGCAGACAACCAGTGGTCACAGAGCTACATCTGAGGTGGTGAAAAGAAGCAACCATGAAAAGAAAGACTTTTCTCAGTAAGCCAAAATTCTCTATACCTGTACTTGCACCTCTACTGGAATATTGTTCAGTGGAGACATGTATTGAGAAAGGTCAGGAGCCACAGTCCTCTGTCTTTCTACTTTCATGAGTACTTACCATGTTGAATCCCTGAAATCTAAGTACTATATTTTACAGCTGACGTGTAGATAGTGGAAAGAGTTTAAACCAAATGTAAAGGGGCCACTGGATTCCAATAAAAACATACTTCTCTTTTTCAAAAGCAGACAAGCAAAGACTTCCCATATCTAGCCTTTCTGACTGGAAACAGGACCCAGCTTTCACATTTTTGTGATCCTATGTCTGGCACGTACTTCCAAAGTCTGTAACATTTTTATCCCTAGGGTTGAAATATATCAGTCCCCAGAGGTGATTCAAAACAGGGCTGTCTTGGTAAGGAACTACAGGTTATTCCAAAATCTGACAAAAAGAGCATCATACTTTAGCCACAATCTTCAAAATAATAATTGGGTTTACAAAATACAGTTTTCCCTTTTGAAGGCTGAATTGTCTTGGCTGAAGTTATACACTAAAATGAGAGTCTAAGGTGCCTTTCTTGGCTCTGCCATTGGCTCACTCTTCGTCTTTTAGCAAGCCATTTAATTTTTCTGTGCTTTCATCTTCTCCATCTGTGAATTCCAAATATTAACTATTTATGGTATTTACTTGGTAAGTCACAAGCAAAACTGATCTAAAGATTGTGGTCTAAACTTCCTCTTGTCAAAAAAAAAAAAAGGCCTGACATTCAAACTAGTCACAACGGAGCCACAGAAGCAAGGATAGTAACAGCAGCAGCTTGGATGAGATCCTCACATCCCAAAAAAGATTTGATGTCAAAGATGAAATTTCTCACACAAAACAATAACATGGCTCCAGTGCCCTGTGAGAAGACCACCTTGATGAGGAAACAGAGCCCAAGTCCCTGCTTTATTTGATTCAAACTTCAGTGACTGGTAACTCAAAACATTATTACTATGGAGTAATTTTCTCCACAGTAGTTTGCAGAAAATATTTTTGTTCTCTGCAATATAGAATGAAATCAAAAGATTTTCTGCTATTTTATATGCATGCTTTTATCAGTTCTTCTGTGTTTTCTTTTTTTTAGCTTCAAGCTCGCATAACTCCCAACCAGAGCTACAGAATGGCATATATCCTTTACAAAGAGTTTCTAATGCACCAGGTTTTCAGCTAGAGAACACGGAGGGTAAAAAAAAAGGCAAATATTATAAAAGAAATCAGGAGTCAAATTCAAAAACACAGAAACCAGGCCATAAACAAAAACAGAGCCAGATACCACAAAGCCAAAAGGAATCCAAGCAACATCCTTCAAAACGTTTGCATGTTTATGAATTTGAAAGGTGTGAAATAGCTGAAACTGAAATCTGAATAACATTAAACAGAACTAACTCTAAAAGCAACATCTTAATTTACCTTTGAGAAGAAATGTAAATGCTGAAAGATATGATAAGCGGTATTTTTCTTTGCACAGATGTTAGAAGAGCTGCCTTAGAGTGTGCTGGGTGACGAACGGGCTGTTGCTGTATCACAAATCCAGCCATTGCCTCGGGTCCTTAGAGCATTGCCCAGTTTAAACTGAAGCATTTCCGTGCTATCAGCCACAACTAGGGAGAGTTTATTTTAGCACAGCTATTAAAAGAAGAAAGGTGAATGGTAGTTTCTTGGCTCCCTTTTTTACAGACAAGAAGTAGGTTATTTCATACCACTCAAAGCCTAGTTCGCCCCTTTATAGTCAGTGGAGGAAGGAGGTCATCTCATCCAGAAGGCTTTTGAAATTGGTCCCACAGCTGACTCTGTAACAGGGCCTGTTTCTCTTCAGTGGCATCGAGGAGAGCCTGGGTTGGCAAGGCTGAACACCGACGCCGGCCTGCGCAGCCGGGTGAGCTGAGTCCCCCCAGCAGAGCCACGGCCCCCTGAGCCCCCAGCTGTGGCCGCTTTACAGCCCCACTCTGCTCCTGGCAAGTGCAGGCAGCTTCCCAGGCTCAGCGAAATGCTGGAGGAAGCAAAAAATGCCCCAGCTGCCTACTTTGCTTAAGCTGTCAAAAGCCAGGCTGGCTTTTGCCATCAGAAGAGGTACTGGGGAAGGAGAAACCTGCCCCACCATTAGCAGACACCCTGTGCCTCCTTTCCTCTGGGGACAGGGAGGATTGAGCAGACATGCACACGCGTTCAGTCCTGCTTATCCCACTCTGATCCTGGAGTTTTGTCTTCATTAAATAGGGAAACAAGAGCATTTGTATCTTACGCGTGGCAGTTGGACTAGGATAATTGGATTCCGAGGGAATTACATTGTGGTAGGCTTACACTTACAGATAACCATTATTCATATGCAAATATGCTATATTTGCGTATTATATATGGAGTACGTGTGGATTTTTTTTTCCAAGCACATTGTTTATTTGACAAAGAAAATTGGTTCTAGGTTGATCAAAACTTTTCGCAAATTTTTGCCAAGTGCAATGAATAGTTTTGGCCAAAAAAGGTGGAGGCATTTTCTTTTTATGTTACAATACTTCATTTCAGTTTATTTCAAAACAGAATGTTTTGTTTCAAAACAGTGATTTAAGATCAAAGTTTCCTAAATTGAATACAAAACCATAATAAAAACAAAATGAAATCAACAGACTCTAAACTAAAGCATTGTTTTGGACACTGAATGGAAAGGTTCATTTGACTTCAGATAAAGTTCTAGGAGGGGTGGTGGTTTTTCAGATCAAAAAAGAAAAGAAACATCCATTAGCTATTCACTCAGCCGTAATCTGGAGTTTTGGTTCAGCCAGTTTTTGACAGAGTAGCCAGCTGCACAGTTCAAATCCAAACTGGAAATTCTCCATGCTTTGGGGAGTAGGAGGAGAGAAGACAGGAGGAAGCAAAGGGGAGAGAAGGTGCTGGAAAAAACTAAAAATGACAAAGAGTAAAAGCCAAAAATAACCAGTCTGATTTAAAGGAGAAACACATCAGCACAGAATTTCCTTAGCATTACCTTATGCAAATAGTAGAAATCACTAATAAAACTAACATTATCAAACACAGAATTTCAAACACAAAAGCATCATGCAGTGGCTTTCAAACTGCATAGGAGGGAATGATTTTTATTTAAAAACAAATTAAATTTATTAAGTATAGCTACAGTGTAAAAAAAATAATTTTCAAAGAGGTAGAGATAATTGATACAATAGTAAAAAACACTTTCATGTTTTTACCTGTTCTATAACTAATATAGACAAAAAACCCAAATAAGTAATCTTCAGATTTTTTGAAGGGATTGCTATTTAGCACAATAATACTAAAAAATTATTTCCTTTTAAAGTTATTTCTCTGTTCTATCTCTGGTTTTTAGGAACTATTTTTTTATGGTCCAGCAGCTGCATTCTCTATCACACTTTGTCACATCATCAGTCACACGGCTACTGAAGTCAACTCCCCCTCAGCAGAAAGGGACACTTGTGAGTTTATATTACTGCCATAAATTTTTTGGCAGTAAATTTCTTAACAAATAATCCCATATTCTCCTGTATACAGTGCACAAACTGGCTAATAAAATGATTTCTACTTGGGGATTTGTGGAATGCCTCCATCTTCAGTCAAACGTGTAGGCAAAAGTATCTTGTAAAATGTACTGGAAAGTTCATAAGTTTCAGGGTTTGCAGGGAACACTCCACCTGGTGAGAAAAGCAGATTTAAAAAAAAAAAAAATTAAAGTTGTCCAAGTTCACCAGGATCATGAGCCAAGGAAAACCTTAATTAGAGTCAATGGAGAAAATTGAGCAGTTAAGAGCTGGCCTTTTGGGGCTAGCAGCACTCGAAGAAGTCAAATTATGAAATAATAAGTTATTTGTGGTTCTGAGGTTTGCATTGTGAATATGTTAGTCCATGCTTTGTGCCAGCCTTCTGTCCTTGAACTTTTTATCTGGAGATGCTTGAAATAAAGTACAGCATAAGACTGCAGAGGTCCTTGCTGGTCTTTCTTGCCTTAATTTGGGGCAATCCGCATCTGCACTTCAGTCTCTTAATAGTCCTTTGGCAGTGTAAACAGACTATGAGTGGGTCTAATGAGCTTTCTAAGCATGAAAATAAGAATCACATCTTGCCCGTGTGATAAATATCCCTCCTTTATTTTTTATCACCCTTCATACACAAACTCAGTAGCCTCTTAAGCAAGTGTTGAATTTGGTCCTCAGACTTTCTTACTGTCCTGGAGTTCACTTACCATTTTAGGTCATAATGAACAAGAAGGAAAAATAATTTTTGTGACTTCTAAACCTAATTTGTGCATGTGTTCCTGTTTCATTCAGTTTTCTCATAAGTACATGCAAAAGCAAACTCTGGACTTTACAGTGGAGAGTCATTTAAATGCTGAAAGAAATGCAGTTTATAATCACATAGCTACTTCATAGAACATAAAAATCCTAGTTCGGCCAAAGGAGAAGGAACAACAAACAGTACGTGGCTTAGGAGGCAGTCTCATCAAATTAGATTAATGAAACTGCTAGAGAAATAATGACAGGAATCAAGGATGGAAGGAAAATTATTTCTCTATTATTCCTAGAGAAGGAATAACAGTAATCAAGGATGGAAGGACAAGGAGGGTGGGGATTCACCTCACCCAATGTCATATGTCTGTAAGATGTCATATTGGATAACTTCACCCCAGTATGTGAGTCCGCTGCAAAAACCTGGTGGTTTTGCCAGCAGATCATTAGCAGTAATGATGAAGAACTGAGTGCAAGGTGCTGTCAGGAGCAGCAGGCAGCCCTGAAGACAAAAAAAAGCTTTGACTTGAGCTAAGGATGAGGAGGAAGCCATTAATGAGGCTTAAAGAGAAAATGGGATTATACAATAAAGAAAAATTTTAATTAATGTGGTAGAAATAGTTCCGATCTACTGAAAGGGACATTTATAGTATGTGGGAAATATAGGAGGCTCATGCATCTAAAAATGGAGGGGAAAAATGCTGCTCTATTTTCCTCACTTAACTGCTTAATTGAAATGAGTAGCGGCAGCTTTGACTCAGCAGAGCAGATACCAAACTTCTGGTCAATAAGATTACTGGTGATCTGAAATTAAAAATGTTCTCAAGTACCTCACAAAACTAGGACTTTAATAAAAGCAAACATTTCTGCAGAAAGGTAGAAGTTCTTGCAAGGAGCCCAGCAGCATCAGAAGTGGAAGGAAAATCCATGGAAGCACCTGCCCTTCAGTGCACCAAATTTATTGCAGAGGCCAAACAAAGGCCGGGGATCTCATGGTCTCCCCTGCCCAGCTCTTCCAGGGCTTCAAATTACAGTGTTATTTTTTTGCTTTATCATCAGCATCATGAGGGCAAAAAATATAATTATGTCATGAAAACCACGAGTATGTCAGGAGTGACCTTCCCCAAATATCACTAAGATGAGGTGAAAAGGGAATTTTATTATCTCTCCATCGGCAGCTCCAGCAAGCAGCTTGCTGCGGGTCTGAGCTCCAGCGCTGGCCCACCTCGCAGACACTGCAGGCTTGTTGCTGTCCAGTGGCAGTGGGTTACTGAGCATTCCTTGATGCAGCCCTGGAGTTTGTTTTGTTACCTTGGGGAATTCAGCTGTGCCAGTAAATTACACTTTAAGGATGCCTGCCATTTAATTTAAAAAGAAGTCACTCATGCAATGTAAATCTCTTTCTCCAATGAGGTATATTTTCTAAATAATACTTTTTTTCACCCCTGGTCATGAGGAATAGAGTATGGCTGTTTGGAAGTTGTGTCCCAATCTCTTTAGCTATTGGAGTCTGTGTTTTTTAGCTGTTTGGCTACATTCAAGATCAGTTCACACATATATCATCTGACACACTGACTGCCCACCTACCTGAATATAAAGGGGTTCACCAAGATTTAATGCTTCACATCTTCAATTGAAGTGGGACCTGAAACAAGTGATTTAATTTTAAACCCCCCTATATTAATGAAGGAGGATTTTTTTCTTTTTCTGATTTTCTCTTTCTTTTTTCCAGTGTGGGAACAAATGCTAACATAAATCAAAATTGAGGCTCTTTATCTTTCATTTTTCTTCAAGATGTGCAGATGTCCTGTGGAACACTAAAGTGAAATACAGAGCAAGTAAAAAATCCACTGAAAGAGTACAAACATCAATAAATGTTTGTTACTCAGACTGTGATCTATGAGCTGCTTGTGGTCCAAACTGGATCAGATGTTTGTCTGCAAAACGATTGCAAACAAATTAGACCAGAATGAAAACAGAAATTAGGTGCACTAAAGCAAACAAACAAAAAGTGGTGGGAAATAAAGGTGATAAACTAACATTGAAAGGTTTAGCATCATTTATATTTCATTGTAAATAAAAAAAACATTCCAGCACAGCGTGGGTAAATACAACAGCCGCTTTATTGCAGAGGGAAAGGGGAAAGGCTTAGAAAAATAAGAAAAGCTCTGAAACCGAGATAAGAAAAGCTCCCACCCTGGAAAGTGAAGCGTGGCTATCCTTCAGGCAAGAGACTTCCATGGCTCAACTCTGAATCCTTCCCTGGGTGCCTCCAAGTGCACGGACTGGAGGCACAATCCTGCTGGGAGCAGCAGTCTGGTCTCGTCCTTCCCCCACGGCCGGCGTCCGGCTCCGGCTGCCGGCGCTGGCGTGGCCCGGGGGCCAGGCGTGTGGGGCGGCCGTGAGTGACCAGTGAGTGGGGCAGCAGTGCGAGGGCTCCAGAACTGTCCCGGGGCTGCGGGTACAGCGAGCCCCGCCGCATGGTCCTCGGGAGTTTTCCTCTGTGTGCCTTCCTCTGCACTCCTCAGATGAACAGCATGTAAGCAAGAGAACAGTTTCTTACTAATAATAGCTTAAATCGTCCTTGTGGGAGTAGAGCAGCCCCATCAATTCCAGTGTAACGGAATAAGGGAATGCAGGGTCAAGCTCAAAAGCAGAAAGACATTTTAATATCTCGTTTAATGTTTCCTTTTCTGTTGTGCGTGCACTCTTTGGACAGTGGAAAATAGACTTTATTTGTGTTTCTAATCTGTTTCTACGCAGTTTCACCCAGCTGTCATGAGTGAACCCAGTGGTCGCAAAAGCAGAAATGGAGTATTTCGATCCCATGTCAGCAAGTGTAAGTAACTATAATCCATTTATCCGTAAGACTTTTCCTTCAGAATAATCTCGTTCTTCTGTAGTCTGTAATCAATCACAGCCACAAGTCTTTTACTTAACGTAGCTTTTTTTCCTGAGAAAAGGAATCCAGGATTTTATTGTTTTGCATAATTGCAGGTGATGAGAATGCTAAGAGGTGAGAAAGACTAGGAAATTCTTGTTTTCTGAGATAAACTTCTATAAATGCCTGTCATAGTTCGGAACAGGAAAAAAGTGAGTATAAAGGAAAAGCAAATAGAGAAAAAGCAGATTCGGTAAGAGTTCTCTCTAAATTTTTACTGTCAACAGCCATATGTTTGGAAAAGCATCTGGATCAAGGAAATTACAAAGTGTGTGTGTGTGTGTGTGTTGGTGCATGGCATTTTGTTCTGTGAGTGAAGGAGAGCATGTGTGTAACAGTTGAAATTTGTGTTACAAGAACTGAATATCTTTATTTTTGAAGTACTTTCTCCTCTTCCTACATAGACATTTTTTGGCAATACACCTTCTGAAAAACTTGGCACGAAACATTTCAATCCCCTCCCACAATCCTGAGACTAAAAATATTTAAAAGAACTTTCTGGAGTATGAAAATACCCAAAGATCACTCCTGGGAAGGCAAGAAGTTGTAAATGTCACTAGGTTCCTGAGGATAGAGACTGCTCTATGCACACAGCTACTTTTGGTTGCTTTCTTATTGTCTGAAAACATATTTTAAGCAAATGTCTAGGCGTCTTTAAGGTAACCATAGAGAAGAATAAAAGAATGATGCATAGTGAATGAACAACGGCATATTTAATGTTAATAAGGAAAGACCTATTTTGCTGTTTATTTCAAGCAGAGTTGTGTTGTAGTAATGAATTTAGGAATAAACTAGGGTGATGGAGCTAAAAAAACCCCAACCAATGGTAGGACTTGTGCCAGCAACTCAGCACTTTGATAACTCAGCTTTTATAATCCATGAACTCTAATACCAGCTACAGGATTTAGGTGCAGAGCATGCAAATACTGACACATGTGCTTAACCTAAAGCCTTATAAGCCAGAGGTCTCAAGTGTGTCAGATTTTATAGCCTCGGCCTCCGCTTCATGATGACCAGTTCTGTTCCACTGAATGCTCCAAATTACCATTGCTGCAGTTAAGAATGACACAGAGACTCCTGCCTCTGTGCTCTAGGGTAGGACTCAGGTTATTATTGAATCTGCTTCAACTCTCCTGGGTGTTTCAAAGCCCTCAGTGAACACAGGCTTTTTGCTGACACCACGATGCACTTCTGCATACCCACATTTTAAAAATGTCTTAACGAAGAGGTTCTGCAAACCCAGTGATGAAAGTAAAATTGCTATTAAAACAGAAGTAAGATTCCTGTACTGGGCTGCCTTGCTACTCAGAATATTTGTGCCAATATTTGGCACAAATCCTATTTTAGCCACAAAGGCTGCTTGAACGCTACTCTACCCTTCCCTCCAGTATTGCCACCTCCCAGTGTTTCCCTGCTGTGAGATGTGTTTAAGACATCGACGGAAATGCATGGGTCACTTTTCTCCATATTGCAGCTATGACACTATAAAACACTCTAAGAAGCGTTGCATTTTCTTTTCACTCAGCAACTGTTATCTGCACTGGAAATCAGCAGAGATCAAGTTCAAATCAAGAGAGAAAACAAAACCAGACCAAAAAGTTAGCATGCTTAACTGTGTGATAACATGTCCTCAAAATAGTTTTGTAATCAAAAAGTCTAATTAACGTGTCCATTATGGCTTAAAGTCCCACAAAACACTGAAGTTCAATATTTCCATTATTTGACTCATATTTTGGTGAAAGACAACTTGAATTAGGGCTTGTAAAAGAATTTACACAATAAACACTACCTTGGCCATAAAAACAAAGAACAAAGAAAGACACAGGGATGCAGTGAAGAAAGGGCAATATTAAAAATATTCCAGGGATGCCCTCAAATTAAATTAATTCTTTGGGATTGAGGATGTAAGGCAGAAGAACTGAAGAGAATTGGGGGGATATAAATAGGAATGATCACATCTAAGCAAATGAAAATGTAGTAAGCACAAATCAACACTGTCTGTCTCAGAATAGTGAAAGAACTCATACATGAAATTAAAAATCCTGTGGCAAGGATTTTTAACAATATGTGACATTTGGCAGTGGCAGTTAGGTGCTTACATTCTCCTCTTTGACCAAGATTGAAGAAAGAGGAAAACCTGGCTAGACCTATCAGCTGGAGCTCACGAGGGTTGCAGAACTGTAGAACAAAGTTTAAGGGACAAAATAATTACATTTATGGAGACACCCAAAAAGTGGTATAAAATGCAATATGGCTTTAGTTAGGGTGATCATATCAGTCTAATCTGATAACATTACTTGGTAAATTTACCACATTTTGCAATCAAGAAGAATTCAACCTCAGACAAGTACTTTGTGCTATACCACTGAAGTTATTAATTCATCTGTAGAAGGGGGGATTAATACTGAAGAAGTATGGTATACATAAAGGACTGGCAGAAAGAGAAATGAGGTCAGATTGCTCTCAAAGAGGAGGTGTTGTGCTGGCAAGAGACTGCTAGTTAAATTCCTCAAGGACTTGCCTCAGGACCAGTCGTCAATATTTCCATCAGCACAGAGGAAATTCAGAGCATCATAGAGGAAGAACTGAGAGTTGGAGCAATAGAAGTTGGATAAATTTCAACAGCATAAATGAAAGGCTATATACATGGGAATTATTAACAGGGATCTTTGCATAAACGGAAGGATATCTACAGACAAGGAGATGATTTGGATTCATTAACTGATCACATGAGGGCAATGGCAATTACCAATATGAAAAATGCAGATGTCATGTTAGGATTAACCAACTACAGTATTTCCAGAAGTGTGCAGTTAGCCAAGGCACTGGTAAGTCCTCATCCAGAAGATCATGTACTGCTTTGGCTGTGAGTGTTCAGAAAAGCTAATGTCAAGCAAGGGCAGATGAAGGTAAAAGCTAGAAGAAAGATATAGAAACTCTATCATGAAGAAGAGACTAGAAGGACCTGGTTTTGATAACCTAACATAATGATCCTGAATATATTTGTGGTCCATAAACGTATCAGGTAAATAAACTTTAAGGAAAGAGAGAAAGGGAATAACAATGTGTATGAAGCAGCCATGGAGAAACATAGATTGGAAAGGAGATTTCCTATGATCAAGAGTGTGAGATTCTGGAACAGCCATCTGCTAGGAATAGTGGGGGCAAAACCACTAGCTGATTTTCAAGCAGGACTTGATCAGTTTGTGAGTGAGATTATATGCTAAGGATGCCTGCGATTGAAGAGGACCAAATGTAGTCATCCTTCCATCAGTGTGTTTCTAGCTGCACTGCTCTCTTCCAGCTTCACACTGGCGAGCTGGGAGGTTGGGAGGTTTGCCTTAATCATAGGAATAACTCCACTGAAGGGAGAGAGAGGAAGAAAGCTGAACAGTTCTGAACCTTTGCCAAGGCTTTGGAGACATTAAAATAGAAACCCAGGAATTCGTCCAAGGTTTTATGTGACCTAGTTCAGCAGTTATGGTTCCCTCCCCCGGCACACACATCTTAAAAAAGACATAGTGAACTGAAAAAAAGTAGAGAGGGGAGTGACAGGGCTGATCAAAGGTATGTAACAACTTCCAGGTGAAGAACAATTAACTGCACTAGGGCTCTTTAGCCTCTAGAGAAATGACTGAGGACAGATACTTTAAAGAGATCTACAAAATCATGCACAAGGCAGAGTGGCTGCACAGGGAACGCGTGGTTTCTGCAAGTGGAACCAGAGGACATCAAAAGGAACCATTCAGTGGCAGTTTTGAAAAGCATAAGACGGGTGTTGTGGAGGTCCCTGCTGCTGGGTGATGTGGATATGACAGGACAGATCCTTTCAATGAAAAGTTATCACATCTGGCTAAGTTGCTGAAGTGTGATTTGCTCCAGGATGTGAAAGTATTTCTGGGAAGAAGTATTACACTCTCCACTACCAACTTCTACTTGCCTCTGCCAGAGGCAAGATGCCAGGGTAGATGGACTTTTGGTCTGATGTGACACAACCGAACAGTTCTGAACCATTCAGCACTTAAACAGCATGCGACGGTCTGAACAGAGATCATGTTCAGGATTAGCCCTGCATGCTGTGCAGTTGGCAAACACAGTCCTGGCACAAACACACAGGACACAGATCTTGGGCCACACCTGCCTGAATACACCCTGCACATTATCCCAGGGCCAAGCATGCCCAGGCCAACTGGCTGTGTAGACAGAGGGCAGGCAGGAGCTGTCAAATATGGTGTTCTTTGAGCAATATAGCCACAGCTGCCGAACGCAAGATACATTCAACAGCTCTTGGCAAATTGTGCTGTTGGAGCGCAGCTGAGAACATTTGGAGTGCATCTGCAAGAGCATTTGCTGAAATGCTTACACCTGGGTCCTACTGTGTTTGTAATGGTGACCCCATTAAAAGGCTGTGGGCTTTGGCTTCTAGTAGCTAGTCCATATAAGGACAGTTGAGGCTTGTGGGGTATCCATGACTTCAGATTTAATCCATTAGCAGGGAGGAGTATGCTAAGATTTATACTACTTTCTTACCATCCTCATTGATCTTAGTGGAGTTTAACAGAACTGGAGTAAGGTAGCATTAAGCCAGACATTAAGGTTATGCTAATTGTCAGAGTTAATCAATGTAATCTCCTGTCCAAATCTTTCATCCTTGCTTTGCACCCCTTTATATGATTTGCTCTACTACATGATCTTTCAGGGCATTAACTGAGGTTGTGAATAACAGGCAAGAGAAAAATAGGTCTCCGAGACCATGCTACAGTGCCAGGAGTGCTTCCAAATTCCTAGGTAAGGTACACAAGCTGGCCAAAGCCCAGTTTCATATGAGAGGGAGACTGCGCATGTGTCAGGCTTCCCCACGCCTCAGCTTTTGCCAAGCACTGGCCCAACACACTCTCCAAACAAAAGCTCTCCCCACCCGGCCTGTGCCCCCCTCCCAGGCAGTACCCAGGGGTGTAGCTGGAGCCAAAACACCAAAGCTTAAGCAACCTGATGCCTGTATGCTTTAAAGCTGCCTAACTTTAAACGTCCAAACAGCTCAGCTAAAGCTATGACTTACTCACATGGTTAAAGTTAAGCACGTGCTTAATTAATTTGCTGGCTAGGGGCCTAAAAGTACAGTAGCTGTTACCTAAATGCCTTACCTACGGCTGCTCTGTGAACTCCCTGCTCTTTCCTGTGGTCTGGGTCTTCTCTTCTCCCATGCACGAAACCAAAACATCCACCCTTGCAGCCAAGGTAACCCAGGCTGCCATAACTAGTCTAACAGCTTCCAAGGAGCTGGCTACGGGGAGGGCATTTAACCAGGTCTGACCTACGTCTGTCGCTGGACTGGGACATCTAAAGGCTCTCTTTATTGCTTTAGAAATGATAAATTTCATTGACACATCTCCCGATTCCTATGCTCGACTGGGAGCACTTCTCAATTCATGCTAATGTTTTTATTTCAAGGATTTTCCCATCTTCTTTTTCTTTTAATGGACTGCTTTGCTGCAGCAAAAGATTGGTCGCCTTGCTAGAGCTAGTCTCTCCAACAAGGAAAAAGAGTTCCCTCTAGCCACCAGCTTTTGCAATAGCACCTGTGCTGCCTCCACGCAGCACTTTCCTTTAAATGTGGGTTTATGTTTATGTAGCAGTAAAACTGTAATCTGAACATCAGTGACAAGTCTACTGAATAGTTATTAAGCTTCTAAATTATTATATCGGTTTTTCAGTGGGAAGGAAAAACAAATGTATCTGGGGGCAGAGAGAATGCCAACCTGAGACAAAAAATACTGGCCATAATAATAAACCAAAAATGTTTGGAATAATTTAGGATAAAATGCTCATTCAAAAATATTTTCCAGGTTTTGGGAAAAAGCCAATATGGCCAAATAGGTCTGGGAAAAAAATATCCCGAGATCAGAACAAGAAATAATTAGCCTGTAACAGAATTCAAAGAATCCTCATTTCAGTTCCCCAAATAGTCTCAGGAACTGAAAATATTTTTGTTTCATTTCTATTTGCTTTATATGTATCCCAAGGTACTAACTTTTGGTGTTAAGTCTTGCTTAAAATCACCCTTCTCAGGCTTATTCAGTGATCAATGTACTCTTTAGTTCACTTCGAGTGTTAGGAACAAACTAGAAAAAGCAGATCAACATTCCATGTAAAAATGATGCTGAAATATGTACGGGTTCTGCCAAACCAATATGGGTATAAAAAATCTCTATCAAGTGGTTGAAGCAGACATGGTGTAGACACCTCACAAACAAATCTGTGACCATGTTGAAACACCACTCAGCTGAAGACTCTATCCATAAACCACTATCCAGGAATATTGAGGAAATGAGGGTGGAATAAGTGATATCAATATGTGGGAGTGTGGGAGGTAGAAAAGAGGAAAAAATGAATTTAATGTAATATTGAAACAATGATACCAAAGTGAAGTAAAAACTACAATAATATACAAAAGTGAAGTAATTGATCATGAAAAATACTGCTGTGAGAGCCTGAGAAAAGACTAGAGAGAGGAAAAACAGAAATGATTGCTGTAATAAGGACAGAAAAGCACAAGAGAAATCAAATCTGACATTAATTGTAGGATTGCATAGGACTTATTTTAAGTATGGAAAGATATACTGTGCTGTGGGTTGCATGCTGCTTTCAATATTTGCCTGATGTTTTTGAAAGTTAACTACTATTTTATTATATCATATGATTAAACCAAAGTAGTGAATGTGAGAAAGGAGAATTAACTCTCAGGACAGTGGAAAATGCGCATCAGTATTTGTCATCATATTGGTCTAAGATTCATTTTCCATAGGAACTAGATTGTCATTAAAGAATGACAAAAATTCTAATCAGCTTTTAATCTCTGCTAGAAACTCCATGCTGCTCAAAGAAGCATCAAAGATCTCTATCAGCCCTCCCATTGGGATCCAGTGTTCTCCCCAGGCTCCGATGCCCAGCTCGCAAGGCCCTGGCAACTCTAACAGAGACCATATAGTTGACATATTTTCATTAACTTTTTTTTTTTTAGAAGTTTGGGGTTTACTTAACAGTGATGTTGTTAGACGAAGGGGGAATTGACATAGAAAGTGCTGAGTGGTAACAAGCAATCCCCACCAGTTGCTTCACTGCCTGGTCCCTCAAGGCAAATGGGGGAGAAATCCCTTTTCCTGATAGTAAGATGCAGCCAGTTTTGGCATGGGACATGGTGGCTTGTGTTTAACAGTGCACAACAGGTCTGCACAGCCACTGTGCATTACTGTATCTACTGGCAAAGAGGCCAGGAATGATAAGTGCAGCAAGTATTGCCTGAATTCTCTTTAAAATTATCTTTGTCAGTGCTCACAAAACCTGTTTCCTTGCTGAAGAAAACCCTAAACTGATAATTGCTGGATGCTAGGACAATACACTTGCTGCAGGATCATGTTGTGTTTGATTTCTTTCAACATATGGGGCCATCTCAGTCTTCAGTCTGGCCTAATAAGGCAGTTCCTATATGCTTAAGCTTTTTGAATATGTTTGTTCAAGTGGCACAAGTATTTTCCACTGAGTATTAAACAACTTGCCTTAAGATGGATTTTTATGTATCAGTCAGTTTAATATATGCATGTCCTTCAGAAACAACCAGATAACCAATCACAGGTAACTGACTTCACTCAAATTTGTATTTGAAATGGCCTATGAGCAGATAATAAATTTTCAACTATTTATAAAAATCAGATAAAAAAAAGCTGATAAATACGTGCACATGGTGAGGAAGAAAAAATGATCATTAAAATAAGCCATTCATTTAATGCAAATTATTTATGTGTCATTGAAAAATGTGTATCAGGTCTGGCAGTGGAGTTAATACTACTGTCTTCTCAAAAAACACTTGGTAGATGTAAACTAAGTATTTGCTAAATCTTCTTTAGGCACAGGCTTGCTACTAAATGAAAGACCAGCTCTACTTCATCCATGGATGTGGATTTCTTTTGGAGGACTTTGCTTGTTTGAGATACATAGCCAATCATTAATTTTGTGGGAGTTAGCAAGATTGGAGCAGAAGGCTGAAATAATGACAGCAAAAGTAAATGAAAGAAAAGTAGTTTGTAGGAGAAAATACCTGGCTTGCCTATTTGAACCAGCAATTGATCTACAAATGCTATTTGATTTGAGTATAGACATTTTCTGTGACATTTATTTGAAATGTTTTCATAAAAGGCATTTTAAACAGATTGCAGAGGTTGCAAATGAAGTCAGATTAATGTTTCATGACAAGAAAGGAAAAACTCAGACAAAATGAAAATGCAGGAAGTTAAATTGTTAAAGTAAAAATAAGATAGTTGTCTATATCTGTTTAACAAACTATTTTCATACCTATTATTCCTATCTCAATAGTGTCACTCAAGCCTCCTAAATACTGGATAAAGATTCAGCTGACATCTATAATATGAAAATGCAGTTAAAATCAGGCCTTCTTAGAAATTAGCTCTTTGATATGCTTATACCCCAGTTTCTGGCCAGGACAGAAGCATGTCCTTTGAAGACTACCATAGAGCAGGTCTCACTGCTGGAACACTTAACTTTTATGACCTTTACCACTAAAATTGGACAAGACCGCTGTTCTAGTTCACAAGAGACAGCTCCAGTGTTCATTATTTTATGAAGTGGAATACAAACGATACCTTCAGATGAGCAGCAAAGTTTCAGTCATAGCAGATTCCAATAAATACCTCCCCCTTTCATGTGCAGGGTTCAAAGCTTTGTAAGTCTGCAAAGCTTGATAGAGGATGGAGAGTTAGCCAGATTCTATTCATTAGGACACATCTTAACTGGCAGCTTGTAAAATAAACCTTCTTCCCCACCTCTTCCACCTCCTTCAAAAAACATAATGCAACCCCGACAGAAAGCTGATAACTTGACCGTGCAAAAGAAAGCTTGAAATCTTAAGACAAGGATTTTACTATGTGCTGAGCCTGAAAAGTGGAGGGAAAATAATGTAGCATTGTTCCCTATATACAGAACTTCAGGGAGAAATAATCCAAAAGAGTAGGAAATATGTTTGTGGCATCCAGCTTCTCATTAAAGCAGGGATAGACAGTAGCTTATCCATCATGGAATTGCTTGTAGAGAGCTATACTGTATAGAAAGGAAGGCTTCTTTATTATATATAGTTGTCTACATCTATCCCTCCCCAAACATACACAGGAATGCAAACACACACACTCCAGAGATATTTTTCCTTTATGTCTTTTAGACTATTTAAAAGCAAAACCCTAATTTTAACCTACAGACTTCCATCTGCTATCTAGAGTCAATGGTGCTCTTCCAGAATGAGTGAAGTGACAGTTAAATGATATAAATCACTGTGTCTTATAAAAATGTTGTCCTAGGCAAACCCACCCTCTTAACATGCAACAGGGGAATTCCCAGAAGAGATCCACACAGGGGGTTGGTGTTCCTTCAGCCATTTTCTTGACCAAAAACATTCCAAAATAAGGTGTCAAGCACTGCACCAGCAGAGTTATTCTCATTAACCGTCATCCACACATATGCATGCAGTGCTTGGCGTGCAAAATGTATTTATGAATGTGCGTGAATGAATGTATCTTAGAGACACACAACATATAATTCTCCATTGGTGAATATCAGGCTGTTAGTTTCAGCACATTTACAGTTGCAGATCTCCCAGGTTTGACCATTACTAGAACAGTTTATTCACTGTACAGTTTACTAGTAAATATTTCTACTGTTGATTAGTTCCCTTTGTCAGAGGTTTCCCCACGGTGATTGCTGTAGTCACAAAAATAAATATTATGATTCTTTTCACTGCTATGCTACAGGAATAAAGGAAAGAAGATGGAATTATTTTTACTGTTTCTCTAACTGTACAAATGCAGACTGCCAGCCTTCTCAGAGACACTTCTGCCATTTTGTGATTTTTATGTGAGAATTTTCTTTCATTTTATAAAACCTTTCTGTTGTTTTCTTTATTCAGTGTTCTATTAAAATCTGGAAACGGTCTCTCTAGAAGTCATTTACCCCTCCACTAGCTGTATATTTCTTCAGAATAATGACTTAGTACTTAGAGTAAACTTCAGGATTGCACCTGCCTTGATAAAACTGCATTATGAAAGACAAGCACACTGGTTCTTCATAATATCAAACACCACATTTGCATGCCATTTTCCTAATCCTGCAGAACTTGAAACAGGGGAGATTCAGCGGTAGTGAAGCAGAACAGTTCCTACTTCTCCATGCAAAATTTGTACAAACTTGGCCAGGGCAGGGCTGGGGACGTCTGAGGCCTATGAAATGGATGGCATGTTCTAAACTCAATGCAAGGACTGAGGACAGAGAGGGAAGAGTGATCTATTCCACCTCCCTGAAACAGACCTTGTGCATTTAAACATCAGTATCGCTTGAAAAACATATACAGGTAGCCTGAGGGGAAGGACAAGTGGAGGGAGGGAGAATTAGATCTGGTTTTTCACAGGTATGTTCACTTTGCATCTGAAGCAGAAATGTTCCTTTCCCTAAACTACACTGTGAGGAAAAGAGTGGAGAAAAGAGTCCTGAAAATATCAATTCCCCCTAATGATATTGATTCCTGATTCCGAAGTTCTTACTCAGGTCAAAACCTTGTTAACAGGATCTGCGCCTGAGTAAGAATGGAGTAACTCAGCTGCTTACAGGAGCTGGTTCACCGTGCTAGTATTCCCACTGCACCATTTTCCATGTGTAACAGTTAGTCCTGTATGCCTTTGTCAGAACCTGAAACTGAAGTTGCTAGAAACAAACAGAAAAGGGTATTTTATTCTATGGAATGCCCCAGAATGACTCTCAAAAGGCATGTTTTTTGGCTGTTAGGGTGGCTGCCCATCTGGTTATACTTTTCAAGAAAAATGATGATTGAATATTCCTTCTTATGTGAAACAGAATTGCTAATTCAGAAATATCAAAGTGATCTGGTTTTTGTTCTGTCACAGCCTGGTGCTCAGGTTAGTCTATTAAACTACTTCAGCACTTTATTTCACCTACTCCAAGTCTGCTATTCTTTAGCCAGGCTTTTGATACAGCAGTCCTGACTTACAGTTCCCTCAGATGGCCGTAGTGCAACAATCCACTTAGCATTTAAACATTAAACTTTAGGAATAAGCTTTAAAGGTCTTGTCCTGCAGAAATTGCACTTACTGAATTTGGACACTGTCAGAACCAAAATTGGCCAAAGCCTCTCCTGCCCACAAATCCAGGGATCGCTTTTCCTCTGGCTGCTCTGTGGTTTTGGCAGAGCTTCACTTACAGTTTCATCTTTTCCTCTTCTCATCTCTTGTGCTGGGCAATTGCCTGGAGCGATCTTTTTCCTGTTTATGTCCCACATGTTCACATTGTCCCCATTTTCTAAGAGTTTTGCCCCATCTTGCTTTCTGTAATGAACTTTTGGCCCTTGTTATCACATATATGTGAGACCTTATATACCAGGTACTAAGAGCAAAGGGAGGAAATTGTGCTACATTTACTAAGACTAAGTAACAACTTGCTGTATCAGTGATACTACTTTAAGTAAGATGCCTGGATGAAAGTGACTGCTAAAAATGACTGGGGAGCCAGACTTTGCCTGTGCATTCTGTAATAGTGGCCACTTTGTTTGCCACCCAGACAAAGTCTGGGAAATTCCTGGTAACTCACCATTTAGCATTATCTGCTTTTGGCTGATCACTGATTTACCCTTGAGTTTTATAAGTAATCTTGCACCAAGTGCTGATTCTGAACAATGTGGTTTGGATTAAACATGCCTGTTCATCATCATTACAGCCTGTGAACCACCTACTCTGATAGAAGTGTTTTTGTGTATTCATTAATTCATGCTTTAGAAACACTTTACAAATGTGTAGCAGTACATAAATGCTGATTTATTGTTTTTTTTCTGAGATGTGCTGTAATTGATCATCCTGGTGAGGTTTGTTGCAGAGCTTTCTGGAGACTGTACTGACTGTAGTGTGTTCTTGGCAAGTCCACGGGCAGGGACTTCATAGCCCAAAGGAAGCAGAAGAGAGCTGCATAATGATGGCACAAAGGTTTTGCTGCTTGGAGAGAGATCTCAGCAGTCCCTGGGGCCCTTGTCACTCAGAGGACGCATGAAGCAGTGTGTTACTGCAGAGGACAGCGTTTCCCTCCTCCCCACTCTCCTCAGGGAGAGCTCTCATGTACCTCCAGCCCACCCTCACTGCACTTAACGATCCAGGATCTCCGCAAATGCTTTCCCATCACGTTTCCTCTCCTCCTGAGCGCAACAGCAAAGCAGGTTTGGCATCTCCTCCTTACAAGCCTCACTGTCCTCACACGTACATCACACATAGACTCAGATCACAGCTTCAGTGGGATTTCTTGGCATCATCTACTGTATGACTCAGTCTGGGTGGTCAACATCCGTTTCCATCTTTAAAGGAAAAAAAAATGCAGGTATATTTTCAAACACAGCAGAGTTCACCAGATAAAGGAAACATCTCCTTCTTGTATAACACGTAATTTTATGAGGCCATTAAGCTGAGTTAGCCAGCCAAACCCCAAACTAGGTCCTGAACAGTGGCATCTCTGAGGAATACGTCTGTGCTTGTGTGTAGCATCTTTCTGCCTATGGTAACAGCTTATTCATAATCTAGCAAAACACTTTAAAACCAGGCTGCTAGAACCAGACAAACATTACAGACACTGACATCAAATCAAAAGGTTAAGTAATTTATTACAACTCTAGAAACAAAAATAAAAGCACAAAATGCAACATTAAACTTTGCCTAAAATTTTAGTTTCATTCCTAGCTGCCCATACTGGTCTTTTCCCAGGGTGTCCCTCTCTGCCTTAGGCTGAAGCCAAATTCACATTGTCAGTGTGTCAGTGTGCTGCTATGGAGAACTGCAGTGTGGGACATCTGAGCCAGCAAAGCTGAGGGACCAATTTAAGAAGCAGTACCTGTACTGAAGTGTGGAACAAGCCTTTTGTTCTGGTTTGGCTGCAATTTACATGTTAGCTTGTTTATTGAAAGCAAACTTAGAAGGCGGCCATTTTCATTGTATTCCTCTCTGTTCCTAGAATTATAATTTTGGGTAAACCACTATGTTTTAAATATGCTTAAGTCAAGATGTAAAAGAGATATTGATCTCATCTGCAGGAATAAAAGCTGTATTCCACCTAACAACAGAGTCTCTAGCTGCAGCACAAATGGAGAATGGTGCCTGGAAAGGATTCTGATAACTTTACATAGCTGTTGCTCTTCCTTTTGGAAAATTCAGTATCAGTGGTCTCTAATGATACATGACTTTCTTAGCCTAACTATGACATATAGAAAAGGGGTCCTGTTGCCATCCAGACTACTTCAAAATATCTAACTCAAAGATTTGTTGAGAAAAGAATGCAGAATTACTCACTAAAAAAATTGTCCTGCCTAACATAACCCTGCTGAGCTCATTCAAACCTACCCCAGCTATGAATAAGGGCCATTCAGTTTAACGTAGGAAGGGTTTGCAGGATTCAGATTCCAAGTTTGACACAATTAATAGTGTTTATAAGTTCAAGAATGTTGCTGTTAGGACAGACCATATTCAAGACAAGTGATCATATTTCATAGCATACTTAGAGGGTGAAGAGGCACTTGACATAAGACACTCTTGTTTTCATAATCCAAATAATTTGGTTATTTAGGAAGATTTAAATTTTCTTCAGCCTCTTTCCCCCCTTCTTCTACCAGTTTCATATATAACATAATTTTTATTTTCCTTCTATTCCAGTGCCTTGCCTTTGGGAGGATCTAAACAAACAGGAAAAAAAAATTTGGCCCAAATATCAACAAAACTGAATAGCAGCAAAACTAAAGCATGCTTTTGCATTTAGTGGGTCTGCAGTTGCATGAAACAAGACTGTAGCATTTTCATAAAATTAGTATCATCAAATGAATAGCAACGATTCTGTTACAGGCATAAATAGGAAGATACCAGACTGAGAAAGGTACATAAAACTAATGTATCTTGAAATAAATCAAAAGAAAATAAAGAGGCCCCAAAAATATATATATTTAGTGAACACAGAATTTGGAAAATGCAAATTCTGCAGTCAAAATAACTGTGCCATTGACTTCTCTTTTGCACTCGCAGCATCATTTTTTTCCCTGTATGGCTATGCAACTATTCTAGGACCACTGTGAAATATCGTACTGATTTCTGTTTTCTTCAGAAACAGAAATAATTGACAAAAAAGCAGGCTCTGCTTCAGGAAAGTATCTATATTTAGATTTAGATGCTCAAGTTCCACTGAAATCCACATGCTTTAACTTTAGGTCATATAGATGATACCTCAAGTTGGGGGCAGAAAGAACAAAAACTACAACCTGCAGGAGATGATACCTTTCAATAAAATGTACATACAAATCCGCAAAGTGGACATGTAAATCATGAACTTTGGTTCATAGGCTGTAAAAGAGACAGAAGAGTTACCTCAGTTACAGAGAAGCATATAAATGTGATTGATGGACTGGAGTAAAGGCAAGAGAAAAGCAAGATCAGTATCAAGTCAGCTTCAGAGTACAGGAAACTGTCTGTGTATCCTAACTCCTCACCTATGTTTACCTGCCGCCAGGTGCTGCTACAAAACTGCTAGAACAAGAAAATACAGCATAAAAGACCAATTAGTTAGATATTCAAGATGTATACCAGAAGGAAAACCTGGCCTTGATTGACTAACCTGGAAGGGATTTTCACCCTGCAGCCTGGTGGTATTGTGGTTCCTCTACTTCTCAAAGAGGTGTGAGTGCTGGCGTACCTTCTGCCTGAGGCCCTCCAGGAGCACAAGGCAGTTTGTGGATCTTCTTGGGAAAGCAGGCTACTCCCAAATTAACGTGAATGAAAGACCTGACCTGCAAATAGCTCCCAGCAGATACAAAAATAACTTTGAGGGAGCTGAGGCAGTTGCAGGGCCGTAGACCTAGAGTGGAAATGAAGCAACCTGTATTAGGCCACTAACATGCACTGCAGACTAGCCTTCCAGGTGGTAGACCTGACTTGTGCTTTTGTTATTTATAAGCATTTAACACTGAAGAACAAAAAAACCCAACCCAACAAACCACTCACAAC
>JANZLQ010000078.1:11340978-11361294 GCA_026212715.1 Elanus axillaris | reverse complement strand
AACAACCCCCCCCCCCCCCCCCCAACTCTTCCTTAACAAGGAGTTTCTTTCAGCTGGTTATTAATTAGAGAAGCAAACACTGGATCTCCTGGCCCTCTGCTGAGCTGCTCGCAGTGAAAAGTACAAAGTGAGGGCCTGCTGTGTGGGTAAACTGATGACTCACTTTTAATATCAGGTTGAGCCAGGATCTCAAAGGCTGCCAAGTTAACTCTACAGGGATCCCCACTTCAGCCCACTCACATTTCCTAATAACAGCACTGCGTTTCAGCAGACTGTGCTTAAGCGAGGCACTTCGATTTGTAAACAGAGGCGGTCTAGGAAAATAATGTACCAGTGTGGTTAGCCGTATAATGTCGTAAGACATCAAGGTATAATGGCAGCGCTGCTATTAAATGGCCAGAGGATATTGCTCAAATTTGAACGTGACAGCAATTAATAAGAGATAATTTTTAATGGCATTTTAAAATTCTATCCATGCCCTCTGTAGTCCCGGGAGAGGTATTACTGCCCCTCTTTGCATCACATAAGGAGGAAAAGACTGCTGGTAAATGTATGCCTACAGAAGCACACATTTTAAAGAGTTTTAATTTATAGTTAGAAGACCAAAAAATATTTCATACAAAATAGAGTGCATGATCCTGTGTTTTGACATAAGAGCTTAAACCATCATGCTTGCTGGAATACTTTTATAGGTTCTTTAGACATTTATTCAAAGCCCCCTAGTCTCTGCCTGGTGAAATTTAGGATGTGCAGAAACACGCCAGAGTACTGACTCACTCCTGGCAGATTTGCGTCTTATTCTGTCCAGGCATAAACTACAACTTGTGCGCTGTTGCCACGCAGATCAAAAGATGCATGTTTATTGTCTTGGCCACATGACTGAAAATATATCGTTGTGTAAGCTCTGCGTTTGGCTTCCTGCTTGAGGACAAACCTCTTTCTGTTCAGACATACAAAGGTTTTCTTAAAAGAGACATCTGTTTGGTTATAAGACTCCACTTCCAAACTGATTGCAAATCCAGTAGCATATTCTGAAATGTTAAACAACTCTGTGAAAGAGGTTTAACTCCCTACCCACCTCTCTTACCCACTTCATCCACTTGGGTAAGGCTTCAACTTTCTTTGTGGCAAGCAGCCTTCAACACGCCATGCACTTGGCGATCTCTCAGCATTATGGTCTTGTGCCTGCCCCATATACACGGGATAATGTGCAGGAGGTATAAGTCCTGTGGTAGGAAATGAGTGCTTTTCCCTCTCACTAAATCACTTTTGCTTCTACTGGGCAGTCACAGAAAGGGAGGAGAAAAGCTTAGCCAAGGGATATTTAAAAATCTAAAACCAGGCAAATGAAGGGGAAAATCCCCAGATGACTGATGCCATTGCACCCACCTAATCTCCCCCAGCCAAGGTTATGGGGCAGTAAGCATGCACCACACTCTCAGTCCACTTTTCCTTTCTCTGCGCCCAGCGGGTTGTCAGCCCTTAGCTCCCTGCTGGGGTTGTGCACCAGAATGTCCTGTGCTCCTTAGCCCTCAGGCAGGTAACTTCTATCCACATTAAGGAGCTGCTAGGTTCTGGATGTGCCTTAGGTAATTATATAAACCATGATTTTTCTCCTTTTGTCTCTAGTGGTGTGATATCATCTAAGACTTTTTCAAACTTTATTCATAGTTCAAGCAGAGAATGGATTTTAAGTCATGTATACTTCCCTGCCCATGAGTTAGCTCTGAGGCTCAGCCCGCCCTGGGGAGGATGCTGTGGTGCTCCCGGATGCTCAATTCCTGGCACTCACTCAGATGCTCAGTTTTGATGCACAGCCCATCAAAATGATGTGGTTTCCTGATGACAAGAAATTCAATTTTTGCAATTAAAAAAGAATTACATATAGGAGTAGCTGGCTAAAGCTTGTCATTGCTAACAAGTAAAACATTAGTTAAGTAAAACCTCTGTTTAACACACCCTTGCACATAGCAAAGCAAAAAGTATTTTTAGCTATTGGTAATTAATCCTTGAGATTCTCTTTGCCTTCTAGGCACCACAGGTCTCAGCAGGCAGTAACACAGACACAAAGCACTCAATATACATGATCTACAATCACTGTTGCTTAGTATTTCAAAAGTGGCTTTCCATTAATAGGTACCAGTTTATACATTTATAAAAATAGGAAATCTATTAATGGAACTTTTTTTTACAGTGGTCATAATGTCTTTTTTTCAAACCAGGGCTGGTTTTTCATTGTTTTGGAATGCTGCCTAGACAGAAAAGATGCATTAAAATGTGAATGCTAGTCCAACTGTTTTGAGAAGTGTCAAAATAAGTAGTGCATAAAAGAGAGCTTTTTGGCTGGTGTAAACTACAATAATTACCCTGCGGAAAGAGAGACACCAATGAGGATTTAGTGCTAACTGTATGCAGTCATGGACACATACACACACATTCTTACACCTTTTACTGGTTACATAGCAACATTACCCATATGTACCTGAAACACTGTTCATGAGATGTAAGGCTCTCAGGAAAAGCTGATTTTCTTGGGATTACACCAACTATTATTTAATCAGTGGTTATTATAAAGCAGTGTGTATGTACAGGAGTGAAGGAAAAGGAGGCAAAAGTAGCAGAAGTATGAAAAAGGAAGATGGCAATAGTCAAAGAAAGTAAGGATTCCTAACTGTACTGGATGTAGGAGCTCTTAGATAGATTGATGACATTATACATCTGTATGTGTGTGAGGCAGTTATTTTGGCATGTAATCATTAGCTAACAGCCTGTTTGGAAAGAGGGGAAACAGCCACCAGTTGTTTCAAAGGAAATAATATTAAACAGTGATGTATGTCACTGTGGCATTTGCAATTCCTCAATGCCTGGGTGGCTGACGATTTGTCCTTCATGTTCTGGGTTATGTTTCAGAATACAGGATCTTCTAAATTGCAAGTTTTGTGTGAATAATATAAAAAAATATATCTTTGCCACACATATAGCCCAAAACTCTGAGAAGTAGTAGTTTAATTATAATGGGCCACCACACTTTCTGGCAGTACTAACTGTAACTGACCTTTGTATTCTCAGTGCATTAAAACAGGTTCCCTGAAATGTGTTCATTTTTCATTGCGGGAATATTTTTCCACTGATACAGAGGCAGACTGAGACACCATGGATATAGCCTGCTCTATTTTGGTTTGATGAGAAAATGCCAAAGCTAAGCCATCCACAGTCTTCATAGCAATTAAACCTGGCACAGGTGCAGTAACGTTCTTTTCTTGCTGTTGAGACTAATCCTGATGGCATTGATGTGACTGTTTCTCATTTCAGTATTTTGCACTTGCTAATCTTCTCAGAAGACAGCCTAGGGCATTGATTTTTTTTCAGCAGATTTTCCTAAATCAGGTTCATATTAAGAAATGTCCATGAGAGTTCTATAGATACAGATAGCTCAGGACATTCAGGGTGGTAATGAGAGAAAGGCATGTGCATGAAAGAACCTGTGGATGAGAAGTGGGAATGAGATGTACTGTACCATTTTCAGCTGTTTGATGGAAGTTACAGGCATAAAATTATGAACTTTTGTAACACCCATGTGAACATGTGGGCTCCATGATGCATCGTCAGCACATAGGAGCATGAGAATGGGGAAAGAAAGAAGCTTTCCCATCCTACTCTGTTTGAAGAGCATAAGCTTTTAACAGTTATGGGGTTTTTTGGTTCCTACCTCAGTAAAATCCAAAACAAAACCCCTTTTCCCTTCAAAACATGAGTCTCGGACTCAGGGAATGCATCATCTGGGTTGCATAAGTAAAAAATGCAAGTGCCTGAATAGCTTATTACCAAGACTCTTCTGCAATAGATAATTCTCTGGAACGAGAATTTCTCTGCAGGAGCTGAGGGAATTTTAACATATCATCTTCCTTTCTGCAAAAGTTGGGCATTTTGACATCACGGAATTTTCTACCAAAGACTTGGCTGGAATGAAAGGACACTGGTGCACTGACATCAGGGGATTCTCATTGATTTTATCTGCTGTGAACTCAGGACTAATGGGAGGTTTCAGTAAGGTCCTCCATAATTTAGAATTCCATTTACTTTTGTCTGCAAAAAATAACAAGTTTGAAATTCCAGCTGCTAGATTGGTTTAAAGATCCGGCTTCATTTGACTGCTTTATAATTGCAGTAGTGACTTGTAGGAGATCTATTCTGGCCTCTGAAAGATTAAACAAGATGAGGCCTGCCAGACCTCTGCAGAAACCCATGTGGCAATAAGAAAAGCAGATTCAGCAGATCTCTCTCTCCTTTCTGTAGCCCTAGTTCAGCAAAATAAGTGTATATATGAGCACTTCAAAAGTAATTTGTGGATACAGAATGACAAAGATTATAGATTTGATTGAAGATTTTAGGAGTATAATTGCTTTGAGTTTGAAAAAAAGTATTAACTGGATTACAAGGAGAAGGCCTAATACCTTGCCATTACATTATTAAAGCAGTCAGTTGTAGTATTTCCCAAAAGCACAAGAGAACTAGAGTTCCACAGGATTGAAAAAAAGAACTTACAGGAAATTTAGTGCTTATTTTCTTGCTTTTCAGCCTAGGCTATGGTGGAGTGGCAGGAACTCCTTGAAATCTTCTAAAGATGTTATTAATTGTCCTAATTTATACAGAAGATGCTTAGCTACTTTAGTAATGAGCAGAAGGTAGGTTAGGAATGTAATAGCAACTCAATTTTTCTAATGAACTTTTCTGATTTGACACCAGTCCGTCAGTAGAAAATTATTAGCACCTGATAAGAGACCCAATACTGGACTATACCAGTGTGTATGACATTCATGCCCCAGTTGCAGTGCTTGTACTGAATAGTTCATGAATGCTGGTGCCTGCTACCTCTAAAACCAGATAAGATAATTCCTTTGTTATTTCATAGCTGTTTGATAAGGATTCTGAGACTCAGTAGGACCTCACTGATTTCTTCAGTGTAGGTCTTCAACTTTCCTGAACTTTCAAGCCAGAAGAATGAGTTTCAAAGAGCACAGCCGCTTCTCTCTGCAGGTCTCAACATCAAATTGCTAATCTAATTAACATCCGTAACAATTTAAACAATACATTGACTCGACTGTTCTTGGAGCCCCATGGCACCTAGTTAAGTTACTTTCCAACACTGCTATAAATCAAAAGAGAAAGGCTAAGGTCGCTGTGTTTGCTGTATGCTTCAGCTTGGGACCCTGATTGCTTTACCAACTGCTCATTGATGTTTTTATAACTTGCTACGGAATACTTCATTTCTTGGTCCAAGATTTTCATTTGAATCTTCACCTGACAAGCAAGGTAGCCTCTAGCTTGAATATAATATATACAAATTTAAAAACAAAAAGCAATTCAGAGAAAGTACTTGCGAAGGACAAAGTGTACAGCAAAGATTTAACATAATCAATAGAAAAAAAATGTATTTCTTTGGTGTTTTGCTTTTAAGGTTTCCAGTCCAGCTGGGCACGATTCCCATTCTTACAGGGAGCATTATGGATGTGTTCTTTGAGAGGAAAGTAAAAAACTTGGACAAAATTTTCAAGAACAGTTTCTGTTGAGAGAGTGGCCCAGCAAAACAAAGCAATGAATAAATAGTGGATCAAAACATTACTGGCTTGAACTGATAGATGGCAGGGGAAAAGCAGGAGAAGAGAGCGTAGCCAGGCCCAGGGCAGGATCAGTCCTCAGGACAGACGTCCATCTCTGTGTTAGCATCACCGACCTGGATAGGACCATTCCTCTGCTCAGGGCTCGGGCGTAGCGATTCCATCGGGAGATCACAGACATAGCAGTACATGAATCTCTCACATGGAGTTTCGGGCAGGTCTGGGTAATGTTGCATACTGTATTTTAAACAATAACTTTTGTTGCACTGAGTAAGTGTTTGGAAGAATCAGCTCCCAATTGTGCAAATTATGTCAAAATGCAATTTACAAACTAATATAAAAAATGACAGTGAAAAATGGTTATCATCCACAGTAGATATTACAGATTCCCAAATAGCAGACCTTTAAATGGTTTATACCACTACAAGTTAAGCTGGTTTTACCTGTCTCTACATTTGTTGTGCCTTTCATGTACTACTGTGTAAACTATTCTGTTCAGTTTGAAGAAAAAACAATAGCATGGTCAGGAGTCAACACAAGGCAGAAGTGTTGATACAATTTACTCAAGCGTCCTATTCAGGGAGTGGGTTTTTGCTTGGAAAGTTTTCAATTATTTGTAGACATGACTGTTACACCTGACAAAACCTAAGATTATGAAATCAAGGGAGTCTGATGTGGTCATGTGTGTTTGGACACACAGATGGTAAGTTTTCTTCCATTAACGCAACTCTGTATAAGAACTAGTAAGTCTGGGAATGAAACTGAATATATTTGGTCATCCCACTTTTTCACAATTTTTTGCAACTGTTAAAATCTATAAAATACAGCCTCTGTATCTGATATCCTTTGTGCAAATACCTTTTTAAATACCTTTCTGAGACCCTCTTACTCCTGACAAGTAATCTTAAACTTTTCTGTCTATGTGTTTGTTTTCACCTATGAACTATCCCTAAATATTCTTTGGTCCTTCAGCCCTCAGTGATTTTTTTACTACCTCTGTTTTTATGGTATATGTCTGGAAGCAACTATTATATTTGGACTTGCATGCTTGCTCATACTGTCCCATTGTCCCTACTGAAAGTTGTATATAGATTCTGCAGGGTGAATACATTGCTTTATTTATTTCTAAATTAATTACTAATCCTTTCTTTCCTCAAATGGATGACATACTGCAGATACTATTTCTGAACTAAAAGACCTAAATCCAGGCCTCACCCACTGTTTTACATGTTTGGCTATTTCAGACATGGAGGAGATTTTACTTTAAAGACTCACAAATTCTTCTTGAATTTAGAACTGAAAGAACAACATAGGACTCATAAATGATGTGGATCTGGGTTTGAGGCCACTATGCAAAGCTTTTGCTGCAGTGATGTAAGCAGGATTCATGTTATCTTCTGAATTTGGAAAGCATCCAGCACTGTGTGAATGTGATTCTGATTTGGATGTGGGGATGTACTGTAACACGCTTTTCTATTTTTGTCTTTAGTATGTAAATGGATTTTCCTAAGTGTAAAATCTAGTTCAATATTTTTCAGACAAGCCGACTACCTTGAGGGTTTCTGTTATTTAAACTGACATATTTGATAATTCTTGGGCATATGTTTTCTATTAGACTAGCTATTCATTTCTAATTTTCATAGAGTCTATCAAACTGTAAATAGACATCAGATATTATTTTTCTATTCCCCTATGTCCAAACAAATTATAATTTAATGAATAACGTGCGGGTTTTAATCGGACTGGAGAAGAAAGGAGGATCAGATTTTACAGCTGCAGTAAACACGGCCTAGCGCCACCCCGTGGGTTTTGCTAAAAAGATGAAATTTCAGCGTATTCCAGAAAACCTCCATAAAACCTTCCATGGCCGGCTGTGACTCCAAGCCCGTTGCAGATACAGCTGTGGCACGAGTGGGCTTTACCGCAGCCTCCTTCTCTTAATCTCTGGAGGATTTCTACTTACTGTCTAAATGGCTCACCATGTGGAATGGGGAAGCCACTCTGAGGTTGCTCGCGGTACCCCCAGGATTGCACCGGCCGCTCTTCCAGCCAAGCCACCGGGAGCCGGTGGTCCGAGCGGCTAGCTGGCTCGGGGCACGGGGTCCCGCCGTGTGCCCTCCTCCCAGGGCTCCAGTGGAAACCCACAGCTCGGCCCTTTGGAATCATCAGTAGATGCAAGCAACCTGACAGTGTTAAAGACCGGGCCGGAAAAGGCAGCCAGGCTTGTCAGGGTAAGCACATCAAACCTCTGCCGTGACCGCTGGCTTCAGGATAATACCCTCACCTGAAATACGCACTCCCAAGTTTCTCCTCCAGTTTCTGGAAGTGACGGCTATTTCAGGAGAAATCAATAAATGTCAGTGTGCATAAAATATGGGACAGATCAAATAAAGGTATTTCAGTATTAAAAACTATTAATTTTGTGCAACATACATTTGAATTACAATATTATTAAATTCCATTAAGCTAAAATGATATATTTAACTCAGACTTCAGAGTGCTAATTTCATAGTCCCCTCCAAGCTGTTCCTGCAAAGGTGTTAGAGGTAATTAACTGCCATTTTCTCAGTAATTCGGGATCTGCAATTAATCAAAACACAGGGCCTGAGTGATTGTAGAAAACAGTAACACTTAGTTTATTATGTAGCACATTCTCATTCTGCTTGTTTTATGATGGGATCAGCTACACTTTTTCCCCAGAATTTATTACACTTACCTTTCAGCCAATTAGTTTTTCTCACTTTACTTTAACTTAAAACCTGGTGAGTTTGTTATATATATGTGTAAGTTTGCTTGTCAGTTATATTGGTCGGAGACCTGCAGGACTGCATGTGTTTAAGCAATTAGGAATCCAGTATTGTCCAGAAAAATTGCAACTTTGCTTTCCTAAGCAATGATTTTTCTTTAAAAAAGACTCTTAAGCGGGAATGGGAAAATGAAAGCAATGCAAAAACTCGGTTTGCCACAGCTACAAGTGCCTGGCATGGAGGGACACCCAGCGCTGGCTGCTGTTACACTGCCCAGGGACAAGTTGTGGAGTCCAAACCTGCAGTCACTTGGTTGTGGTACATGGATACAGCCATGCTTTCAGATCGCACATACAGCACAAAATCAATCGCTACCAAGGCGCTGTGATAACAACAAAGCAGAGATACTTGATTTTCATATTCAAAATCCAGCTTAGAGGTAGTATTTTCACTGAAGTTCCCATGTACTGTTGGAACTAAATCCTGGTACTTTGGCACATGTTGATTTTACAGCTAGTCTCATGGGGAAGGAGATTTTAAAATTATAGCCAGTTAAGTGGCGAGTTTGCCAAATGCTACTTGTGTGGATAACAGTAGTAGGCCTCCAAGATGGCCTGACGGGATAGTTGTAATTGACTTAGTCCATTTTTGCTTCCTAGCCATTTAAACCTGCATCTGGAAATCCTTCTCTAATTTCACAGCTGCGGTGCTGAAACACATACTGGGGGTGCACTGGAGTTTAATCACTATTAAAAAAGATGGAAACTCCAGAGCGAACCAAACTTTGACAAGACAATTACTGACCTAAAGCCATCAAATGGACAACACTGAAAGACTCCTGCTGTTCCTAAGAGTGCTGGTAGAAGTTAATGTCCCAGTTTGATATGATTCATGTTGATTGAACAGTGTGCAGTATGTTAGCACTACAACCACTTTGACCAGGGCATTTATTTAACACAATTATAATTTAAAAATCTCTGCTGCTGGAGGCTTCTTCCTAAGATGTGCTACTAACCCCATCTCTGGGTGCTCACAAAACTAGGCCTTTATAATTAAAAATAGCTCTCAGGTGGTGCCCATGGTCTTACTCTGCCATTGTGATAAGAGATGCCTTGCACGAATGCATTCAGAAGTCCCACTCTAGGGTGGTTCTTTTCTTTGTTTTGATTTACGAGGAGCTAGTTAAAGCATTTGGCAAGCCCACAGAACAGTCCTTCATGGTTAATTTGTATTATAAAGGTACTAGTGCTGCCCTCTACTGAGAGCAGAGTCCACTCTCAGCCAAAGGCTGGGGTTTGCTGTTTGGCTCCTACCAGCTATTGCTTTCTCTTCCTGAGCTACAGTGGACAAAAGACACTTTTTGATGGGCTCACAGTCTAGGTCAAGAGTGGCCTAGATCATAGTGGCACGACCCAGTGTACTGACAGGTGGGAGACCCAAATATTTCTGCAAAGTACGTGTTTTGTGCAGAAGCAGTCCTCCTGACAGCCAACACTAAAGAATGCAAAGGCAGAGGATCTTCAGTTTGTAGGCGGCAGCACTAAGTGTAACACCGTGGGGATACACAACAGAAAGTGAGAGGATCAAAACCAAAGCCCTGACTTGAAATAAGTGTGCTTTTAAGGATAGACTACATTCCGTTTTGACTCATGTACCCTATTTTGATCAGGATAATCTTAATGACCTTGCAAACTACCTGAGAGCACTCAATTTGGCACAAATCTGGCAAGAGAAATTGAATACTTATTTCCCAGGGAGACTAAAGAGAGGCGATATTGAATGAAGTGACACAAAATTGAGACTGCACAGCATTTTAGGTAGATGTTACAAACACATGAGTAGTGGCAGTATTAGCCTGGCATTGGTTGCAGGGATGTAGTAAAAAAATGACTAGTAGTATTTCAGTCTCTATAGCATGGCACCACACAGTCTTATTGCTCTGATTTCTTGAAAAAACAGTGCAAACATAGATTTCTGTTTCTTAGTTCCAAAAATATAAAATTATATAGAAAGAAGGAAAAAAAGAGTCTTGTATTTCTTTTAGGCTGAAAGAGAAACACAGAGGAAAGTGAAGTAATAGAGAAATTCAGAGATAAGGAAAACTTAGGAACAGATGTCGCTGTTTATTTTTATTTCTCTCTCCCCCTCCCTATGATTACAATAAATTATCTCTTTTTGCAATGATTAGGGAAGAAGGGGATTACAGCAAGGTTGGACAGAAGCAACAGATAAAACAGAATATAACGCCACTTAAATCCCCTATTCAACATTACTCCAAGATGGAATTAAAGCTACTGTGTGAATCTAGCACTTTAAATGAGTGAGGCTGTCAGAGTAGTGAACTATCATTAGACACACTTTGGAAAAAAATCTGAGATGGTTTTCTATCTGGTCCTTGAATTGATTTTTATATTCTGGTATGGATGAACTAGATCATCCACATATTTGGCAATTATATGTTGGTTAAAACATGAATAATAGGAAAGGCAAGTAAGGATTCAGAGGTGGTCATCTCAAAAAAACAGGGCCATTCCACATATTTCTGTGCAACTGACAGTATAAAAGACATTTATGTTGTTGAAGAGAAGGCTAGTTTGTCTGAACTGTTCGTAACACTTTAAATAATTAATGCTCAAGAAACAATTTAGTCAGCTACATTTTTCACTGTTCATCCTGTTTGCCTGCTTTTTTCATATCTGAACTTGGAAAATCAAAACAGACATTTTTACAGCAGATTTTTAGCTCTTTGTTCCAAGTGTGTTTGTCACGTTCCAGAATTTAGAATAAGATCCAAATCCACTGCTCATTGTAATGCACTCCTAAAGAATTCCAGGCTAAATAAAAGTATTGCTGGTCACCTTGTTATTTTCTAATGTAAGCACAGAGATCAAACAGATAGCAAAAGGTAAAGATCCTAGCAACAAACCTCTGTGTATTTATGAATATGAATATGAATATGGCAAATTATTTTCAAACTTCAGTAACACTAACTTCTGTGATAAATACATGAGCTTATTAGAAGTTTCCACTTTGGCAACCCTCCCGTGTTAGAACACAAATAAAATGTGTTTTGGTTTGGGGGAATTTTGGGGGGGGTTGTTTTGGTTTTTTTTTATAGTCAGACAAGTCATGCTATTTATCTCTCCCATAGAGGAAAACGGCAAGTTTTTATGCAGTTTCGGCAAGGTGTAACTGAGTGAAGACTCTCAGGTCATGGACAGCCAACAAGGTCTCAAAAAACTGATATTGATGAACTAAAACAAAATAACTGGAGCATCTCCACCTAGCCTGAATCATTTGGAAAATCTTAAACAGGGCCAAAATGTGTGTGGATTGTCATGAGCCATGCAAATTAATCTTTTAAGAGGAATTGCTAAGTTTCCTTTTAATTTATGAACTATTACTTCTCACAAAAACATACGACAAATGGCTTTTTATGTTCTCCTCCCATTAAACCATATGAAGCTTTTTGCCAGGCTAGTAAGCATTAGCAAAAATGTTAATGTTAGTTTTGTATTGTAGGAATCTATCTCCTGGGATACAGATACGGTAGCATGATTTAAAGTTTTACCATATTAAGGTTCTTTAAGTTTCTGCACACGCTGCAATTTTAATAGAATGTGTACATTCTTTCTGCACTCAAATGTTTTTTGTGTTATACTTTGTACTATTAAAAAAATGACACGTATGATACTGCACTTAGGATTAAGATGTGACTACTTCATTATATAATTCTCATACTTTAAGGAATGATTTCCTTAAAGAACAGTTCAAGCTGAAACTTGGCATACAAAGCTCTAGTTTGGGAAAGGCTGGGATGCAAAATGGTTTTACGCAAATCAGTCCTGTCACTTTTTTATTATTTTTACGGAAGAGCACAACACCCATTTTAGTACCATTTCTTGTTCTTATTAGCTGAGTCTTAAATAGAAATAAGTAATTTTTCTGAGTTGTTTTCACAGCCTTTTCTTGTCAGTTTAAATGATTGTTTCATCTTAAATAGAAAGTTTACCAAGTCTCAAATCCTACTTAGTACTTGTTTTGCTTCTCTCAAAGCACTGTAGTGATGAATGTTTTAAGCTAATTTAGTGCTGTGAAAGGTGCCAAACTGTCAGACATGGAAACTAAAATAGTCTATTTGTTCTGAGAATGTTTATTTTATTTTATCGTTAAAATTGCAGTTGGAGGCTTCTCCAGCTTTGTGCAGCCATGAAGACCTGTAACGCTGGCAGACATAGGAGCTGGTGAAGAGGATGAGGCTGTAAATGGAAGTGTGCTGGCTGATGTATGCAATGGAAAAGATGACCTGGCACAGAGCACTGTATTTTAAGTGCTTCTAGGATACTCATCTCCCCCTTGTCAGCCTATCCAGAATTTTTCTGAAGGCAAAGGAAATCACACTGGGATAAAACAGTGTTTGATAGAGACTCATTACCAATATACAGCAGAAAGATCATCAACTTAATTTCCCATGATTGAGCACAGTGTGAGCTACTGTTGAGACCTCTTACCTAGAAACTGTCCCCAGTTGCTCCTCTGCAAATCTAATTATTCAACTAGTTTCCCATAGTCACAAAGGAAAATAGTAAGACATGTTTTCTCTGGTTAGGGATAGCAACTTCAGTTCATTTCTTACCAGTCCAGTAGAAAGTACACCCTTCCTTCTTCTGTCTCCTTATGATTTATTTTTTTTTAATATATATAAGTATATATATTTTTAGGTTAGGAAGGAATTAACCTATGTCTTCTAAATATGTACATTCAAAATGACTAGCAACTGACAGATTTGCACATATACATTTAAGACAAAGGATGGACATATTTCTTGGGCTGCTAAATTGGGCTTTTATACCCTTTTTAACTGTACCTTGTTATTGTTTGGCATTACAAACTGTATGGTACAGAAAGAGTGGACTCTTTCATTCCTGGAGCAAGTACCTACATTCTCAGTAGCAACCACTAGAATTATGTGAGTTAGAGCATATGTACCTTAAGACCACTGTTTCTTATTTTCCATTAAATTTATATGCTCTTAGTAGAAGCACTTTGTTGGTAACAAATTAAAAAAAAATAATTCAAACCCTTTTGGGAGGTTCTTTTTTTTTTTTTTTTGTAGATTTTCTATCTGCTACAGTCTGTTCAATGTCACTGTGTTAGTACAGGAATATGGCTATAACATTCTTGCATGTGAAGCTGTACATCAGGCACATTTTAACAGATTTATGTCATCAACCCCCACACAGTATTAATCATTCTTCAAGGTCATTTTTAGCTATCAAAGTAAGTGCCTTAGTAAAATTGCCAAGGCAGCTTTCAAACCAGGCCAGTTGCAAGTTTTCAGGTGCTGGAAAAAAAAAAAAAAAAGGCAAGAAAAAAAAAAGCTATGGAATTCACTAAACAAGTTTCTTGGCAAAAAGTCCATAAAGGTCTGTGATGGGAGAGTAACCATTCATCAGCATACATGCAAGCTGTCTCTGTTATGGAAACCAGGGCACATTTAAAGGAAAAATAAACAGATTTATCAGTCTGGTTACAATTTTATGAAGTACAACGTTGAAAGGTTTCCCCTGTCTGTTTCAGACACTGACAAGATAAACTAGACATGGCTAAGGCTCAATGTGTCCCTTCTGTCAGGTGCTATGGTAAGTATGAAAAGCCAGGTATGCTTCACACACAGTTTCCAAATAAATCTCAGACATGGTTTATGTTCTTTCATTTTGTTTTCCATATTTCATCTTTGCTGAAGCCAAACAATCAATGACATACGGTTTGGGGATGTTTATTACCACACCAAATGGCTGAAGCCTGCAAGTATGGAAAAACACATCAAATTGTTGGTTTTATGGGAGATCATGCTGACATTTAGTAAAAACTACTTCAGTTATAATCACTTGGGAATTCCTCTCTTTGGTTTACATTTGGGAGAACTCAGTGACAAAAAGATGCTGGTTTTCTGGGTCAAATTCAATTACAAAGGCTGTGCAGGCACAAGAGGCAGCCTGGAGGACAGTTCAAATACACTAGCTTTTTACCAGCATACGGGTACTAAATATCTGCTGTGGAGCAAATTCAAGAGCTGATCAAAGCTCACAGTGTTTCTACATTAAGTTTAGGATTATTTTTCAGAAAACTCAAGCTTGTAGGTATTGTTCTTTACATATTCTTTAGGAACATGGAATGGAAAAGTTACAAGTAAGGATGTCTGCAATTAAAGCCTTTTTCTCCTACTTCTTCCTCTTCTACATTTCACTCCCAGAAGCCCTTTTGTTTAAAAGAGACACAAAATTTCACACTAAAAAGGCCTCCTAAACAACATGTATGGGCAAAACAGAGGCTGATAAAAGAGAAAGACCAGTACACCATATGATCCCCTCTCTGTTACAGTAGCTGGCATCCCACAAGTGCTAAGGATCCTCCTTAATTTAACTCAGTACTAATGTAAGCCACCATCATACCTAGGAAGTCTGTAGGTATTCACAACTTACTTCCTCCAGATCCCAAGACAGACAGAAAATGACAAGAAAATAAAAAGAAAGAAAAAAAGAAAGAAAGAAAAATGTGATAGAAAATAAGGAACAGACCTTAAAATATGTAGGGGGAAATTGAATTAAGAGAAAGCTGGAAGATGTAACTAATCAAGCTGTAAGGAAAAAATATTGAAGGTGAAAGAGCTTAGTGTCAGGTTTTTTTCTAGGTTGAGGTCTTTGTATTCATCTGTTTTTCTTTTCTTATCCCATGCTCCTCTGAGATAGTTCATGCAACTGAGCTCTTGAGCCTTTGCCTCGCTTTTTTGAAAAACAGAACTGGCGTCTTCACTTTGATGTGCTTGCTGACCTCACAGCAGGACTGGCAGGTTTCTCAGCAAGCTTGCCAAGATGCTCAAAAGGCCTCAGAGACAAGGCCATAAGCTGCACAGGAGCCTGCTATGGCCTCTCAGGTTCACAGCCACCATTGCTGGCACCTGCTCTATTTGAACTGTGTTGACATCAAATATGGATTATTTCCATTGCCTAGTCCTTCCTTCATAGCAGCCAGTGTTAAATGAAGATGCAGAGCTCACTGGGTTTTATTGCATGACGCACAACAACTGTTTTGGTCCTGGTGGGTCAAAATAACACCCCACTTAAATATGGATAGAAAATCAGGATCAAAACAAAGTTGGCGGCATTGGGGGGGGGAGGGGGGAGGAAGCTCTGTTTTAATTAGAGCAACAATGTTCTGGTTTAGGACAGATCTCTGAGGATGGGAAAGCTGTGCGAGACATGATGTTGAGAAGTCAGCCAGAGATTAAACCGTAACTTCCTTTGCATTCAGTACATCCAAATAATCAGAAAGTTGGTCTGAAAGCTGAGCATCAGAAATGTCTGTCAAAGAGTACCATTTGGTGACAGAGGTAGGAAAAAACATGCATCTTTTTTCTGATATGTACTTGAAGTCATTTTAAATAAAATTATGTCATTTTGAGGGACGAAAGTTCCCTTTACTGACATCCAAATTTCTCCTAGAGTAAGCACTTCAGCAAAAGAAAAGTAATATGCCATATGTTACTATGTAGGAATAAAGGACATCATATTACACCAGAACAGGGACTGCAGAGACTTTTTTGTGCTGAGCTTTTTAACGGCTTGATGTTGCTGATTACATGTTCATAAAGGGGAATGAAGATATTTTCTGCTACTCAGGAGAAAGAAAAGACTTGATTTCATTCTGCTACCCAGCCAACATCTTCAGAGAATCGTAACACGCTGACCTTGTACTGTCTCCATCTGCCCACAAGGAGAAGTACACTCCCTGTTACAGAGAGGTTGACTCTGTTGGTACTTCCTAATGAAGATCATTGCCATTTTTCCCTATTTGCTGGATCCTCAGGTACGTAATCTCAGATTTAACCTAAAAATTTCCTATTTAGGTTCTTGTGATTTCAGACAACACTGCTGTTATTCATGCATGATCAGTTAAAAGGGTTGGAAAATATAAAAAGCAGTTTTCTTATGTAAATATGTTTGTTAATTATGAAAAGGAACAGGAAAGGCATGCAAAGCAAGAGATTGGTAGATTTACACTGTAAGTAGAGACAATTGGAAAGGCTTCTTTTACAAAAAAGCTGGTACTTGGAAGTAGGGAAAAAAATTGGAGAATTTAGAAGAGACATTTTCTCAGTTATGCATAAAGATTAAAAAACCCTTAAGCCTAAAAAGAAGAAATTAAAATAAGCTGGATTCCATAAGCTTTATTTCCATCTCTAGTAACTAACTGAACACCTTAAGCTTATTTTCTAAGATTAAAATTCAGTACTGTTAAGGAGACAGTAATGAAGGAATCAAGGAGAAGAGGCAACCTGATGTTCACAAATAAAAATAAACAATAAAAATATATCTGCTGGGATTCTGGCACTGATTTCAGAATACTCTTGCCACTTGCCAATACTTTGCCACTACTCTATGGCAAAAATCCTATTGACTTGATCAAGGTTAGACTTTCAACCTTGGCTTTTAAAAGGGAGAAATAATTTTAAAGAAATAACAGAGGCGTTGTGCCATGTGCACATTAAATACAGATGGGGATTCCCATTTAATTTCTGCTTCAGCTGCAGGAAACAGGCATTTGTGATTAGAAAAATAAAGGAAATCTGTGATTCTTTGATGACTGCAAGGAATAGGATTAATTTGTTGGGATCATGTTGAGAAAAATAGTGGCAGAAAGAGCACCTAGTGAATGGGACCAAAGATGAGACTTGGGGATGGTTCTAACTCCTGAAGCACAGACAAACCAATAAATAGAAAGCTGAGAAACAGTTCTAGAAGAAAGCCATTTTACTAATACAATAAGTCAGTTATAACATACTGCGCTCTAAACAGCAATTTTTAAATTAAATAAGAGTAGAAGAAAGTATAACACACTATCACTCTGCAATCCTCCTATAGCCAATACTCGCTGACCAAAACCTGCATGAGACTCACAAAGGTGGGACAGGGTCTACAGTGTGGTCTCCTTGCACCCAGGATGCTTGTACGTATGCTACCTTCTGGCTTGCCCTGAAAGCCTGCCCTTGGCGTGGTCTAGCTAAGAATCTTTTTTAAATTCTCAAACTTGTTAAAAATTAGTTTTGCCTCCTCCGACAGTGCTGTCTCAGGAGCAGCTGCTAATGACTGGAACATGATGAAATACCATTTATGTTCCTGAGACATACATGTTTAAGGTGGTATGAAGAAGGACATCAAAGGGCCAGCTGTCCTCCAAATTCATGACAGTTCTAAGCTTTTCTTTCTTTTTTAATTATTCCAGAATTTAAATTAATCAGGAATATACTCAGTTCTTGGGTAGTGTACATTCCTCTACCTAAAATCATGCATTGAAATGAGATGGGGCTTATGTGTACACCTCTAACCCATGGAGAGGAAAGCTGAGGTTCAGGCTGGATGGGGCAGCAGCACACCCCAATAGTCCCCTGATCCTCCACAGCAGGATCCAGCTGGTGGAGCACATAGCAGAGCCCCTGGCATAGCCATAAATTACCTACAGCGTGCATGACTCTGATTAGCTGTTTGACTTCCTTGTTAAACAACACTTACAATATCTGTAGGCACACAGTAAGCAGTTTGGAATTGCTGATTGCACTCTGATTTACGAGGGGTGGTGGAGAGGGATGAAGAGAGATGTGAGTCTCATTACTCTCACTGCAGTTTGGAAATGGGTAGCAAAACTTCACTCACAAACTAGACAGGAGTTTAGTTGTCACCCCACAGTACGTCCATTTAGTGCTTGCCTTTTATTTATTTATTTATTTATTTATTAAGTAATTAATGCACTATTTTTCTTACTAGTTTCAGCTAGAAATGAGAATATCAATACTGGGAAAAAAGGGTCTCCAGATAGCATTTAATTACTATCCAGCCTAAGGAAAACCAATACTGATAAGTGTAAGTTCAAAACACAATTCAGATTCATGAGATTTCCAGACCAAACAAGGTTAAATGTGCTTGGAAGAAGTTCAGCTATAGATCTGCATTTTGGACACATGTCCCTTCATAACTTCCAAGCTGTTGGACACTTGCTCATCATTTCTTTCTCAAATGATGTTTCCAGATCAACAAACTTATCCTTCCCTGGGATCAGTCATTTCCTAAGTCTTGCCTTTTAGAATGCAACCCTTTTTCTGTCTGTTTTAAGACAACTAGTAACACTCTGTGCTCCAGCTCTGTATTAATCTTCTGAGAATGTTATTTATTTTATGGTATTGGCACAGCAGGAGACTTTCCTCTGCTTTTGACAAGGGCCCCTGGAGACAGCTGACACGTCACTAGCACAGTGCCAAAAAAATACTGTAGGACATTCCGTTTAAATTAGCATAAAATATTAAGATAAGACCATTTATTTTTCTCCTGATACTGATCAGATTGATATGTTATGTTATGAAGAGCAGACCAAGATCAAAGTTTTACTCTCCTGTAACCTGCTATTCCCCATCTTGGCCTTGCTGCATAGTACTACGAATCATACTACATAAATTGCATAGACACACAAAATTAAGAATTTACTTTATTTGTCACTTAAACAGTATTTTAGTTCTGATTTAGTACATACGATCTGTTAATTTTATATTGAACTAGTGACAATAGGACTTCCCTTATAATTTGTGTGTAAAGCTTTTCCAATTACAAAATCTGCCAACTCAAAGGGAAAAAAGTGGTTTGGATTAAATTTTGTACCAAATAAAAAGTACTTTTTTCAAAATATATTGTTGCTGCTTCAAGACTGAAAGCACATGAAACAGCTCAGTGGTGAAAGGCACTTTTTTGTAAGCGTCACAGAATTAAAGTATTTAGGCATGGATGGTATCTGTAAAAGAGAAGCTTCTGTTTTCTACAGTTTTAATAAGCAGAGTTGCATGAATACAAGTCCCACATAGACTGTTTTTCTTGATAGGGTCCTACAATGATTTTAATATTCCATCCCACTAGAAAGCAGTGTGAATGTCTTCCATAGTTCAGTGCACAGTTCCATCATACCCATTAGCTGTCTTTCATAGCAGATTTATTCAGTGCTGCCTCTAAAGTTATGAATTAGTCTTTTCATATCTGAAATTTTAGAGAATCCCCTTAATTCCACTTTCTAGTTAACTTTAAAATAATCATGCAATTCCTAAACTAAGTCAATGCGTACTTTCATGACTAAGCCTGAAGCAATCTGAGCCAGATCCACATCCACTCCAGAGCACAGACATAACGCATAGTTGCATATTCTATCACCAATACTCACACACATGGCAGAGTCCTACTGATGTTTTTGAGTCCCCCCTGCTACAAGCCTGAAATCCCTCTTGAAGAGAAATCCCCACAACCATTCCATAACCAGAGCTCAGTTTGGTCTCAAAATGTAATTCATTACTAGAGGTAAAGATTTTGTTATCCACCATCTCTGCAATATTCTAATGGTTACATTGCTTACATGTAAACCACATGTATTTATGTTCAGGTGGGAATGTCACTCGACATACTAAGCAGGATTAAGACACCTTTTAACCTTCCCAGCGAAGATCTACAGACAAGCACTTAAGACACCCTTATCCAGCACAAGGACAAGCATAATTAAGCACATTACTGTAGTTCAGTGCATTCAAAGGGGTTACGGTCTCAACTACCAGGACAGTTTCTGTATTTTACTTTGTGACTGGTATAGTGCAGAGAGCTACAAGTGTGATCTGATGTCACCCTTTTAACCTTAATATAATTCAAATGTGTCTACAGGTGGCATTGTCACAGCACAGCAGCCTATGCAGGTTGGCAGTTGTGGTGGGTTGACCATGGCTGGATGCCAGGTGCCCACCAAAGCCATTCTATCACTCCCCCCTCCTTTGCTGGACAGGGGAGAAAAAAAAAAAGTATAACAAAGGGCTTGTGGGTCGAGATAAGGACAGGAGAGATCATTCACTAATCACCATCACGGGCAAA
>JANZLQ010000078.1:11327601-11340878 GCA_026212715.1 Elanus axillaris | reverse complement strand
AGCCTTGGCTGGCGGCGGGTCCATCTTAGAACCAGCTGGTATTGGCTCTATCGGACAAAGGGGAAGCTTCCAGCAGCCACCCCTGTAACCCCCCCCCGCTACCAAAACCTTGCCACAGAAACCCAATACAGCAGTACACAAAGAAATTCCCCCACCTCCAATTCACTCTTTAAAATCTTAATTGCAGGTTTTACACCAGCCATTGAGACATGATATGATCAATACTAAGCTTGTGATGATTAACAGTGGCCTTATGTGAAAACTAAAATGCCTTGATGAACTGAAGACTACCATGGACTTTTCAGCCTTTTTGTCCCATGTAAGCAATGGAGAACAGTTTAGTATACAGCAAACCCACAAAAAAAACCCCAGAGGTGTGAATAAACACAAAATAACTACATGTTGTAAAAAAAAACCCCTGAGTGCAGCGAAGACAAACCAAACTTGTTTTCTCAGCATCAGAATTAAGGATGCCTTCCTTCCCATCTCCTCCTGCCTAATGAGGTGCAAAGTTCTGCCTGAAGCTTTTCCTACTGCCATGGAGTCTACAGAGGGGTTAAGGCTCACCACAGCTGAACTTGGGTGACTTTTTCTTCAAACAGGGGAACTAATATAATTTCTCTCCTCTGCCCAATGACTCATTTCCATGAAACTTATAGGAATTCAGTATTTCAGTTAAGAAGTCTGCAAACTGGCCAATAACTAAAAATTTACTAAGGAAGGACAAACAAATGCACCTACACATCACCACAGCATTTGCATGAGCTTGTATTCACAGCATGGCCACATAAGCCTCTTTTCCTATACAACCAAATTAAGGAAAGAATCTGAAATATGACCAGTGAAAAACTGGATGAATACATGTATTAACTGCGCTTTGAGATATATGAAACTAGAAAATAAACTAATCTGGTGACAGCAGCTAGGGTAGATACAAAAGTTTTGATGCTGAAATACAGAGGACATAACAAATTCTGCTTGTCTCTTCCAGTCTTATTTCAGTTAGCTCTCTAGTCCTCTCATTTGTGGCTGTATTATACTTCACTATGCTAAAATATTATTTAGATTTTAAAAAAATGCAGCTTTGCATATTAGTTCATTCTCCACCTGAATAAACAAGTTTTCTTTACAGTCAACTGTAATACAGAAGTACCCTGCTATATTGCAAAGGAAGGAATGAAATAAGTCTGCAAGCTCTTACTGACTTTATTAACTTAAAAGAATCACTATGAATGTAGTCCAAGAGTGGAACAGCAGCAATCAAAAAGTACAACAAAGTGCAGGAGTGTCCTTTGTCATTCAGAACCTTTCGTAGTTTTGACAAGGGATTTTGTAATTGCTCCAGTAGCACAGCGCTAATAGATAGTAATGCTCTAAAGGTAAAACATCTTCTGCTTACCAGAAACTTCCTCTCATTAAGTACCAGTTCACAGAAGTTTTGAGTTCTTTAGATGAGACATGTGGGGAAAAGGCCCGACAGAAAAAGCAATACTCCACCATGTGGCATTGCATGAGAACAGGCAGAGCCCTTCCGCGAGCCAGACTTCCCAAGTCCTACACTGATTTGACATAAAAAGTGTAAATTCAGAGTGGATCAGAGTAGTTTTCTTGGAAACATATTCTGACATATTTAAAAAAAAACAAACACCAAATTCAGTCAATTTCACCAAAATATGAACTGGAAGGAAAAAAACCCTTTGGTTCCTTACCTAACAATGTAATTTTAGATACCTAGAATGGTACACTTCTCTATTTGAAATGAGTATTTGCACATTTTAAATATGTTATCTCACACTTCCAAATACTGGAGAAGCATTTTGAATGGAATGAAAATGCTTAGTGGAGAGAACAGAGAAATGCCTTTAAAGAGAAGTCTTCAAGTTTCCTTCTATTCTCAGGAAAGATTTTGAAATTTCAAAAACTTCCTTAAACTGAAATTTTACCCTTTGCACTTAGGGTTTGTGAAGAAATCCCCAGCTTTTTCTCTTTTTAAAAATCTTTCTCTCCTACTCAGTTTTCCATAAATTAATTCAGTTTTCTTAGACCATTTTCTAAAGTGTACTCCAGTACACAAAGTCTAACCATAAATAATTGCAATAATAATAAAAAAACACAAGCCCTGAAGTATCAGAATTCTCTGTACTCAAGTTTTCCTAACCACTAGAAATATTTACAGTGTCGTTTTTGTTCAGAGGCAAGAAAAAACCTGCACCACCAAACTAGAAATGCTACAGAAAATGAAAATACGTGGGTTTTTCCTTTGTTGCATTTCTCATTATAGAATTAGAAGCATTCAATAGAAAAATGCTGAGAGAAAGAATCCTTCACCAAGTTTTCACATAGTTTTTATGATATGAAGAAGCGCTGCTTGTATCTGTGGTCCCTTGCTGGTGATGTTGACATTCCTTGCTGCATTGCAACCTGAAAGCGTTTAAGACTGCACCTCAAGCCCAGTGAAAACTCCATCAAGACATTGCAGAGGTATTCAATCTATTTTTTCCATCTTACATCCACAGCTACTATTTGGCTAAAAATTGGCAATCTTTTTATTCCTCCTTCATGAAACAGAACTCTTATCGCTGTTATTGGTATTTGAATTCAATCCAGTTTGTTGACATTTTTCAACTATTTTTTCTTTCAAGTGTAATGCAGGAATTTGAATGCCTGTCTCACAAATACAGTAATTACTCTTCTATTTCTAGGACTTGTTAATAAAATGAGAAAACAGCCTTTGGGGAATTTGTTTTGCCTGAGAAAAGACATTTGCTGTGCTTAATTAATAGGAAGTTATAAAGTTATTTGCAACAGCTTGTCCTTACATTCACCATCATAATACTGCACAACCACACATTTATAGGATAAATATAGATCAGGAATGAGTAAGATGATGCTGGGCTCTATTTTCAGATAACTTCTGACAATGTTTTTGCAAACCAGGCCTTGAAGTCAGAGGGAAATAACCACAACAGAAATTCCTACAGAACTAATCTATGAGCATCTGCATGTTTTGGTAAGTACTTTATAAAGACTACCTGGATAAAAATACAAATTTTCAAATGCACTTGAATCTGTAATACATGCACACTTTTTGTGATTTCACAAACCTTACAACTATTCATAGTATCATTCACTTGACCCAAGGAAACTAAGAGTTCAAGTTTAACTAATGTCTATCCCTAAACGAAAAGATGAATTTTGAAATTATATATATGGAACAGGAATCATCCTGTCTCTGATAAAACTAGGAAAACATGGGATTTAGTAGTAATAACAGACATAAAGTAGGTCGCTCATGCTAAATTCAGTTTAACATCAAGAAAATCATATCAAAACAAGTTATCAGCATATCCCATTCATCCTCAGTGCAGACTGTTCCATGTACTTATTTTTAGCCACAACATACAGAATTTCTTTGAAAGGCAGAGGTCCTCAACTGCTTCTCTGTTTAGGGAAGAGATACACCAGAGGCAAAGGTGTGCCCCTCTTCACGAAGCCACAAGCTAAGGTCGACAGGCTCCATGAAGAAACTACTAATTCTTACACCATCTGTGCACTTTTTGTTTTGTTGTTGTGGTTTGGGATTTTTTTTCAGTAGGGAGACAAATAACTGTCCTTCCAGGAAAGTGCTTCAAAACACTGGTCATCTTTGAGTCCATGGAGAGCTGACCAAATCTCTGGAGAAAAAATGAGTCTTCAAGCATGAGTGTAATAAACTAGCATTATCCTGAAAGAGGGTCAGATGCCACTGGTTTGTTATCTGAAACAAAAAAGGAGCGGATGCAAAAATTTAACAGTGCTCCTAGACTATGTCTTATTTCTCCTGATGTTCATATTAATTACTGATGAAGCATAACTTTGCGTGTCTTTTTAATCCACCTTTTAAATGTTGGTTTGACTGATCCATACAGAATTTTTAATTTATCCATACACTAACACTTTTATTATGAAAAAATAAAAGCATAGACTGTGTCTTCATACCCACTAACAAACAAGCCTAACCAGTTAACTTTATCAAGGCCAACTGTAGCCCAGTCCAACTCTCCTTGAGAACAAGACAACTCTGGCTTCAACCAGCTTCATGAATGAGTTATTGCACACAGGTTTTGACAAAATGCTTTCAATCAAATCTGGGACTGTACTTGCACTGCTGTGCTCCCAAGTCTTCAGGAGAAATTGTGTGTGCTGTGCATGTATGTATCATAATGACGCCATGCCCAGTGATCATGGCTTTGCAGACAGAAATGCAATATTATTTCTGAATGCAACCTTAACTGCAACTCAGTCAAGGTGTTTGTCAAAGAACCGCTTCTTTCAGTATCCAAACTTCTAGTGGGTCAACCATGCCTAATGTGAGCTTCTAAACAACACACTGATTGACAGACTGGCTCTTTACCTGAGCTTCTTGAACACACGGTTCTCCTCAATCACTTTGTGCAGCACTATGAAATCCTGCTCTTGAATGACGCCTCATGTTTCAGGTGTATTAAGAATATTCCTAGAGAAGTCCCCATACATGAAAGGCACCACTGAAAGAAAGCATAAAGGAAGAAGTAGCATAGAGGATTAGGAGCAATAGTCTGTCATATCTTGGTACCTGCACTCTTAATAGGTATCATACAGCTTTAGACACCAAAGGTCACAGCTCAACCTTCTAGTCACATGAAATATGCTAAAATAATCCACAGAAAAAGAAGGTATTTATAATGAGTTTTGTACCAAAATTCTTTCTTCTGTTCATAAGATTTCTTTGCTATGTACTAAGAACTTCTACAGTTCACTCACCTTCTGTAGAGAAAGTTAAGTTTTCTCAAAGATAGATTTCTCAAAGAAGTCTTTGTCAAGTCAAGCCATCTCTGGCCAAAACAGAAATGTTCCAGCTATGATAATACACTATAGACATATCACTCTGGGAGACGGGGGAGATTGTCTATGTATTCCATGTCTCAGAGCCGGGGTCCTTTAAAAGTTCTTGAGGATAAAGTGGGAAAACAAAAGCTCATTCCTTCTTACCCATCTTACCTGGGATAGTTGGCTCTAGGGGAACTTGAATCCATTGCAAGGCTGTAACTGCTCCTAATTGCTTAACATGAGGTCAACTGAACGGCTTGCTGCAAGACTTCCAACTGAATTTAACCCAGCTCCAACTCAGTTACATGTAAAGTCATGAAGAAGGACACAAAAATCATCATCTGTATCTGTAAAAACTTATTTACTGACAATGTTGGAGAAGTGCGTAGCTTGATTTTCAGTCTTATTTGTGTTCACATGAATCCAGAAGACAAAGTATCTTCTCCCTATAAACAGACTAAGTCTACTGGATACTGAAGTACTTCAGGCTTTATTGAAATTACAGAATTTCTGAGAGGTAAATAGGAGAACAGAATCAACATTATGGTAAGAAAAATACATGCCTTATTAGAATGAAACTATTTCAATCCTTTCATAACCAGCCCTAATAATTGTGAGAGCATCAGAGCACATAACCTCCTAATAGGTATATGGAAAAAAAAACCACAACTCCCAACAGTTTGGGTATTTAAACCCATGCTTTTTAGAACAAAGGTCTGTACTATCTGAAGGCTATCAAAGGTTCAGATGCTTCCAAAGGCAAACTATTTATTCAGAGGCAGATGTGATCAAGGCTCATGTTTTCCAAAAGGCAGCTAGCTTACTTAGGCCCTTGAAAAGATCCCTTCCCTAGAGCTCATCCACTGGGCTTTTTGGGCTGCGTATTTCAAGCAGCAGAAAACTGCCAAGTCAAAAGCAAAGAATTTGTTTCAAAGAGAAGCAAGGAAAAGACAAAGAGCAAAAGTTAACACTGCAGATCATTGCAAGCTTCAGAGAGTACAAAACAATTGTTTTAATGAGAGCTAAAAATACTTTCTTCTAAGAGCACTCGCTCTTCTGCCAAAGGCATGCAATACACTGAGAAACATGTTTGCAGAATCAAAATATTTATAATACTATGAAAAAGAAACAGTCCCTGCTTTAGAAACTTATTATAGTTGGTTAAGTTGGAACTACATTTTTCATAATACAGACAAAAGATTATCAACCACAGACAGAAGTGAATATTGGCTTTGTTGCCAACTTAATGTTAAAACAGGAAAAAACCCAACATGTGTTCTCTAGATCACCTGACAGTTACCTTGCTGTAACTATCAATAGTTATAGGACAAAATATAATTTTATTTTCTAACCTGCTCTTGGCTGTGTGACACAAGTGAGTTGTACTAGAATGCACTCTGAAAAAAAGGAACAGAAAGGCCGTGCAAACAAATATGAAGTCACCTGGCCTCACTGGAAGCTTTACAAATGTTTGTTCTCTATACTCAAAAATCACAGCTCAACTCAAAATTCAATACAACTCTTCCTTTGTAGTCCAGGGGAACACAGAAAGCTAAACAGTTATAATGATCAAACTTGACAGAAACTTTTATGGAAAATGTCAAGTTCAGCTTCTTTCCTTTGTTAATTTCAAGCATTGGAAAAATCTTTTTTTTTAAGGGGAAAAAAAGCAAAGGGAAGTGTTTTAAAGTCATGAACAGAGTGACAATTCACTTTTGAAAATCCAAGTTTTCTTGCCATATTTAGCTAATGCCGAAACAGCATCTACAGCAACATCAACAGTACAACTGTGAGGCTGCCAATATTGGCTCCAGCTGTGAAAAGCACTTTTTTCTTCCTTTTTTTTTTAAGTCTTTTCTTCACTTTTCCCCTTCCAAAGACACAAAACAACAGAAAACAGTCAACTGCTTTGTACAGTTGTCAGGCAAAGGAATCTACAATTTTATTTTGTAGCACAGTTGCTATTTGCATATTAACCTAGCAAGAATTTAACATAACATATTATATAGTATTTGTAACATTGGAGCAACAACTTGTTCAGCAATCATGAATTGCCAGCTCCTGCATTTAATTTACTTTTACTTGTTCTCTTCTGTTGTAAGCCAAGAAAGAAAGAAAAACAAAAAACAATACAAGAGGGTGCTGGCCCCACTTGTGTGTCAAAAAAAAAAAGGGGGGGGGTTTAAGTAAGGCCCAAAACTGAGACAAATTACTTTAGGCTTTCAGAAAAGTTGCTTAATACCCTCAAAACACCAGTTTGCATAGTCTGTTAAATTACAGTAGGCAATTCTCTTTCAGTAAGAGAATGGTAAAGCAGCAAAGAGGAAAAAGAGCATTCAAAGTGCTGAAAGCATTTATACTATATTACTTGACTCATTAGTTGCAACTTCATTTCTTCCCCCCTGAACATCTCCTTTCTCTCCATGCTGATGAAAACCTGGAACAGAGCAAGACAAACTCCTAGTGCTACAAGCTGGTTCTACAAATTGGCAGGGCTTGGCTCGTGCAGCAGTCACCAACAGTGGGTCTGCTGTATATGTGTTTCCCTTCCCTAAAGGGAAAGTAAGCTATAATGATTATTTAGGACTAACAGATGAAGTGATATGACTCTCAGTCTTTGGTTCATCTGCAACAGCATCTGCCTCCATCCTCCTCTTCCCATAGGCATCAACAAAAAATATCTGCACCTGCCCATCTAACTTCTTCCCTCTACATCAATCCATGTAAAAAAAACAGGGGGTGGGAGGGTGGCAGAGAGCTGACAGATAATTTCTGACTGTAAATTATGTCCCAACCTTCAGCCTGTCCTGTGTATTTAAATTTTAAGCACATTAGTGTGGGACTTGCATTACTCTTTGCAACACTTAACACACCAGAATACTGCTCTCAGTTGATCTTGTAGCATGTGGTAACAAACACATTACAAACATTATCTGACTTCTCAGGTTTTGTCACAGTACAGGAAGAATGGACAGATGAGACAGTATCCATGAAATTGCATGTAGTTCGAGTGTCAGCATTGTCACATGTAGAAACACAACAGGGACAATTCATGTTCATATCAGGACTGTCCAGAAACTGGTTTCAAGACCAAATACACTGAAAAGCAAGCAAAAGAGGATATACTGAAGTTTCTGCTGCCCTTAAACAGCTATTTAAGCTCACCTTATAGGTCTTCAAAAACTCTTCACTTGGTTCTTCATGGTGTTATAACAACTTTAAAATGCCTATGATGTACTGCCATGCCATCAAGCCTGGAAGACAGAAACTTAGATTTGTCTTGATAAGTTTGGAGCTTTAAAGATACATAAGACATTAATATAGCATAAAGTGAGCCCTAAAACAACTACTGCCACACTTTAAATTCAGAACATGTTCAATGTGAATGGATATGTTATTAGGCACTGTATATACATCTAATAAATTGAGCTAATAGCATCAGCATAATCACTAGATAAAATGTTTTGCCTCCTAAGAACAAGCAAACAGCAAGTTGCCACATACATGCTGTTTACTTACAAGGCTTCCAAGGAGCTGGTTATGTCTTCTTGTAATAGGTAAATCAATACCAAAGTAATCATTGCCTCCTACCTCTGGTAAAGACCTAGCCTAGACCATGTTACACTACAGTTCTCCCCAGAACTCCTCACAATAGAAAAGAGCTGCAACAAAAAGCACTGATACTCAAAAAATTATCATACATGTACACCAGGAAAATTAGTTCTTAATAAAGGCGCATTTGTTAATGTTTGACTGTTATTTTCCCATTGTCAAAACTTCCCACTAACACCAATTCCAACAGTTTGGAAAATACTGACAGTAGGTACCTGCTGTTCTAGAGAGTAGTGTTTAAAAGTTTTGACTAGCACAAAAATTTGGGAGTTGCACTTCATTTTTTTTTTTAAAGAAAACTGTGAAATCAATGAGCTTAACAGCATAAAAATAAACTTTATCAAAGTATGTCCCATTACCAACTGCTTTATCAGCCTATATCTCAGTGGTATTCTAACCTATAAGTGGTAGTTCATTACATTACATTATTCTCCTGTCTTCCCTGCTTGCTTTGAATCAACTGATCATACTGTTTTTCCTGGAGTACCACAAAAGGTGTCTTGAGCGATCCAAAACACTCAAGTTTGCTTAACCTTTAAGTCAGGCTGCAGAGTTTCATTTACAGGCATTCATGGCCCCTTACTACTACTACTACAAAAAAAAAAATCTCTTCTCAGCCCTTGGGTATTCAGGTACTCCAGAACCCCAAAGGTAAACCTAATCTACTCTTACAAAACCAAGATACTGAGCAGCAAAGATGGAATTAGAGCAGCAAAGACTGTAACTAGCTAGTGGTTAATGCGTGGAACCAGGAAGCAGACACAGAGGTGACACATGTATTCCTGTAATTACGTTCCACTGTTCTTCTCTGCTTTACTTTCCAGTAAATAAAACAGGCAGATATTGCTTCTACTCCATTTCTTCTATCACTTCTTTAAAAGCTCCTGCCTTTAAAGCTGTTAGTGCATATATGCACACAAACATTATTCCACCTAGCAGAGCAGATTGTTTAGTAAAGAAATATACATATGCGTTTTGAAAACAGGATTTTATTGGAAGCTTCTCAAAAACATCTGAAATCTTATTCAGGAAAGGCACTTCAGACTTTAGTCTCTTTTCTTTTTAGCTTTGGGCTCTTGCGACAGCTGAGATAATTCACTTTCTTCAACTTCATCACAATGCTTTCTTTTCTTTTTCTTTGACTTTTTATGGTCACTTTGGTAACCACTGGAGTCACTGGTAGGTAATACATGTTCCTGTTGTTCTTGCTTATGCTTTTTCTTTTTCTTCTTCTTGTTTTTATCATCACATAATCCATTCACAGCATCAACACTTTGCTCTTCTCCATTTTCCCTCCCAGTGTTATCTGTCTCAACCAGAGGCTCCTCTGTGACATTATCTCCCCCAGAGTCATTCAAGTAATTTTCCTGGTGGTCAAGCTTTTGCATTTCATCTCCATTTGTACTGTCAGTGACAGTCTCAGATTGTTTGGGCTTCATGCTGTAAAGAAGTATACAAAATAAGCTGAAATAGAGACATCTAAGTGCAGCTCACACAGTGAAATGTCAAAATCTGCTAAAACATCGTATTTACACCAAGTAGATAAAAGATAAGCATTTGCTAAAAACAACAACAAATGGCGAACATGATACTCTAGTTACAGAAAATCATAAAACCAGTTTAATACTTTCAGGGCAATTTCTATCACCTGACTAGCTTCCTTCTTACCACAGAATCAATATTCTCTTTCAAATCTTAGCCTAAATTTCTTCTTTAAAATGCTGTACAGACTATTTTGATTTTCCTCTTTTCTTGTACTCCTTCATCTGCCAATTCATATTCAAAATTTTGTAGTGTAGCTTTTTTTTCCCCCAAGTTATTCACAAACACGCATAGCCAGTGGCCTGTTCAGTCATACATGAGATGCATTGCTGATTTTTACCAAGCAATTGCCTTGTTGAAGTCTATACAGCTAAAACGAAGGTGATGCCAGAAAAGTCAAAAAAAAAGAAGAAAAAAAACCCTAAACAAAATCAAAAAACCCAGCAGGTACCTTGCAACTGACAGCACTGGAGAAAATGTCTAGGAAGACAAATACAGAAATAACGCAGTTAAAAACCATGGAGGAGGAGATGTCCCCAGAGGCACTGAGGACAAAATCGTTATGTTTCATTGTAAGTTCACTGAAACAATCCAGAGCATCCTTTCAGATTAAAAGAATCCATTCAGATATTTTTTTTTAAATGATCATTTGTTGAGCAATTTTTTTCTACCAACGTGGTTATGTTTTTAATTAAATGTACTATACGACTACTACTGACAAAATTGTAACATTTTTTGTTTGGTTTTGCTTTTTTGAAGGTATCACTAACGATTTTTAGCAAACTGCTCTAAAAATTTAGAGGTGTAAGCGAAAGGAGGAAGGTGATGCATTTTCTTGTATCATCTTTGATATTCTTATGTTTCAGCAAGCATTTAAGTCATCCATATATAACTACTTGTGGTTATGTAATGTGCGCGCTTGTGTGTGTGTGTAAACACCAATGTCAACATTGCGTTCAAGAACTGGAGTGTTTTCACTTGAAAAGCCTATGCACATTCATGAACACAGCTACTCTAGATATTTGGGGGTGCTATTTTGAACATGTATTATTTATACAATCAACAGTTCATAGGTCAGTACAAGCAGAATTTTAAAGCTCAAAAAAATAAATACATCTACTTTTATTTTTCCAGAGAAAACTTCCAAGCTAGTCCCTACCAGTAGAAAGTTTAGTTTAAGATAACTAACACAGGCTATATATAGACATGGGTTTGTGTGAAAATAAGAAAGCTTAGATTAAGATGTTAATTCAAATAATTTAGCTTGGAACAAGTCCATTAAAACAGTAAAAAATATTCTCTAGCAGGGCACAATACCTCCTTTTAGTGAGTCCCCCTCGAATGAAGAACACCCCAGCTGCATCAGAATCCAAGTGCAATACTTGAAATTTGAGTTCATCCCCTATTTTTAACCCCAGGTCTTGCCACTGTACAATCGACATTTGTTCAGGTTTAGGGATAGAAGCATTGAAGCATCCATGTATCAGGCAGCCAATATGACTAGGAGCCACTTTATTAATTACACCCTAAAAAAGAAAAACAAACTCATATGAAGCTATAGTAAACACCAGCCCTTTAAACGCATACGGTATGTATTAGTTTCCCATATGACACTTTTCAACAAGAGTTTATGCACAAGTTACGAAGCCAGTTTATCTAGCAAATGGGCTAACTCATCTTCACTAAAACTGAAGCTATTCCTATATACTCTTCATACAATTCCTCCCAAAATAGAACTGAACCTGTTTCTGCAAGAGAAAAAGTCAACACATGGGACTTGGCACAGTGAGCACCTGAATAGAACAGGTAAGCCTCTCCTCACACTACAGCCATCGACTTTGCTTTAAAGCTATTTTAATTCAGCTTTACTTGTTTAAAACAAGTCTTCATGCTGGCACAGCACTACTTAGCAGCTAAAGATACAGATGACACATAAAAAGCTTTTAAGTACTTCATTCAGCGAGTTTCTGACACGTTTGCATGTCAAACGTTATTCACCTTTGCCTTCCTCAGGGATGAAAAAAAGACACTGAGAGTTTTTCCATTCTCTTCCTAGACAGAGGACACATTCATTTCTTTAATCACACTTAGAAAGACACAAGCTGTGCTGTAAAAGGTATGGCACAACAAAAGTAAGGCAACCCTCAACTATTTTTCCAGGCAGGTACCAACACAAGCTTATTAGGAAGCTTAAAGCTGTTCTGCGAGCCATACACATCCTTTTACTGAAAGGCAGGCTTCAACTTCACGTACTGCTCTTGTACTTGAAGGAAATAAACTCATGAGAACATCCTAAAGATTACTGCCACTACTAAATAAGAACACACACACCTGTTTGAGAATTATCTGCGCTTCAGGAAGCAGCATCGGTATAAACGATATGCAAAATTATGATATAGTATTTAGTAATGTGTAAACCTTATGATATGGTATTTTAATAAAATGTAACCCTTATGATACAGTATTTTAATAATAAAAATATTATATATAAATTTAACAAATATAGAGACAGACGAAAATAAAACCTGCTGCTACCAACTGCTAATAGAACTACTGTAAACTACTCTCATACAGGAATAAACTACCACTATAAACCAAAATATAACTCCACCTACGTCCCAGACCTCTGATGATGATGGAGGCAGGCCGAGCTTTGATTACTCAATGAAAAAACGTGCCCGGCGAGACTTCAACGCGCTCACATACCACCAGTTTTTTCCCTTTCTTGGGGCTGAAGATGATGAAGTCCGCCTCGACATTCAGGTGGATGAATCCTTGGTCGTCGTAAATGTCCCCGAGCTCACCCACCACTCTGATGTTGTCGTAAGCCACCGGCACACCCTGAAGGCTGCGAGGAGACAGCGGGGGGGGGGGCGTGGTCAGAGGGAGGGGCGTGGCGAGTGGGCGGGGGTGCTCGTCAGCCGCTGGGTCCTAGCGCCCGCCCGCTCCCGCCGCCGGTATCACCGGGGACGCTGCGTTCAAACCCCGGCTACGTTTGAGTCTCAGCGGGTGGGCGGGAAGAACGGCCCACGGGGGACCTCCGGGTCTAGGGGAGAACGCAAGGCCCAAAGGACACGGTCCCAAGCCCGGCGGCCCGGCGCAGGCGCACTCCGCCCGCCAGTACTGTCATGGCGGAGAAGGTGCAGAAGAGGTGAGTCCCGGTGCCCCCCCCGGTTCCCTCCCACGCCCACACTGGGACGCGGCGGGGCCGTATCTCCCCCCCCTTCCCCTTGGCGGTGTGTCCCCCACGGGCTCCCCCCGGGCGCGCCGCAAGC
>JANZLQ010000078.1:11287649-11326139 GCA_026212715.1 Elanus axillaris | reverse complement strand
GGACTGCAGGGGGACAACCTGCCTCACCATGGTCTTCCCCACGGGCTGCAGGGGAATCTCTGCTCCGGCGCCTGGAGAATCTCCTCCCCCTCCTTCTTCACTGACCTGGGGGTCTGCAGGGCTGTTTCTCTTACATGTTCTCACTCCTCTCTCCCAACTGCAATTTCTGTGCCTGCAGCAACTTTTTTTTCCTTCTTAAATATGTTATCCTAGAGTTGCTACCACTGTCACTGACTGGCTCGGCCGTGGCCAACAGCAGGTCCATCTTATAGCCAGCTGGTATTGGCTCTGGCAGACATGGAGGAAGCTTCTAGCAGCTTCTCACAGAAGCCACCCCTGTAGCCCCTTGCTACCAAAACTTTACCACACAAAACCAATATAACTGTACACTGCAGTGACCTACAAAGTAAGCCACAGTAATAGCAAAAAAACCCGCTTGTTGTCATGTTGTAGCCAATGGAACTTGTGGCTGGTTAGTGAAGGCTTTGTCCAGAGAAGTCAGTCAGACTTTATACAAGCACAAAGTTGCACAGTATTGCCTTAAGATTTTATTTTAAACTGATTTAACTGAACTGGTGCAACGCCCTGAAAAGGTATTCTTTCTTTGATTTAAATCTAATTTACATAAGCTTAACTTGTTTTAGTAAATGTACACTTTCAAACTAATTGAATCCACAAGGGGAGTTATAAAAATAAATTTTTGATATATCAATATCATTAAAGGTGTTAGAATTCCTTTTATGTTGTGGAGGCCTCAGAAACACTGTTGTTCTGTAAAAACAAGCCTTATGTCAGATATAAGAAATAGTTGAACTCCCTACAAAATATTAAGTGATGCAAAAGCCTTTGAAACTACTCAGATACTACATCTCTAGAAGGTTTCCTTTGACTGAACATACTGTGAAGACAGGACATTGTTAATTTTCACAGGTAAAACAAATGGTATAATTTGCAGTACTTTACTGCAAGTAAAGTTGGATTAGTGTGAAATAACTGACATAAAAATGGTTTTCAGATGTTATACTGAACTTGCAAAATTGAAAGAGCAAATGTCTTGAACTAGTGTAATCAGTATTCTCTTGTGACTTTAATCCTCCAAAGTATTTAATGTCTGTTGAAATTAATTGTATGTTGTACGGTCCCAGCTTTTTGGAAGTATTTTTTATTTCATCTATGCAGATCATATTTAAACCTTGTAATGTGCTTTCAGTCTTGGTTAAAGACCTTATACAATAGCTGCATGCACTTCTGTTCCTAAATGAAATATATGTTCTATAACTCTTATTTATGAGTGGATTTAGCTTGCAGTGAGAACATATAATACACTAAGGGCTACACTCAACTTTATCCATGATAATAAAAACCTAACTCTGCTCCTTAAATAAAAACTCAGAATAAGATGGAGAGGCAACATGAACAAAAATGTGGACTTTTGTCTTTCTCCCTGTAGGCAGGTTGGACAAGATAGTGCCAGAAGGGCTCCCTTTCTCTTCTCCTGTAGCAATCCGGGGTTATCCCCATAGACTTCTGTCCCCAGAAAACCCCCTACAGAGATCAGGTCTGCACTTTCTAATTGAATCTCCATTTATCCCTGCTACTGTGCTTTGGTGCTCATTGCAAGGTGCTCTTGGGACTTCCAGATTTCCTTTCAGGCTAAAGTAATCTGGAGGGTGAACTCTAAATCCTAATTTTCATTAAGTCTATGGGGTCAGGCCAGATCTAATTCAAAATAACCTCCTTTAAACTTGTAGTATAGATAACTGGTCCCAGCATCAGCTGTTTTTCTCTGTGAATCCACACCTGTCAGGTCACACTGCTTGTTGATGCAACATAGCATATCTGGACCAAAAGCAGTATTGTCTTGCAGTCTCCTAGAGACTTCAGACCTATCGCATGACTTCATCTTTCATTACCTGATTGTAAAGGACATCCCGACCAAAGACAGGAGTCTCAGTGCTACTGCCACCTCCCCCAGTTCACAGTTCAGGTCTAAAAAACACCTGGACCATACCACTTAAATCTTGATAACTTCACATTTGTTTCTTGTCCTCTTTTTCTTCCCTACTTGTATATCTTCTTTTCACTTCATGACGTTAGCTTTCAGTTTAAAAACAGTCTGTCTCAGCTGACCTTTTAGCAGCAAGCACTGCAGCGAGCCTGTGTCCAAAAAGACAGCTAAAATCAATGTTTAAAACAGCACAGCATTGGTACGTTTGCCAAGTCTCGCAGTGGCTGATAAAACTGTGCTGAGCCTGTTTTTCTCTAGTGGTCAGGTTGCCAGTAGCAATCGGGACCAAAAACAAAAGCTGCATTTTCAATCACTGCTTTTCTTTTCCTTTCTGTTTTATCTGTGTTTGTCTTGTTTCCTCTTTATGGAAAGAAGGCCAGACTCCAGAAAGGAGATTCATTAACAGCCACATATCCAGCACCTCTCAGTGGGTCTTTTCTTTTATTCCCATACAGTCATTGCCATCTTCAGTCCACGTTTCTGAATTGACATCATATGTTGGGTAGAAGCCTCATCCAACTGTCCATTCATGCTCTTTTGTGGCAGCTGCAGCTCATTCATTCAGAGGGCAGCCTCCATCTAGCATTAACATCCTGGAAGTCTTAGCTGCAATGGAATATACTGCATCTCGTGCAGACTGGAAGAGTGCCTGTGGCACTATGCTGGAGTGGAAGATACACTCCCTCTTAGGGCCGTGTGCTCAAAGGACTCGGTGCATTTTGAAATTTAATCCATCCCAGGTTCCTCATCACACAACTCATGCTCTATAAAAAAGAGAAATGAAGAAATACCTCACAGTTACAAAGAAAGGGTGAATAAAGTAGAAAACTCATGCTCAGAATTTTTTTAAAATATTTTAGCTGGCTTCACATTTTTCAGGTGGTATCATAAAAACCTACAGTATTTTTTAATGACAGTTGTTGCTGTGGTACTTAGAATGAAGAATCAGTACTCAGACTCTCAGTTTCATTTGAAGTTGTATGGTAATAGGTTTGCTTCAATATCTTTGACGCTCATCCCAAATAGATACTAATCCTAGCATGTTTTGTCAGTGAGAATTAAGCTTCTAAGTGTCATTGATGGTCTCAGCTTGTGGCCCTAAATATGTAATTCTCTTAGGCTAGGTTTGTGGAAGCCTTTTTTGAGAGTGCCATCATTCAGTTACATATAAAATCAATCACTGTAAAGGGATTAGCTAAAGTTACAGTATTAAAAACTCATTTGACTGGAAATGTAAAAGGAATTAAGTTATTACTCTCAGGCAAAATATAATTTGACCATAAGTGGAATGATAAGATCAACAGTGCTGTTTTTTCTATAACAAGGACATTGGCCAAAAAAGATAGATACTCCTGTCAGTATATCAGGCATCTCTGTGTCACTGGGTTTGTACATAAAATGTACAAAATCCACCAGATGGCACACTAAAGCCTTGATACTGAAAAGTGCCGTCATCCAAGAGAACGATAGTAACTGCTTGGCCGGCTGAAAATTTAATCTGTGTTACAATTTGAAGACTGTGCTTTGTTTTGTCAGTGATTACTAGGTCAATCTTTAATAGCTAGAAAATGACTTTGAGAAACATTAAGGGAAAGAAATGGGATAAGACAGCAATTAGGTTAATTTTTTTCAGCTAATAATCTGTCTTCATTTGTAGTGACATTTATGATGTCTGGGATTGACATCTAACAACTGGGAGCTCACTAGATTTGCCTTTGGCCCTTGATTCTCCAAGTAGACTGTTGCCCTCCAGGAAATGGCTATCAGTATTGCCTACAGTGTGTATCACTCTTCTGGAGGTAAAACATCTCATCTATAAATATATTACCGAAAGAACTGTATCCAAGTAGCTCCCTGGCCTGACATCTGTGTAGATGAGAGAACCTGCCATAGGACGGCTGGTGCTGGCTGTGATGCCCCTCTCCAGCTTTGCTGGTGTTTGAAGGCAGTTTCAATGGTAGACACGCCATGACCTGTGGAGATCTGGCTGTTGATCTGATGCTGAGTCTCTCCTCCATGTCTCCAGCCAATGAGCGATGTGTTCAGATACTGGCTGAAAGGACAGCAAATCGTATGAGAATGTGACTTTTGCCATATATAGCAGAGGTGATGCCAAAAAAGCAAGGGAGGGAAGCAGCCTATGCCAACATAAAGAACAGGAAAGGCTTTTCTACAACATTGTAAATGCTTCTGATGAATTGTGCTAACAAATGAGATGGATGCACAGGTTGTAAATGGGGTAAATGAGGTATCTGTTGACAATCTGGCTGTGTTATTTTCCAGTCCATACTCTGAGAAACTTCAAGCAACGTTTTACTCCAGCCTTCTTAAAATTCTCAGGATAGGTATTAAGGATCCACAGGGGATTGCCTCCAGAAAAGCAAATTTCTGCAAAAAAGCAAAAAAATTTTAATTTTAAAAGTAGAAAATGTCTTTTTGCCATCCTCCTTTGACTCCTGTACTTCTTCAAGATACTACAGCAGACAAAACGATCTGTTTCTACTAGTTCTCTTATCTTTTAAATGGACATTTAGACCTAAATTCTTGCTCAGACAGAACTCTAGAAACTATATATAGTTTTTGGTGAGACACAGGAATTTTTAATTTATAGTGCTGTTCCCAGTTTTGCATCTTTTACCTTTTTGTTTTTTTTAAATAGAGTTTAAAACTGTGGTTGACACTTGGCAAGTATTAAAAAGGAGAACGAAGGATTCAGTTATGTAGCTATTTTATTCTTTTCATCTACAGACTTTAACAGGTAGATTGAGTATCATCTGTATGGTAACAAATTATTCTGTTTTCTTTTGTCTATATTTTCTGATGCAGTTGAAGTTACATGCTTTCTGTTTATTTAAAGTTATATACTTTTCATTGAAAGGCCAGAAAAACTGAAGCTTTTACCCCAAATGTAATGGAAATGAGAGCCAATTAATTTTTGAGATTCAAAAATGTAATCAGTTTTTGTCTTTTGACTATATGGTTTTGTTCTGGATCAAATATGGACTTGTTTGGATATCATAAAAAAAAATTGTTCTCATTGTATTTCCAACCTATGAGAATGAAAAAAATAGCCCAAATCTGATGAGAATTTTGTTCTCATGTTGTAAACCAAAGAGGCTGAGTAAACATCATAACATTTGGCTGTTTATTCTGAACAAAATCTCAAAAAATACTGGCATTCCTTTTCCAGGAATATCGTTTGTTAACTGAAAGATAAGCTTTTAATTATTTTGAATCAGTATATGATATATGAAGATCTGCCTAAATGATGAAGAAATTCTTCCTCAATCTCTGCTTGAAGATGAGCATAAAAAAAAAAAGTCATCAGTATGAAACAATTCCAGGCTTACTGTTTTTCTGCTGCCCTTCTCGGGCAGTGTATACTACTTCAGAAAGTCTTTAATGTCATTGATTTTCTTAGAAGAGCTGAGCATCTGACTATTAATAGCAGCCTTACCTGCCTTCAGGCAAATAAATGGTAGTACTCACTATTCTGAGTAAGTACTGAAGAGCTCGATGTCTCATTTGCATTTGAGTACTGCAGCTCTAGGTGCTGAAGCAAATGCACCTGCAGTAGTTTAGGTAACCTCCATTGTGCTCTGCCTATAGTAGCTGTTATCTAAAAGTGTTTGAGTGTCACTCATCTCTAAGTGATTCAGTGCTAGGTATCACTTGATGCCTGAATGATCTCTCTGAATCATAAGGTGTAAGAACAGACATAGCATAATTTTTAGGCAATTGCCAGGTTGCCCCAGTTTAAAGAGAAAATTTTATGTTCTCACTTAACTTCCTGCTGAGTTCATGGTTTAGTTTGGCAGCTCACAGAGTTCTCATTGAACTGATTCAACTGTTTACCATCACATCCATCCACCCACATGCAAAATAACAGAAAATCCCAAAATAACAGAAGTCATGGTTATAGTAAAAAAAAATAAAAATCACCCCCCCCAAAAAAAAAAACCCCAAACAACAACCAACCACCCAACAACCAAAGCAAAACAAAACATGAGAATCAGGGAGTCTTCTGTGAGAGTTATGACAAAAGTATGATTTTAATATTCCCTAGACTGGTGAAAGTAGTAAAAAATAAAAGCAATGTGGGCAAAATCCTGCTCTCATTTCAGATTCTCTTTTCACTTACTCAAATACCTTAAGAGCATGAGAAATCTCTGAAGTGCCACATTGTCCTTTATGTAAATTTAAATGTGACATTATTCACAAGGTTCTCATTGTTATTTTTACCATCACTATCTTCCTGGAAGCAAATGAGATGCCATAGTCAAATCCCAAGATACAGTCTTCATTCAAGCAAATTTCAACTGAAGCCAAAGGAATTTGTCTGAGTAAAGACCAGCACAGCATGCTTGCTCCATCAGAGAGGTACCCAAGTGTTGCCCTAAACATCACACCCATTCTCCAAGGCAAAGGTGTCCATTTGATAGAAGTGTAGACCTTGGTTGTCACCTGGACGATGCAGTGCTCTGCCTTTCCACTCCAGTCCAAGAGATGGTATCCTGCCAGCCTTGCCAGTACTGGCTTACACACAGGATAGGCAGTTACTTATGCACCAAGTAGCTGGAGAGGAAGTCCCTTGTGCTTCTGTTTGGGCCTTAGAAATCTACAAAGAGATCTGAAGACTTATGAATACATTGTGAAGTACATCTGTTTATTAGAAATAACCTACTCTGTCTCTAATTCTCATTTGTGCATAATGCAGTGGAACTCTTTTCAAGTGTTTGTCAAACCTATTAAAAAATACCAAGTTGACTCTAAATGGGGAGAACTCCTTTTTCTGTTTCATTATGAAAATGGATCTGAAAACTGGAGTGTCTTGACTTAAGCCAAGACTGAGTTTTTGCTTTGATTTCAGTACATTCTGGATTGGGCCTTTAGAAATGGTTACTGCCTCTACTACACAGGATTAACATGGTAGCAATCCTTGAGCAATCTGGCTAGTAAAGACACAGACAGTTGAGTCCCACTTAGCCAGGTTTGCATCATCAACATTAAAGATGATGCAAATGAAATATTACTATATCTTCAATGAATAACGGACATACACTGCTGTGCCATATTTGACACAGGGAAACAATAGCACAATGAGAGAGTTCGGCTTGTTTGGTCTGGAGAAAAGGCCAACAGGGGAATTAATTGGCTGTCTTCAACAACGTAATGATTAGCTATGGAGAAGATGGACCCATAGTCTTCGTGGCAGTGTGCAGTGAAAGAATGAGAGGCAAGAGCTGCAAGTTGTAGCAGGGGAAATTCTTACTAGTTACAAGGAAAGGATTCTTTACATTTAGGGTGATAATCGCTAGAAGAGGTTGCCTGGAGAAGCTGTGGGATCCCTGTTCTTTTAAATACTAAAAAAATGCTTTGGACCAGATGGCCCCCGAAGGTCCTATCTGACAAATTATTCTGTGATTCTAGATTAAATGACAGCTTCATTACAGAAAAAATAAGTAAAATAAATAAGTATTTGACAGTAACACAAACAGGGCCATGGCAGTCTTCAACCAGGGCCATGATCGTCTTTAAATCAGAGTTCATACTAGTAAAAGCTGAGGAAAGCAGAACAGATATGAGTGTGCCCTGCAGCAGCCCTCAATCTGTCCTGTGGTCTGAGAAACTCTTTATTTATACATCTACAAGGCAGCCATCAGCAAAAGCATTCTAGATGCCTCAGGGAGTGCTTAGAAAGTACTCTCTAGTTGTGAGATGAGATAGTATAGGATACACGCCACTATACTCCTCCTGCTCCGGGACAAGTAGAGGCCATAGCTCCATTGTGTCAATTTGTCATGGACAGAAACTGCTCCAGAGACCCTGGTGGTTGTTAGCTGTATTCCAGGTGTGGCCTCACCAGTGGTGAGTAAAAGGGAAGGATCACCTCCCTCAACCTGCTGGCAATACATTTTCTAATGTAGCTGAGGATGCCATTTGTCTTCTTTGCAGCAAGGGCACATCACTGGCTCATGTTTAACTTGGTGTCCACTAGAATCACCGGGTCATTTTCTGCCAAGCTGCTTTCCAGCTGGGTGGCCCCCAGAATGTACTGGTGCATGGGATTGTTTCTCCACAGATGCAGGACTTTGCAATTCTCTGTGTTGAACTTCATGAGGTTTCTGTCAGCCCATTTCTCCAGACTGTCAAGGTCCCTCTGGATGGCAGTACAACCCTCTGGCATATCAGCTACTCCTCCTCCTCTTTTGTTATCTACAGACTTGCTGAGATTACACTGTGCCCCATCATCCACATCATTAATGAAGATGTTAAACAGGATGACACTATTCAGTTAATCAGATGTTAAACAGTAATGCCGCTGTAGTTGTTACCCATAAAATAGCAACCACTTTTCACCAAAAATTACGACACTGCGGTTGCTGAGTTCTGCAGTATTCATCTCAACTTGAAGCAGGAAATAAATGTCCTAGATGCCACTATGTGGTTACTGCTGGTTCACTGACATTTAATTAATGACGTTTGTTGTGCTGCTGCTCAGCAGATATTTCAGATTGCGTAGTATATGCTGGATGAGGCAAAGTGTAACTAACATGCTTACTCAGCACAACAGCAGTGTATTGCATCAGCGTACTTTGCAAATTAAAATAGGCTTTTTCAAAGCACTGTGTGCTCCAGAAATAATGTGACCCTCCATTTACAGCTCTTAGCGCTGCTCGGTATTGTGACATTGGTGATATTTGCTAATGATCATGTGCTGAAGGAAATTTGGAAATGTCACATTGCCAGCCTTCAGATGCACAGCATTTTAAATCTCAGCCCTTCAACACTTAGGTACACAGGTCGCTTTGCTCTGAAAATGGACTTCAATGAAACTGCTCATGCTAACAGATGAGTACATGTCAAAGGGTTGGCAAGGGCTGGAGTCTTAGGTATTTCCACAGGCAGTGTTGCTTCCCAAGAGAGGCTGGCCTTTGACAAAGGGGGCAATCCAGCAAGACTTTGAATTAGGAGTTTAAATTATTCTCTCACCAGTGAACCAGTCTCCTGTCTCATGCAACACTCCACAGTCTCCACACAGCGCAGTTACTGTGGAGAATGTGGGGAGGAGAGGAGTCTAGATCAGGACAGCAGGGCACAGAGCAGTCTTTTAACTACTTGCACCTAATGCTGATCTTGCAATAGTCTGTATACAGACCCTCTGTTCCCCTTATGTATTCTTATAAGTCTTGTAAGACATGCAAATAAGAACTTTTGTTGAAATTAGTGTAACTTCCCACAGGGTATTTCTCCATTGCATCCATTTTTGCAAGATAAAGACTCTGCATATTAGATATATGTGATAGATGAGGGACGTTAGTGGGAAGCTGAAATGCCTAGTGTATTTATTTATGTAAGTTTATATTTGGAACTTAATGAGCTAATAGTGAAAGAATTTAAAGAATACATGTATGTTTTAAGGAGGAATTTGACTCTACAGACAGCTTGATTGAATTGTGCAATTAGAATAATTTGCACTTAGCACACAGACATTACCCATGATTTATACTTTGTAAACATCTATATTAGTGTGTTTGCATGGCTTTAAAAATATTTGCTTCTGTTTTCTTTAATTAAATTAATTTCTTGTAAATACCTCTAGCTATTTGTGATACTTACAAGTGCTCTCATCAATAAAGGAACTCAAATATGCTGAAAGAAAATGATCTGATTTCCTGAAATACATCAGTTAAGCATGCAGCTTAGCTGTTTGAGTATGCTATCAGCAAAATCAAGTAAAAAGCATTCCTCTTGGGCCTGGCTACTATTATTATGGCATTATTTAAGATTAGTAAGAGGCTCATGGTATATAATTTCCTTTTTTTTTTTTTTTTTTTTTACCACTACTGATTGGGTTAGTAAGTAGCTAGAGGGTATAATAGCCCTGTTGAACTGGTGAGGTGAAGCACACTGGAAGTTCTTACTAGTAGTGATAAGAAGCCATATATTACTGGTGTTAAAACACTTCTTTCTGCTGTTGCCATAAAAGAGTTTCTCAGATACCTAACACTCTAAATAGAACAAATTATTCTTTTAAAATTATGATCATGTAATTGGTGGTTTCCTATACCATTTTTTGAAGCCTAACTTTGGTTTTATGTTTAAATGTGTGTACATGTGTCTGTAAGGCATGTTGCCTAATAGTTAAAGTTAAAATTAGAGGTTTGTTTCATTCAGTTGGCCCTGCTAGTGACTGCCAGGGTGCAGCAAGGGCACTGTCCCACAGGACCTGAGCTAGAAGAGCAGAGCATGTCCTTGATGGTAACCAGGGTCAGCTGGGGTCCACTGTGAGCCCAACAGGTCCATAGAGAGGAGGCAGGTCTGAGGTCAAACCTAAAAGTCAAGTTGCTGTGTCAGTGTCGGGTTCAGAATCAGAGACATTCAAGACCTACCTAGCACATGTGGACCTGCAACAGGGACCAAGGTTGAGCCTCCACTTAAATTAATTTCCCAAGAAAAGGGGAGAGCTTCTGCTGAAGCTTCTTCCAGCTTTTTCTCAGAGAGCTCTTTCTTCATAACCATTTCAAGGCCTGACAGTTGCTGGTTGAGGTTGGGTCTTAGCCCAAGCAGCCAAACCCCTGGGAGGGGAAGGAATGTACTCAGGGCCCTGTCAGTGATTGAGTTTAAGACTTTGGGCCCATCAGCTTGACTGTATTTATCTTGACTTCAGATTACATATCAGTTTGGTACAATAATATCAACATCACACAGATGTTTTAAGTCTTAATTCATGCTCATGAAGTACTTTGGCATTACTAGATGAAATATGCTTTTTTACTTATTATAACTTACTATTATATTTGAACATTGTTTTTTCAGCCACTAAGCTGGTAACACAGCATGTATATTTGATTCCTTAAATAGAATTTGAACCCCATCTTTCAGTGTTCCTCATATAAAAACAATGATGTTGTGTAGTCATTGCTCCCTTGGCAGTATTTGCAGGTGATTACATATGTACTCATTGGTAAGAGAGACTGAAATACAGCTGCATTGTTATTATTAAAGAAAGGTACTTTAACTCACTATGAGAAGACCATATGAGTAAACAAAATACTCATACTTTGCCATGTCACAGTAGTTGTATTCTTTCACGTCTACACAATGAAGTCCTTTCTTTCCAGGAGTCCAAACCATGGGACACAATTACATGTAGGTAAGGAGAACCTTAGACTTGAAAAACTGCCAGCTAAAGTCAGTGTGAGGATTCATACTGTTGTCAGCATGCAAAGAATCAGATAGTGCCACAGCAACGATAGGACACAAAATCTTGGGGAAAACTGGCTTGTCACTACAACAATGGGGAAAAAAAATCTGTCCAGTACCTTTTCAGCTAGACAGGATAAAGAAAAAGCAATAAATGAAGCCTTTAAACCCTGAGTTGCTTTCCATGAACAACAGCTTTCTACAAAAGCTTCAGGTTACTAATGATGTAACTCCCTCAGGTGTATTGCAATAATTAACAAAATCCAAAGCCTTTTCATTCATGTAAAGTATTTTTAAATTATTTTTTTAATCACAGGTAGAAGAAGCAGATATTTTTCATTTTAAAGTAATTCCAATGGAACATGTTTTGCAGAGTAATAGAGGGTCTCAGGTGTTCTGATAACTGTGGTGGGTTATCGTCATTCCTTTGGGCAATACTCTAATGAGGAAAGGAATACAGAAACATTGGACATGGTTGTTTTAGGAAATAGTAGGAAGGAACAACCTCAAAAAACTGATTTGCCAAAGTTATTTATGCTTTCAGCTGCAGCTTGTACAGCTCACTAATTAACTGTATGCACACACTGTAGGTTTGGAGGGTTTTGGAAGGATCTCACTGTTGGCCAGTCAAAACTGATTCTTCTCCCACGTCTGCTTTTAACCTTGCTGACTTAAATAGAAGTAATACTAATTTTCAGCCAGGGTAAGAAAGGGGATAACAAAGCTGAGTGTCTTGTTTTAAATCTTTACTTCTGCGAGTGAAAAAAAATGTTTGCTAATTGAGTCTGAAATGGAATTTTCAACGAAGGGGGTGGGGTGTCCCCCTTTTTGTTACTGGATTGCTTATGGCAAGGGCAAAGGATCAGTGATGTTACAGGTTCCTGCCTGGGTATACCAGTGCAGGAACTGTTGTTAGGCTGCATTGTGTTGGTGAAACAAAGGTCTGAACTGTCTTGTGCAAAAAGAATCAGGTCCTGTGAAAGACTTAGGCAGCTAAAATGGGACTGAGATGGTTTTCAGGTGCCGATTCAGAAACTCCATTTTAATCCTGGGACAAAACTCATACTGAGTTGTCCTGTGCTGCCTGAAGCTCAGTGTGGTGCACTGGGCTGACTTGCCCCACTTCAAAAGGCTCCTTCTTCAGCTCCATGCAAAACACTGCCAGGAGCCAACCTCTAAGCAGAACAGGTCTTGAGGGCCCTGATGTGTGCAATATGATGAGAACACCTGTAAAAATACATGGATAATATCAGCTGTCTGCTCAACACATTTGTAGCCTTTTTTTCAAATGCAGGTGGATGACAAGCCCTTCCTTATTTTATGTAGTGGCCAGAAGAGTGAACTGGGAAGTGGCTTTGATTGCCTTCCCAGCCAGAGGAGAGGACAGGAAAAAAAGTGTGCTAAAACTGAGCTGTCCTGCAGCTGCTGGAGCTGGGGGTGGCACTGGGTAATGCTGATTTATTTTCAGTAGTCTGCTTCTGCTTTCAGGTTTGCTTAGGCAGTTGTGGAGGAAAGAACCCCCAACATCCAAACCTGAAAGAAACGGTGCGACAAGCTGACAGCAAAATTCAGGGCTTGTAGCTGACTCCCCTAATCAGTAGTTCCCAGAGCTGTGCCGCTTTGTGTGCTCTTCTGTGCAATAAATCACGCCTGCTTCATTTCGACAGAAGAGGGCCTCCCAGCTTAACCTTTAGCGAGACGTGGTGAACGCTGCTGAGAAATGGGGATAGGAGCTTGAATGCATTCAGGCTGAGCAAAACGGGCTCTTGCTATCGAGGTGTGATGTGAGAGGTAGAACCATGAAGTCCTCTCGAGGCAGCCTGAGTTTTTAAGTGCCCGGTTCCTTCACAGATTCCCAATTTAAGGCAAAGATTCAGAGCTCTGTCTCCTGAGAACCAGAAGTGCTTCCTCTGGAAACATTCCCCTTTCTCCCTGCCTAGCCAAATACCTTAAGAAACTTTGGATATCCCACTTTGAGAGCAAGGCACATAGGATATCAGGCTTGCAAGGCCTAGTCTGCATCTACCCAAAGCATTTATCAGAATCTAATGCCTTTTAATGCTGTACTGGACTCATCAGTGCGATTTAATTTTACATGATCTTAAATTATGCTTAGTGTCAGTTTGAGTCCATGTTACGCTATTGCCATTGGAGGCTTTCCAAGAAAATCCAGGCCTGTTGTCAAACTCAGGTTCAGCAGCACAACCAAGGTCTAGCCAAACTCCAGAGGAGAGTTGTGGGAGGACATTGCGTGCTTTAGGAATGTCCCAGCTTCTTCATGGCCAGATGAGTCAGGTGTGGTGCAACTGCGTGCAGCCTGGTCCATCCCCAGGCAGCCAAGGGTCCGTTCTGCCAAGGCAGTGTGGCTGCAGCAGCCAGGTTGGCAGCCGGTGGGAGCTATGAACAGTGAAGGCCACAGGGTGCATCACACTTAAACCCATGTTTAGGCTTGCTCCTAATCTCTTGCTGCTGAGCTGTCCAAAAAGCTAAGTAATCTGGGCTAAACCAGCACCGCACTCATTCTCAGTGAGCAGCATCTGCTTCTGCAATCACCCCCTGTGCAATCAGCGGGACTGCTCATGTGGCATTGTGTATTGAGGGTGTCAGTTGGAAAAATACACTCTTTTTTTGTCATTCTGTTTTCATTCTGTGTCTCGGAGCAGAAGGCAAGGTGCCCACTTTAGTGTTGTGCATCTTTGGACCGTCTCCACAGATGCTTGCTGACAGGAAGAATGGGACAGCTCTCCCTGGCAGCCTCCTCCCTGCCGGGCTGCCTGCGTACCGGTGAAGAGGACAACTGGGGTGTCTTTCTCTTCCCTGCCTTTTGCTGATTTCCAACTCAGCAAAGAACTGTGGACACTCTTAGGAGGAAGAGGCCTCCTGTCATTTTTCACCACAACTCTATTCCAATGAACCTGTGGGATATTCTAACACATGGTATAATTTTCCTGGCAAGTTGCTGCTATTTCATACTGAGAGGTTATTTATTTATTTACTGGACATGTATAGTCATAATTATGCCTGGGCTGATGCATTATTTTGGATGGGCTGTCTTGCACAGATTTATGGATTGAGAATAATTGAACTTGTTGGCTGTCACACACTTTTGGTAGGAAATAGTACATATGTTTATATGGAAAAGGATTTAAAGTTCTTATATTTATAAAGTGAGCATGAGCCTGCCAAGTTATGAAACTTTATTTGGAAAGAAAGATTCTACTTAAGTGTTCTTAAGACAGTAGTATAAACATTGGAAATGTAAATGCCAAAGACATGAGTGTTGTCAAAGAAGGAGATTTAAAATTAGATTCTTAATTCCAAATAAATGTGCTGTTTTGACAGAACCTCTTCTCTTTGCCAGTAAGCTGGTGGGCATCTGTTATGTTTCCATTCCCTGACAGACCCAGAGAATATCCTGGAAGTCCCCACAATGTACATTTATTTGAGATCAAAAGTAAATCCTTCCAAACAAACCTTCCAAGTTCAAGCATGAAAATTTTGGGGGGATAGGAGCAGTGTGTTTGGGGGAACCATTAAAAAGAGCCATCTTAAAGACTTGCAGGTATTGCAGACTATAATTGTAGGTGCCGTGAGGGGTGAAGGATGGTGCAGTCTACCTCAGCGGACTGTGCAGGCAAGGCAGCTGTGATTGCATTGACTGATAGAAATGGGCATTTTTCACTAATGGAAAGATGGAGAGAAGGCAGTAGAAATCCCTTTGTCTCTTCCCTTTTTTTTTTCCTCCAATATTTCTGTATTTATAAAATTAATTTACTCTGATCACTTCTGTGCCTTTGGTCTGCACATCCAGTTCCTATTTTTGCAGACTTCAGGGCGATGCAGATTAAGGGCCTGATTCTCACATTGACACCACTGCAAACCAAGAGTTGTTACTAGTCATTAGACTCATCTCAATGTTAGGCTGTCATTCACAAAAGAATCCTTGTTTGAGACAGTCATCCAGGTTTAACTTTAAACATAAGTCTTAGTCTCATTGCTCTCAGTGGAAGCATTTCCTTAAGCACATATTTATATATAGTCCTCAAAAGGAATATTAATTTAGTATTTCAGAAGTTGGGCCCCAAGATACACGTACATACTACCCTTTGTTCATAAAGCATGAACAATTAATGTCATTATTTTTTATGTGCATGTGATTTTCAAACCAAATGTTGAATATAATACTAGACAGCATAGGAGACTCCCAAACATATGACATACAAGAATAAATGGAACACTCACACAAAAAATTGTTAAAATGAAAGTGAAGAATTTAGAAGTATATTGAATAAACCTACCTTGTTTTTCCTTGTTTTATTTTACTGCCATTAGATGTATGACATGCCAATACATCATTAAACCCTTTTCTCAGAATTAGGGTTTTTTTCTAAATTTTCCGGTCTTGCAACATGGATGCAGTTGGTTCCTTTATGCCTACACAAGCTCATCGCTGCAGCCATAGAATTACCACAGAGTTAAGAATGCTGCAACACTTTCTTGAATGGCAAATTGCAACAAACTAGTATTTATATATCCTTGAAGCTGTTTTGTTGGATGCTCATTCTAGCTGTATTACTTGCCAAGAGGCTGTTACGACCCAAGTCCATAGCGTAGACTCTGAAAAACCTAACGTATACTGTAAGGTGGGGAAGAAAGATCACTCCCACTTGAGCATGCCATTTTACGTAAGGCAAATGTCTTTCTTTTGACAGATGGAAGTGTAATCGTGTAGTCTTTCAGCTTTGTTTGACAGTTGGCTTTCAAAGCTAGCTATAGCAGAGCTCTCTCTATGGAGAGCTAGGCATGAGTTTGAAGCACTATAGGTGTGCCTGTGCCACACAGTGCGTTAATGTAAATGATCTGTAATGTGCAGAAGCAATATATTCGTATGTGTGGGGTTCTGTGTTCAGGTTTGTCAGCCCTACCTCTCAGCGTGGCTAATTAGCTTAGGTTAGGAGTGTCTCTGTCTCTCTGTAACTGGTTCTGTGTCTGAGGATTATGGGGATTCTGCAGAATTCCTTATTGCATGGTGCAAACCTTTTAAGATCCTAGGTGTATAAGCATTGGTGTTTAAGTAAACTTGCCAGCCTGAAACAAATTAACACAAAAGATTTTTCTATCCACTGATATTTTCCTCGTTACTCCTAGGGATAAAATAGGCCAGTTGTCTGAGAAGAAACTGGGGAAAGAAAGCTAAGAGAGTATGAAATTTTATTGAATTTTAAAATCTTTATAGTATAAAGATAGTTCAAGGCAATTGGGGAGAGAGATGAGATGAGATGAGATGAGATGAGATGAGATGAGATGAGATGAGATGAGATGAGATGAGATGAGATGAGATGAGAACTCTTAGCCTGCTGGCTGTCAGTCCAATGTAACTTTGGTAAGGCAGGGATGAATGGGATAAGTAGTTAAAGATACTGTCATAATTCCTATGACAGGAAAGAAAGAATAAGTTTACATGAAAAAATTGGAAAAGGCTTAGGAAAGAAATAAAACATATATATATATTTGATGTCTGGAAATCTGCCCCACAGTGAGGGAATTTAAGAAGCTGACCCAAGAGATGGTTAAGACATGACTTGATCCCAGTTTCTCCCAGGATCCTTAATTTAGCAGACAGTAGCATAGTGAGAGCCAGTGCCTGGGAAATAAAGCAAAAAAATTCTGCATAGAAACAAATCACTTTAAAGTGGGAAAGTTTCTGTTCATTGGAATAAGGGAAGTGATAGATTACATCTCTTGAAATCTTTAAATAAAGATCAGATTTCATTCTAAATATATATGTTGCTTACCCAGATGTTATGTGATTGCTACAGGAACTGTCAGATAAAGTATCATGTCTTGTGGTATACAGAAGGAAAAACTAGTTGATCATAAGGTGCTTTCTAGTCTTAAAATCCATTCAGGCATTTCTTCATGTTTGAGTGTCGTAATTTACAAACTTAACAGTGTTATTCATAGTTTTATGCAATATTTTTAGCAAGCATAAAATAGAAAAAACACAATTCCTTGCATAAATATGATCGTACAGAATCCCATGCCTTTTGTGAGGTTTAGATCCAGAATTCTTGGGCCCTTTCAAGTTCTCTACTGCTGCCACCACAGCGTGGGTATCGGTATTAACCTACTGTCCTTTATGTGTAATGGTTACCAAAGGAGCTCTGACACACATATTTTTCCAGGGTGCTACACAGTTAATAAACAGTCCTCAGAAAAATATTAGCTGTCAGCAGTCCTGGAGTTTATGCCTGCATTTAGGGGGGAAGACAGCCATGATATCAGTAAGTGTAGCAAACCACAGGAATTTAATACTGTCAGCCTGGGTGTTTGGACTTCAGGGTTTAGATTTAGATTTGCCTTGTTTGCAATCTCTCTGTAAAATGAAGGCAATGATCTGTGTTTGCTTTCTCTGGGCAGGGAAGGTAAGAATTTATTCAGTACTAAAGACTTTAAAGGATACAGCTGTATTTTAACAGAAGAGAAGAGATAAGGGAAGATATGACCTCCTAGCTTGAACCAGCATGATGTGGGAGGGAGAGAAAAAAGGTTCACCTAATGATATGGGAGAGGATCTGCACAAGTTTGTGGGCCCAGTTACATCATTTGATTTGTCTTACACTAGCTACTAGTAATGGGATGTGAGAAATAAGGCAGGAAATCCTAACAGCTCTTGGCTCCTTTTAAAATCTATGTCTGCATTCTTCGGGGTACAAAGAGAAGTTGTGTTGACTCATATACCTGGTTTACATCAGTAGAATTATATGCAGCACTGTAATGACACTTGGCAGTTCAGGGCTTTTTCAGTTGGGTTTGTGGTCCCTCTCCCTGCCTGCCTTCCTAGCACGTTCCCATTGCACATTATGCCAGTTCATCAAAACAGCTATTTTGAGAGAGAGAGAGTTATTTTTAATTAATGTACATGGTCAACCTATTCAACATGCTATAACTGCATGTGCTTCTAGAAAGACACATTTTGCAGTTTATAGCAGGATTAAAACTGAATTTCAGAAAGGATCTTGAGAAAAAAAAACCTTCTACTGATTACAAAGCTGGACTTGCTCCAAATCAAAGCTGCTTCTTTCTGAAGCAGAGCAACACTTTCACAGCCAAACAAATCTCTCCAGGCACACACCTTTCTGCTGAAATTCCAGCTATTGATTCATCTCACCCAGTTCCCTCTTTTCCTTCAGAACACTGAATTGCATTTTCATAATTTTATAATGAAGGGGAAAAAAGGTCTTCCTGAGCAAGCTTCCCAAGTTCACTCAGAGTTCCTCAGGCTGATGATATTAAACTAGCGTGTGTTTAGCATCTTCACTTGAATCAAATTATGTTTTACCAAAACCATTCTGCTTTTTCCTTTTTTTTTTTTTTTCTTTTCTGCCCTGCCCAGAGACTGTGAGTCTGTCTGGCTAGCCCTCGTGCAAGTTCTAAAAATATTCTTCAAAATCTGCCTCCAGGAGCATGTACAACAGCTTTGTGGAACTTGTTGGAGGTTTATAGTGGAGCTAAAGGTGTCACTGATACAGGAAGAGAAAGCTAGCTAGAATCATTTTAGGCAGAAGGATCATGCAGTAATATCTACAATGGTATGGTAGTCTAATACCGGTCTGCTTTTAGATATTTCCAAGCTTTTAATTATAAAAGGCTCCTTTTAACTCCTTAACCTGCCTGGGACTGGGATCTGAAAGGATTAAAAATGGCTTAAGCCATTATACTCTCTTTTCCCTCTATCTTCAAAATCACACTCTCAAAGAAAATTTTGATATGACTGTTTGTGATTATGGCTTACTGCATATAAATTTGCTACTGCATCTGACCTAGTCCACTGTTCTTCATACCTCCCAGACCATCTGAAGGGAAATTCATATGTCTTAATGCAACAAATATATACTGATGATTGTGCAAGACAAAGATTTAAAATGTATTATATGCACTTTTTTGCATAGTTTGCAATAAGAATTGTTGATTGTTGTAAATTCAAAATGTGTGTCTCTCATATGCTGAGGTTCTGTGAAATGTCAAACATAGCCCAAAATATTAAAACATACATTAAGGACTTACCAGCTAAGTTCTACACACAAAGTTCAATAAGTAAGCCCCTTCAGGAAGAGTGTTGCTTGACCTAGTAAATAACGTCTGAGTATCTGAGAGAATCTGAGCCAGCATCTGCTTTTACAGCAGCATGGATCAGAAATAACTGCATCAAGGACAATACATGCTTCATCTTATTTAGATTAAAATGCATTTTGGTGCCCAGCCTTCAAGCTGTTCGTGTAGATATGTTGGCTGGTCACATTCTGAAAACAGAAAGTTTTGGTTTTCATACAGTTGGATAAGTGGAATGAATGTCCTTTCAACTGTACCAGTAATGAAAACATACAGAAAATATTATTTCCATTACAGCTGAACTCTGTATGCAGTTATGGAATAAAAGTCCATTAAATGAAGTGAAACATTTCCTAGAATTCTCCTACCACATCCATATATTATGGTAATTTACTCTGAATTTAAGAATTCTGATCCTCTTTGTATGTCTCAGGTAGGAACGGTTGTCTTTGTCACATTTGTTCCTAAGTCTTTTGAATTCCAGCTTTGCATTTTCAAGGCTTTTATTGATGCAGGGACCAGCCAGTTTTTCTGCATTCTACAGGCTTGGCAGCAAAAGAAGAAGAAAAAACCCAAACAATTGAATCTTTTGTTCTCCGGAACCCAGATCTCCTCTCTCTTTCCAACACCTCCTGAAGAGCAGTAGAAGTGGTGTGATTGTATTTCATAAGTCACAGTAAGGCTTCAAATATTGTGAGCTTGGAGAATGTGTCCTCCTTTCCTTTCCAAAGCATGAGAAAGGGGCTGTTGCCTGGACTACGGTGTTGAGTATAGAATAATTGCCTATTCCCCTGCACCATCCCATACTCTTCTATGATGCCAGGACATGAAGTGTTTGTGATAAGTAAATGGGTGGCATTGTGGTCTGTTCTTTCATGTCAGATTGTGAACTGCAATTCTAAGCCACTCTCTAGGATCTGAAACTACTATTCCTAGTCCTGGGGTGTCACAAGATACCTCTGTACGAACCATGATTTTACAGTTGTCCTACAGGGGTAGTGATGAACCTCAGCCCGGTACTTCTGATGTAGATTTTTGAGTAATTTTTTATTTTATTCTTGCTTTTCTTTAATAAGGCCCTTTTACAGGCTTTTTACTGGTGCAATGAGGAAGGGAATCTTACAGAACAACCTCTGGTTCTGTGTCCAGTGTAGATTTCTTCAACCTGTTTGAAACTCTGCAGCCCATTTAGATGGTAGTCCTTCCTTGACAGATGGTCTTCAGAACTGCAGCAAAAGTGCTCCCAGAAGGAGCACATACTAGGGACAGATATACCCCATGTTTCCTGCTGCTGAGGAAGAGGACCATCAAGCTGAAGAGGCAGTGGCACCTATAAACAGCCCAAACAAGCTGGAATGTGGTAGGGGAGTCAGTCTAAAGGCTGGTAGGACCTGGGAAGGAAATAACTTTCCTTGAGCAGGAATGCCTTAACACCTAATTCTTTTGCTATGACCACATCTATATCCTTTGAGACAGTAGGTAAGCGAAGAGAAGCTCGACCGTTTTTTGACTCACAAGCTTAGCCATCCAACTAATTTGCATGAAGCTTAAGGGAGAGACTTAAATCACAGGGAAGATGTTTCGTATGTTGTAATTAGACAGGAAACTCCCTTACAGACTTAGAAAATCCTAAAATAATTGGATTAAAGATTATTTTATACCGTATAGATTCACAAACCAGTTTAATATAATTTCTAGAGGTTTTTATGGCATGGCTTGAATGAGAATAAGATTCTATTCACACTTGTCTGGGAACATAGGTGTAAAATACTAAATGTTGCCAGTCATCAATAACACTCACATCTCAAACTCATGTTGAAGTGCTGGGCTTCACAGCACAGTGGTAGACTCACTATGTAATAATGAGTGATTTTATATGAATATGTTATATGAATATTATGCTGTATATGTTCTGTTACAGACTATATCTTCCATTTTTCATGGCTATATGAGCCAGTAGGTCCTACAATAAAGTTTGGGGTCAGTTAAAGCTGCTGCCTTAACATACACACTGCTTTAACAGATCCCAAACTCTACTGTGGGTGTGCAGAATTCCCAGTTTGTTCTGACCTTGACCATGACTCTGTTCAGCATTCATTTTTCTCCTTTCTGATCTTGCTTCACCGGTGCCTTTAGGAACCTTTCAATGTGTTGTGCGAAACTGCAAGCATGACAGTTCAAGCTTTGCACGATCTTTCTAACAAGAAAAAACTCCAAAAGATATCTCTAAAATCTCTGGTTTAGATTTCATTTTATTTGTCATCTTTTATGAACAAATTACGAAATATACTTCATTCACAAATTGGAAATATTTACAATTTCTTTACAACAAGGCATTGTTGAGGTTTTGATTTATGGCGTTCTTAGGGCATTCTGTCTTTCAAAACAAAGACATTGGTGTTTTCAGCACACTGTTCATTTACACTCTGAATGTGAAATGGGAGCCTTTTGGAAGAGTAATTTGCACTCTCTTTTGATACAATCTACTGGGAAAACTGAGGCTGGATGCATTCGCAATGTGGAGAGGGGGACTGCAGATGCATTGCTGGTACCATGCCACATGACCTGAAGCCATCATATTACACCAGATGCTGCTAAGTGGGGAGGAGAAAAAGATTCCCCTGAGCCATCCTTCCTCTGCCCTCTTCTCTTCTCTTTAGGAATCCTGTGACCAGTCTAAATGTGGTCCAGTTTAATTATTTTTTTCTGGGTTTTGCATCTTCATGAGAAGAAGAGTCTTGAGAAGTCTATTTCAAATACTATTACAATTCTGAAAAATTATTCAGACAAAAACCAAAAGAGAGTAGCCAGGAAGTGGAGAAATATTGTATATCCGCAAAATGTTTAGGAGACAAATTTTGAACATGTTTCTAAAAGGGAAATGCAACTGTGCTGTTCTGCAGTTGTGACATTTGAGCCATAAAAGCTAAGATAGTTCCATTTTCTCAGTTTCTTGGAGTCTATTTTTTTCCTGAAGAAAATTCTAAAACCTCTTCTTTCCACGACTTTTTAAAAATCTCTTAATATACACTTCCATTATAAATCAGATGTGGGCCACCATTGCTTAGGTTGTCTGTCATTTCCTAGAACAAGAATAGAAAACACTGATTAAAATTACAATTATTTTATGGTATTTGAAATTCAGTTAACTAAGGTTGTAATAAAAATTTAACAAACTCTGAATTTCAAACATTCAGAAAAACTTTACATTTTTTATTTGGCTTAATAAACCTCACTAAAAAAAATATCACTTTTCTTCCTACTTAAATTAAGTACATTTGAAAGCTGATAGACCCATTGATACTGAGTTGGACATTACTCTCAGACAACATATATAGAATTGATGGCATCTATGCAAGTTTTGGGACATTGTCCTTTGAAAGTGCATCAACTCAAGCTTGTGTGGTAATCTATAAAAGAACAAGATGGTAATGAACTCTTTTTTTTTTTCCATTCAGACATTTTTCTGTGCTGACATGCTACAAACAGATGCCATTTGATGCTAGCTGGGATAGACATTTGGGAAGTAGGCCTAGATCCAAACAGAACGTAAGGGTTTTGACTGCTTGTCTTGGGATGGGACTGATTTTGATTTTCCCTTAATATGCCAGACTACAGTTTTTAGCAGTTCAGCAATTGCTACTCAAGTGGCAGATGAGTCATCCTGGAGTAAACTGACCTGATCATGAGTCAGAATCCTAAAGTACCTAAAGAAAGATTTGTTTGGAGTCAGATTTTCTAATTCTCAAATTGCAATCCAAACTATACCTACTTAGCAGCTGTCTAAACCTGGAGATGGCTACATTAATTAAGCGGTTCTCTGACCTTCAAGGCTGCAAACCCATGCAGAATTTATGCTCAGAATGGCCTTATTCTGAGGAGTCCTAGGCCTATTTCATACCAAATTGAATCCAGATGCAGAAATGAAGTGACCTGCTGCTTATGTCCAATTACAGATCCCAGAGAACATCCAACTATGCCAGGAGGAATGGGCACACATAAATATGCAGTATGGGCTATTCTTTTTAAAATTCAGGTAGATGAGGTGGAGGTGCCACTGTTGGGCTAGTTCTAAAATATTTGCAAAAGAACAAGGAGCTCTTCTCTGCATGGAAAGATTAAATTCACCTCTTCTACCTCCTAGTTACACTTGGAGAAAATGTGGAAGGAAAGGGATTTGTTTGTCCCCTTTCTTGTGGAAGTTTCTATGAAGAAAGTAAAGGAAGATTCATTGAGCTAAACAGAAAGAAAGACAGAAAGAGTGAACCTGACTCTATAACTTAGTAGCTGACATTCTTGGAAAAGAGAAGAAAATTCTGAGACCTGGTCTTCATTCCTAGTCTGACTCTCTCTCTCTTCCTTTAATCCTCAATATTTGATTTATAAATAGTTTGCGAGGCAGAGACCAGAACTCAAAGTGCCTACTCTCTCAGGTGTTAAGTTACATTTTAAATTAGATCACAAGACTTAATTGTTCCCTGCACAGTTTTTCAAAGAAAGGATATCATATTTCTCTCCAGAAAGTAAACTTAGAGCCATGAAACCAAGTAGCCTTGCCAATTAATACTCCTGAATTGAGCATGAGCTTGAGAGAAAATAAGTGTGTAAACTTACTGAATTTTGAGCATTTTCTACTACCCAGCTCTCCGTTTGGTAGGTGATGGTGTTGGATTTTTTTGTATGGTGCCTTATTCTCCTCATATACTGAGGAGGAACAGGCATGCCTTATGCTAGACTCTGGATCCCAGTTTGGATCCCAGTTGTCTGCTCTGAAACAAAGCACTACGTTTTGCCTATTTGAAGGTACCTAAAACCTTTGTTGGATCTACGCTGAAGATATCAGTCAGCTGGGAAAGGGACCAAGAATACCAAAGACATTTGATATTAACCATCAGTCAGCCACAGGTTGATAGGAATGATCTGTCAGAAGGCTACTCATGAGTGAGTATAAAATTTCCTTTTGTCAGCTTTATCACTTGAATCATTGCAGACATCAGCTATTAGAATATCATCATAATTTCAGAAAATATTGAAACCCATTTATTTTTCCCAATATTTTTATTTTAAAAAATAAAAGTATTAATAAATTAAAAAATGTTGCTGAATTCAAGAAATGAAGGAGCACACAGATTAGAAGCAGAGTGAATCAATGGTGGCAACATCCAAATAGGAGCATTTGGATGTCTATAACTAGGGTGAATATTTTAAATACTCAACTTACTTCCAGATTGCAGCGTTCACCACGTAGAATTATGTCACTACCTGGAAGCACCATTCCTGACACAGAGTGACATCACAGCATCAGCCAACTTTGATTAGCTGAAACTATGACTTCCTCTTAGAGGTGGCCCTTCCTGAAGTGACATAACAACATGGTAGCTCCCTAGTGTTCAGCGTACCTTGGAGGTAACTCTGGTGTCGGGGGAACCACCGGGCAGCTGGGCAGGTCGGTTATTTCAATACCCCTCAATCTCTAATATAAATATAACAATTATACAATAAATATAGCACAAAAATGCACATGCAGTACATGTCTATATTACTGTATATCAGTATAAGTATACAAAATAGTCTTATATATGAAACACTTTAAAGCTATTTTCTAAATCAGGGCCTAATTTAATGTAAGTTTTTCAGTAGCCTTCATTATTTTTCAGGGGCATGCCTCGAGCTAATGTACTCAAACCTGCCAGCAGCAGGCAGTCCACAGACTGTACGTCTAAGAAGTCCCAGATCAGACCATCTACGCATGCATACTTGATTCTACAACACACATGCAGGGAGTCCACCATCAGTGGGGTGCATCCCACATTCGCTGAGCATGTGCAACAGGGTTGCTCTGCACATGCATCATGGCCCCTTAACCAAGATAAATAGGCATCTGACAGTCCTCACTGCTAAGTGTCTAAAAGCTCAGTAGGTCAACAGGCCAGGAAAGGAGGCAGTGAACTACTGCTATACATGCTCATCTTCAGCCCAGACTGATAGGGTTGGCTGATGTTTGTATTTTGAAAGGTTTTCCTTCCCAGGCCATGACTTTTTCTCTCAAATGGGCTTCATCTTTGTCCTTGATGAGGCAAGAGCTTCTTTGACAGGCAAGATCTAGCCTACCATCTGCAAGACCGTTCTCATACTTGCCTACATAGCTCATCAGAATTCTGCTTCATTTTAAAATGAAAGGGATTAATGTATCTATTCTCCTGATTTTATCACCCTGCTTCATGTTACTGTTGTAACCTGTACTATTTAACTTTTTAAAACACATTTCAAACATCCTCTAAGGTGAGTTCAGTCTATATTTCTACTTGGAGTCTCATTCAGTTAAGAAACTAAAGAATAGTGGCAAGTAATGTTTACTTAATGGACAATTAACTGCTATATCATGTTTTGTCAGGGAATCTGAAAACATTCTACAGTCTGAGTGAATTGATCCTCACTCTGCTATTCAGAGGTCTCAGTAGATATGGTGCAGTCTGTTGAACTTAACTGTAGTGCAAACTTGCACATGGAGGTTTAGATGGGCAGTCCACTTGACTTCTGTTCCTTTCTCTACTCATTTCTCAAATGAAAGACACTGGATATGAAGTCCAAATGTAAAGCGCAGGATGTCAGTGAACATTTTACTCCTCAAATATTAATCAGATCTGTAAATCCCAGGAGCTGATTTCAAGGATTCTATTAAATTAATTCTGTTGGCCCTATGTGCTCAACTGCAGGAGCTTAAGTTTCAGCACCTAAACATAGACCCAGATGCCTTGGTAAGCTTCCTTTTAACAGAGAAAGGCAGTAAATGCTCAGTGCTGCAGCAAATCAGGCCAGTTTCATTTAGGTGTCTAAATATGGCCTTAGGTGCTTAGGTTTAGTCATCTAGGTTTGTGAACTGTGGCTTTTGTGTTTAAATAACCTACTTTATAAGCTGATTACTTGGGAGAGGAAGAAATTGATTAAATCCTGGAAGCATGCAATGATGTGGTTACAGAAAGCATTCTGTGCCTTTTCATAGTACAATACATGATAATCCATATTAATAAGGCTTCCAATTATTTATGAAGTGCTATATTTAGCAGCTAAGCCCTTGAATAGCTATACAATGGAATTATGTTGAAAATGGATGTACTTCATTGCAATGGATGTACTGCAAATATACAGTACCTAAAAATAGCTCAATATAATGCAACACAATAAAGCTTACACAGAATGGCAGCATTTCATTTCCCAGAAGCTCTTTCTCTCATAAAACTGAAAACTGAATACATCTCTTGCCAACTGTAAACATTAACACATACAGTAGCATTTTAGGAGAAGCTGAACAAATAAGGGAGGACACACAACTCACTTTTTCTGCCATTTCATGGGAGTGATGCAATGAATGTTCTCTTTCTGAGAACATTCGCCTTTGTTCATAGCTGGCTAGCCGACAAGTGAGCCATGAAGAAAGGGTGCAACCACCAATTCCAATGCATGCAAGAGACATGGAGGCAAGATGCAAAGAATAGAGAGCAGACGACTTCTTTGTCAGAGCACGAAGAAATTGAAAATTTAAGATTCCTCCGATTAGTCCACAGATGCAACAGGCAGAAAAAAGTATCATCTGTCAGGAAAGACAAGAGAGGTTATGTCATAGTAACATTTTTCAGAGACAGACTAATTCATATAAAAAATAAGACTAACCATAGTTCAGTGCTTCCATAGCATCATGGACTACAAAACACTGCACAGACACTCACTTTTAACTCTCTTATCTCCCACAGAGCTCCAAGGGAATACGATACTTTCTGGTGTAGAAGAGTTAAGACTGATGCTGCATGTAAGATCAAGTTGGGTAGAATGAGTTGGTCATGTTAAAAGCTAGCCAATGGAAGGACTACTAGGACACAAATCTTCTGATTTGCAGTGTTTTATATAAACAGTAACATGACAGTATTTGTCATAATTTTCTATTGTGCAGTTTCTCACCACTCCTCGGGAGTGAATGCCTCATATTTGCAGTGAATCTCTCTTGCCTTGTGTGCCATCTGACTATGTCTCCTGTTCAATTCTAGTTTGTTTGTCAGACAGCAGTTTGGAGGCATTCTACAGCTTTTGTGGGGACTTTGAAAGTGGTCAAGGTGAATGTGCTGGACAAAGAAGCAAGAGAATCAACAGAGAAATCTGTGATGCAGCTCTACAGGTCAGTGTGGTGACTATGTGTGTGTTTGTTTTTGACTTGGTTAAAATATTTCTGGGAACTTTAGAAGGATGTGAAACAGGCTGCAATTAATGAGACATGCTTAAAGACCTCCTATCACTTTAATCACAAAGATGCCACCCTGATTCAGGATGTCCTTGAGCCACAAATGACAAGGGGGGCAAAAGACATTATTATGAAGACACTACTAAATTATTGTCTTATTCATTTCCCTTGATACTGCTGGCCTGTCAGATGTTGACCTAGATGGGCCTTTGATGTTACTCAATATGGCTTTGCATATGTACTTATCTGCTGCAGTAAGAACAATTTATGGAGCCTTAGAGACCACTTCTGTACACAGCTGGGATGCACATTTCATCATCAGGAATGTGGCATTCAGGCTATGTGATGCAGTCCACTGGGAACTGACTGTTCTATGAGATCACCAGAACAGACAACTTTTAGAAACTGGGTATGGCCTATATGCTTTAAGAAATGAGACTGTAATTGTAACAGGTTTTAGGATTACTCATTGATATTCAAAAATAATCTGAAAGATACCTTAAGTTGCTTCACACTTACGTGACTTTCATCTGTAAATGGCAGAATAATCAAGCTAACAGAAAATTAAGCCAGACATTATCACTTACAATTGGATTGTCTTTAACATAAAGTTCTGCTGTGACTTGTGTAGTAATAACACCATTTTTGCTGCAGTCAGAAAAATGGCTGTACTTCTGATTCTTAGAAGAGACAGAAAACACCCACCATCACTTTAAAACTGGCTTATACATGATTCTGATTGCAAAAAGAACTTACTAAAACAGTGAACAGCGGTGATATCTAGAATCAAACTTGGTCAGTAGCCTCATTGACGTGGCAGCTCAGTGTTTGTTTTTGAAGGAGAGAAGACACAGTCCAGTGACATTATTGGGGAACTTTTTATTGACTTGGCATAAATTCATGTCAAGAGGTTTTCCATCCAAATTTATCCAGACAGGGATGAATAGGGATGCATGGCTTAAGTAGATATGACCTAAGTAGGCCATTTCAGAACTGCCTTGTTTTGCTTGATTAACCCAAAGCGCTGATGGCTTTTTTGGACTGCTGACTTGCAATAATTTTTACTGACTTTTTATCAGAAACACTTGGACACAGAAAGCCCCCAGTAAGGAGTTCAAGTTAGATAAGTATGCCTTTCAAATACTTATGTATTATATATGCAGTGGAAAAACTTACAACAAGTCCAGATTTCTTTTTGGCGCACAATATTCCACATATGCCACAAAGCAGAAACTGCAAAGGAAAAAAAACAACCACAATTATTTCATCATTTAAGGTCTCAAGTTTAAATCCTGCTGTGGTGTTGTAGTTGTGACCACAACAGTAGGTTAGGCAATGGTTACAACTGTCAGCATTTTTATCACAGACCTTATCTTTCAGGAAGTTATAACTCGAGCATAAACACGCTTATCCAAGAAGAAGAAACTGGAATGAGAGGTCAGACTGAGGATGACTACTCATAAAAAAAAAATAAATCCTACTTTTAAGCTGGTTGGGTAAATAAAACATTACCCATAGCTTGGGTAAACAAAACGTGAAAAAAAGCCCTAATGTTGCAAGCAAAAGATGCCTTTTTACTCCTACTATTTTTCCTCAGAAAAGTTTAGCAAGGTAGTAGTCAGTGGTCCAAATCATCTACTTTCAAGCATAGCTGAGGTACTTAATACCCTGTTCCTACTCTCTGAACCACTGAGAGATCATACATGGATTGTTGTCCTCAAGACAGTGGAACTCTGGGCAAGAATGCAATTCAGTCACCTCTGTGGGTGCAGGTGTAAATACGAGTACATCTGTTGGTGTGCCTACACTGAGCATGCAGGAAAATCTGTTTCAAATTCCAGATAGCCTGCTTTGCAAGAGAAAGCATGAAGTTATCTGTACTTTTTTCATTTAGTTCCCTTTCACAAACTGATCTGCTAATTGTCACATCATGCATTAGGCAAAAACTAATTAACAACACCAGAAACACACCTACCAGCTGATATGAATAGATGTTGATGCTTTTCAGTAACCTGCGTCACAGACTGATGATGTTCTCTGATGTCTTTCTTTTCTCCCACAAAAAATTTTAACCAGGGAAACAGCAAATAGTCCCTGAGGGAGCAGTCATGGTAGGAACTACAGCAGTCGTATGAAAGCAATAAGGCTTTCTCCAGGTGTTTGTAATACTGTCAAAAGATTTCTTTGATACCTCCAATACCTCATAAACTCTGTTATTAAGAAGTCTATGCTACTTATTTTCAGTAAAGCTAACCCTACACCCCTACTGGGAAGTAATTCAATAGTTTTTAAACTGGATTTTTCCACATACTTTTTGCACTGAGATGGTATTCCTAGCAAAAGTGTCTGCTTGACTTGATTTAGGATTAAATCACAGAACAGACCTGGCTGTTACATAAGAAATGGGGAAAAAAAAACCCCAAACAAAACAGAAAAACCCACCCTAGTTTCTATACAGCATTCAGGGTCCATGTAATATATTGCACGTACATCTCATTTACCCTCCAAAATTTTGCAGCTTCAGTATCTCAGTTGAGGAGGTGCTTTAATATGTAGTTTATCTCCCTCCAACTAAAGCAGGTCATGCACATAGCTAAGCATAAGCCTTGAGATGTATTTTTATTCTGAGTTAGGACCATTGAATCAGTTCCCCACAATGAATATGGTTAAATTTTGTATATTATTAACCTCTACACTAAGCATGTGATGTGGACTTAGGACCAATCTGATGATGGAAAGGGCTGTCATGTAGACCATGGAGCTGAATGGCTCAGGACATACTAAGACATACAACTGGTAACTGCTACTAGAGCTCACCCATTGGAATAACAATTGAAAAAACAGTGGATAGGGCTCCTACTGCCCCTTTCCCACAGGCAGAGGAGATTTCAGCTCCGGACTATCACACCTGCCTCATAAGTTTTCACTCAGGCTTTCTGTGAAGTTTTGGAATTTCACTCCCACTCCTGTCATTGCAGATCGCCTTCAGCTGAAGGCATGCTTCAGATCTTCACATGTAGTGTTTTGTATTTCTCAATATTAAGGCAGAAACCTCAAAAAAAGATTCACTGTAATTAAGTTCTATTCAGTCAGATTTGATAAACCAGATTAATAATATAATTTATTTCTGTAGTGATTGAATAGAATTGAAAGGAAAATTCTGTATAAAGAAGATGTCAGTGTGTTACATTCACAGAGAAAAAGCTTGCCCAAGCCCCAGTATTGTTATTTATTTATGACAGCAGGCATTTTGCTATTAAAACTAATGGATGAATTTGAGCCACAGAGCAATTAAACCTCATGCAAAGCTTTGAAAATGATGAGCCAAGTTTACCACTCTCTTCTGTGGGTACAGAGGCTTCTGATTCACTGGAAGCAGTGGAAACCTGCTTTACAGAGAGAATATTAACAATACCTGGGGCTCAGGAACACTGCTCATGCAGAGTTGCCTTAGCCTGGCTTCTCAATGTGGAGATCTCTAGAAAGGTTAGGAAGTCAGTGGGACATTATGTGGTTGACTCTGATCATTGCTTTTTGATAGAATAGCTAGGGACTTGGGAATTTTTTTTGTTGATGCTATAGTAATTTCCTGTAAAATTTTTGATGTTGCAGTGTTGTGATCAGCAGTAGTGAAAAGTAGATGGGAGAATCTACACTAGCTCTTTGTACCAGAAAAAGGATGTGAGTACAAATCAGACTCAAAAGGAATTTCCTATGTTTGTTCCTGTTTGTCTTTTAATTTTGAAATATTCTATTTTATAATACTGCCAACTGGAATACAGCCACCAGGGGCTCTGTTGTCTTGCCACTCTTCGTCTATTCTTGGCTACCCTGAAAGGCTTCATCTTCATGTCACTATGTTGTACCAGCTAAACTTGGCTTGTAACTGCTGAGCTACTCTGGACTACAGTTTACTCATGACTAAGTAATACTGTCATGGTGAGGACTCTCTCCTTTCTACTTGATCATTAATTATCCTCAGTCAATTTTCACCAATCTGTTGGACTCTTTAAATGTAGTTACATTTTCTAACCATGTCAAACCTGAAGTAAATGAAGGGGGACATACTTACACTGAGAATACAACAAATCAGGAGTGGAAAAGAAATGTATCACTGAAGATAAGCTCCTTATAAGGAATGATCAGTTGTTGAAGTGTTCACAATTCATGCCGAGAATAAGGCTAAAACATTGCATGGAGGATAAGCTAAATTAATAAGCCCTCCAAAATGCCCTGGGAGCTAGAGAAGGACCTTCATCTGGGACTTATTGAAACAGGTGTTTCACTGTTGGTCTTTTGTTTTAATTATTATTCATCAGAAAAATCATAAAAGGCTAAAAGATCCAAAATCTTACTTAAAAACCTACATAGATCACTATTTTCAACCAATTCCCATTGCTTCTGGGGTTACTTTTGGCTGCAGACTTATTAATACCTCCTATGATACATGATGTTTCATGTCAAGAGGAGGCAGGGACTGAATGTGTCATCCAACAATAGATAGGGGCAGAACCGCTCTTGTGTGATCAGTAAAAAGTCCAAAGAAAGATACTACAAAGCACAAAAGCTACTTAGCAACTTAGTGTGCTGTGGGTGCCTTAGTCCCCCTCTCAGGAAGATTTGCCAGGGACCTAGCGGAGTCAGAGTCCCTCTGATAGCACTAGTGTCATTGCAAGGTGATGCAGTAGTGTCTGTTTTTCTGTGGAGACTTTGCCATTCACACTGCAGCTGTGCCTGCTTATGTTCTATATGCATATTTGAAAATCTCTCCTTTGGTCTGTTGAACTTTGGAATAAAGAACCAAAGACCTCCCAGAAAAGGAGAATGTTTACTTTGAGCCTGCTTTAATTTACTTTATATTAAATATGGGCTTGAAACGAAACCTCAGATCCAAACACCCAGAAATTTCGGTAAGGACACTGAAATCTCAATTTAGATTCAAGTTCTGTGGTTTGGATCTGTCCCTATTTCATATTTCCTGGAACAAAAGACTTGGCCTCTTTCACTTTCTCCTGGAAAAAGGGGGCTTTCTTACTGGTAGTATGAAAAAAAAGATTCAGTTTTAGTTATATCTATACAGAGCCAAAGATTTGTTGGTTTCCCCCATGCAGAAGAAAAGGAACTATTTTTATTTTATATATTGAAGCTAAGAAACCTTTCTTTCTTCTGTCTTGAGGAGGCAAAACCAATAGTAAGTGTAATTCCCTTGAGAAGATGAAAACTATCTATGGAAAAATCTTTCTGGAGAGAGGCTGAAGAAGCTAGTGGAGAAAACCTGTTGAATATAAGGACTGCTTGATCCCCAGTTATTGTTTGTGACAAAGAAGCCTAAACTACATACACTTTGTGGAAAGCACTCCCATGTTCTGGGTCATCCATATGTATCTGATGAAATAGAGGAAGAGAAATTATTCCAAATTTGAATACAACACAGTGAAAATGCAAGCATATCATACCTATTCAAATAATCCTCTACTTGGAAGAATAAACTATCAAGACAGAATCAACAGCTTCCCTTCGGTCCACTCTTATCAGGTGGTAAACCAGAAAATCTGTATTTTACACTAAAACTGTATAGACATGTGACTGCCATAAGAATACCCAGAAATTTGAAATTAGCAATGTCTAGAAAGGACCATTGTATTTAATAATCTTGTTGCTTCAACTCCATCCAAATGAGAAAAAGCTGAAATCCCTAATGGATGAACCAAGCAGAGAAGGTATCTCGAATTGTAACTCTTCTTCAAAGCAGTATTTCAGGACAAGGATTAAATTTTCTTAGTGCAACCATAAAGGGCACAGAATCCGCTCATGAAAACAAAGGCATCAAAGTAGAAAAAAATGACAACAGGGAAAAAAAGCGAGCCTAGGTGGTAGGTTTGCCTGTTACCTCCATAGAGAAACTTAATAAACTTTGCAAAGGGGGGGTGGAAACTTCTAACAGTGGTGTCGTCCCATGCAAGGGATGGTGAGGAGAGGAATGTCTAGCTGGCTACGAGTCATCCAGATGCAGAAACAGAAATGACAACATTGCCACAGCCTAACCTCGTGTCCCACTGAATTTGTCATGCTGAGCTGAGGGGCTTTGCTATTTGAAGTGAGACAGTGTTAGAACATGTCTAATCTGAGCTAATACCTTGACCTGGCAGTGTGCTGTTTGGTCATTTCAGCTCAGGTGCTGCTACAGTTCCCACTGATTCAAGCCATATTCAAGCAATTTAAATTCTATCTCAGTCCCTGTGATTAGTGTTTCCATTCATTGGGTTCTAGGCCTGCAGAGATGCTTTAAAAATGGGTAATGTTTTTTAGAAACACTCAAGGAAATTGAGAAGTGGGTCTCTGAACCTGAAAGTCTACCTGCTAGCAGTAATTCAAAAAGCCTCCGGTCATCTCAAATTCCTGGCAAAAATAATATTTATTTGCTTGTTTAGGGCCTATCAGAGTAACAAATAGTAAATAGTACCTTTTGTTGGTTTTGTATCAAATATTTAGTTTAGAGTATGACTGCTTTCATCTCAAAAAGTAATAAATTAAAGATTGTTCCCTGCATGTGAACTAAAGTCTTAGCAAAACATTTAAGCATATGTTTAAGTCAGTCTATATTCATCACTTCCTCTTAAATACCACCCAGGATCTACAAGTCCCCTTGGACAGTCCATCTTCCGGATTGGTTTATGCTTCTGGAGTGTCTGAATGATAAAGAAAACCTACTGAAAGACTTCTCAGCTGGTGTGAATAGTCCTGGTTCCATGCAAGGCAAGAAGGTCCCACACTTTGTACATCCTCCCTCATCTATAGGTACAGAACTCCCTCCAGCTTCCACTGAGCTCACTGACAGTGCTGCAATCCATTTCGTCAGGAGCAGGAGCCAGCCAGAAATACGGTCAGTTTGATGAAAATGCAATGCACATGTTAAAATAAAGTAGGATCACATCTGCATTTTGTCTGCACGCTAAACAATAATGTGAATTTTTTAGTGTTCTTTTGAAAAAAAAAAAAAAGTTTGACTGTTCTTTCCAAAGGAAACTTGGCAGCAGTAAAAACTAGATGTAAAATCTAATGTTTTAAAATTTTAGGCCACCAACATTGATTTAACAGTCTAAAATGATGTTCTTGCTCTGGGATAGTTCCATACTGACTGACCCTTTTTCTTTTCCTTTAAATCATGGATAAAAAAAAGTCACTGAAATGAAATATTTCAAGACCTAACTTGGAGCAAATTTCTGTAGCCAAATTATAAATGCAGATTTTTAATGGGCAGGCAGAGTACCACTGTGCTAAAATCACAAATCAAGGAAATAATTCTGCCCCTACAGACAGACAGACAAACTGACCAACATCCAGAGAATGTGTCTCTCAAATACATTTAGATATTTGTCTTTGTAAGGGAAAAAACTATTAAGCTTGAGGGGCATAGCTATAAGTGAATCATCAGGTACCTCTCTTACATATGAAGATAGATGGCATATTTGACTAAAGATGTGGCTTTTGTCTCTCATTCTCTCTCTTTCTGTGAGAGGATCTCATTTATAGCAAGAATTTATTCATCACTGCAGAATAAATAAGAATTAGAGCCATATGTGTGTGTGTGTGTGTGTGTGTGTGAATATATAGTCACTACTCGTAGTGATGCAACCATTATATTCTAAAGGGAAAATATGTGACCATTTAAAAAATATCTGTGAGCACTTTTTTAATTAGTCTTCTGCTTTTTTTTGTGTGTGTCTGTCCAAAAGCCTTTGCTATGGATGCTGTCATTCTTGCTGTTAGGAAGTTCAGCATGCTCATTGGTTGGATCATTTCTATAGTACGTCATATAACTGAACTGGAATGGTGGGTTTCAGAAATATACCTCAATTTCTGGAAAAAAAGAAATCTGAGTGACACTGAGTACAGCCTTAGAGTAAATTATACCAATGTAGTCACAACAACTAGAAAGAAAATCCAGAAATCAACAACACGTTCACCTTAGGTTGGTGACTGCTTTTTTTTTTTCTTTTTTATTTTTCAATTTAGCAGCTGTGGATATGAATTAAAATAAATTGGATCGTCATCTACACACGTTCCAGGTAATTTGAGAAGTCAGTCACACCTTCAGTCGTTATCTTTTGACTACTTTTAAAACAACTCTTCGTATCTTAATCCACCTCAACTCCAATGAGAACAACAAATTTAGAAACTGTTTTCTCATTTCCATGCATTTTTGATGCAGACATTATCTAGGCTTTCTATTTCTTCATTCTTGTATACTCCACTTTCCCTGGCTTGCTTATACATAACGCAGGGCATGCAATGACCAGGGCACTTCAGCCCATGCTTAACTTCACTTGTATCTCTAATCCTATGGGTGGGATTCACATGCTTAAAGTTGGGTATGTTAGTAAATTACCTGGCTGAATGGAGACAGTGAACAGTAAAAACAACTCTTTTAAGAAGAAAGCTAATGTGCATCAAATGCAAAGCATCATAGGGAGGCAAGTATAGGAGATAGAATGTGCATGATTTTAAGATGCCCAAACTTTAGGAATTCAGGTTAGGGTTTCCATGGTGATGCTATCTTCATCTACTTCCTTATGAACCTGGGCCTCTGCTGAGTTCCACCCACATAAAAGGATAGAACAGGGTCAAAAGTTTTCAGTATATTTCCAGGTAAATTACAGCAGGAGACATGACACTGTTCAACTTAACTCCAGTGTTTTGCATCCTAATGTGTCAAAGTATTAGTTTTTCCTTTAATGGCCCTTTCTTTTCCTTAATGTTCATTTCTCAAAGGGAAACCTTGATTCAAGAGTGTGAATTGGAAAAAAACCAAACTTATTTTATGCAAGACATGTTCTTTAATACAGGCAACAGGAGCTCAGCGTAAGATCGAGTGAGCAGAAGGGTGTCTTATGCCATTTCTGGAGCAGAACAATTCTGAGGATTGTGCAAACAAACCTTTCTCCAGTTGTTTTAATTTGGACCTAGTTACCCGTCGCCCTAAGCATCCCTAGAGAACGGTAGGTCTCTGGCCCCTTTCTTGTCCTGTCTCACCTGCTAGTCCTCTAGTCAGAAGAACCCAACCTGTGAGACATTCGAATGGCTGGAGTGGTACAGAGAGGGTGTCATAATGGTGACAATTTAGACCAAAGATCTTTAGTTCAAGGCAAAGTAAGTAAGCCTGTCTAACCATGATACGCCACCCTGCATACCTCTGTGATTTCTCCTTTCCTCTACTACATGAAGCATAAGCTGCTTGCTTCCACTTTACAGTTTCCATGTGGCCTCTCTCTGCCTACCTAACCTGCAGTTGTTTGCTCAGTTCCTAGCAGCTGATGCCTGTCTTTGCTGGCTTTGGTTGTGGGCATCCTTCACCCACTTGTTAGATTTTCAAGCAAGTCCCTTTGTGTTCCTTTCGATGCCTCTGCACCCACGTATAGGGAGAATTTCCTATAAACATCTGCAAAATCACTTCATTGTCCTCTTTCTTATTCCTCTCTCAAACTCTACCTACAAACAGCTTGAAATCAGCCAGACTGCTGATGTGTTAATGCAACCACCTGTTATACCAATCAATTTGGGTCTGTTGTTTCTTTATACTCCCTTACATCCTTTTATCCTCCATCTGTCTCTTGCTTTGATTATAGGGTCCTTCGAGCCAACATCTAATGTAAGAGGATCTTAATCTATGGCTAGTACAAACTCTGGGGTAACAGAAACCATAAAAATGAATGAGGCAGTTGTGCAGGAAATGTGCATCGTCATGAAATGGTATCAGCTGTGATAGCATTGTCACAAAATGCAATCACTGCATAAAATACTGATCTCACCGACTGGTCAAAACTCTTTGGCTTCAGTGAAAACCAAGATATTGCCCTCTGTCATTAAATCTTCAGATAGACACATGTTTTTAAATAATCTTTTTTCTTCATCAGCAATGATCAGAAACCTCCCTCTTTGAAGTCATTTTGATTATATCATTACCTGTTGGCCACTGCCTTATCTTATCTGGTCTTCATTCTCATTTCTCACCTACCTGTTCTGCAGTGCAGAATTACGTGTGTGTTTATATACTGCCAAAAATATTTATGACTGTTGTCGATAATTAATGACAGTGACAATATTACATGAAGCACTTTGTCAGAATGAATCTATAAATTACAGGAGGCTATGCTGATGAATAACCAAGAGTGTTTTGCATTTATCATCTTATCTCAAGCAAAGCAAACAATCCTTTTAGAAAAACTGCTGTACAATCCAAGCTGGCCAAAACCAGCTTTGGAGTTCGAAAATGCCCACTCATGTTTAAGCTGAATACTCAATATTTCCTACTCTGTGTTTCATAAATATAAATAACCATTTGGAGGAAAATTCTTCCTGAAAACATGCATATCTCAAACTGAAAAAATAAGAAAGGTTTTTGAGAAGTGATAATTGCTCTGTGATATGAACATGCTGCTTCTATTAATCCGTTATTGGTGTCTGATTTTCTTTTTGGTTCGTTTTACAAGAAGCTCAGGGTGCCCCGATCATGAGAATGTATCTTTCCTTTTCCTTCACATTTCCTCATTCTCTTTTTCCTCCAAAAGCTCAGAACTCAGCTGTCGTACCCTTGACATTATTTTAAAACACCTTTTGACAGTCTCACCATAAGGGACAGGGCTGTTCTTTTTTAAAAGCAGAACTCAGTCAATTTAAAGATTGTAAGCTACGGCCCGTGTGCCACTCGAGGCATCGGGCTTTCCCAGGTGTGAGAATGGGTTCACAGAAAGTTCAATTGTTCACAGCAAAACTGAAAAATGAAAAGGACCGAGAAAGAAGGGGTCTCCCCCTGCAACACACACATACATCTCTCCTCTCCGTGCCTCCCCCTTCGCCCCACCAGTATGCCGACCGTACCCCATGCACATCAGAAATGGACCCGGCAAGGCTCTCGGCGCAGCATGCACAC
>JANZLQ010000078.1:11260511-11286320 GCA_026212715.1 Elanus axillaris | reverse complement strand
CCCAGGTGCTGCGGCCAAAAATCAGGAGGAAGTCCGTCTTCCCCTTGCAGTAGTAAAAGGGCTGGAGTCCATCACGTCTCACCACCACAAAAGTCTCCGGTCTCTTCCAAAACGCTGTCGCCGAAATAGGCAACTGCTGTAGCCATTCCTGTCGCTCTGACAACGGCCAGAACTGTGTCAGTCCTAAGGCAAATGAGCAGCAGAGCAAAACCTAACAAGAGATCCAGAGCTGCTACTTGAGCCCTACTGGATTGCTTGGTACCAATCTTTATTCCTGTGGCTCAGATATAGGGAACGCTTCACCACTCGGACTGCAGTTCCACAACCCGGATGTGGCGCACAACATGGTAACGCACAAACGCTCAACCTAGCACCTCGGGTCTCCTAAATACGGATCACCAACCTTTGAACGTTTACCTTACCAACAGGGCAAAAGCACCGCTTACGCAATTACGTACCCCAAATCTAGTCCATGACTCAAAATCGTCAGCATCCTGCAGGGTTTACCTGATTTTCTCTATACACATGCTAATTTTTTTATTCAAAACAAAACATATATGGGATTTTTCCTTGTATGCAAAAATCTAGAATTCTTAACCTGCGTAGAAATCCTACACTCAGGCGTCAGAATCCAGAAGGGCAGACTAGACTGAGCCATTATTCTGATGGTGCCGTCTGGAGGCAAGAGTGTAAGATTAGCAAGTTCCTGACTGAACTCGTTCTTTGGGCTCCAAAACCTGTGTCTTGTGTTTTGAGAAGACAGCCATGGAACTGCTGTCATGAGCACTTGCTAAAATGCAAGAGAACAAGCTATATGTAGCTATTACATATGGTTGAGAAGATCAGATCCACCATGACAGGCCAGAGTTTAGATCTTGTTTGTAGAAATCTTGCATACCTAGTTGTTGTGAGTGGAGTTAGAATGGCATCAAAGTCTGTCACCTTAAGCTGTTTATGTTCTTTAGGTAGCTGGGAGTGGGAGAAAGGGGTCCTGAGATAGGATCTTAATGGTTTCTAGCTTAAAACTTCAGCTGCTTCATATTTTCTCACACTTTTCCCACTTCACAGAAGCAGAACAGGTGACCACATCTGAAGGAAAGCTGCATTACAGTTAAAGCTGAATCGTCCCCTTTTAATCTCTTATGTTTTAAATGGTACCTGACATCATTTATCATTAAAAATCAAGGCACAGCATACAAGTTCCTAAGCTACTATTTTTATGTAGGAAGACGGAGAAAGCACAGATTTTCAAGTACCCACATGGGTGTAGGAAGGTGTTTCTGCAATGACAGTATCGTTATTATGCCAGATTGTTATAAACGTTAAAGTGTGCTAAGGTGCAATGATTTTATTGCTTGGAGTATATTTTACCAGGAGTATAAAAACCAGTGGTGGTAAAAGGGGAATTGCATAATGACAGATATGATTAATATATTTAATACTTGCAGACAGATAGAGTGCCTGTCATATCAGAATAGAGCTCATGTGACAGAAATAAGATTTCCATAAACAGCTTGTTTTATGTAACATTTCCACTTCAGTCATAATAAGCTATCAGAAAGACAGTGGGAAAGAGACCTTGTGAAAAGTGTGTCCTAGATGGTGATCACTTCATGTGTCAGTTTTTAAAAGAGGGATGTAAAACTGGAGTCCAATGGCAGGAGGGGAAGTGCTCTGGGTGCCTGCTTTCTAATCTGCAGACTGCAGAGGTGAAAAGCTAAGTAAGACCTCAGTCAGAGTAAACAAGACTGCCCAGGAGGAGCTGTGTGAGTTATCTCCGGTTTGCACCCTTTCAAATAAAGACAGGAAGGAAATGTAATATTCCAATCATTATCTCTTTAAAATGAAAAAATACAGTCTTTGTCCATGTAATCACTTTAGTTTATTTGTACTATGGTGCTGCATCATCATTATGTGCTGATCTAGGCAATTAACTTTACACATGGGACTATTCATGCATACATTTCAGCACATGCTTACATCTTTACAACATTAAGGCACTCTTTTCCAGAGTTATTTAACTGCTTGCTGTCTCAACTGGCTGGTTTTGAAATGTTTCCTGTATTTGTGGTTCCCATAACAAAAAGATTATGATGAAATACTAGGGGGAAAAAATTAAAAAATGATTCAATGTACAGGTAAGTTTTCATTATGACTGAAGAAAGTTAAATACTGAAATCCCATCTCCAAAGTACAATTAACTAGAGTCATGAGGGTATTGGATTTTTTAATTTAAAATGTTGGATTCATTAACAAAAGTCATCAATCTTACTCTTCTTGACTTCTTTGAAGGAATTTTTTCCCTCTTTTTTATCATTGGAGACTTTAAAAATGGTTCATGACAAAAAAATTCTAGTCACAGTGGGATGAAGGGTAATTGAATGACATAGTATTGGCAATGAAGAAATAGAAATCAGACTACAAAGATTTGTTTATACTAGGTCCCTCTTACACACCTCTGATGACTACAAGGAGAGATGCTGAGAAGGTGATAGCCTCTCCATTGGAAATGACCAGTTCTATGTAACACTTTTGAGCATATATTCATAGCTGAATACATCCTGTTAAAGTGGTTCAATTTATTTATTCCCTAATTCCATGCGTCTCTAAAACAACACTGTGAAGATCTTTATTGTGAATAAGAACTGGGCCTATAGCATTAAATCAGAATTCAGGCCATTGAATCCAATTCAGCCTAGGTAAATTGTGAATAAAATTGAAACTGTACAGCCATCCTATGGCTGCTTAGAAGATGAGAAGTGCAGTTCCAAGAGAGGAGGTACTCACTCCCTAAACATAGGTGTTACTAATATTTAGGTATAAGGTAGCAGTCTTGGGCAGATAAACAGAAATTTGAGTGATCTTGGAAGATGGATTATTCTTTTACCTTATGGATTTATTTTCTAGCCAGTCCTAAGCAATATCTCTTGAGCTATCTTGGAATAAATGACATAGACTAAATGACTTCTACCAGGACATTCTTTAGGAAATGGAAAAATTCAGCCTCAAGGGCAGCTAGCAAACCCTCTTCTTTTTACAGGCACCTTCTGCTTTCACCTTACTTTGCAGATTCCATCTCTTTACACTGTTTTATCACCCCTCAACTAAGTTTGACTGAAGTGAAAGCAATGGAAAGCAGCACTCTTAACAAATACCTTTTAAGTCTTTGCGGCGATATAGTTCCTTGGGTTCTACAAAGAGATGCTTATTGATTTCATTCTAAAACCAGCTGTATCAATTGCATCCTATCTATAGAAATGTGTACAAAACAGCCTTTAGAACATTCCCCCCTTTTTGTGCAAAGTCAGCTCTTAGTACATTTTACTCCTTAGTTTGTTCATACTCTAAATTAGCATGTGCTGATACTTTAAAATGGGAAGCAAACCTCATCAGAATCTTGTATGGGAGAAGATAAGGGACTGCCATTGATTTTGTCTGTTTAAAATTCAATACTCAGACAAACTTTCTGCTGAATGAGTAGCTCAGCCCCAGCAAAGCCAGGATCTGTGGCACTTACGTGGCTGTTAATGTTGTTAGGTCTCAACTGTTTTTCTTGGACTAAGTCATTAAGGTATTGGCTTATAACACACAAAAACCCCTGATGACATATTCTAAAACTACTCGGCACATGTTTTCATTCAAGAGGAGTTAAAGGATTTCTGACAGTCTGATTTCTGACATGCTGGATGGAAAATTTCACATGTTTTCAGCTTTGGGTTTGGTAGTGAAAATTGGATGGACTCTATATAGCCCAAGTTAAAAGTGGGTATAAATTAATTTTTCTTGGATTTATTCTTAACTACACCCTTTTGTCTAGAACTGTAAGAAAGTCTGTTCACCTCAAGGCACCTTTTGCTAGCTTGATCAGATGGGAGAAGGATTCTCCTTTAGTCTCCTGCTATTCATCAAAAAATTGATTAAGAGTGCATGTGAAATTACTTACCTCCATGTTACATACGAAGATATAAGTCACAGAATCTTTAAAGTGACTTGTCTAACACTGTACATAAAGGCTGTAGCTGAACTGAGAAGGTCTCTTTCATCCAACATCAATGTCCTGTTAAATAAACACTCTTTCTACATTCATATGGTTTCTGTGGAAACTGCAAGAAAGAATGATCATCCAAAAAGACAGGAACTGTGATTCCCTGCCTCTACAGCAGATAATTCCCTGCCAGTGAAGACCCTTGGACACATCTGCAGACCCATGTTCACCCAGCAGTTCTGTTCATGAATATAGTATACAGCACCAAAATGCCCAATGAAAACAAGTGCTCCTCCATTGCTAACATGAATTTGATACTTGTAAAACAGTTCCTTTGCATTTCTTGGTGCAGTAGTGCCATGCTAAACAGGCTGTCATAGAGATCTGGGGGATATAAATCAGATGAAATGGCATTTGGTAACCCAGAGGATGAGTTTTGTAGACCCATCAACTCTGATTCACTAAAAGGAAATGTCACCCACTGGGCAATCTGGGGCAGAATGGAAAACTAGTTCCTCTAGGAAGTGCTTTGAACTGTTTAGTCAAACATTGTGTATATGAAGCAATTACGTATTTATCAGATGATCATTAAATATTTACTTTCTTTCAGAGGATGGACAGGCTCTTTGCTAGAGACATAGGAGACTTCAACTGTACACACTTCCTGAAGTGGTTAGGGCCAGTGATGGCCTGTCAGCACAGTTTCCTTTGAGAAGGAGCTCTCCCTGCTTAGTAGAAGGATGTAATTCAAGCTGTTGTGGGGAGGGAGGTCTGGAGATGGTATCTGTCTAGGATTGTACCTTGCCGAGTAAGATCTAGATGTATGGAAAAATGGTCTTGACATGACATTTCCATGGGATTCAGGATTAAAAAAGTTCTCCCTACCATGGAGAAGAAAGGCTTGGAGCTATCTGCTTTTGGGGGTCAGACACAAAGAGGGCTTGGGACTGACAAGACTGGAGGCCAGAAACTTATCATTCTGAGATGAGCTGTTGTTTTATGCTAAAAGCTGGAGGGGAAGAACATTTTAATGGAACCTGTTGCGTTTGTTTCCATGAGGATGGAAAACAAAGCCAATACTTGTCTTAACAATCTAGGCAAGTGTTATATTTTTCTACCCACTTTTGTCCTTGTTTTGGGGACAGCAAATGCAATTTTATGACGGTGACAGCATAGCTTGTTGGAGAAGGGTGAGGAGGAGAACAGAGAAGGATTGGTGCAGACTGGCAGGGCTGGAAAGTGTCAGCAGTGCTCCTGGGGGTAAAGGAATTTAGGAGGTATCAGTGGTTAATTTGGTGGGCTAGGGCTGTGAGAGAGAGGATGGGACAGTTCAGTAGGGCATGAAGGGAACAGCCAGTGAGAGTGTTTGGAAAGTAATGCAGGGTCTTGTCTCTTGTTTATCCTTGCAAGTATGCATGGACTTTCTACAAACCCAAGCCCTTACACATGAATATCTTGTATATGTGAGTGGAAGAGAAGGGTCAAATAGTGCCATTCCTTCCACAAGAAGGGAAAAGTATAAATAGTGTGGGATAGAAAATTCAGAAGAACCTTGCTGAGGAATTTTCGTTTTGATGCCAAGGGGCTGTGACTTAAAAAGTGTTGGGGCAAATACTGCTTTGCGTCCTCTAACCTGTGCATCAGCAGGAACAGAGATTCATGATTATCCATTAAGTCCCTTGTCTGACCAAATAAGCTGCTCCCCTGAGCAAAGTGATGAGTTAAGCTATATGTATGTTGTTTATGAGAAACTGAGGCTGGGATGGGGTCTTATACTGAAGGAGGGAGTCCTTGTCAAAATCTCCAGCTTCATTCTGTCTGACGTGTATAATTACAATCCACAACATAGCACCTCTTAAGGTTTCTTAGTAGGAGAAGATGCTCTGATCAGAGAGGACAGGATGATTTTCACACCACCTCTGGATCTAAGTTAGAAAGAAAGGTTTTATCTAGGACCTTTGCCTAGATGATTGCCAAGAAGGTCATCTGCAGTAATACACTAGAGGCACTTTGAATTTCTCACTTTCACTTTGAACCACTAGAGAAGTTATTTTATAGCTCTATAGTACATCTCATAGCTCCATTCCTGAAGCTGTGAAGCTATGGAGAGGTTTTGTAGAGGTATATAGCATGCTTATAGCAGCTCTACAAATCTAAAGAGCCATTGCTATGCAGTGCTTTCTTATACTCCACTCAGTAATCATTAAATCTACTGAGACAGTGAGCATTTTTGTCAGACAATTTCTGAAATCTGCCTACAGTCTTGAAGCTATTGCACTTTAAGTAACGGACTACCATACTAGGTGCGACCATACAGAAGTTACCAGATACAGTTCCTAGCACCAGCTATGCCATAAGGATCTCACTGACATCTTCTGAACACATCTCATTTTCATCTTGTCCTCTGAAATAAACTGAGCAGTTTTCAAATGACATTTATGTTGTCTCTGCTTGTAAGAAGTCTCCAGCCATTTACTCTGCTAGTTGGGATGAAAAACAGGCATACTGATCTGAAATAAAGAGAGGAACACAAATCTTTATTCCAAAGAATTAATTCAATGTAATGCCCAAGAAAAATCCTGACTTAGTCACCTTTTTTTGTTTTAATACATTAACCTTGGATGTTCAAAACAAAATAAAAGTGAGATAACATCATTACTGTCTTGCTATATAAACAGAATGTATAAACAGTCTCTGCAGGATAGTAAATTAAAGTGCTCTTTGAATTGCATGACTTACATAACCCTTCTGACATTCTGCCATCTTTCAGTCTCTGGCCTTCACTTTGTGGGGTAAGTTTCATATTCTGCAGAAGTCCATTAAATGGAGATTCAATTAAACCCTTCCAATCTGAATGCAGTCAAAATATTTTCTTACAGTACAGGCTGTAATAAAGCATTCTCAAACCTAAAATGCCATGAAATCAGTGTCTAACTAGAACCTCAGTACATTAGAGATCTGCCATCATTTTTTTAGAATCCTGCAGCACATTTGAGTAATAAAGGTTAGAAGGTGTCTTAGTAATATCAGCCCTCATACAGTACAGCACTCAAGTGTGTGTTCAAAATTCACCTTATGAATAATGCTCTCCCGAATGAGGATGAAACTAACACATGTACAGCTAAATATGCACTAAAGGGCTTTGCTGAATCAGAGTCCTTACAGCCTCCATCATGTAGATTCACAAAGCTCACCTTTGCCTAAATGGAGCATGGCCTGAACGAGGGTTAGAACAAACCTGTACATGTTAAGTGGACTGACAGATTGTGTAATTCATGCATGATTGGGATTTATTCTGCTGCAGTAACTAGGAAAAGTGCCAACACAGAAAGTAGCACTTGAGAACCTCAGGACCAGTATCTGCTCCCATTTGGGGCATTCGATACACTGTAGAAAAAGGCAAAGTCCAGGCTCCAGCTGTTGCCTGCTCATATTCTTTGGATGAGTCATGAAAGAGATAACAGCTGGGACAAACCCTTACGAGCCCTAACCTGAAGCCTGTTAGGATAGTTTTGCAGATGAATAAGGAGCGTGGTTATTTCCCCTTTGCCAGCTCTTTTAATTAGATCAGAATCTATTTCCCACTGAGTAATTTTTTTGACTGATGAGATGCATTGTGACTAGCAAAGTCCTTCAGTGTGGGGCATCTGAGCTGTTACTTGAGGAGATTTGGAACTGGGATTTCTTTCGTTGCATTATACTTCCACAAAACAATTGTTAAACTTTTGTTCCCAAGGTAGACTGCAGAAAAAAATCATAAAGAAATCAAAATCAAAATAAAAGTATTTGGGGACCAAACTTTAATTATTCCTGTTTTTTCAATGTTAGGTAAAAATAGGAATGAATGGTTAACAAAGGGGGTTTCCTTCATCTGTACCTGCCTCCATTACCCCTTTTGTCTACCAAACAGTAATAATCATTTTTATAAGAAACAGACTATATGGATAAAATGAAAAAGGAGTCCAAAATGGTAAGCTCAGAGGGCACAGAGTTGAAAAAGTATTTGTTAGCATGCTTGGAAATCATAGTTTTTCTTGGACTACACCCAGCAAATTGTTAGTTTCTGTAACACGATTTCATCAAAGATCTATAATCTGATCCAATTCCTTGTCTAGTTGGTAGAAATCTTTCTAGGGAATGAAATAATGAAATGTAGTTTTGAATTGGGTATAGCTGTGTAATGGCTATTAGTTGGTCAACATTTACAAATACTTTTTACAGCTGAAACACAGGGTATATTGCTAGACTAAAATCCTACTACATCAATCTATAAAGCTGAGACCAGTTTAGGTCAGTAATTTCTATATATTGATAACGGTTTAGCAGCAGCTCAATCTCCTGTCTGGCTGGGAAAGTTGTCCAGTCACATCACTGTCATGGGATTAGGGAGTTTATGGAAAAAGGCCAGTGTTAAGAGCAGGAGGAAGCCAAAGGCACCCTGGCTCTTTTTTTACTTCATAAAATCACATCTGGGCTCTATATGAATATATGCTGTAGATATAATATTATAAATTAGAAATCTGGTCTTACAGCTCTGAAGAGCGAGTATATCTGAAACAACCGTCCCAAGAGACACACCTTGAGTCCTCTGGACCTCGGTGCATGTGGTTCCCATGGGTTTCAGTCAGATCAGTTCTCACATATATCTGAAAAAGAAACAAGGCCCTGTTGTCAAAATCTCACCTCACTTAGGTACTGCCGCACTTTGAGCCAGGAAAGCTCTGCTTACACAGGTAATTGCCACCTGCACATGGTGGAACAAGATACTGCACTTAGGTTTGCATCTGAGTCTTAATGATCTGTGCTGTCATACTGTACTGCTAATCAGCTGTCTGACTCTTTCTAATTAAATGTTAAAAATAAAAGTGTATCAACAAAGCTATATTCCTTAGCTAAATTGTACAATGATTAATTCAGTAGCATTTTAACCTGGGTGAGTGAGAAAAGAACGTGTCTCAGCAAAAAACTACTGAGAAACATCTTAATTGCAATTGTTTCAAGATAAAATACTGAGGGCACAGGAAGGATTACAAATAATGATCTTAAAATTGCATCCATCTGGCAGCAATTACTGTAGCTGAGCAATCCAAAAAACACCCATACCTTCCCAACTAGCAGAACAGTGAGTGCTAACTAATAGTAAAGACTGATTTTGTAATAATTTCTAACAGTTGTATTGCAATAGTATTTTCACTTCTGCCTAGTGCTTTCCATCTTGAAAAGGTGATCACAGAGCTGTGTTTTGGTTTCAAAGCTCATTCCCCAACATGTGTTCCTGTTAAATTTTTTGACATTCTGTGTTATATCTCCATATGATAATTACACCAAACCACTTTAAAAACTGCTTATTGCTGCATAATTAGTTTTGAGGGTTGGGGTTTTTTTTGTGTGTAGAGAGAAAATCAAAGCATCTTAAAATAAAACAATAGTACTCTAAGAAATGTGTATTTTAAAAGCCTTCACAGACTCTCTCATGCCTTCCTTAAAATGCATCTGTGAGAACTGCAGCCTCTGATGGAATGGAGCAGGTTGTCTTCATGGGACTGATTTTTTTCAGAGCTGGGACTGAGCTGCTCTGAGAGCTAGCTTCCCTCAGACCTTTGGTAGGGGAGGAAGAGCACTGCCTTAGGCCGTCTCTAGGAGACTTCATTCCCATTTGCTTTTTGCATTTCTTGTTTCACTGGGCCTGAACAGACTGTCTCTTGCAAAAGCATGATTTCCCTCACCGTTGTTCCAGGTGCTCTCCATTTAAACCATACCCACAGAAGTACTGATTTCGCTTTGTATCTTTTGACTGTTTTAACCTACCATGAAAAAAAAAAAGTGGGAATTATTTTTATGACCTGCCAGCCATTTCAGGATGTTTCCTTTTTAGTACATTCAATATAAGCCTTTTCTCCCAAGTGTATTAGGAATAATTTTTAATGCAGTTGAACTGTATATTTTTTCTCAAAAATTAACTTTTAATCTAAATTAAATGCCCCCCAACAGTATTTTCCTTTTGAAAATGAAATGCTAAATGTACTTGTAATTTTAAAAGATATTTTAAAGTTATTTTTAAAATGAAATTAAAAAATAACATAAATTGTATTATGCCTGCAAGATGGCTACGTGAGAAACGGTGACAGTTCAGAGAATAGATGCTTTTATGAAAAAAATATTTTGGAGAAATAAAGAGAGGTTACTTAAACATAATAAACAGAAAATATATTTTCCCTCTGGCCATGGTACCTCATCTCCCTTCAATAGCACTCTAGAAGTAACAGCATAGATTTCTGCTTACTCCTCCATGATATTTGGGATTTGGAAGGAAAAGATAAAATATCATTGAAATAAGCATATTTTAACTGGTTCCTAGCTAATGTGGTCAAATGCAACTCAACCTACATCAAACAAATAAACTTCTGTCATTTACAGACTTAAATAGATTTAAAATTAAGCATTGAGTGCATTAATCTATTTTAAATCTGGTGGAGCTGAACCAATGAATTATCACCCAAGAATCCACCCTGCGGGAATGGATATGAATAAAAGCCTTCTGCATGCATATTTAATTACAGAATAATTATGGTTTTTAACTTTGCCTCCTCCTACCATGTCACATACACCTTTTTATTCTTCAGCTGTTTCTCAAAGTTGTAGTACCTCAGTGAAAACCATCACCCCTGTAAGACTGTCTTGTCATTCGTAATTCATTTGTGGTTCCCCTCACTGTAGATAAAGATTACAAACCAAGATATGGAATTTGAAGAACATAGGAAAAAAAACAACCATGTTGTTTACAGGAAACTGTCTTTTTATATTATATCTGTTTTAGCACTGCTTCAAATTATTTAACGTTCCTCATTCTTGTTACTGATTTAGAAGGAATATTTGCACTTTCAGTGAAGAATGCAATTGCCCCAGTTAAGCATTCAAATAATTTAAATATGTCAACCAGATGATGTTCTTTCTTGTTTAGGATCAAAACAAAGCCTTTTCTGAAATCTTCGTAGCAAACAAACACAGATAAGCTATTTGTATATGGCCCTATTTATATAATATTGATAAAGAAGAAAACAGGGCTTTACAACTTGAAAAAAACAAAACAAAACAGAAAACATTCACCAGAGTAAAGTCTGCAAGGCTAGTGAAGTACACCACAAATCTACTAAGCCAAATTCAGTCACATTTAAAGTTAAATTAAAAAAAAGCCCCATCCATCCAGATATTCTTTGTATTCCCTAATATCACTATAAATCAGGAATATGTGACTGAAACTAGTGTGACATCAGCAGAGGTAAAAATGAGAGGAAACACTTCTGTGATAAGGTACGAAGTTTCTACACCACATGCTCATGTATAACCCCTGCATTTCCAGAGCAGCATAAAGAGATCTAAGTATATTTAAAAATCAGAGTATTTATTTCTCATTAAGTCATGGAGTCTATTAAGTAAGAACCTGTGTTCCCTGAAAACAACATAAAAATGAGTGAATAAGCTATTCCACAAATAACTTAAGCTCTGAGGCACAGAGTAAGGGGCTTCCTGTGCCATTAGATTGAGGGTGAGCAGTTGCAGGGCTGGTTTCCAGATTTGCTGATGAGACAGAATCACAAAAATGACAAGATGATTGAGGTTGGAAGGTATGTCTGGAGGTCATCTCCAGGGTCCAACCCCCCTGCTCAAGAAGGGACACCTACAGCCAGTTGCCCAAGACCATGTCCAAACAGCTTTTGAATACCTCCAAAGAGGCAGATTCCACAACTTCTTTGGGTAACCTGTGCCAGTGCTCCATCACCCTCACTGTAAAAAAATGTTTCCTGATGTTCAGACAGAACATCCTGTGTTTCAGGTTGTGCCCGTTGCCTCTGGTCCTGTCACTGGGCACCACTGAAAAGAGCCTGGCTCTGTCCTTTTTGCACCCTCCCTTTGGGTATTTATACACATGGAGACCATGTGAGCCCTCTCAAAAGACTCTTATTTTCTTTCTGCATTTCCCATTTGCAAGATAGAAATAATCCTTGTGCTTTCCTTTTTGTCTGATTCGATTTAGAGCATGCCCTTCTCAGCAGCTGGTTCTTGTTATGTGTCAGCACTGTGCCTACTCCAGTGCCATTTGTTCACGTAGAAGAAAGCAGTACGTGTTGTCCCTCCAGGTCTGAATCAGTAGGGTTTTGCTGTGATGCCAGCTCAAGGCACAGTATTGTGGTTTTGGACAGACATGATGATGCTTCGGCCCAGAGTCTGTCAGCAAGAGAGTATCCTCATTAAAAGGAAGATCCCCAACTGTTTAAGGTTTCCTTGTGAGATGGTTCATGATAACCACCCCAGCTCTGGAGGACAGGCCAAGTCCCTGACTTCCACTCTAATTTCAGGCAGGATAAAGGCCTCCAATTAACTGAAGAGCCACTAAACAAGCCTTTCCTTTTTTGGAAATAAATGAGTGCTTTTTGGTTTACACTTTCTTGCTCTCCTTTTACAGAAGTATGTGAAAAGAAACATTAATTACAGAATTTTTTTATTTAATCTTTGCTGCTGAGCAGAGAGAATGCTGTATATATAGTCTTGAGAATTCATAACATGTCTGTAAGCATACAGTTTTCTTAATTTAAATAAACAAAACAATTAGTAGCTTGACAAAAAGGGCTGAAGTTATTTCTTGTTATTCAGTTTCCAAAACAACCAACTATTATTCAGTGTACTTTAACTTCAGAAAAGCATTTTTCAAATTAAATTAATTCAAAGAGATCACAGGAAAATGCCTCAGGATGAGGTAAATACAGCATAATCTCTGACACAGGCTATTTTAATAGATGCCACTGGCTTCAATCCTTTGTGTTGCCATATAAGCATAAATCACAATTTCAAATTATTTGAGCAGTAATGCAAAAAGAAACAAATAAGAGCAGAACAAACAATATCTATAAATAGAAAGGGTCAAACAACTTTAAGAGAACTGTTCTTTCAAGAAAAAATAAGTTACATGGGAATGACTCAATTTCAATAACCTTTTTAATTAAAAAAATATGAAGGATTTGCTTTATTTCCTCTTAGTAATTTTGTTTTCCATTTTTTTGTGGATTGATGTGAAATTACTCTCTATATAATAATAACTATTAACTTGATGTTGACATTCTGCGGCAAAAGGAAACATTTTAACTTGACCTTGTTCCAACAGGACAGAAACCAAGTTAGAAACATTTCTCACAGAAAGAAATGTAAGGTTTCTAACACCCTCCACAAGTTATCGTACTGGTCATCTTCAACAGCTATAGACACTAAGGTGTAGGACAACCAGTTTATCTTCCCTGCATACAACTTGAATACTAATGTTTTCCATGTATAAAGAAATTGCCTGACAAACTCCTGACAGGTACAAGACATTTCCTGCTCCACTGGTCAATTTGCAAAAGAAAAAATAGGTACTCTTCATACTCCAAACACCCTATGTTGTTCCCTACTCATCCTCTCTCGTCTTCCATTTCTCACTCCTCCTCAGGTAAAACAAATCTCTCAGATTACTGTAGTACTGTAGAAATGCTAATATCTGTGAATATTTCTCTTCTACTCTGGGTTCTTTAAAGTCACATGTGTTTCAAAAAATATTTTAAACTATCAACTTTTTCCTGTGTGTGTCTGCAGGTACTGGTGTCAACTATTGAAGGCCTGGTCCTTCTGTCACTGAAGTAATTAAAAAAACTGCAGAGATCAGGTATACTGGAATAGCTGCCACAGTAAACCCAACTACAGGATTGTAGAAATTAAATGATAGCAACATTGTGGAGTATATTAATTTTCTACTAAATGGGAGTCCATCCCACTGATTTCATTGGGCTTCTGATCTGGCAATGTGGATAGAGGTACATATCTGCTTACTATTCCAACACCACCACAAAAAGCTATTATATTGGCAACATAGAGCTGAAAGAGATTTGGAAGAACAATCTGGATTTTCATTTGCCTCATGTATCAGCAAGGAAATTGCCAGCTAAACCCTAATTGTGGATTTTTTATGACAGGTAATAATAGGAGATGCAGAGAAGAGCACAGCTTGTATTTCAGCTACCATGCTGAGCTGAAAGAGCAAGCAGCTTAAAAAAAAATATGTTTGGTTTGTAAGCAAAGCATATTTTTTGGGGGTGTCACCAAGAAAGAATACGCTCGGGACTGTGCTGTAGATGGAAGCTAACCCTGGAGAAGGCATTAGGAATTTTCCCAATGACTTTAGTGGAACCGGGATTTTATCCAGTATCTGTTTTCTCAATATCCTGCAGCTTTGCAGGCTTATTAAAACAAACAAGCAAGCAAACAAACAAACAAACAAACAAACAAACAAACAAACAAACAAACAAAACCAACAACCCCCCCAAAACCAAACAAAAACACCCCCCCCAAAAAACAACCAGCCCCAAAACCACCACCCCAAACAAAAAAACCCAAACCAACCCCCCTAAAACAACAACCCCCTCAAACCCAAACCCAACAAAAAACAAACAACAACAAAGAAAATTCCCCAAACCCAACAAGAAAACAACCAACCAATACCTGCAAAGAACACGAGAAAGATTTCTCTACAGAAATATATTTGTTTCTTTGTCAAATGCTCTGCCTTGCAATGTAGGCAACGCTGCTCACGTTGACTTTGGTAGGAGCAGGGCATACTCATGCAGTGTGTATACTCATGTATACTCATTTGGCCCTGAGCTTGGTGCCCACTCAGTGGTTTGGCACACAACCACCAAGACCTTTGGATAGTGGTCTTGTTCCTTCTGCCTATGCGTTGACTGGAATTTAACATTACATCCACAGCTAATCTAGCTCTTGATAGGTCTTTGAGCAAAGCACAACTTCAGATCATAAATGAAACTAATTCTTTTCAATGCATAAACCCAGCTAGAAGTTCTGTGACAGCAGATAGTTTCTAAGTTAACTTTGCTATAGTGTAACAGAAGATATTTTGTTTTCATCAAGACAATGTAACTTTCCCTATAGCTAGTTTTGTGCAGTAACAGGCTCAGTAAATCTCTCATTTAAAAATGTACTGGAGCTGATGACTGAACTTGGAAACACACAGCAGGGTTTTTAAGATGAATCTCAGACACATTTCCTAGAATATGAAGCCTGCTCAGGTTAGCACTTTTAAATATAGTCTGGTTGGGAATGACTTTTGCCCTCACTTCATTGTAGTTGTCTGTAATTTAGACAGGCATCTGACATTCCCAAGTCTGATGTCTCTTGTAAAGTCTTATGCCTGGCAGCAGAGCGTCTTTGAGCTCATTCTTTTCTGCTTTGCACCCACCAAGCTCATGCTCAGAGGAAGTATGAAGTGAGTCTAAAATGTCACAAAATTGGAATAAAGTCATCTCACCTCAAGAATATGTGTCACAGACAAAACAAGCTAACAGTCAGGGGAGCTGTGGACCAAATTCTGCTTTCTGATACATAATATGTTTTTTCTTACTTTCTATTTATTCTTTTCAATGGCAAGGTAAAGGTGTATTTAATCCTCTAAATCTTAAGCCAGGTTTTCCCTCACTGTATATTAGACCAGTATCATTAATTTTCATTCCATAGTCTTCCTAGCTAATCTTTGAAGGTTTTCATTCTATAGAAAAGTGTTTATTAAGAAAAAACTTCAGTTAGGTACGTGCAGAATTTGACTCACATACATTTATCAGCATGCCATCTCCTTTCTTTTTAAATGTTTTATGTTGGTTCTGCAAAGTCCAGGAGACTATTTACTGTGAGAGGGAAGTTTTAGGTGGAGAATCCCTTGATTTAAAGCTTCACAGAAAGGTAATAAAGTTCCTAAATTTTGATCCAGTAACAACTACTTAAAAATATGAATTCTGATAGATTTCAACTTTTCAATCCTTATCTTCCTTGTGGAACCCTCTGAGTCCACAGTTTTTTTGCTGCTCCATGCACCAGCTATTACAGTGAGACCTCATTTCCTCCAATGAATCGAGTGACTGGGACTCAAGAAAGAACCCAAATTTATAAAAAAAAATAAAAATAATTAAAAAAAAAGCAGCAAGTTGTTTCCTTCTCATTACTTCCATGGCATTAATTATCCTATATTTAGCTACTCTGAAGCTAATTTCCAAGGAGCTGCTTCTTAGTCTTTTCTACATTAACCTGTGGGACAGAGCAGCAAAGGTGTCTGCCAATGGCACACACTGGCCTGAACCCATACCAGAAGGCTGCCTAACATTAGTCCACCTGGTTCTTCTGAGCCCAGGAATAAGAGGTGGCTAATCCAACTACCCATGTGCCGCTCATTACACAGTCTGTTCTGCTAAAAGCTACACTGACTCAGTGGATCCTTGAGGCTTAAGTGACTATTTGATTGTGGTCTAAAAGAGCTAATACTGCTAATTATTGCAGCTGCTAATTATTCTTGTGGACACTTGGTCTCGCAGCTTCTTGGAAAAACACATATTGGTCTTGCACTCTGTTTTTGCACTGCAACTCATTTTAGCCGATGGGACATGCTTTGTGTCTGCAGAGCATTAGTGGATACTTGCTTATGAGTCAGTATCAGAGAAGTTTTGATAGCATAACTGTTACAAAAATGTAGTTCATTTACATAAATATGCCTATACTAACCATAATGGGACTGGTTATATCAGTTTCTCCTGTCAGTAACAGTCTTCAAGCTCCACCAACAATTTATGCATTGAACTTTGCAACCTTCAGATCAATGGCAGATTTAACATTGCTGTATGTTGTCTTAATACTAGAGGGGAATAAAAACCATCTAATGCTGGTGCCAGTCAGGCTACCCAGGTCTGTCTGGAAGTTGCACCACCTCTTGAGCTCCGCAGAGTGCCTTTTGTCTCCAGTTTCATTAATACACAGCTCCTTTGCTGACGTTCAGGCCCTCATTGACTACGGGGCCAATGCTGAAGATTAGTACCCTGCATAAGGCCTTGTTAGATACCAAATAAGCTGGGACTCACATTCTGGCAAGTTGTGCCCTGTAGGTTGAACTTTATTCACGAGGAGAACATCAGTCAGGCAATGGCTGCCATGCACTTTTCACAAGTGGGTTAATTAGTTTCCAAAAGCATGATTTCATAGCAACTGAACTCATGTTCTGCAATAATGTTGCTAATGTGTGGGTATAAATGGCAAAGGGGAGGAGGTCAGGGACTGCCCTGTGCCAGACACAGGCCAGTTCCAGCCGCCTCCACAAGGGACCCACCACAGGACATAGATGAGCCCAACAGTGGAGTTGGTGTTGCCTCTGAACCAGTCAGAGGTGTTGGAGGTGTCTTGGTGAAAACACATTTCAGAGATTAGAGAAAAGGAACAAGGCCAGAGGAGCAGGAGGAGCTCCGTGCTGGAGCTGGGACACCCCCATATGAACTGCAGCCCATGCATGAGCCTACACCAGAACAGATGCACCCACAAATGGACTGCAGCCCATAGTATTTAAATGTTAGTCACTTTGTTTCCCAATATGTGAATCAGTAATTAAATGTTGCAAATTAAGTTAAATTACCCAAGTCAAGTCTGGGTTGCTCATGACAGTAACTGCTGAGTGATTTCCCTGTCTTTATTCTGACCCACAAGTTTTCTCTTTTTCTTCCCATTTTCTCCCATTCTGCTGGAAGGTGTGGAGTGAGTGAATGGCTGCATGGGTGCTTGGCTGCTAGTCAGGGGCAACCCACCGCATAATGCTCATTTTTTCTAAGGACTATTTTTTCCTAAATATTCCTTATACTTTGTGTATATTTTGACTCCTTTTAAAATACTGGAAAGTAGACTTAACAGCAATTCATGGTGGAAAAAGAAGAGGGAAAATAGTTTGTTATCTCAAACACCACTAAGTGTATGGGTGGACTTAATGACAGGCATCATGCAAGGTATGAACACATCTTTGGGGTCCTTAAACTCTGAGAGAAAATTTAACCACTTAAAGATGCATCCATGCGGATAAGGGTTATTGACAGAAGCACAAGTATTATTTCCCTGATAACAATGTTCATATGTTTCTTAATCTGTTTTCATATGTTTAAGGTTTTACAGGTTACATATAATTTTCATTTCAGTTCAAAGTTACCTACTGGGGTTGGTTTCTTCTAAGTATGGTAGTCAAGTCTTTCAAGAAGACTACATTACTGGGCATGCAAACATACAAGAAGACAGCTATCAATGTCAGGGTCAAATATTCATGTTTCAATCAATGTCAAAATGTGTCCAGCCCTTCCCTTTCTCTATACAAAAATAATAGTTGAATCCTGTCAACCACAAGTTGTGACAACTTGTTCATTTTTTATTTGAACAGTATATATGCAGCAGGTAGCCTCTTTCTATTTCAGCTCAAAGTTCAGTATAGACAAAACTGCTTAGCTCATCTGTTCCGTCACCCAGAATAAAGTTTTATGTTTCACTACCTCTTTGTCCCATTTCAAATATGATTAGAAATGTTTTTTCTTTTCTCTCTAGTGTGCGCTCTGCCTCTATTTATTCTCACCTTTTAGTTATTTCACTCTTTAATTACACATTGCTTATTCTGAGGTTTCCTTTTCATGGTGTCTTTATCATTTAAGGAGAGATCCTCTGAAGGTAATAATGGCAATATTTTTTATTAAATACAACATTTGGGTAAATACAAATATAATAGTTACTGATCTTACTAAAATTAAAGGCTGACCAGAGGAGTGTTGAGCAAAAATAATGGAACTTACTATTAGACTTTGTGAACGTCATGTGCTGTACAACTTCTTTGAGAAGATTGACTTCAGTTTTCAATTTTCAGTTTCAATTTTCTTTTTTTTTCAAGAGTGAGCTCTAGAATATGGGTCTTCTATGAGCAATTGTCCAACTGGAGACATTGCTGTGCAGATTCTTTGAAGTACAAAGAAGTATCTTTAAAAATAAAGCCCTACGTGTATTTCAGAGAATGTTCCACATCAGCAAGAGCCCACAGAGATGAGCTAGTGGGTGACAAATCTAAGGAGGGAAGACGCAACCCACTATAAAAATCTCTCCTGAAAAGAGTGATAAAGTTACAAAGTACATGACAAAAGGAGGGGTTTGGAGACAGTAAGAAGTGACTTTGCCTTATCTTTGTTAAAAAATGGAAAAATATATGAGGAGTTTAAATTTTTTTGTTTCTTTCTGTTGGTAACTATTTCTTCCTTTCCACAATTAAATCTGTCTGAATACACAGAGGAAAGTAGTTTGCTCTATGTACTATGAAACACCATGCACTGGTATTTCACAATGTTATTTCTGGAAAACCTTAAATAAACTCAAAGTAAAGTAGAATCTATATACACTTCATGAGGTTAAAAACAGTTTTAAGCACACCAAGTATGATTACTCCAGAATTTTTTTTCTCCTCATTGTCTTATGGCACGGTGGTTCCACTCAAAGCATCCAGAGCGTGCACAGGAAGAGAAGATGGGATGTTTGCTTCTGATTCAAATAGGGTGCAACATGCTCAGTCTTGATCTGGTCAAATAATAGCGATTACTTGGTGCTGTGCTGAGGTACGAGCACTTTCACGCTCCAGTCTTCAGTAAAGCTCATCCTCTGTTCTCTAGATATTTGCTTGGCTTTGCACATCACCTTGACTATCCCTTCACTGTTTATTTTGGTGAAATAGCTGAACACCGACCTCCTATTACCTGCTTACTTTTTCTAGATTAGTGAACAATATCAATGGTGAAATTCATTTTTCTGCCAGGTGACAGAATAAGAGGGAAATTGTATTTTCTCATGGTGATTTTTTAATTTAAATGCAAGCCCACTTAACTAATCACATTTATTAGCATCCTTCGTGTACAGTAGGTTTCTCGTTTGGAACTGTTCATGGAATATTTTCTACAAAATGCATGTTAAAAATTAATGAAATCAGCATGCACAAACACAGTAAATCACTTCTTTGTTTGTCTGGCCACATAATTTTGTAGACCTTTCTTCTGTTTACTTTAATGCAAGAGGAAAAACATTCACAGTGTTAGTCCTATGTGGTTGTGGGGGTAGATGGCTTTTTGACATCCTAATGATGATGGAGGTTTATTGCCAGACTTCCCGTTCTTCATTCATTACAATTGACAAATAATAGACCTTTAACAACCTTGTCAGAGTATAAAATAATTATTAAAAAATTATTAGACAAGTGAAATTCACAATACAAAATGTCAATACAAGATAGGCTATTTATACATACTGAGCACAAGCAAAGCTACTATTGTAGTGTAAGTAAATGCTTTGAGTCAAGGACTCAGTGTGAAATTCTGATGGTACTAAGACAATGCCAAAATGGGAAAAAAGTCCTTCAACCCTGACTTTATGGGGGTGTGGACACAGCAGGACATGTTTTGGATACTATCAGAATGCAAATAGTAAACAGTGATATCTGTCTACAGTACCTGCTGTTATAGCCCAGAGCACTCAGATGGCTAACAGGATTTGTGATTTTTCAGGAGCTCTTCTTTCAGAGGCTCACTGTGATCCCGTTGGCCTTGGTGGGAGGACTGTCTGATCAATGCTGAGTGTTTTGGCATCCCCAGCTGAGGAAGCCATAAAAAGTTTTAGACAGAGTCTAATAGTACCCATACAAAAGTTCCCTCTGCAAAAAAAAGAGTTTAGGTTGAATAAAGGAGACGGGTGGTTTTTTTTTTCTGTATTACTCAGGAGACCGAATACCTGTCTGGATAGCCAAATTGGGCTGTAAATCACATTGGGAAGTCTTCTTGCCGGAGGAAGAAATCTTTCTAGATAGTACTGGAGACAAGCCAGAGGGATTGGTTTTTGTAGGCTGGCCTGAGAAACAATCAGTCCTCTGTGATGGTTCACAGCAAGCTAACAAAACGTATTCTGTAAGCCTTTGCTTATTCTGAAGCAGATAGCTCTCTTGTATGCTGAAGAAATAAAGCTACTTCGTTAGAACTTTCCTACTAGCTCCTTCTTCCTTTGTGGATCATCAGGGTATTTATTGTTATCCTGATAGTGACTACATAAAGCAGAGGTGCAGCTTAAGCAAAACACAATGAGAATCTACTGTGAGATCTACCACAAATACTCAGTGAGGTCATAATAAATTATGGTCAAAATAATGGTCATCTGTTATAAGCCCAAGTAGCACGGCAAATTAACTACTGTATATACAGAAAGAATACCTCTCATAGTCATGCCAGCTCCTAAAAACTGATATTAGATTCCACCTAAAATCCAATCCTTAAGAAAATATTTGAACTTGTTTTCTTAATATCCTGCCACATGAATCCAGCTGTGCGATTCCACCCACCATAATAGACTTGCAAAAGGATGGATTTTGAATGATTTTTAAAAGTCAACAAATTTTGTTGCTGATGAAGAGAGAATAAAATGTTGAACGATGAGACTTTCCTCAACTCATCTCACTCAGGCACTTCCTGGCTAGAAAGATTCTGTACATGGTGTGGATAAGGCCATACTGACCATGCTGTGCAACACACCAGCCTCAGTTTTTAAAGTCCTTGTCTTGAGAAGTCCTAATCTTGTTTAAAAAGTGGGGAGAAAATACATATTAATACCATAATCTCCAAAGAAAAGGAGGAATGTATCTAAGAAGAAAAAAACCTCAAGAAATGTCTCCATTTCCAGATGAATAATAATAATAAAAACAACAAAAAAACCCAAACCAAACAAAATGGTCAGCCTAGAGCAATCAACATCAACTTCATTTTTATTTTGTTTGGTACCACAAAAGAATCAATACATAACCTGGGTGAGGGATACTTGGTGTACAGTATGAGCTGTGCTATGCTTTCCAAAACTACAAAATAATTGTTAAAGTGAAAAACTTGCAGCATTACTTTGATCATCAAGGATGTCCTCCAGCTCAGTAAATCTGTCAACAAAGCTACAAACCACAGGATTTTACACATTGGGGAAGAAAAAAAAACAACAATAGAAGGCCCTAATTTTAAGAGAGTGGGATAAAAAGAGGTTGTAGTCTCTAGCAGGAGAATTCCTGGTAGCATAATTTACTGATGAATGCAGAAGTCTGAACAGGAGGACAAATCTCTGAATAAAACACTATCTAATAAAATAATATTTAAATGCATCAGTCCTGAACTACAGCAGAGGACACTTCAGAAACCATTGCTGTATCATCTTTCCAAAGGTCACAACCCAAACCCATCACATACATTTTTGTGCAGTCTTGTATATGTAGTAGATTCATCTGAGACAAGGCTGAACTCCGTATGGAGTTTTATAATACAGCTTGACTCTGGAGAGGTGTTCCTCCTATGTATGTACACATATGTATATTTGTGCAGAGTAAGTCTTTTCTATCTAGCACATATAAAAATATTGGCAAAGAATTATATCTAACATAGTAAAATGATGTGAGGGAAAAACCTGCGTCAAATTCACAGTTAATATAACTTCATTATTGTCTATGAAATCATACCGCTTTATGATATTTACCTAAATTCAGTTACAGCAGAGATTAATATTACACAATGTCTAATTCACTGAGAGCTAAAGAACTAAATGTGCAGGTATCTTAAACCTGTATGTATCTAAATAAAACAGACTAATAGAGAAAGTGAGGAAGATGCAACCAATATTCTATTAATGTCTATAGCTAAGAATGGAATGCTAAATATTTTGAACTCATGCTTCAATTTACACCATATAAGGACCTGCATTTTTATTTATCACTGATGCCCAATAACACTTCAATAGATTTATTTCTAATTTAAGTGTATAAGGTTGATTCTGGTCTTTATTAAGGTATGTCACAGAACTGAAGTAAAATGTACATCTTTGAGTAGATATGACTTGATTTATGCATGAAGGAAGAGCAGAGGATGTCTCCTACCTCAACTTTAGCAAGGCTTTTGGCACTATCTCTCCGTACAAGAATATTGTCTCTTGGATACAATATTCTTGTGTCCAAGTTGGGACACTTCAGTACAGATGAGTGAAAACTAAGTGGGTGAAAAACTGATTGGGCAGCTGTGCTCCAAGAGCAGTGGTTAATGAGTTGGTAACAAGTGGAGTATTGCAGCCATCTGTACTGGGACTAGTCCTGTTTAACATCATTACTAGTGACCTGGAGAAGGTGACAGAGTGCTGCTTGCTCATCAATTTTGCAGATGAAACCAAGTTAGGGGATGCAGCTGACATGCTGGAGGGCAGGACTGCCATCCAGAAGGACCTAGACTGGCTGGAGGAATAGGCTGACGTGAATGTTATGAAATTCAACAAGGATAAATGCCAAAGTCCTGCACTGGTTTGGATTAACCCCTTGCACCAATCGTTGCTGGGGCATGCCAGTCTGCAGAGCAACTCTGGGGATATTGGTAGACAGTAAACATGAGCCAGGTGTGTTCCCTTGGCAGCAAAGAAGGTCAGCAGCATCCAGGGCTGTATTAACAGGGGCAGAGTCAGTGGATGAAGGGAAGTGATTATTCCGCTTTACTTGGCACTCATTAGACCACACCTAGATACTGCATCCAGTGGTGGGATCCTCACTATGAGAAGGACGTTGATAAATTGGCACGAGCTCAGCGGAGGACCACCAAGATGCTGGTGGGCCGCATTTGCCCTGTGAGGAGAGGCTGGCAGAACTGGCCTTGTACAACTTGGAGAAGAGTTGACTCCAGGGGGCCTGGCAGCAGCGGGGCCTGTGGGGCAGTTGTTGAGAAGACAGAGTCAGGCCTTTCACAGCTGTGTGTACAGTTGTGCATAGTGGGAGGCTGAGAGGCAATGAGCATAAGATGAGAGACTTCAGAGAGCTCTTCAGACTGGATATAACACACACAAAAAAAGATTGATCATGAAAACAGCTAAGCCCTGGAACAGAGTGCATAGAGAAATTGTGCGGCCTATACCCCTGGAAGTTTTCAATACCAGGCTGGACAAAGCCCTGGAACAACATGTTCTGATCTCTGAGCTGGCCTAGCTCTGAGCAGGAGGCTGGACCTCCTGTAGTCTCTTCCAACTTGCATTGCCCTATGATTCTAGGACAGTGTTCACTATGTATTCATGAGAATATGAGTAAGCAAATATTTCTCATTCCAGATTTTTGATTATCAACACAAAGGTCCCTGGTCTGTCCTGATGTGTTTTTTCCAAAGAAAAGTTATGCCACTCAGGAAGCAAATCTTAGTAATAAAACTGACAAACTCAACCATACTGCACAAGTTCCTCAAACTGCGTTAGAAATTATTCACTTAATATTTTAAACAGACCCAAGCCAGTATTTTATATAATTTCAAATATTCACCATGGAATAATCAGATGTGAGATGATTCAACACATAGATCCCATGGTATGATTCTGCCCCATTCCTGAGTGAGTATATTAATCTTAGTCATGCATGAATATTTACAGTTATGAAGAATAAACTTCCCTTTAAAAAATATTTTGTAATTCTCTCTTAGAAGTCATTGTTCTAGTAAATTTTCCTGAAACTGGATTCATTTATCAGAACATTTACAAAAAAGCACCACAAATGTGAACACCATAGTTGGAAGGTTTCTTAAATTCCCTCAGAGTATTCACATCTAAGGGGCCCAATTTTCTGATTTCAGAAGCTGTAGCTGTTGTTCAGTGACTGCTAACTTGCACACATGGCAGAAGAGTTGAAGCTCATTGCTCTTCTAGCTCAGAAAGTCATGGTACAGACAAGGAGGAAACTATGAAGACAAATATAGCAGTAGGCTGCTTTATTTGCTTTATTGCCGTTTATATCCTTCTCTCTCTCTCACCAGAAGAAAAATGAAAACAAAACTCGTGATGAATGGCTTAGTCTTTTAACTATGTTAACTCTTAAAGAAATGTCTGGATAAGATTAAATTAAAATAATTTATGTAGAAAACCCTTATCAGTATAGGCTATTCTTTTCAGGTTTCTTATATAGCCTTTCTTTCCATTCTAATAATCCCAACCATTTTAAACTCTCAAGGGTATATGCTTATGTGATTTTTCTATAATAATTTTCTCTTAAGGTTATTGAACATCTAGAAACTGTTACCACTGGGAAATAAAAGTATTACTAATTTCAAAGTACTATAATTTAAGTACAACTTGAAAACATGAAGGGCTACTCCAGAGAATTTCATATGGAGGACAGCAATCCATTGCAATGGATATTTCAAAGGCTACAGAAATTTAAGGCTACAGTTGTAAAAGATTCACATACCATTTATAAAACTTCAGTTAGTCTAAACTACCAGTGTCAAAGTCACTCCTAAATGCAGTGCACAGCTGTGTAAGTTCCAGGGTTTGGGGGTTTTCCTCTTGCTAGTAACCTGTTTGCCATTACACTGAAGCCACAGAAGACAATCTGAAAAGACAGGAAACATGAAAACAGATGTTCCAACTATACAATAAAAAAGGAGGGGTGGAGGGGAGAGCAAGAGAGAGTTAAAATATGGCCAAAGTGGCATGATGAGTTTACTAAGTATAGAAAAAGACAAGGAAGGATCAGAGGAACAAGTTGGTCAGGGACAGGTCAGCATGGTTACTGCCAGAGTCCTCATCCACTAATTCTACATCTTCATTAACACTTGACCCAGATGCCAATTCCTCAGCAGATTTTTATAGTGTGGTAGTGCTGTTTAGAAGCTGATTGCTGTCCACAACTTAAAAGCAATAGACTTTCTCATTTTTAAAAGTAATGAAATGAGGGCAAAGCATTTAACTGCAAAATCAGATCTATCAGAGTGATGAAATCCAACCCACTGACATTGCAGCCATTCAATATATGTCAGACATTAAAGACACAAAAGGTAAAGGACTTGAAGTGCAGTGGCAACCCAGAAGAATTCATCCTATGGTTGTGTATTGGGTTTCTGTGGCAAGGTTTTAGTAGCGGGGGTTGG
>JANZLQ010000078.1:11217262-11260411 GCA_026212715.1 Elanus axillaris | reverse complement strand
TGCCCGTGACGGTGATTAGTGAATGATCTCTCCTGTCCTTATCTCGACCCACAAGCCCTTTGTTATATTTTTTTTTTTTTCTCCCCTGTCCAGCAAAGGAGGGGGGAGTGATAGAACGGCTTTGGTGGGCACCTGGCATCCAGCCATGGTCAACCCACCACAGGTTGTCTCCCATAATGTACACTACACTGAGTCAGATTCTCTCCTCAGAGTAAATCCACTTATTGCAGAAGAAATTAATGATCACTGAAGTGAACTGCATATATGCTATATTGCATGTAGTTTAGTTTGCTCCTTAAAGCTGGCCTGAACATAACCTAGGGCAGCTTTAGGGCTGCTCTAAATTAGAATGACTTCTTAAGACCCTAACATAGTGTATTAGAGCTCCCTGCTGCTTCCCATCTTTATCAGGTATAAATATAGTTTAGACAGCTGTACCCAGACAAAGGAAAGAAAATAAACAACTTTTCTGGGCTAATCTTCGTATTAACAGGGCCAGCCCTAATTGGCTGTTTTTTGGAAAGTGGTCAGATAATCTGGCCCAAGGGACAGAAAAACACCAATTCAAAATAACTGAAGTACAAATGTGGCCTGAATATAAACCAGGAAGTTTGGTTTGTTTTTCCAAAGCACAACCTGAGCTGAACCATCCAGTCAATATTTGCAAGAACAAACAAATAAAAGCCATGAAATTCTTGGTTCCAGTTAAATACCCTTTTCCTCCTATATTGGTATAGAAAGATTTTACATCTGCTCTATGTAGGCAGCTGCCAGTTTAGTCAGCATTTGGGAATCCCCAGATGGCATAAGAAAGGACAAAGCTTTTGCACAACACACTGCAATAGTTCTGGGCAGAAGAACGTTCCTAGGAGAGCTAGAACAACACTTCTGTTTACTTCATCACAGTGCTAAAATCACCAAAAACATTCAACCAGCTGAGCTGGTAAAAATCAAAGCTGTATAGCTCCATTGTTCAGCCCACAGCATGGCCCAGGAAGTGATAATTGAATCAATATGACAAGCAGTTCAAAAGAGCCTGATCATTTTGGCTTCTTCTCAGGAGAGCAGGGAATAATTTTAAGACAAAAGTTGAGTCTTAATTTCTTGCCAGCTCCTAAATCAGAATGAAAACCCAGTCCCAGCCTTTACCAGGGAAAGTCAGAAATAAAATCCTGAAAAAACCCCAAGAACAATTGCCATCATGATGTCTTGATTTTTGGACAGAAGTCTTAAAAACAACTGCACTGAATTGCCAGTAAATGTGTGTTTCCTATGCACAGTAAATATAAAATGTTATTAAATTAACATCTGCTGTCCTCTCTCATCACAAATTCCATTTGACAATCCCTCTTCATGGGGACAAATAGCTACAGAGAGAAAAATTTATGGATAACCAGACCCTTAGGTAACATAATTTGTTATATTTCTTCTTAAATATCTTATATGTCACTACATCTTTTAGACCTGCAGTAGAATCAGTCATGTAGATTACAATAAACTGGTTCCCTTACTCTAGACTCCTCATTGTCTAACTACAGTATCCTCTCATTATTTTGGACTTATAGGCAACATTCATTTTCAGACTACCATTAGAAATATTTGATTTCTCTGGTGTTTTGCACCAGTAAATGAAAGTAGGCTTCAACTTTGTCCAGTTTTCATTCTTACACCAAAAAAAAGTATCCTTGAAATAAATGCACCTCTCTTGTAATGAATGACCTAAACAATTGCCTAATCCAGTTTCTGATTTGTGGAAGGTTTCTGGAAAATTACTGAGTTTCTGCTTTAAATTATAGTCTACAGCTAAAATCCTCTTGCTATTGTGCTTTTAGGTCTGGCTAGCATTGTAGTTAGACAATTGCCAAAAACTTCTGTTGTTTGGTATACAATGCCATGTAGATGTGCCTATTTTTCTTCTGTTCATCTAATACTTTCATCCTGAGATATCTGTCTGGCTCTACTTAACACCAAAGTGTACAGTTTCTTAAAATGCTTTTTTTTTTTTTGAGACTAGAAGAATGTTGGAGGCAGCCAGCTTGCTGTGTGCAGCCAACAGATACGGACCTCTAGAGAAAGACCTTCTGCTAAGCACAAATTTGTGAGTAACCCAAGCCTTCAGCATAGCAAAAAAAAAAGAGCCATTTTATATTGCTATTTTCTTCACAAATGTACATATTGGGGTGTTAAATAATTGCATACTTAGCTCTCCTATCTAGGATGTTGTTAGTCTTTCTCTTCAATGAGGAGCAGATTTTTCTTGTTACTCTGCATAAGCATTTATATTAATGGTTCAGTAATGGACTCCAGTGGAATTTGGTTCTCCAAATACATAAAAGGCTGGAAAACAAAAACTTTCTATCAACATCTTTATTATTGCCCCAAACCCCTTTTGCTTCATGTACCTAGGACAATATGAATTATGCAGGATGGGGTTTAATACTAGTCTGATGTTGTGATTGAAATACTACTAGTTACTGAGACATACGGCTAGGATTTCAGAGAAGTGGCAAAAGAAAGAGCCTTCAAGAAGTTCTATCAACCATTTAATAAGAACTATATGAAAGCAGAAGCTGAAAAACAAAAGAAATATAAAATATAAAAATGACGTCATTCATCAAAAGTTATTCTGCAGTTCCACCAGAATCCCTGTTAGTCATTCAGAAGAAACACTTCTGAAGCAGCACAAGCTGGCATCTGACCTTGAAAATTTTAAAAGTCCTTTTATCTTTTGTATTTCTTTTTTTTCATAAATGCTTGATTCACCCAAATTGAGGGGACTTTGAGGGCTGGTGAAGCAAAGTGCAAATTTAAGTCTGGAAAGAAAGGCATGTGAGAAGCATGTGATAAAAAAGAAGTTCTTTCAAGAAAGAGGCACAGAAAAGGTAAATGTGTATCACTGTGCTGAGTGATGGACAGGATATGAAAGAAGAAGAGGAGAGAAGACAATGGAAGATATTCTAAATTTTAAACAAGCTGTCTGTGGCATGATGTTCAGGGACCAACACAGCGCGAAATGTTGACTTGCTAAATGTGTGCTGTGCAATTCAAATTTTCTCTCTATTTCACTAAAATGGCTTATGCAATAATTGATTTTGTCCAACAGAGTTTATTTAAATACTAAATTACATAAGGTAGAAAGTTAGCTATCTTTGTATGTAGGACTTCTATAGTAATTTCCACAGTGGTAGGGCAGCGAACAATACACCTACAAGTTAGCATTGTAATGTGGTGATTTTGTGCTTAATTTCTTTGGATTGCCTTTGCAAATTTTACATTACCGTTTCCAGTTAAGCAAATGACAGCATTTTCTAATTAAATTCAGTGAAAGCTGTGGAAAAAAGGTTGGTTACCTTGGTTTTACATTTCCACAGATGCAAGTAAATTTTCACCTAATACAGAACTCAGAGAATAAATTCTTTAAAACAAATGGACACATCGCAGAGCAAGCTTTGAAATGACACAGGCTTTTAAGCAATGAAGATTCAGGAAAGACTGAAAGAATATTTGCATAAAAGCTTGGGTGAGAGATGTTTCTCCATTGTGAGAACTATCATTGAGATTTGTTTGACATTTTATCACAATGAGCCCAGCATAACTATAAGCATTTGCAAACTGGTTACAGCTCTGACAGGCACACTATCACTGTAAATTATTCCATCTATAATGCTATTATCCAGAAAAAAAAAGAAAAAAAATTGAAGACAAGCATGAAACATAATTCCAATGAAGTCTTTGAATACCTGTGGTTTTGTGTTTTTATCAGTTTCACTAGTTGGACTTGTGAAGCCAGTATTCAAATTTAAGTGTATTTTTGCCTCAGAGCTTTCATGAATGGCTTAACTCATTTCTAATATAAACAGGAACTTCATGATTTCTTCTATTTGGCAGTTGCATCAGAAAAGTGACAGAAGTTTGTAAATCTGGGAGAAAAAAAAGAAGCAAAAAAAAAAAGCATGTGTTAAAATTTAAAAGCAGGCTACATATCTTAGGCACTTGAATTTTACTAGAGAAGGTAGGAAAATTAAGTCAGTGCAACAGATACATTTTGAATATATACTTGCTTTAAGCTTACCAAGAAATTTCACAGAGAAAAGATGATTAGTGATGAACACATAACAAAGAGCTCTTTCCACATGTCAAAACAAACCTTTCCAGGAAATTTTTCCTAGCATTCTGTAAGAGTCATAGTAGAAGTTACTTCTGCATGTAATTCATGAAGCCCATGGATCTGCCTCAGAAAAAAGAGGGAAATATAAGTAAATTGGCTAAAAGCAGGTGATACAGATTTCCAAGAGCAACTGGAACTGGGTTCTGTTCCAAGAAATGTATGCACTTGCAGCAAAATGCTCCAGAAAAATTAACTCATTTATGCCAAAATATTAGAAAACTTCACAGTCAGTCACTGAACCTGCGTGATGATCTGCATACTTTGGGTACACTTTTCCACTCTCTTCTGTAAACTCTATTTCAAAGTTTAAATTTGCAAGATGTTGGTAGTGTTCTAGCTCCTGGGCATGGAACTTATAAAATAAGACAACCCTGTATGGATCATGATTTCTACATGGGATAAGGAGAGAAATAGATGATTAGAGAGCAGGTGTCTTAGGACCAATAGGCCTACAAGATCTCATAGGTTACTTACTTCTTCTGGATCCAAGTTCAAAGTTGCCCTTCCAAAGGATGTCTTTCACTTCTGTAAACACAGAATTCACTTGCTTTTTAGAAGACATAGTCATCAGGTTACCATGCATGTAAGTTCTCTTTACAAACATTTGAAGAGAGATCAATTGAGTATTTTTTATGGTCTTATTAATACCAGCTTGTCTGTTGTTTTGCTCTCTTTTACATGCAGGCATGAATAGATGAACTAGAGAAGAGCACTGTGGTGGGTTGACCCTAGTTGGATGCCAGGTGCCTACCAAAGCCACTCTATCACTCTGCTCCTCAGCTGGACAGGGGAGAAAAAATATAATGATATAATGAAAGGCTCATGAGCTGGGATAAGAACAGCGAGAGATTACTCATTAATTATCATCATTGGCAAAACAGACTCGGTGAAAATTAACTTAATTTATTACCAACCAACCAGAGTAAGGTAATGAGAAATAAAACCAAATCTTAAAACAGCTTCCCCCCTGCCCCTCCCGCCTTCCTGGCTCAACTCCACTCCCGATTTTCCTCTACCTCCTCCCCACCAGCAGCACAGGGGGATGGGGAATGGAGGTTGTGGTCAGTTCATCACACGTTGTCTCTGCCACTTATTCCTCCTCAGAGGCAGGACTCATCACACTCTTCCCCTGCTCCAGCATGGGTCCCTTCCACGTGTGCAGTCCTTCAGGAGCACACTGCTCCAGCATGGGTCCCCCACGGGGTCACAAGTCCTGCCAGAAAACCTGCTGCGTGGGCTCCTCTCTCCATGGCTCTGCAGGTCCTGCCAGGAGCCTGCTCCAGCACGGGATTCCCATGGGGTCACATCGGGCACCCGCCTGCTCCAGTGTGGGGTCTTCCCTGGGCTGCAGGTGGGTATCTGCTCCACTGTGGACGTCCCTGGGCTGCAGGGGGGACAGCCTGCCTCACCATGGTCTTCATCACAGGCTGCAGGGGAATCTCTGCTCTGGCGCCTGGAGCATGTCCTTCCCCTCCTTCTTCACTGACCTGGGTGGTCAGGGTTGTTTCTCTCACATGTTTTCACTCCTCTCTCCTGCTGCAGTTTGTGTTCTGCAGCAACTTTTTTCCCCATCTTAAATATGTTAACCTAGAGTTGCTACCACTGTCACCGGTTGGCTCTGCCTTGGCCAGCGGCAGGTCTGTCTTGGAGCCGACTGGCATTGGCTCTGGCAGACATGGAGGAAGCTTCCAGCAGCTTCTCACAGAAGCTACCTCTGTAGCCCTCTGCTACCAAAACCTTGCCACACAAACCCAATACAAGCACACAGTCAGTAGTGTTATGAAACATTATCATTTTCTTCCTAATCCTCATTTAATACATGAGCTAACGGTAGAAGAAAAATGAAAAATAAAGGATATGCTTATTAAGATAAATGTGGCAAGCAAATGTGGTTTTGTTTGCATAGTAGGTGACTGCAGTGCCTGTGTCATGGTTTGATGCAATTTAGGGCAATTCATAAACCACAGTGACTTAATCTTTCAAGGTTTATTTTGTCAGGTCTGTGATGAAGTTTTCTCTTCAGGCTAGCATGCTCTCCCTAAATAGTTCAAAGTATTGCCACAGAGTTGGCCTCTCTATAGATTTTGGAAGTCTTGACACATGCAAAAAATTGCCACATGCTTGTATTTTCACAACATTGCAGCTTTTCTAAGCAGAGATGATGGTGTGATGTATGAAGATTGGAAGCCAGACATCTGGTGCTAGATTCGCTGCTCCTGAAACTATTTTTGTACCCCTGGCCAAATGAGTGTTGATACATTCTGTATACATGCTACCCGCCCATGCTCATGTGCTGTATGGAGCTGTTAAGAAGATGAGGGTCACGGTAGCTACTACCCACAAAGAGAGAGCACCTGCTTCAGCTTCATTTTGAGCTACGTTGCTCTTAGCTTTCATCTTACTGACATCAGGTGTCGTAGGTATCTGGGGCAGTGACCAAGGACGAAACCAAGATGTTGTATGTGGTTGTCACACTTTATTTCATTTAAGATGCTGGTAATCTGTGTTTTGAGCAGAATTGGCCCTTCTGTAACAAGTATTTCAAGTTCAAGCATGTTGATGCTTTGTTGTGTATTAGGGAAGTCTTTTATAGCAATAAGGACATCAATTTCTAGTTTGTACAAAAGCTCATCTAAGTAGTCTGACTATGCAGGTGGAAAGACTGAGCCATGAAAGCATGTCTCAATGTTGACTGGATGTTTAAATGTAGAGCTGTACACTTAAAACTGCAGCTGATGCTCGGCCATGATACTGGTAGCAATGGCATAGCACACGATATCTTCCACCCAAACAAAGCTCAGGGAAGGGTGTCTTGTTTTACCCTGACAAAAGATGAAGCAAAGATACACCTATAATGCTTTCATGATTGCAGTCCTTTCGATATGAAGGCAAGTTAATTTGTACACTACTAGCATGCCTGAAGTCATGCAACAGGCTCTTCATTAGCAAGTATTAATATTTTCAGGAACAGCATTATCCTCTTACTACCTGATTATGTTTTATGGTATCTATGATGATGTTATTCTGTCTTTGACAGTTTGCAAACTTCCTTTCCTGGAGGCATAATTTAAAGGATTAGTTGAATTTAAAGATAAAATAAAAGCTTGTAGAACTGGAACTCCTCCTGCACATTTCAGTGATACAGTGAGGTTATCTGTAAATGCTACCTTTTGTTTTGTTTCTGTGCTGAAAGGTTCATAATTATAAGGTTGGCAGTTTTGCAGATTTTATGGAGCATTCGCTACCATTCAAAAAGTGAGTTCAGAGCTGCAATCCTATAAGCACAATTGCTGAACAATTTCATAAGATTCAGTGTGAGATTGTAACATAGCCCAGCTGTGTATTCCTGAGAAATTAAAAAAAAAACTATCCAGAAGCATTCATTCTTTAACAAATAATAATGTTAAATGTCAAGAGCAAGTAATTAATGTATTAATAACTCATTCTGTAGTTTGCTGCAAAATCACTCTTAGATTCTTATGATTTTCCCCTTATGTGGAGATAGGAAAACAATCAGATATCTATTGTATTAATGACTGAACATGGTTTGACTGGAATAAGACAACGTAGATGCCATTAAAATTCCTCATCTTTGTTTATCAAGTAGCTTAAGTGGGGTGAGGAAGGAATAAAAGAGGGAGGCTTAGTAGTAAAGCACTGAATGCTGAAATGAGAAAGAATAAAGCATTAATAATATTTTTGATCCTTATGGTTGCTATCCACCAGTTTATCTTTCTCAGTTTCACTGTCATTAGGAATGAATGTCATTGAAATGTGGAATGAGTCTAATTCTAAATTCTTCCAACTGAGATCCTGAGCTATACGCATACATAATACCCGCATGGGTTTTTTTTTGCACAGCCCTGGAGGTTAATCCAGTAGAACTTTATCTGCAGCCCTGAAATAAGCATATATAATTAAATACATATGAAAAGCAGATCCAGTGAGTAAGAATACATACCAAGTTTTACTAAGAAAACCATTTATACTTTATGCTCTTCATGGCTTAGCCTCCTGGACTGCAAGAATTATCCATCTGCCAAATAACTTTTGATAGAAATGTTCATGCTAGGATATATGTTTTGCAAAAGATGCTAATGCCAGAGACAGACTACCCATGCATTCATTAAGAGGTTTATGAAATACAGGCACACCACAGTGGAGGTGTACCAGGGTAATCTGAAATGACAATACGTTCAATTTACTAATATAAGGAGTCATTATTTCATGCTCAGCTGATCACATTATCAGCCTCCCCTTAACATACTGTGGTGGGTTGGCCCTAGCCATCAGCCAAGAACCCACTCGTTCACGCCTCCCTGCTCCAGCAGGACAGGGGAGACAATAGGAAAACCAAAAGCAAGAGAACTTGTGGGTCAAGGTAAAGAATGTTCAACAGGTGAAGGAAAGGTTAAAAAAACCCCAAAACAACAAAAAGAGGTCTGCAAAAGAAATAACTCATCACCTTCCACAGTCACACAGCTGCCCAGCCATGAGCAGTGACCATGTTGGAAGACATCTGTCTCCTTTCTCCCTCTACCTCAGTTTTACTGCTGTTCATGGTACTATATAGTATAGATTATCCCTTTGTCCAATTTGGGTAAGCTGTCCTGGCTATGTCACCTTCCAGCTTCTTGCCCACCCCAGCCTACTTGCTTGGGGTGAGGGAGGGAAGGAGTGTAGAGTGGTAAAAAGAGACAACTTTGAAGCTGTGCAAGCACTATTCAGCAGTAGCCAAAATATTTCTGTGTTATCAACGCCATTTTAGCCACAAATCCAAAACACAGCACCATGTGGGCTGCTATGGAGAAAATTAACTCCATTTTGGCTAGTACATATACAGGTTACCTTTTTTCTCTTAAGAATCACAATTAGTGCTGCTTTGGAAAAAGCCTTCTTTATTTACCAGTTTGATAATTGTGTTCTATATAGAGAACCATAGCATGGTTTAACCTCTTACTATCTTTTGGGTCTGTTTTGAGCATGGAGGGAAAGAGTTCTCAAAAGGATGCCTTATTCATACAAATGCACCTATTTTCTAGCACAGGCTTATTATTATCTCTCCTCCTATGCATGCAGAAATGCTCCATACAATTAAGGGTAAGACCTCAGGTGCAAATTTACTTGCAGAAATAAAGATGTCAATCTGGCATCTTTGTCCATTTTGACCACTGGCCAATGCAGTGTACCTCAAGCACTGGATGCAGTCAAAGGGCACATAGCTCTGCAGCTCTCACTGTCTGACTGGGATGGCTGCTCCTCCTCTCTGCCTAATGGGAAACATGATTACTTCAGATCTGAAAGAGTACTTGTGCAAATAGGCACAAGTCCATGTAGTGATCTACAATGTGCAGGCTAGATTTCAAGGGACCAGAGGAATATCTTGATAATGAAGTGTGTGAAGAGCATTTGTATAGGACTGGAAATAGAATAAGGCTTCAATATACAGCATTTAGTTTGGGGTTCTGAAACTAACATTTTCAGAGAAGAAAAATTCTTGGCTGGTGTCTACAGTGGAAAGTAGGGTTGGAAATACTGTTAGAGTTAGGAGTTTGAACAGAGAGAGAGAGAGACTCATGATCTATGCTTAACAGTGATTTAGGAAAAGTTAACTCACCTAAATTTATGCCAGGTTTAGAAGGAACATGCTGAGTTTTGGTCAGTGCTCTGCAGTTAAACATAAGATTGGGGCTAGGTTAAGGTCTGAGTTTCAAAACAGTCTTGTGAACTAGAGTTAATAGGGAGCTAAATTTAAGCAGGTTTACCGGTCTAGAGTCAGAGCTAATTCCTTAGAGAACTAGGGGAAAATGCTGAGTTTTAGCCAGCAATGCCATATTCTTTAAGGTGCAATCTAGGGCTAGTGGGTGCTTGGTAATAAAGGCCATTAGGAGTTGTGGGTAATACTGAGATCAGAAGGGCTATGGTAACCTGACTTTGTGTCTAGCTCCACTTGGGCTTAAATTAACATGTTGAACTTTGGTCTTTAACAAACTGATGCCTTAGAGTTTCAGTTTATGTTAAGTCTAGGGTAAATAAACTCAGGAAATTCTGGTCATCTTGGTGCTACAGACTCTTATTAGGACCTTGGAAATAATGTTACATGATGTTACATTTTCTGCTGTAGAAGTCTGCTGTTTTGGACTGCAAAGCTTCATACATTCTCAGGGTACTACATGAACAATCCATAACCCTAAAGAGGCAAACCTGGAGATTAGAATTAAGCTTTGGGAGTCAATGGAGGGCTTACTTGCTCTGTTTCTAAAGGTTTGACAGCTTATTTTTAGGAGTGGTCCTGTTAGGAGCTAAGAGAGCATGGGAGAATTTGGTAGCAACAGTCTATTGCTGTCAAGTAGCAGGCTGGGATAAGATCCTCAGGTTTAGAATTTCAGAGAGGACAAATATGCAATTAATTTAGGTTTTAGGTAATTTAGGTAAATAGGTTTGTCAAACTATTTTTAGCTTTGGCTCTGTTAAAGTCTATAAAAACATAGTGAGTATCCACCTCTTGCAACCCAATGTTATTTATTAGAATAGGGTTTGAAATAAGTTCATACATACAGGGAAAGCTGAACAGTAGTCAGCCTGTGATTTTAAAAATAGTGCTAACCTAGTTCTAGTGCTATTTACATTAGGTGCCTGATGAACATACTGAGTTTTATGTAAACCCTGAACATAGGTTATATGTTTAGAAAGCACAAGGAAAAAAGTTCTGGTGATCAACTAAAGCAGCAGCTCAGTTTTGAACTAGGAGAATAAACTGAGATTAAATTACTTACTTCATGGCTGTGCCCCATCCCTAGCCATACCAAAATCAAATCATAAACCTAAATGAACCATGGGGTCCCTTGCTCCTGAGAATTATAATCACTTCTGAGACTATTCACTATGGATTAAGTTTCTGATTAATCACTTATTAAACAGATCTCTGTTGACTGCAAATGGAGTATAGGCATCTTACTCACAAGCAGTCACATATACTTAAATGCCTAAATTCAGCCACTTTAATCTCAAACTGAGTCCCACCGCAAATAATTGATATGGACTATCCACTTACTCTCTCACAAGCAGTGGTTCCAAAATGACAGCAGATAACAAATCTGACATTTTCTTACATCCAATCCTAACTCATGCCAAGGACTGAAAGGTAGCTCAAAAACCACAACAAAATCTCTTAGGTCCAAATAATACTGCCCTAAATTTATCCCAGACATGTTTTCTAACCGCAGTATTAAAATGAATCCTGATCTCTTGGCATTCTTTATCGCAGACTCCAGATTTAACACAGGTGCAATATAATGGAAGTGATGGAAAGTCACTTAGCATATTACTTCCTTTCACATACAAGACTTAAAGGTTATGTTAGTGAACATTTCTAAACCCAGAATTGACTACAGCTCAGAACCTTCTACATTTCAGAATCCTAACCAAATTCTAACCTTTGCAACCACAACACCATTAGAAACCTAATTTTGTATACATGTTGGAATCCAGGCAAAATACCCTGGAAATACCCAAAATTCATTATGTTTCTCTAGGTCCTAAAGGAACCAGCCATAGCCTAGATCAATTAATGTGTCTAAGTCCCACAATAACAGGATCTGTTCAGACTTTCCATTTCCAGATTAATGTATGCAAATGTAAAGAGTTAGGATTCTAAAATGAGTTTCATGGCCATCACTTGTCCTAGTATAAATTCATGGCTAAAGTCAGGGTTAGGAGTCAGAAAATGCAGGAAGGCCTAACTGTAATCAGTGCTGGCTTTAGCTAAGTTAACTGATCTTTAGATTGGTGCTGTCAGACTGATTGCTTTAGGACATTGGAGAACATACCATGTTGTGGTCTCTGGTAGTGCACTTTTCTCATGCAAAGCCAAGGATTTATGTTCAAGAATAGGCTTTATTTTTGGAAATACAAGTAGTCAAAGACTGTCATTACCTTCCAAGCCTTTCCAGACACAGCAATAATTGCAGCTCAGCACCCCCTTGATTTTTTGTACCTTTATTTTAACCTTATTTCTACCCCTTAACTGGAAATAAATAGCTTTAGGGTAAAAGATTGCTACACATCATTAACTTCCAACTTTATGTCCTTATCTAGGATTATAATGATAGTATTGGACTTAATTCTAGAGAAATAAATCAAGTTCATCAAGTTTTAGGTCCTTTAAGACAGGTTAGCGAACCTAACTACACTACATTTCAGCCCTCCCTCTATTTCCAAACATTACTGTATCCCTAATCGAGAGCTCTTGGTCTTTCACAAACAAATTGTGTCAGGTGTGCCTTTCCCCTTGCAGAACCAGCTGTAATATTAGGGAAGCAAACTTATGGAAACCCAGCAGTAACTGCAGTTCATCTTTCCAGACATTGCAAAACAAACTGTATTCTAGACCTAACCCTAATCCTAAATGTTTATGTTGCTTTTTCCCTACCACCAAACTCAAATACAGAGAAGAGGCTTGCTTTTAACAAGCGATTCCTTCAAACAGAATACTAAGTATAATCTGCCAGCTCCTAGCAGTACCTGTCCAGACCCTTCAGATAACCCTGCTGCCAACTGAGAGCAGCTGTCATGTACTACCACATACCACTTCTATCAAGAAAAGGTTTAAAGATATAAATGGACTACATGTATCACAGGAGGTCCCCCTTGTATTCTGGTTGTCCTTTCCCTCTCTTCCTTAGTCATCCTGTCTGCATATGGAGAATACTGTACAGTACCTCCTTCATCTGCCATGGCTCTCTTAGCAAAGTAACAGTTTTCAGAAGAATAAGAGGTAGCTGTGAAAAGAAGAGGAATAAACTACAAATAAAACAAAGAGGCACTGGATTCAAGTACAGCAAGGAAGATTTATATTAGACATTAAGAAAACTTTTCCAAGGTTTGTATAACTAATTACCAAAGCAGATTCTTGAGGTGATGCTGTTGTCTCTCTTTTACTGCGGGAGGGAAAAAGTGGCAAGAGTCTGTGCAGGAAAACAACAGACACTGTCTTGCTCATGAAGAGGAGGTCTCATAGTCCCTCTTTGTTTCCTGTGATTTGTATCTAAATGGCAGTCAGTTAATGCAAGAGAGAACTATGATAGCTAAACATAAAACTGTCTTCCTCACGAGACTGAGGAGCACATCATCTCTGGACTCCTGCAGTGAACAGCGCTGTGTCCCAGACAAGCTCCAGGTCTTCATGATCCAGGTGTTTGGGGTTTTTTTAAGTATCAAGGACAAAATCGTTCTTACATTTCTTCACTGCATCTTGATTTTGAGTCTATGCTTTGCAATAATTAGATACCAGTCAGACTCAAACTCTGAAGTGCTTTAAAGGGACAAAATTTGTACCTTCACTCTGATGCACTTCTATTCTCAAGGATGTTCATATCTGTTTGTTCACATTCTTTAAATGAGAAATGTGTGTTTCAATTAAAATAGAAATATCCCTATTACTCAGTTCTCACACTAAAATAGACACTTTGGTAACAGTATCCTCCAGAAGACTTTATAGACCCCAGTCAAGCCCTTTAACTTACACTTAAGCAAGTCTGTTTTGTCAGACCAAGCATCTCAGCAGGAGTGGCAAATAGGATGAACCTGCACCAGTAAAATATAGAAAAAGAAGACATGGTAGGAGAGAGTAACACAAAAGAAAGAGGTACAGAACAGGTACCTTCAGTTTAACTGAAAGTTTAAAAGGTATTTTAGGAGCTGAAGGAGAAAAAAGTAAATCCCTGGGTGATTTATAGAAGCCATAAGAAATTATGTGCTTTAGCACTTAACATTGTAACTATTACATAATGCACTACCTGATTGCAGAACTCCTTGCAATTAATAAAAGTGTTATTACTTGTAGACTGTACTCTGGTGTAACATATATAGGAATGAACAGTTAGCAGGAATCATTTCCTAAATGGTCTGATTAATATGAGTCTGGTTTTAGTTTCAGTGGTCAAATTCTACTTTAAGAACCATTTTCCCTGTTAGCTTGAGACACGTTTCTCTCCCTGCTGAAATGAATACAGGTTTATGGCTGATGTTTGTTTTCTCCTGTGGATCCTCGTCTAGCACTAGAAGAGGTATCAGTCATTGTCCATTATCCTTTCTGAAGATCTCCTGTGTCACAGCCACCCTACTTTGCTCTCCATGGATGTTGCAGGTACTCTTCGCACATTGCCAAAACCACAGCGCAGTGAAGGAGAGAGTGGAATGAGTCAAATTTTCAGTTACCTTTACAAAAGTTTAAGAGCAGCATGTCACAGCAGGACATCCCCTCTCTCTGTATCCCTGAAGGTGATGTAGACCTGAAGCTCTGCACAGCCTTGCCCCATCCCATGGGGTGATGATGGCTGTGAGAAAGTTTGTTTGTTCTAATCCACCTTAGAGCCATGAGGAGCATGGCTGCAAGAGCAAAGAGGGCTTAGCTCAGGCTTGAACCTCACAGAATGCTGATGTGGGCACCCACTATCAGGGAGGCAGAAAGGTTGCATGCAGGATAGAATATAGTTATGGGTCAAGGTGAAGATAGTTATGGGACAATGGACACACCATACAGCAACCACCTGTACCACCACCCGCAGGAAAAACATGACTTATCTACCGCAAAAGCCTTGAGGGTTTGACATCACAGACAAGACCCTACAAAGGGCAGCATACCTATAGCCTCTGTGCCTTCAGGGAAGGTTTTTTCATGTCTGTGGAAGCTTGCTCTAGATCCAGCTTTAATGAATTGAGTAAAAAGAAAAGGTGAACAAGTGGTAATGAAAATTTAACTTTCTGGAGGAAATGAAAAAATTATATGACTAATCATTTGACTAATTATTGTGCTAATCAGGACTTAGGAGAAACATAACCAATAAAACATAATGAATCAAAAAAATTCTGTGGCTCAAAGAGCTTTATATGTGTGTGTATATACCATTCATTAACTTGGTGCCTAAACCAAAAAGCTTTATGCCATTACCATAGCGTTATCTCATCCTTGATGAAGAGTACAGGGACACAACATAACAAATTCTCTGTCCTCCAGAGACCCATGAGACCCATGACTTGTCACCTGTATAAATCTAGCTCTTTAAGACCCTTTCTTAAATTCAGACTATTCTGTGATTCCCTTGTAAGATGTGTCACTGTTGGATGCTACAGCAGGACCTCTAAAGTCTTTTATGTCCCCACCTGGTGAAAATTCAGACAAATTCTGAGTTTCAGTTGTGTTTCAGCTCCTCTAAAATACTGATGTGGGGCTGCCTCATAATTTTTCATTTTTAAAATTATCCCTTGCAATGGCACTTGTAACATTGCTCTGAAACCAACAACTTGGATTTGTTGAACTAAGAACAATTCAGGGCCTCAGTTCTCAAATGGCACTTCACAGGAAGGGCTGTTTAGTGCTCTAGAAATATGAGCAAGTATGTTCTGTTTCATTTAAGTAGACTGTTCATGTCCTTTAACAGGCAAACTGTTTGCCTTTTAGAGAAAACATTTGGTTAGATGCAACCACAAAATGTGCTGCTTTGATCACTGTAAATAGCTGACTTTTGTTTATACAATGTGATTTAAGCTTTAGCACAGCTAGTAAGATGCTGTAGTGCAGCACATTCTTTGGGAGTCTTTCTGTCTGAATATTCCTGGAAGATCAAAACCAAAGCCTAAACTTTGATTACTGTTATGAAGAGTCCAGGTCTGTATATGCATCTCAGACCAGCTCCTGCTGCAAAGCATTGCAGACAAAACATAACTCCAGATGAGATTTTGGCTGGAGGCACCTATGCTTCTTCCAGTAGCAAGAAATTTGTTGCCTGGTGGAGCATGTTCCTCACATATTCAGGGTCAAACTGAATGCTAAGCTGTGGTCAGGAAGGAGTTTTTGCCTGGTCAGATGGACAGAGAATTTTTAGGGGAGGCTGGCAGGGGAGGAAATGCTGCCTTTCTATTCTCTCCTCTCCTCTGCTCTGCTTGTGGTACATTACAATTTTTGAGACCTCATTTTCAAAAGTGAGAATTTTGCTGTCTGTTCCAAGAAAAGAAATGTAAATGCCCCTACAAGGTACATATATGTGTTCAGAGTGTGAATAGCATGCTAAGCAAGGTATGTGCATTTGCCTGCTTTATTTAGCCTCAGGAAAACACAACACATTTGAGCAGGTTGTCAAAGGAGAATATATGTAGGAAACAAGGGAAAGTATTGCCAAAAAAGCTGCTGACATTTTATTCAGTTTGCTTTGCTTATACCTGCAAACCATACAGTTTTCTTAACACTTGGTTGCATCCTTACTCACAAATGTTAATGTAAGCAAATATTAATGAATAAATCTAAATTGATAGCAGACATCACCAAATACAGTTAAAGAACTCTGTGCTCCCAAAACATTCTTAGAAGTCTCAGATTTATGAAGCTTTGGTTATTCCAGTAGGAAACAGAAACAATAAGAAGATAACCTACATGATTAAACCCATGGTGCCAATAATGAACACTCATGAATAACGTATAGTAAGTACTGGATTGCAGAAAATTTTTTATCTTCTGGTAATGCTTGTTGTATGGCATGCAAGCACGTACAGCATGCTCCCCTCCTGAGCAGCTCACTACCTAACAAGCACATTTCTTCAGAGTGTTCACAAAAACTGAACATATATTTCAACACATTCACCAATGGTTTGTGAACTAAAAATGCCTACGCTTCTCCTCTATGTTATTTTCAGTAAAACATTCACTATATTCTTCTTGTAAGGTTGCAGACCTCATCTGTCTTCTGCCAGTGCAAAGAAAATGTAGATCATGCAACTAAAAATGTCATTTGCAAGGTATGCTTTGGATTAGATTTTGTACATTACTGAACAGTCTTTATTGAGGGACTGGCAGCTTTTTTATTGTATTCACAATAGTACCTTGCAGCAAGTGCTCAGTTTCTCCTAATCACTTTTCTCTACAACATTTCCCAGTTTCAGCAGGGGCATAATTAAGCAGGATTACTAAAGAGCTGAAGATAAGATATCCCTTGCTAGGCATTTATCTGGAGACATTCTTTATGAATAAACACATTTTCACTTCATTTTAAGGGATGTTCTTTTAAGAAAGATGCATATAAATTGCTGTTATCTTGCAGCATGAATACTCATGTTCTCTAGTTATTCAGATTGTTTGGTATGTATTATTTCCAATTTAGCAATATTGTGTCGTAAGAGGATGACGTTTGGAAAAGAGCTGTCTAAAAATAGAACTGCTGATCCCACAATGGTCGTTACTTTACCCTCAGGCTTTATGCCTAACTGAACAGAAGTGCTTGCTGAGGTGCCGATGCAATAACCTCATTGAATGTACCCTGCTATTTCTGGCTTACCACTTCAGCATCTATACAGACTCCAGCTTTGAAATATGCATTTCCTAAACTGCACGTATTATGGCAAAGAGCTACATTCTGTGCAAATCTTATGTTTAAATAATTTCAAGATATAATGAAGACTGAACATGCAGACTAAGTGTATGCAGGAGCACATCTACAATAGATAAAATGCTTATGATGGAGCTGTTTGTAACACAAGGGAGCTTATCTCATTCTAAACTGTTCTGTTTGGTTTTCTGCAAGTGATTGGGTTTTTCTCTGGATTTTTCAAAATATATTCAGTGCTACGTTCTGGTACCTTCCACAGACTACATTTAAAACACCATAATCATAAATCATATGCTACTCGATACCCGCAGGCACAATCAGTTATAATTCAATTGGTTAGCCTTGCTAAATGCTGCAAGGGTCCCAACCACCCAGCTGAGGTGAGATTTTACCATCTGCTTCAAAAGAGTAGCAGCAGACAAAACCTAACATAGCTGACATGCAAGTCTCTCAAGGAGAAAAGAAGCCTTGGGCTGCTAAATGTCAAAACCGCTTACTTCTCAACCCACCCAAGTGCCGAGTCAGCTGTGTAGTTTGAAGATAAATGACCCACTGAGCCTAAATACAACTGCTTTGGCAATTTGCAATGCCTGAAAGGAGGGCATTTTATTCTATCATGTTGCCTCCTTTATCAAACTCATAACACCATCTGAAATACAATAGCTTTGTTTCCAAATTAACAACACAAACTTATGAGTGAAACAGAATAGCTGCAAAGTGCCGGTAGTCTCTTAACTGCACTTCATTTTCTAGCAAATATATAGCTGAGCAGATACAGGGGTGGCCTTGTGAGAGAGTCAAAATGGCTGCTGTGCTCCCTTGTAACATTCCTGTGAAAGAGCTATGCAAATACTAAACATAATTTTTAAAAATTTCTTTTCTTTTTTCCCTCCTCCCTGAGCACAGGCTTTCAGTACTGAGGGGTTAGCAGGGTAGTGCTTGGGATGCTTTCACCAACAGCCCCCAGAGGAAAGTTAACCCAGACATGGGATCTTGTTTACAAAAGTCCTGCATTATCATCATCTTTACTTGTCTCTTCTTGAATAAAAGCTAGTGTCCATCAAAAACAATAGAACAGGTCTCAATTCAACCCAGGAGCAATTTCCTCAGTTGTATCCATGTATTTTGCAGCCACTTCAAGGAGAAAATGAAAATCAGTATCAATAACGCCCTTAAAAAGCAGAGCAAAAATATGCTGTACAATGCAAGGAGAGGAGAGGAAAACAGGGACTAAGTGAGAAAGTATTTGGATGCTAATCCATGAAGAGCAAGGCTTGGGCTGCTTTGGTGTGGCCTCCCTGGATTCTACAAAGATGTTGGGATGCAATCCAACTGGCGTCTAGTGTTTCAGGCATCTAGCGAACCAGTCTCCCAAATATTAGCAGAAAATCCTTAACTAGTCCACGTAACAGAAATTTTCCAGAAAGAGATCCTGCATAGCTAATTTTAGATCTCTGCAGCAGCATGGACAGAACTACTACGAGGGCCTCCATGGGCATCTGTTCTTGCAATGCCAGGGAGACAGCCAGGGATTTATTTCAGGAGGGTACATCTGATGAACACCATTTGTATCTATCAGTTAGGTACGCTGCTTATTTCACACATAAGGACACCCTACTGACCCAGTTAGCCATTCTGAATTTCAACTTCCCTCATATTAAAAGTGTGATAAAGAGATACAGACATGGCACATTTCACAACAATGCAATTGAAATGATCTCTAGTAAGAAAGCTTTACAGTAGTTTTTCCTATGATCTCAAAAATTCATGTAATTTTTTTGTCAACTACTAGCAGTGACTTTTTTAAACATGTATACATATATTATTTCTAATAGTAGATGCTTTATAGAGTTGCCAGACTTCTATCACACTTCATTATGAACAAAACCATATTTGGTATCTTAAACTTTACACACGTGGACTCGGCCCCAAAATCACATTTTAAAATGAAAATTTCAATGGATATCTGACCATTCAAGAAAAAAACAAAACAAAACAAAACACAAAACTATTCCATGGGTAGGTTTTTCTTTGTACTTCTAAATCACCTTGAACCCAACAATCTCAGCAGACTTTTCCAATTACCAGTCAAGTTTTGCAGTGGATCTGTAAGACTGCATTAAGACCAACACAGCCACTGCTGGTAGGAAACTGCTGATGTTCATAGGTGGTTGGTCCTTAAACAGTAATTTTCCCGTCAAATGTCAACTATGTGCTCCCTGTATACACTGGTGGAGTCACAATTACTTAACTCTCACAGCCAAGGAGGGAGATGAAAATGTGAATTTGAAATAGTTATTTGTATTAAGGGATGGAAGGCAGAACTGTGCAAAATTATTAAATTAAAATTCTGAACTTCAGTTGTCTTGATCCAAGTTGAAGAATCATTCATAAGCACAATTCATAAATAATTTAATCAGAAAGATTATTGTGAATTCTGTTCCCTCAGTTGTGGGGGAATGTATGCTGTGTAAGAGCACAGTTTTCTAGTAAGTCTCAAGACAGAATGGTATTTGCAGAGATGATGTGACATTTCTGCTACTAATTTTATGATTTAAAGGGGCTTGGATCCATCATAGTTACATTTTGCATAGCTGTTATACCCACTGTATTGTTATCTGGTAAACATAAGCAATTGTAATCCAATATTAAAATCTTCTAATTCCTTCAAAACATTCCCTGTGCTTAGAGACTGATTGGTATATGACAGAATGGATCCCTAAAATACAGCTGAAGTCACCTAAACCAGTGCTATATAAAGTTAGCTTTTAAATTAATTCAGGGTTTCCTGATATATGAGAGAAAAAGTACAACTGTCATGTGTCTGCATCTTTGTGTCTGAACCCCAGACAGTAACCATAACAAGTATGTCACCTGTTCCGAGGTTTCTTTCTATGTGAGCTCATCCTATTTTCTTTCTATTCACTTCACCCTCACCTTTGTGGTTTGCTGCATTTTCTGTACTTCTGGCTTTCTTGCACTTCCTATCTACCCAAGAAATTTGAACACTTATATGCAATAGAAACCCCCTTTGTGCTCCAGGGTAATGTTAGCTGGTTAAGAAACAGCCCCGAATTACAAGGATTCTGGACTGAGAGAATTCTGTTATTCTCGATGACAAAGTAATGAACCTGAAATTCATTTTCTGCATCAGGATTCCATGACAACACCTATACTTGTTCTCTCTGTCACTTTCTCTGAATATGCATTTAGTTAGCTCAGATTTCTGAAGTATTTCTTCACTCTGATCATAAGTGTAAAATAGGTCTTATGCACTAATTAAGTAACAGCCCTTGTCTGTAAATTAAATGCAATACACTTTCTATTGATATCAAATAAAAAGAATTCAGTGTTCACCTTAAACATCTGCATCAGACCATATCCTTTTCTCCCACAAGCAACACAAGACAGTTGCAAATTTTACTGCACAGACAAACTAAAGAATTCAATCAAGATAATTTAATGCTAATGGAGAAATCTAGTATCTTGAAAAAAATAATATTTACCTAAATTAGATTTTTAATGCTCCTTTTATTAAATATGAAGAATATAGAAATTGGTTACCTGTGTTTTAAAACTGTATTTATTTGTGATACTAAACTATAGAGACCAAAGCTTGTATGAAGTTTGTTAACCAGGATATACACTCACTGGAATTATAGCTTTCATATATATAAAAGACTATGCACTAAGGTTTGGATCCCCACCTGGAAAGTTAGAAGGTAACAACTCCAAAGCCATAAATAAAACCCAAGTTTAAGTTAACAAGGATGGTCATTAACACAGTCTGTTTACTGTCTGAACAGGAGATGGCTCCAGCTAGCCATACCCAAGGGACACTAGCATTTCTTAAGTGCAATGTTACCTTACCATTAAGTTATAAATGATGAGGAATCTTGCAGAGGAGTTGTGAATGCAATGCAGTCTGAAGGAAAACATGAATATACAGAAAGGCTCGTCTCTGGATCTGAATCACTTTAACTGTGAGCAGTATCCAGAACTCAGGAAGTTAAAAAGAAGTAGTGATCCTCTATAACTTATCTGTTTCTAAATTTGGTAACTGTGTTAATATTGGGATTACAGAAAATAAATATTTAGTTTACATTAGACATTGTCTGGTTTTGAAAGTGAGTGCTGGGAACTACCAAATTAAATGGCATTCCATCCATACCAGGCTGATGATCTCAAAACCTGGAGTATTGTGCATCTTATATTGGACTAGCAGTTTCTCATGCTCCAGAATATTAAAAAAAAGTTGTTTGCTTTTTGGAAAGCAACATGTTTTAAGCATAGATATATTGAGTCTGTCTTAACAGAGCTGGCAAATTAATGGGTACAGCTCTTATCTCTGCTGCAACTGATTTCAAAGTTCCATAGCAGAAGAAAAGTTTAAATCGAGGACTATGCTCTTTACAGATAAAAAGCTTATTTTTGGATGGGAATTTTAGCGGATATCTACTTTAGGGGGACAAGCCATCTGCCTAGAATCATTACAAGAAACATTTATATTGACAGTTGCTTCTGTATGAGTAAAAATCTAATAGCAAATTTTAGTCACATGAACAAAACAATAGAAAGCAGAGTACTCTGTTCCTTTCTGTTTTCAGTAACAGAGAACAATCGGCACTTGTTAGTTCTAGGAGAAAGAGAAAGGGGGAGTTCAAATTCCATACTTCCCTTCACATGAAGCACAATTACTTTCACTGAGATAAATAGCTGTTAAAATGAAATATATTCTGTTCATTATATGCCACATTGATAAATACACAAGTAGAGTTAAATTTTGTTTTGAATTATTTCATTCCAAAGCCTAAATACATACAAACAAAAATATTTGTAACAGATCTTTAGCTGCTGAAAACCAACACAATAGGCAAATTATGAAATTAGGAGTAAAAGAATACCACAGTAGCAGGGTACTTTACCCAAGTTAATGCTGCCTGCTTCTCAGCAGAACTCATTAGCCTTGATGGAGCTCTTGGCTAATGTAGTTAGAGAGCAGCTGGCACCCAGGCTAATTTGTTTAGAGCTGGTTTGGGTGACCCTGCACCACACATACCGTTTCAATGTAGACTTACCACACAAGGCATGTTTCAATTCAATTTACAAGAAAATTCCATAGCTGGTGTATCCAACATGTGAAATTATCTCATCATAAGAGTCCTCCTGACTGTTTATCTATGACTAACATTATCACTAATATTTCACTAGCTTTTAAGGAACTACCAAAGACCTGAAAAAAAAGTGCTTGTTGAGTATATCTATTTCATCAAAAAAAATTTAAAGTTCTGCAAAGACAAAGGGAATACTTTAAAATCAGTTTGTAGTATAAGTTTTGGAGGGTTTTTGGATGATGCCATCATTGGACTTTTGATTTTCCACTGCCCTACATCTTTCACAGTAAATAATGCAAAGTGGATGCAATATGTTACAACTCTTACCTGGAAGGATTTAATTTTTCTTACTGACAATGACTGGCAGAGGAAGGGAGAACATACAGGGATCTGTAACGCTCTCAATGGTCAAATTTATAGTTGGGATGACATTCAGAAATCTTATAATAACCAGGAGACTGGGAATATTAGCTAGAGCTAGGCAGGACATGTTGCTCATGCCGCTCTACCAGCTCTGCTCCTGTAAATCCCTGTCATGGCGGCATCAAGCCTTTCTGCAGCAGATGAACATTTGTTCTGGTTATGTATTTGGGAGAAAAAGATGCACTCAGGATGATAGCAGGGAGTCACAGCTGTGTTGATTATATGTACAGCAAGAGCAAGATTTCTGAAACCAAACCATTAGAGGCTTAATATTATTCCTTGCATTTCCTGCCAGATAAGATGCTTTGGTAAAGTTCAGTCAGATAAGAGGCTGCAGCAAGGCCATGTTGTTCAGCTGAGACCCTGATGCAATGGAATCATCCCATTATGTCTTTACTACTGGGACAGGCTAGCCTGGCCCTCACTCTAAAATATAGTATCTTAAAACTCCTCCTTGTTTATGCCTGCCTATGCTGATCCCCAAGGATTTTCCTGGAGGTAGTATTCCTCTAGCTCTGTCTTTTCTTCCACTACAGAACTGGAAAGGGAGACAGAAGGCAGGGACCAAATGGAGGTAGTGTGTAATGTCTAGCAGATAACAAACACAATGCAATAAAGAATAAAATTAACATGTTTAGTTTCTATAGGGGAGCTGCTTTTTTCCCCACCCCTTTTCTCTTCTTAGGTCTTCCTTGTTAGTTTAGGGTCTAGAGTTAAGAAAAGTAATCCAGCCAGAACAAAAAGATGATACAGTGGCATGAAGTCTAGTTGGAGCCCAGTAACTAGCAGTGTACCCTAGGGGAAAACACTGGGTCCGATCCGATTTAACATCTTCATTAAGGATCCGGATGATGAGGCAGAGTGGGCAGAGTGTAGGCTCAGCAAGTCTGCTGATGACACCAAACCGGGAGGGGTGGCTGATACACCAGCGGGTCGTGCTGCCATCCAGAGGGACCTCAAAAGGCAGGAGAAATGGGCTGACGGGAGCCTTGTGAAGCTCAGCAAGGGCAAGTGCAGAGTCCTGCAGCTGGGGAGGAACAACCCCAGGCACCAATGCTGGAGGCCACCCAGCTGGAAAGCAGCTTGCCGGAACAGGACCTGGGATGTCCCGCTGATCATCACGTTGAACGTGAGCCAGCAATGAGCCCTTGCTGCAAAAAAGTCTAATGGTGGCCTGGGCCTCATTAGGCAAAAATGAGGGAGGGGATCCTTCCCCTCTGCTCAGCGCTGGTGAGGGCACAGCTGGAGTGCTGGGTCCAGCTCCGGGCTCCCCAGTACAACGGATGTGGACATACTGGAGAAAATCCAGTGAAGGGCCACAGAGATGATGAAGGGCCTGGAGCATCTCTGCTATGAAGAGAAGGCTCAAGGGGAGGTTCTTATCAATGTACATACAGACCTGCAGGAAGGGTGGAAGGACGGAGCCAGGCTCTTTCTAGCGATGCTCACTGGCAGGACCAGAGGCAACAGGCACAAACTGAGACACAAGACGTTATTCCTAAACATCAAGAAACACTTAGAATACTGTGAGGGTACCTTGGAGATATTCAAAAGCTGCCTGGACATGATCTTGGACAATCTGGGTGGCCGTGCTTGAAGAGGGGCTTGCACCAGATGACCTCCAGAGATCCCTTCCAATCTCAGCTGTTCTGTGATACCACGTGACAAGAGAATACAGAGCGTAGGAGGAATATACCACATCGATATGTCCCAATTTATGTTGTTTCCCACATCATGAAAGAACGAGGGAGGAATATAGATAGATTCACACATATCCACCTCCAAAATCCTCCAGTAGTTCTCCTTTCACTCCAACCTGTAGGTGAAGAATACAGAAAAAGGGACAACAGAAAGCCTTTGGAAGGAGAGAAGCCAAATATATGCAAAGTTTAGTTCAGTAGGATTACCTTTCAATCTTCCCACTCATTAAGCTCCCTTCTCAAAACCCTCCCTTTCTACAACAGCCATTGAAAATTAAAAAGCTGCATTCATTCCCTTTTATGGCCTATAAACAGATCACTGAAGTAAGACTTACGGGAGCTGGCTTCTTTTCCAAATACTGTTCTGTTGCATGATCTTGAAAGACTAGATTTGTTTTACTTCCCTCTGCTGCTTTGTCCATCTGTATTATAGGGATAATACTTCTGACTTTGTATTACAGTTTGGATTTACTGATAAAAAATACTACATGGACTCCATCCTTACATGTATTTCAAAAATAAGGCACTTAACTGGCAGTATGTACATACATCATGCATAGCAGTCTTACTGCTTGTACTAATCAAGTCCTGTTCTTTAATTATCCCCTGGATGTGGAAACACCTGAAACACGCATGGACACCATCATTGTGCTCTTCTCTCTCCCTCTAGAGTGGAGGCAGACAGTGAAGAGTAGTGATCAACGTTGCCTCGAAGACTTATCAGGCTACAAATTGGGGGTAAGAGAATGAGTTTGTCTGCTGTGGTCTGGGTGAGATGCCTTGCAGACATCTGAAACAGAATTTTGCCCTGAGTCATTACTGTAGTATGTAACCATAGTGTCCTGCAACGGCTGCTGATGTTCTGTATCACAGTTATATGGCTGCAAACAGATCTGTGTTTAGACATAATCAGGCACTAATTTGTCTCCTGTATCTGCAAGAGACCCATTTCTGGTCATATAGCAGGGAAGTTGCTGTGATGTTGCTAGATCCCCCTTTCTCCCCTTCCCTGGCAACACCATGGCTGTCTCCATCATTCTTTATCAGACTTATTCCAGGACCCTGGTTCAAATTTCAAAGCAAAGCAGATTTTTTAAAATAACTGTCGGATCTCTGGCTTTGCAAGCACTTCATTGTGCCTTTTTACCGTATGAGAAATTCATTCTTTCCCTTGAGTGGAGCATGCTGAACTTTCCCTATTACAGCACCTTCTGGTTTCACTCTCTCACGCATGCTAACTTTCACAGCCTGACAATAGCAAAGCAAAGAAAAATCATTATTCAGCAACTCAAAATCTCTAGAAGTAAGAAGAACGCTCCTGTGAACTTGGTATGCTGTATGGCTGAATCTGACCCATGCTTCTTAAACCATAAGCCATCTGTTCTTGAGCCATCTGGATTTGCTTTGATTCCTGATGGGCAGATAGCATAGCTGAAAGGAAGCATGTGTTAAAACAGAGCAAAATAAATGTCACCGGTGTGGAGCTTTAAACAGAGAGATTAAATGTAAGACACTGCAGGCTGCAAAGTTCCTCCTTTTTCTGGATAATGAGGGATTTCTATTATTTTTCAAAGACAGATCTTTCCACAATAAAACTAACTTACACAAAGTGTTCCTTTTAACAAATTCGTATAACAGCCAGACATTTTTCAGCACAACGGTATGACCATCTATCTTTATTACAGCAAAAACTGACAAGGGAAACATACAGCAGCAGCACTTTGATCTTTTATCATGTCACTAATAAGGAAGGAGTTTACAGTGAATTGATGTTGGCCTTTCTATGAATTGAACGTTTCTTCCCCACCATTCATTCAGTAAAAACACCTTTGATTTTGACCCTAGAGGAATGTACACATTACTTAATCAAGCCCAAAACAGCACCAAAACTCAAATCCTCTGAGATTTGTGACCTCTGAAATGTGAATGCAGCATCCGTAAGACCAGCACATCTTCAAACATCATTTCCCTGTGTAGCTGTTTTCGAGGCTGTAAGAGCCACACAAGAGCCCACTGTGCTCCGTCAACATGACACCGCAGCAAAGCCCAAAAGATGCTCGGGGTCATTTCACAGTAGGCTTTGATTCCATACCAAAAAAGTACTTACCTGGCATCCTCCGTGAAAAAAAAAAGCTCTATTTGCAGCTGGATATGCCCAGTAAATTACACTGCATGCATAGCACCCCAAGCAATGGCAAGGAGAAGAGCTACAAAGCTTCACGCCCGCAACCTGCAGGCAGCCAGGTATTTGCACCTCGCATCCAGCCACTGCAGGTGACTGCGTATTTGAAATTTTTGAAATAGTGTCCCTCTGACACAGGACTGCCTCCTGAGCCACACACCACAAATGACTAATTGGATGCAAAGAGAAGCTGATAGAACTTTAATGGGGGAAGTTTGTGTTATTCCAACAGCCACTTCTGTTTCATAAATCACACACGTGAAATTATAGAAACAGTCGAAAGGCAGGTTTCAGGTTGTAAACAAAGAACCTACTAAGTTGCAGTGTCCTGGTTTGGCTTTCCCAGAATTTGTCTTTGTCCTCATACCGATTAACATTTGTATTGATGACTCAGTATGAAAGTGTTACTGATAAAGCCTGTGGGTGTACGGATACCAGAAGAATTTCAAATGAAGCAGGGAATAGATCATGTACAAGAGGCTGGTAAAAAAAAAAGGTGAAGGCAAAATTTGTGCAGTTTAAAATGGCCTAATGTAAAAACAGGCCAAGAAGCCAGGTGTCATCCTTGTAAGGTAGGAAGCTACATCTTAGAAAATGGTAATTCTGAAATCACTTTGCAAACCATAATGGATACTCTGCTGAATATGAGCTGCAGTAAAATGTTGTAGCCAAGACGGATAACACACCAGGGAAGCTCTATCATCTGCATAATTGGCACTAGGATACAGTCCAGTGCCAGTATCCACATTTTGACAAGGAATCAGACCAGAACCATGAGAAATATTAAAGGATTAGAAAACACATCCTATAATAAATGACTCAAAGACCTGCATTGATTAAGCTTATCTAAAAAAGGGCTAAGCTGAGCTGAACACAGTCTTTAATATATCTATAAGGGAAAACAAGTCAATAACAGCGGGGCATCTGAACCAACAGACAAAGGCTTGGAAAGATACTACAGCTGGAAGCTGAGACTCAAGCCATGCAGGCAAAAAATGCCAGGTGCATATTTTTTAACACCTTTAACTCAAGTTTGGGGAGTTTTTCAAAAGCTGTGGTCTAGTTAGTGAACAAATTCACCTGGCAAAGTCCCATGTCCTTCCTGTAGAGGAGGTCACAGCTGATCACAGTGTTCCTCTCTGGCTATAGATTACAAGTGGTACAGGAAGAATTGAGCATCTCTAGAATGAAAAATATTCAATCAAAATTCTGCCCTGTTCCACTGGAAAAGCAAAATGCCAACAAGCAGATGAAATATGACCTGTACATTGCAGTGGGCTTTATCATTCCTAACTTAATTGCCAGAAGGTAGCCTAAACTAGCTGGCTCCTCCAGGTTTCTCTACTGTCACTTGAAAAAAAGATAAATGTTCCCAGAGGAGCATGCATCCCATCTATCTCTTTCCTTGATTATAGAGTAAGCACAGACAACTACTTTTAAGCAGATAAATTAAGAAAAAAAGAGCCCCACCATAAAAGCAAAGGACCAATAGGTCACATGCAAATGATTGTTATTTGCTGTTAAATTTAAGTTTACAAACCTGCATTGCATGAAATAATTCATAAAAGCCAAAATAACCAAGTAAGTTAAAAGTAGTTTTCATGGACTGAGAATTTTTACAGTGACAAATTGCCATTAATTACATTATTTTATAATCTTTTTTCTTTTGTGTTCATATTATCGAACACTGATGAAGCAGTGTCCACAAGACACTGACACCATGCAAAATTTCATTTAAAAAGAAGTCTTTAAAAGATTTTATCATTAGTCTAGTTCAATCACAAGGAACACTAGCAATGTTCATTGTTATGGCAACAGCAATCTTTGCTCACATCCTATAACTTCACCTACCTAAGTGGTTTACACTCTTTCGGCCTGCGGGCCAAGCCTTTGGGTGAGGTAAAGCAGCAAAGCTCTGTGAAATTTCATGCAAGATCATAGGATGGGGAATACAATTAAAAAACAGCTAATAAATAGAGTTACAAGTGCATATTTCTTTTCTTTCTATATTTATAAAATCCTAATTTTTAACAAAAATGCGCTCTCAAATCAAAATTACTTCAAATATATGTGATGCTGAGTACAAAACGTTAGTACGGTATTTCTATGTGTTTTCATTTTTAATAGTGCCGAGTCAAGGCCAAAGCGCCAAATCTGAAGGAATTTTGACTTAGCTCTGAACACCACGTAACATTTGTAGAACACGAGTTAAATAGTCATGGGCTAGGAGCCAAACGTGCAGCAGTTTTCAGCTGTGAAGTGGAGGCTATTGGAAGTTTTATCAGCTGTAATACATGTATCATTAACAGCGCATAAGCTATTTTGAGCAATGTACAAGCTGACATAGAGCCAGACTCTGCCCTTACCGGTACTGATACTGCAGTCCCCGGTACATGCCACCCCACTGCCATGGTACCCTATGAAAATAGTTTGTGAATCTCTGCTTCGGGTGATTTAGGCTGTATTTGTTACAAGCTGGCTGGGTGTGGGAACTAAATGCTCTCCTCCTTCAGGGACAAGCAGAGCCTTGTCCAGGAGCGGTCATCCATCAGGGATACCCCAGCTGCACCGGAATGCACACTGACATTCAGAGCCCCAAAAGGCCACTAAAACAAGCGAGGATGGTTGAAGCTCCCCAAACCACCAGCCATTTCCATGCTCCACAGGCTTCCTTCTGCAGAAGGAGTCATCAGGGAGCTACATCTGATCTGCATCCTTCCGACTTGTCCCGGCAGAGCAGTTCAAATCGGCCATAAAGGAGCATTTGGCACCAGATCAAATCACTCAGCCCTTTGGCAAAGCTCAGACCTGAATCCCAGTTACATCGCCCAGGTCCATTCCTACCTTTAAAATCACGTTCTATTTACGTAAGCCTTTTCTACAAACTTCGGAGGGGAAGTGTAATTTAGGATAGTGGAAAGCATTATTTTAAGGTTGATTAATTGAGTGTGCACCATGCTGAACACCACTTCCAGAGGCAAGGGGTGCACCGTGTTACCAAATGATTATTTAATGACTCATAATCCCTGTGCATGAGATGTCACTCCTGAGGAATTAGTTTTAAATGGGGTAGTGGTATCTACTCAAGATGTGGAGCTAGATGTCAAATCATCATAATAGCTACATTTTTGCATCAGCCAACATCAAATTTCAGCAGTTTGTAGCTGGAATCACTCATGCATATACCCACTGCTGGACTGATTCCTGAATGCAGAGTAAGGAAAATTATTTCAAAAACCCTTTTGGTGCCAAGTATTATACTTAGTTAAATTAAACTTTGAACCAAAATATTTGCATTCCCGCTTTTGAATATCCAGTTCAATGTAGCGCTTGCCAATTGAGTTGGCTAGCTGCCCTCCTGTAATTGTTATCCAGTCACTACCTACATGTAAAACATATGCAGTATCTCATGGCAGAATATTGTTCACAGATTTACCAAAAACGTGAAAAAATGGAAGAGATCCAGGGGCAGCAAATTTTTTGTGCCACATTTGCAGGATTCATCATTTCATCTGCCTTCAACAACATATTTTACAGACTACTCAATGCAAACTTCTATAGAAAAAAATAAATCAATTACAAAACAATGCCTAGAAGTGCTTCTTCTAAGAAAATCAGCCATTGAAATGCTTTGTTTGTATTTACTAAATAAGAATTGTTGGGGATTAATAGCGGGTCCATATGGTCTTTATAAAATGTATTTCATTGTCTTGATTTAGAAAAGTACTTGAGAATGTATGAATGGTTGTACTGGGTCAGATCAAAAGCCCAGCTAGACCCAGCGACATCTTTCTGACAGATGTCCAAGTTCCAAATAAATGTGTTCAACTGAACTTAACCATGGGGTTAAAATAAACACTGCTAAACAGAGCTACTGAACTAGAGTCTACTTTTGAGATTATAAATAGGCTACCTATCATTATACTGCCATGTAAAACCAAAATAGCCATGGATTAAAATCTAGAAATTTCAATATCTGCCTTGGATAGTTTTCGTAATCTTGATCTAAAGCCATTTTGGAGTCATTTTTCACATTTGCTTTCACTGGCTATAGAGGCAATCTAGACTAGACATCTCTCTCTTAAACAGCTGGGGTTAACTAAAATGGACACCACCTCAATGTCTGATCAATGGAAGAAGTAAAACCAACAGAATTCCCACCCCCCCCTTTTAACCATGGATTAAAGTTTACCTTTTCCATCTCTAATCTGAAGAAACACAGTGCTTACCATTTCCAGAGAACAAACCATCTGTAGGAGTTACAATTAATTTCTTTAAGGTAGCATGGATAAAATGTTTCCAAAGATTAGCTGACAAACAAAACAGATAAACTTATTAAAGCTGAAGGAAACGTTTCTGCAGAGAAGAAAACATTTTGGCCTAAACAAAGATGTTCTGAGTTCGACAAAGTTGTGGGGAAAAAAAACACAAAAGGCCAACAGTTAATCCTTTCTTGTTATTGACAATTTAAAGAACAAGCAGTATTTTACACTTATCAGTAAATGTATTTAAATCTTCTGATGACAATTAGTGTGTATATTACCTGTTGAATAGCAGTGTCTTCTGACCATTCATGTTCAGCCAAATATGATCTGGAAGATTATTCAAAAATATATATACAGGTATCTGCTAATTTCATCCCACAGTTTCTTTAAGTAACATATTATACATGCTCCTTTCATGTGGATCACTGCCATGGCGTATGATTTTCACTATGTCCTTTTTAATCGGATCTATCATTTGTACGATAAATGCTAATGGTTGTGTTATTGCATTATCATTCATAAAGGCAGACGGAGGACCCTCCCAAAGCCACAAACAATCTAAAGGGAAGCGTCATGGGCACTGATAAGCTCTGCCTTATCTCTCATGGTGTATGCGGGGATTAAGAGGAGTGGCTAGCAGGGCTTTCATTCTAGAATTTGGGTCAAACATGGGTGCGTGCCACATCTAAGCACCTAAAGAAGCAGCACAATCTCCAAAGATGCTGAGCTGCCTTCATTCCTGCCAGCTTCACTGATCATTGAAGAAATTGTTTTGAACACAACTAACAGGGCACGAGACCACAGGCACACACTGTCGTACGTCTGGATGGCTGGAGGAGGTCAGACAGCTCTTTCCATTTGTTTTCTTTTACAGCTGCTAATTAGACAGGCCATTTTGGATAAATGTGTGGTGTGTTCATCACTCGGTAGCTAATGAACTATGTGGGATGTAGATTTTAAGAGGTTTGTAAAAAACTGCTTTAAAGCTATATTCTCAGTTTTTCAGATTAAAGAACTGAATATAGAAGAGGTATTTAGGTAGGATGATGTGCAGTGTCTTCACTCTTTCTTTCAGGATATCAAATTCAGGAGGAGTGTATCCTGAAAGAACAAAGTAGACACCCAAGCATGTTACACGGGGAGTGGGGGAAGATACCTAAAAATTAAAATCAAACCAGGATTCAGTCAAAAATCCAAACATATGGAGTTCTATGAAAATCACTCCATCTCCTTGCTGAGGATACATGTTTGCAGCCTTATGATGTGCTTCTGCGAGACTCAGACGCTGAGCTGAAAATAATCATGTGAGCTGAGGTGCTCTAGATGTCCGTTTCAGGAGCCTTCCAAGAGGGATGGTGACTCCCTTCCTAGTGGGTAGTGACGTACTAGTTGAGCCACTCACCTGGTATACATGAAACATAGGTCCAATTAGTCTCCAGTTTAAGGGCATTCGGTTCCACAGCTCCTGTAGGATAAACCAGACAGAAACCACCTTTCAAAGCTTCTGCGAAGGTGCGCCTTTGAGAATGCAACATTCATTAAACCAGGAGACCAAGAGGGAGTCTAGCTCATTAGCTGAGTGTACCCTGAGCAGCAGGGACCAGAATCCACACCTCCCACTCCCTGCATGTTCACGCTCCGACATCAGCTAGCAGCGAGACTTTATCCCTGGGACAGAAGTTTCGAGTGGTCTGTGCCATTGTCATAACCTTGAATTATTTGGCGGGGGGGTCACGTCACAGGTTAGGCTGTTCAGAGGGCTTGGGGGGTACCTGCAGTTCACAAGTCCCACCTGGGACCTGCACGTAAGATGAAGTGCATATGCAGTAGCAGAACTACAGGTTCTTCTGACGCTAAAAGCTCTCTGAAGCCTAAGTGGTTTAGCCCATTGGTTTGTGAATTATGGCCTTGGTGTAGGCATCTAAATTCCACTGCAATTGTTCAGAAGTGCCTTTTTTTTTTTTTTTTTTTTTTGAGGTCCAAAAACTCACCCTATGTTCCCAAATAGCCAGCCAGGAATCAAGAGTACAAATGCTGCTGTTTGGGAAGGCAGGGATAAATCAAATGAAAGAAAAGCAGAAGAACTCCATTAAGCAATATCTAGCCTGCTTTTAGTGGTTTTGCTGTACAAATTCGTTAAAGGAAAATACCCAGTCCTCAGTACACTGAAACCATTGCTTAGTGCAACTCTTTGCTCTATGAATTACACCCTCAGTTCTTCAGTGCAGTTCAGTGCCCATCACTGACATGGAACAGGATCTCTTTTCTTTAAAAAATGTTTGTCAGTTGGAGTCTGAATCTAGGTCATTTCTCTCGGGTACAGCTCTCTATCTCATCAGATTAGAAAGAGAAACAACCTACCACTATATGAGAAAGAATCCAGTTGCTGTTATTATTCCAAATATCTCGGATGTGTTCCACTGTTTCCTAACTGCTTATAAAAAGCATTCTTAGAATAAAAACTTGGCTGACCAAACAGCAGGTTTCCTGGCTAACCTCTGAATATTAAATATGTGCCTTAAAAACAAAGTCTTAGAGAGGGAGGCCTCCTTTTAACCCTTTAGGTTTGTACCATGAGATAGGCCTCATAACAACAAATTGCTCTTTATTCATATTTGTACGTACTTTAGGATCTTGAGATACTCATTAATTTACCTGGAAGGAGCTAAAGGGTCAAATTAGTCTGCAGATAATAATGATAATAATAACAAGAGCAACAATAATAACAATAATAATAATACCAGATTGTGCATAGCGTTTTCCATTCATAAATCACAAAATCATTACATATCGTTAGAGCCATTTTAGAGATGAAACAAAGAAGAGAGATGACTTGCCTGAAGTGACCAAACAAGTTACAGCATTCAGTCACTTTTGCTGACATCTTACACCGGCATCTGCAATCTGGCTTTGCACAGCAGCATGCGAGGTCGCTGAGTGTTCTCTGTTCTGGACCTGAACATGAAGCTGATTCTGTGGGCGTGAAATCCTGGAAGGAAGCAACAGTTACCTGGGGAAACATATATGCGTGAGAGAAAAGGGAGACAAAAAATAAACAGTGATTTTTTTGTTGTTGTTCAGAAAGGGGCACTATGACATGGAGGAAGAGAAGAGCAAACAACTGAGAACCTAAGCATATATTTTCCCGAATGAAAAAATAGGAAAAAGAAGAAAAAAGCTAGAAAAGAGTGTAAGGAAGGAAGGAAGTGGAAAGAGAACGTGAGAGAAAAGAAGAAGAGCAACAAGGGGAGAAATGACAGAAGCTCCTTCCTGAGAAAAAGCAGGACCATTCGCCTTGGGAGGAGTCGAGCCATCCGCAGGCAGAAAGGAACCTGATGGAGAATCTTTGTCACCTGGGAGCCACCCATCTCCCAGCTGCTCCGACAGACTGACAAGCCCCACCTTGTCCAACAGCAGGGGTCCCAGGGTGTTCAGCAGCACCTGGGTTCGCCCAGCCGCCTGCTGCCTGGCTGTGACTGGGGAGCACTGGGATTGCCGGCTCAAAGACGGCTGGGAGAGGACTCGCCAGCAGGAAGGTGGGTTGGAAGGAAGCAAAAATCAGCTAGAGGGCAGCCCCTTTTCCTTGAAATATCCACACACTCTTTTGAAAATTAAAGACCAAAAACCAAGGGTCAGGCATTTTTTCAGCTGTTTAAGGCCCTGGGGAAATGATGGACTCAGCTTGTATTTTATTTGCCAGTTCTAGAGCTGAGAAAGTTAAGTGGCGTGTGGCACACCGATCTGGGAATATGCCTATAAAACTTAGCGAAGGAATCAAAAAATACAGACAGGGTTAAAATGTGTCTCAAGCAAGAGGAAACAACCATTTCCAAGGAGGACTCTTGTGGATGAGTGGAATGGAAGTGATATACCGCAGCTGACTGCTCTTTTGAGTGACAAACAGATAAAAAGTTGCACCTGTGAATCGCTGGCAGGGGTCAGCAACTGCCCCAAGCCACATTACACTAATTAAGATACCGGTATGCTGTATAAATTTCCATGTAACTCCAAAATGGCTGAATTTAAAAATACGAAAACGTTCCCATACTCAGGCATTCCCAAGAGAAAGTTTTTCCAGGCTTCTTCAGAAAAATAAAGAAACCAAGCTGAGCTATAGTTGACAGTAAAATCGTATTTGGTGAATACCAGGCATGATGTTTCTGCTCAGTGACAGTGCTCTTTGTGTGGCTCCAAGAGGCTGGAAGAGCATAAAGTCACTGACAGAAATTTCCACAGTGGTTTTGTCAAATGCTTTCAGCACAAAATTCTAGGCACATACATGCATTTCACACAGCACGACACATCTAATGCTCCTTTTCTGTTTCTATTTACTTTCCTCTCTTCATATTTTTTTTCTTAAATAACATGGAAATTAAATGTCAGAATTTTCCATAGTTCAAGAATAAGTGTTCTAAATTTTCAAAAGTTAGAGCATTTGGCTCACCCCCATAAGCATATGTGCACATGTTATGAGTCTAAGAAACTCAAAAACCTCTGAGAAGGTTTGATTTTACATTTAATGAGTCACTGGGAGTTTAAGATTTTAATTCACATGAATGTGATTCTGAAGCTGAGATTTCCTCAAAACACAGAATTTCATTCCTGCCCTAGAAGTCAATGGGAGTTTTACCAGTATAATATATTATGTAGATGTTAAGAACATGGGATAACATTTATGTTTGGAGGCATCTGTCAGATACTTTCTTGAAACAGTGTCAAGCACAGGGGAAGGATAGTCTAAGTACTTCTTGGAACAGATCAAAAGAAAGGCCATAAGTAATGCATCCTTAATATCCTACATACTGGTTTTGAGTACTTGAGACAGTACTTCACCATAAATGCATGCTAGAGCATGAACCGAAGACTTTGCAAGTCTAACATGAAAAATGAAAATGGAATTGTCCTTATTCCAATTTGAGTTATTCTTCTATTTATAATAATTGCTGTCTGTGAGAAAGCTCAAAATGACAGCCTTGTCTGATTTTGGATCAGTCTGGAAGAGTCTTTTCTTCATGGTAATCCCCCTCCTTCCCAGCTGGATATGTTCCAGAAAGCTCTCAATGGACAAGGCAGGGAGCCCGTGTTCATCCCGTAAGTGAGGATTCAGACTCCTTCCCTCAGCATTGCCAGCATTCTTAAGGCAACACCTGCTCCCTCGTTGTCAGTCCTAGTCGTACAGTATATTACCTACCACAAAGGTCCCTATTTCACACATTTCTCATACAGCTCTTGGCCTCTTCTTGCTTCCAGTACTGGACACAAGAATCACATCATCCTTTAAGACAAAAAAATACTTACTGATGTATACAGTCTTTGGAGGTAGGCAAGCAATCTTAAATCACAGAAGAAACTTAAGTGCAGGATCTTTTTCTTCTTTTCAGTCTTCCAGGGAGGTCTGATCCACCCTCTGATTTGAGTTTGACATTTCCTGAAGTCACTTATGGCAGAGGCAGTGCACCACTGGAAGCACAAACTCCTCTCTCAACAGATGGATTGGTGTGGAAGTGATCCGTTGTCTTGTGATGTTGACTGTCAAATCTACAGATCAAGAACATCTGTCGTTGCTTCCACTGTGAAGTCTTCAGCTTGAAAGAATAGAAGATAATGGAGCAGGATTTGTCTCTAATTTACTAAACTAGGAAGAGATTTTTCCATATTGGCTGGTGCTCCCCAGTTGCCTTACCATGGGTAGTAACTATTTTCTTATGGGTCTCCCTGTCCGGTCACATGGAAGTTCTGAAGACTCGACACACAGATCTGCTAAGTGCTGCTTACATATTGCGTGTGTACATAGTCTGAGTATTCATTGCTATCTGTCACTATTTTTCAACCAATAGCTTATTTAGCAACATCATTTTTCACGGAAACATTAGCATAATAAAATATTCCTTTGCACATTGTGGATAATAGTCCTCTACCTATTAGCTCTCCTTTCTTCAATTTGTTCCAGGGTTGTTTCTTCAGGTTGTTTTGCTGTAATACTTATTAGTATCAATCAAACAGCAGTCAACTACAAAACCTCCCACAGCCCGTGAAATGATTTAAAACCACTCACCACAGCATCCTTTACACATGTTGTTCTTTCATCCTTTTCTTGTCATCCTCACCACTCATAGCTTCTGCTAATTAGAATGCAAGACTTATTTTTTTATGTGCCTGTATCTCATCCAGCATCACAAGGTCTGAAACTTCACAGTGCTTTGCAACACAAGTGGAATGTTGAGAAGGTAAGTCACTGTTGTTGTCTCAGCACCCCTGTTTTGTATGGAGAAAGGCGATGTACAGCAAAGATGCAAGGCGACAGCCCTAGGAATGAATAAGCACACACAAATTCTTTTCATGAAAGTATGCAACATAAATAGGACAGAACTGCCTTTTGTGTATGTGTGTGCATATATGTAACTTTTTAGGTGTCTCCTTAATGAAATAGTTGAATGTATATGTTTTGCCACTGAAGTCATTCTCTATATGTGCCTTGCACTCTTCCCAAAGTCTGACTCAGAACGTTTTCATATTCTTTTTCAGTTGAAATGGTCTTCTCAGGATCATGTACAGATGGATTCGGTGGAATTGCATGAGTGTAAAATAGCATGAACTGTTTTCTTGAATGGATACATTGGATGGCACCTGAACTGTAGTTCTAGAACAACCAATGCAAACTTAAATAGATATTACTTCCCCCCCGCCCTCTCAAATGTCTGTAAAAGAATACTTCGATACTTAGTAAGAAGGCTACACCAACTGGAATTACACAAGGTATTTGTACCAGCCTCCAAAGAAAAAACACTTCATTCACTTGTTCAAGAAAAAACCTCAGGTTAAAAAAACAGTTTCCAAATAACTTCACATTCATGCAGATCACTGGAAACCAACCCCATGCCAAAAAAAGGGGGGCATCTAAATCCCAGATGATATTGCATGCTCAGACGCAGAAGTGGAAGAACTCATCTTTTTTCCACAAAGGCTGCTCTTCAACTCTTTTAGGGGCAATATGACTAGGACCACGAAGCTCACGGCCAACCAGTGCATCACTATTTTGCTTGTGAATCATTTTTCATCCAACAAAATGAAATCTTTCTACACATAATCAATTTACTTAGCTCTTCATTAGTGTTGCTTGTCTACTTATTTATAATGAAGTAAGTAACAAGGCATTGAGGAATGTGTAAGTAATAAATTAAAGCTGTAATGCATTGTAGATCATCTGACTGTTAAATGAAGGTATTCTCATCACTGGAATGCAATAGAGGTATATATAGTTAAAGGGTGTTCTGGTTTTCTCTCTCACCCATGGACTGCATGCCTTTCCCTTGAATGCTTTCCTTCTGTCATTCTAACAGCTTTGCACATTCCTGAACATCTGACATTACACTACCTGTTACTACTTACTGTGGAATATCCAGTTGCATATGATCTATTTGAATAGGCTTCTTCTGTAATAACAAATTCCCTGTCTTGGAATTTTAGTTGATGAACATCAATGCCCGTTAAAGGAGCTAAAGTAAAAGTGCTCCTTTCATTGATATTTCAATCCAACCATTCATGACTAAATCCTTGCATTTGATTACAAGCTTAAAGGAAAATATGTATGTATTTTATTCTTGTTTCTCCCACTTCCACTACATTTCCTTTTTTGATTGTTTGGGGTTAGTGATAAGTGAAATCTCGGATCCTCTCAATTAACTAGGAATTTTGTTATCCAAGATCCAAGACAGTATCTTTCTATGAATGTGGATAATATCAAAAGTGCTGTAAGCAAAATGAACAAATATTATTTTACACAATTTTTTTAATGTATGAAAAAAAATAATTTCTTTTATTTTTGTAGCATTTAATGGATATGAATGCCTAGATGTTGTTATTATGGCTAATAATAATCTGCATTTGCTGTGGTAGTACTAGCACTTCTTTCTTAGACCCTGTAGACAAAAAGAGAATAAAGTCAGTTTTTACAGGCAGAGAATTGAAAACCAGTACTCTTTCAAGACAGAAAGAGAGATAATGAGAAAAGTGATGGCATGATGGCAGGGAGAAGGGAGGAAGGTTTCATTCACATAAGCTATCATATGAACAGAACAGAATAAAACTGTGGAGGCAGGTTCTCTTAAAATGGAAGCTGACTAGAATGTAGCTATCTTAAGAAATGAAGATATACCCTGGTATCTGTACAAAAGCTACAGGAAAGCATCTGGCTTCTTCCTAGAACTGCAGAAGGCCTTCAGAAACTCCTTCAGCCATATGGGCTTTGCATATGCTCTCCCACTGCAATGCCTCCCAAAGTACCTTGGTGACGGACCTCTTTTATTTCCCCTGCTGTCTGACCTCTGAAGTCTCCCAAGGGGAACCTTAAGCATGTCCAGGAGCAACAGGAGGAACTTCAGAATCATCATGGATTTTCCTGGTCCTCTAGCCACCCCCCTACCCTGCACTTGAGCCTACTGGTCTTTGAGCAGCCCCTGTTACCGTCATGTTCCCCAAGAACGGGTGGTGGGTCACAGCTGTGCCTCCACTTCGCACTGCCAAATAGCACAGCACGCCTCTTGGAAAAAACCCATGCAGGAATACAGCCTTTCATTTATGGCACGGCTCCATCGCACATCCACCAAACCCGAGCCTATTATCAGAGGACAACATGAGATCAAGCAGCATAGCCCCCCCCCCCTCCATGAAAGCCCAAGTACAGAACCAGTCTTTTGGAAATGTCAACCATACCAGCTACATCTGGGCGAAGATGAGCAGAGGGCAGCTGAAGGACCTTGAGAATAGAGTCAAGGACGGAAAAGCTAACCAATATTTGCAGGAGGAACAAACACCTCAGGTACAGAGAACCGCTCTTGATAGATATTTAATGTGAAGGGTTACTGATGCAGAACATCACTTTGCCTCCCTAGAGTCACCTAAAGATTACGAGGCTAAAAGCAATGCCTCATGCAAACATGTCTTTCTCAAGGAAGCAGGCGTCCTTTCTCAGCGAGATGCAGCTCAGTGGATTTTGTGGTCAATGGGAAGCAGTTCAATACCGACTTGCTGATGTACTGTTAAGAAACGCAGTTTACGGAACACACAGTTGTGCCCGAGACACTGCGCCGGTGTAACCCCCGGGCGTGCTGAGAAGACAAAGAGATCCTGTACCTCCTCTTTAGCTGTGTTGCTCTTAATAAACCTATGAAGGAGTCAAATCTTCTGAAGGTGGAAACATTCAGTAAAAGACCACGTCTTTCATCTAATCTTAAGACAATCTCTAAGCTGCCAAAATTCTTCAGGCAGGAAGTAGCCTTAAATTTCAGGTTTGCAACAACCTCTGACTCAGACTCTTAGCTACCATATGGGTAAGAAAGCGTTGTAGCTTTCTGGTACTGCAGAGTTCTGTTCTATATTCTACCTTAAAACCACACACAAGTATGATCTTACCCTGAAAATTTTGCTAACAAACACATCTCCTTTACAACACAGCTCTTCCAGATAGATTTTCTTTCCTTTCTGATTTCTGAATAGCACTTCTTTGACAGCAACCTTAGCCTAATTCAATACAGGGGGTTTGTTTGTTTGCTTGTTTTTCATTATCTTCTAATCCAAAATAGTGGTAGGAAAAAAAAATCTTGGCATTTGAGACCTGTTTCCTTTGCCTTCCAGCTTGCACACAAACATTTGAAAACAATATTCTGGCAGCAGTATTTTTATTTTTTTTACTAGTGTTGTGGTTACTTATGTGTATCTCATCATTCTGCGTGTGTGATTTGTTGCAGGATAAGATTCTCATGAAGTTCAGTTAGGGGAGTATTTTGGTGCACTCTTAGACTGTTGGAACTGCAAACACAAAATCAATTAGGCTTGTCAGGGTTCATGCTGAACCTCAAATGAAAGCGTTGTGAGGTCATGACAAAACTTCACAGCTGTTCACAAACAGAGCTTCCAGAGAAGTTAGACAAACCTAGTCTTACCATCAGTGAGCTTACTCATAATCTCTTAACCGGAAAATCTTTTAAACAGATCTCAAATGACATCTACATCATTTCACTTTGCAAATATTTAACACCTACCTGCAGAGGGAAAACAAACTTCCCGAGTCAAACAAGGACAGAAACTCTAACCAGCCGTGCTCATGAAGGGCTGTGAGCTTGCAGCGCGTGGATCCCTGAGGATCCAGGAATTTAATCTAAAAAGCTAGTGAGGAGTAACTTAAAGTAAAGCAAGTTCCTATTTGTAGTGCAGCAACCTACAAATGTTCCTGTTTTCAGGAATTCACCACTGTCTGCTATTGTTAGAAAATTCCTCAGACGTTGCAGTGAATGGTGGCAACGTGAAACCATGGGCAAATTTAGCAGAGCCAAAACACCAAGCTGCAAATAGAAGCATAAATCCCATAACTATAGAGGGTTGGTTCTTTGAGAATGTACCTTAGGCACAGGTATATTTGATAAATCTTTTAGAAGTAAGCAACAAGTTTGTGCTTGTCATCAGCTGTTGGACAAATCAGCTGCCATTTTGTAAGTGGTTTCTGAAGTAATCCACAACCCAGCAAACAACCCAGCACCGCGTATGGCTGCCGTTCGGACCACTAATCTAGCTGTGAACTATTACAAATACAGTCTCTGTGGATAACGAAGAATAAATTTAGATTCCTCAGCTGCATATGAACAACAGTATAGCTGTACAAATATTTACAGCTGCCTTGGTATGTGTTAAGGACATAAAATCTGCACTGCCACCACAGCACGGAAAACATCTGCTCTTATGGTAATTCGAACAATAAACGACAATATGCTTTATAGTTAAATCTGTATAAAATTTGCATCTTCTAATGATAACTTTAAAAATACACAAATACAGTTTAGAAAGCAATGCAAATACTAAGATGTTGCAGTAAAATATTGGGGCACCTTACACCTCTGTGCCTCAGGCCTTGCTCATGTCACGAAAGTACGTAGGAATCTCACCTCCCCAAGGGTTAGATCGCAGCCGAGGATCTGTCTCCCTTACCGTGATATGCTGTGGAGTTCTGGTCTAACTGCCTGTTGTGATGATTAGGGAGGAGAAACGCTGGCCTCTTAGATAAGTTGCCAGTCGGACATCAACCTCAGCTGGCCCTGAAGTTCTCACATGTCCAGACTGCCTTTTGCTCCAGGTCCAGCAGCACCTCCACGCGATGCTCCCACTTAAATTGAGGGTCCTGGAAGAGAAGGCCCTGCACCCTAGTGCTTGCTTGTTCCTAACCTCACTTTACCTTCACTCAGTGCAAACTCACCCCATTCAAGTTCACCACCTTGCACAGTACTTACTGAGGAGCCACGGAGCTGGGACCATGCCACGCATCTCCATACATTTTGATGTACAGATGGAGGAGAGGAATGCACAGAGAGTTCGAGGAGGTCCACAGACCACAGAAGGTCCCCAAGGTTTAGCGTCTTACACTTACTGAAATCCGAGTTTCTGCCTAGCCCAGAGAACTAGGTAGAAAAAAACCTGGTGATTACGTTGATTTAGATTCCACTTGATGCTTAAGCACAACTCCCTGTACCTAACAGCACACAAGGAAATTCTTCACTCAAGCAAAGTCCAGCAGGGGAGTAAGTAATTAGATCTCAGCAGAAATTGAGATGAGTAACCCAGTCTGGTGCTGTTCATACACCATTGCCTCATCATTTAACTAATCCCAATTTAAAAAAAATATATTATTTTGCAGTAAAATACACTTGAAAAATAAACCCACAGAAAATATCATCCTGTACTGCACACACGAGCACAATATTTTCTAGCTTATCTTCGACATAGACTTAATTTTCTACACACAGGTATTTTTATGTTTTAAACTATATGTCCCACTGGTGGAATTCCAGATAGTCCTGTGAGGAGATATTTTCCAATAGGAGATATCATCCTCATATTTTTAGAGTCTTCACCATCTCCATTCGGCATCC
>JANZLQ010000078.1:11202522-11217162 GCA_026212715.1 Elanus axillaris | reverse complement strand
CTGTTCCTTTCTGTTTTCAGTAACAGAGAACAATCGGCACTTGTTAGTTCTAGGAGAAAGAGAAAGGGGGGGGGAAGGATTTTCTTAATAAAAATCAGAACAATGGGGGAAAATTGTTTCAGGACATTTGGGTATTCACATACGTGATATCAGCATTATTCCAGAGCTGCTTAGATCTTATCCAAACATAGAAAAGCCAAAATCCTTTCAAATACTCTTGGGAAATAAGAGTCTGGGCAGATGCTCACATTGAAAGCAGCCTTGTTCCAACTGCAGCTGTTAACCTTATTGGAAACTTGAGTTCCCAATTGCTAGCAGATACCACTATCCACCTGGAAGTGCACATAGAGTAAAACTGGAATGCAGGCTGGAACCCCTCACTTCCCTTTCACTTGCATGGGACAGGTTTTTTTTTTTATCTTTGTTGCACCTATATATACAGATTAAAATGCAGGTCCAAAGGAAACTTGACTTTGACTACTTGTCCAAGTTGCAGAAATCTAAAGGTCAAAGAGAATGACACATGAATTCAGTACAGATCAACTTATTTTCTAAACCATTCATTTCTTAAAGGTGCAGTGGTTAACATCTTAATGGGGTTTTTTTCTGTACATAATAATTATCTCATTTTTTCTCCTCTCCTATTTTCATGTGTTTTACCTTTCGTTTTACCTGGGTCTTCTCAAGAAAGCAATGCAGTCATCTTCAGATTTTCCCCAGGTACAGGTCTAGAGGGACAGGGTGGCCAAGGACATTATAGCTCTTAATGTAACCACTGCAACATGCCTGTCCCAGGTTAAGTCTGACCCCAGTCTTGCAGTTGTTTAAACCACACAGGCACAGTGCCTGGACTCCACCTGGTCCTGTGAATAATATCTTCAAAATCTTGCTGGATTATTGCTCAGCAGCCTATTCAACCTTATGCTTCAGTTCTTTTATCAGACTAAGAATAGTATACACACACAGATCCCCTCATTCTTGATAGACATCTTAAAGCCTGGGTAAAGGAAATACTTTTATGCCTTTACATTTTGCAGATTTCAATCAAACAGGCATCCTCAGAGCTTACCAGGAGAGTTAAACTCCACATTAAAAAAAACAGCAAACAAAACAAAAACAAGGTACCATGCATTTCTATCTTCCTATCAGGGAGCATAGTGTTGTGAGGTATTGGTGTCAAGATATTGGTAATGTTCATACATTTCTCTTCCCCTTTGAAGAGATTTGAACTTGCATTTCCCTGGGGAATGGTCTAACTACCCAGCTATACCTCACTGTAGAGTATGTTGCCTGACTCCTTCCTGTTAAAACTAATCTCCTCAGAGTAATTAAATATCCATTTGGTCAGGAAGAAGCATGACGTTGCTGCCTTATAATTAGCGTATTCACTTGGGAATCAATTTTAGGTAATGAAATGTTTTACGTCAGGCATTGACTATAGAAGGGTATGAAATAAAAGTCTCCCCTGAAGTCTGGGTAAGTGCCCTAACCACTAAGATACCAAGTCTCCAACAAACTTCAGTTTTCACAAGTAGAACAACTTCAGCAGGAGAAGCCGTGGTGGCCTTTACACCTCCAGGCACGCTTATTCATGAATTCACCAGACCCAAATGATATGTGAGCTCAATTTACCTGAATACTTGATAAATTCTACCACCCACATGGTGGGATGTTTTGTGGAAAAAAAGGCACCCATACGTGCTCTAACACCTACCTGTGACTATCAGCAGTGGACAGACTCCATGGAGCCAGGAGGTATGCTGAAAATACACATTCTCCTCAGGATTTCTCAGTGTGAGCTATCAAAAATTGGCAGCAACTTTGATGAGTTTTAGGAGTTCAGGTTAGATATACCTATGTATACCAGCATACAGAGCCTATGTATCTAATTGAGGGCTTTAGATCCCATAAGGCCAAAATCCTTTTGTGGATGCGGCTCTACAGAGATGGCTACTATTGTGGCAGAGAAAGGAGCTCTATTCCTTAATGCCCCAGACTATCATCTTAACAAGCAGGAAGAGCACAGCCCAACCCTCCTAATGAGCCCATCCTTTGTCCTATTTTTACAGCACCTGTTTTTACAGCACATAGCACAATAAGACAAGGGAAGGATAAACAAAAAGAGATTAATTTTCTAACTTGCAACCAGCCTTTTGGATATGGAATGGAGTGGGATGGATGTGGAAATGGGCTGTAGTCATTGAGCTGTCGATTCAGCAATTTGTTTAGCTCCCACAAAACCCATGACAAAACATTCATTGAGTTAATGAGAATGTTTCAGCCCTAAGAAATATGCAATAATACTCTGCAGTACTTTTATAATGAAAAAAAAAAAAATCTTCCCTCTGTGCTGAAAAGGCAAAATACTTAATGCCACCTTCAAGAAAAAAGTCTTCTCTGTGCCTAACAAACAGTAGTTAATGTAGAAAATTACTCCAGCTGTGCTGCTTCCCAGTCAGCTGACAACCCTTCTGGGCTTTTTGGCATGTTGTCTTGTGCCTGTGAAGATACTTGACAACACTCTTTTTTCCCCTGTTCCATTTATTTGAGCTTTAGATTAAAAATGCAAATATATGGGAAACAGCTTATACATTGTTTGCAATAAGCAGCAAGAGCACTTCACTGCTTTACGTTTTAAACAAGACATGAAGGTTGGTCAGTCTATAGTGCAATGAGAAGCTGAGTTCAGAGTTCAGCTTTCACACAATTTCTGTTTTGTTGATAGGCTCCTCCGTAAATCGTTTAAAGTATAGCACACTGGGACTGGAGTCAAATTCTTGAACTTAGAGAATTTCTGATCCAGGCTTAGGTCTAAGATGTGCAGCAGAAACTTGTCTTGAGTATGTAAATAATAAACCAAGACAAAATATTCATCAACTGATGTGGAGAATACACAGGAATTTCTATTCTAAGGATCAAACAAATGCTCCCATGCACATCAACTGAAAAAATAAGTCTTCTAAACAGAAGATACCTGCAAGCAACTTGAAAATATATATTTGACTATTTTTTCTTTTATTCCTGTTGGAAAAGAAATGAAAGATAGAAAAGATAGCAGGGTAGCTGGTATTGATCAAACCAAGAGATGCAGATACTCAACATACCTATAAAACTGTGCCCAGTAACTGGCTGATCAGGAAGAAATAACCATAGATTTGCTCTTTATTTGGATTCTTGCCTAGGAATTCTCCATAAAGGTAATGGGGAAAGGATAATTTTTTACTCACATTTTTAAAAGGCAGCATTTTGTATACCTCAGAATGTAGTATTTAGACATACTGTAAAAAAGATAATAATTTATATTCTTTCTCCTTTGGGGAACTGGGAGGAGAAATATGCTTTAGCAAAGAAATTGCATGAAAAATGAGTCCAAATGAAAGGCTGAAGAAGCTATCAAACAAAGCTATCAAAGAAAAAGATGAGTTGCATTACATTTATGTGTCCAGTCTACATGACTTAGAGAAATAACCGAAGAAAAGAAGTAAAAATGGCATTATTTTAACACAATCTCAAGATTTTGTGAAAGACATTTAATATTTGTGACTTGACATTTCTTTATTTAAAAATAAATTCTTTGAGGAACACTCAGGTCACATTTTCAAGCTTCTTGTGGAGTAACCATGAAATAGTAAATGTAATTTAGAAGAAAAGAAAGCATTCACAGAAGTTACATTTGGCAACATCCCAACTTTCTTCCCCTCCTACAACAAAAAACAAGTGACAACTGGAATGCAGAAGACATTATACTTGAAAGCCACAGAATCTCCTTGTACTTCATCCTAGGGCTTTAGTGGAAACCTCCATGGTCCCATCTCATCTGCTTGCCCCCTCCCAGTCGAAGGGAACACAATAGATTTACTCACAGGGACTGTTTTCCCCATGCGGTGAATTGGCCAGGGATGAAGCCTACTCTAGAGAAGTACTCCCCCAGCACTGTGAAACCCCTCGCTTAAAAAAATACATCACTACTCACAACTCCCACGCAATTTTCCTTTTCCTCATATGCCAAGTTTGAATGCAGCTCCTTTTTTCTCCACCTAACCAAGCTGGCATCAAAACAACTATACCCCAGCATTTACATATTACATACCTCATGCTCCCATGTCAAGATGAGAATACAAATTGAGAAGAAAATTGCTGGAACATTGCAGGCCTGACTCTAATTGTGCTGATCTTATGGAAACGATGTCCCACAAACACATTGTGCCTGTGCAGTACACTCATGCTGAGCATTTTGGGCCTGCGTTCCAGGAACCAAACTGTTGACCTCACTTATGAAACATTCACAGGACAATTTAATACAGTATGCACAGCCCTGCTTAGCACATGTCCTCCCTGCGATGCAAGGTGCTTTTGCATAGTGCTTAATTCAGCTTGTTAAAGAGCCTTCCAGCCCATCCAATGGCCAGGGCTCGAAGGACATAAAATGCACTGGACTTCTGTACTCCTTTGCAGTTAAATATTTTTCTTATATTAAAGGTTACAGAAGATTAATGTCCCAGGGAAGTGGTTAAGGGGCTTCCAGGTATGAAGACAGCCCTTTTTTGTTTGTCTCTCAAAGTTACAGTGACACAGCTGGTCCTCCATGCCAGGTTTATGAATTATGAAATCACAATTCATAAACCTGGATAGGAAAGAGAGGAGCAGATAAAAAGCTGAATCTAAGTACTGAACATTTATTTAAAACATCTAAGGTGCTTGAAATGGGAATCATTGATTCTTAAACTTGGGAGAATAAGGACAGTATTTGAATATATTATTATAGTAACAAATAAAGAACGGCACTTGGAACAGATTTTCTTTTATTTTTATTCTTATTCTTCAAGGCAGTTTTGGTTTCCCATATTCTTTCATTAAAAAAGAAAAGCCAAAGCTGGAACACCAGTGTCCAAAATCTGGAGCAAACAACAGCCTCTTCTGTATTCACTCCCAGTTCAGAAAAAGCAGGGATTTTTCCATTTTGCACATGATTCACAGTTTGCTGCAGTGGTACCACCAAGTCAGCAGCATGTATACCTCAATACAAATTAGCAAGGGCTATTATTCTGCCATTTGTCATAAAAGCTCTCTGAGTACACAGAGCACATATTTCATTTCACCACATCAGAAGCAGGCTTGACAGGAAGGCCCAAATTAGTGCACTTCCTGCAGTTAGAAACAAAAAATTAGGAATAGTTTCTCAGATAACACTGACATTTCACAAGGGCACAGAATTTTGCTAATGTGCCATCCCATTAAGGGACTTTTGCCTGACAAACAAGAAACAGAAGTCCTTGCCCCAGCACCACCACCACTGATTCCTATTGACATCAGTAAGCGTCCTGAGACCTTCAGCATTCACAGATTAGCTGAAAATACATTAGTCACAGTAGATCATATTGTTGCTGACTGTTAGTTATTGATTTTCTATTTAGCTTTAATGGCAAATTTAGCACTTGCCAAAGCTGCCAAATTAGCATCATTGACTAGAAAACTGAAATCACTTCAGGAGTGAAAAAAAAATTAAGGGCAGTCCGGATTTTTTCCACGTTGTCAATATTTGCTCCCTGAAGCAAGTTTGAAGAAAAAAGATCTTCTATATTACTACTCCTTTCACTTTGGTCTCTATAGAGACAGCCCTGAAAAATGGTGATTTATGGCAGGATTTCAAAACATGGACAAGATTCCTTAGTCATACTCTTACTTAATTTCCCTGATAAAATTCCATTAGCTAGCTATTAGTCTCCAAGAAGAATTCACATCTTATTAGAAGGACTTCTCTACTCCTTATGTACCTGATTCTATTCCCTTTGGCCAAATTACTAGAATATGGAAAGGTACGGTATATAGCTTAGTATAAAGCTTCCATATTTGTGGATGAGACTGTTTGTGGCTTTATGTAATCACCAACCACAAAGGCAGCTCAATCCTTTAGAAAAAAGACACATTTCATATTTTTAACAACCTAATCTTTATACTTTTTTTTTGAAGCCCCACTTTCTCTCAGATTGCAGGCTAAGAGATAGGATTAGTGTCAGGAGTTGTACTGACAAAAACATTGGTAATTTTTTTCTTAGAAAGTTAGTTAATACAACCATGGTCAAGCTTTGCTTTGAACAAAGTAAAATCAAGAAGTTAATTTCTCTTCTGTTCTTGCATACTAAGGTTATAATCATGGCATAAATATAATTTTTTAAAAAATTAATAAAACCTATGGTGAGAAGGATATCAGAGAGCTGGAATACATTGAGAGAATTACCAATACACCTCTTACAAAGACTTCCACCTTTATAGGGAAAGTCTTGGGAAAGAATGAAAATCACGTTCTCCCCCTCCATAACCAAAAATGCTGTTTTCTCTTTACTAGGAATAAGTAGCCTACTAAATCTTACATTTTCACTTGTAAGAGTCAGAAGAAGGCATTTAGCAAAGGGAAAAATACATAATAAAGACACAGTCTGGCATTACTAGCAAACCAAAAAATGCTACCATACTAATGAGAGCTTGAGAGATACGAGAAATGTAAAGACTAGTATCAACCACTAAAAGTAATCCTACCAGCAAAAGGCAATATTTTTCTTAGTATTTTATCCAGAAGGCTCTCACCTCCCAAATTCCTACAGTTGAAAATCTACACAACTAAAGATGGAGTCAAAATATAAACAACAACAACAAAAACCCCAACCCCTCCCCAAACCTTTTTCAAAATTCCTAAATCTTGAATAAATGAAGAACTTGTCAGAAATCATTAGTCTCTGTTGACTTTAGTAGAGGCTAACTGAAAGCAAGTACTATAAAAATGTAGCAAATAATTTCAAATTTCTTTTTCAAAGGATACAGAAAGCTGGCAGGGGCTCAGTTATTCCACTGTTTTCAGCCCCAAAGCGCAACCCAGATGCTCTGGAGCATATTAAGGAATACGGGTTGCTACAAACTACTTTTCAGTAGCGACTTTGATTTTTGCCTTCTACCTTAGCCCCCTATTTCCTGTGATACCTTTCGGTTCCAATTTTTACTCCTAGTCTGTAGTGTTTGTTAGAAGGTATTAGGAAGGGAAATATTTTACAGAGTGAGTCAACTAAGGCCTGTGGACTATTTTCTATAGTCAACTGAAGACTAAAAGATCATTATATGGGTTCCTGTGTTTGCAAAAATAGGAGTCTGCACTCAGTGACACAAGTGGTCCCATCAAGTCTTACAGGCAAACATATCAGGAGGAAGATAAAAATGAAATCTACAGCATTGACCTGCTAGGAGTTGTATGTGTAATAAAAGCACTGAGACAGCAACAAACATCTGCCAAGTACCTTGTCACTGACTGACTGCCATACACCATGCTTTCTTCACCATTGTCCTTTCCTCCCACTCTTGATTCAACACCTACTTTTCTTACAGCCTCTATGTGACACAAAAATCCCTCTTCATAGACACAAAATTTTCTTATCACTCAAATTTGCTACTTTTACTTAAATGCTGTTACCAGTGATCTCAGATGTTTTGGGGTTTGCTTTATTCTACTCCATGAAATGCTAGTGTTTCAAGGTTCTGAACCCTATAAAATGGGGTTTAAATTCAATTAAATGTGGGTACAAAATCCCCAGAGTAGATAAAATGGAAGCCTGATGTTCCAGCATGTTTCTGTTGCACTGGTGACAAACCCATTGACTCTGATGGAGTCATACTATTACAAATGAGAGGACATTAAGACCATTTTTTTGACACCCTGTGAATATTACAACCATTTTTATAGGTCTTTTTCATACAAATCACATTACTGAATACAGAAAGTTATTCCCATCAGTATAAGGCTGACTATGTATAAGAAGTAATAAAGGGAGCCAAATAATTAAAATAAATAAAATGCTGATGATAATTGACATTAATATATTATGCTAGCGCATGGCTTTAAAATCAACCGAGCTACAACTTGAGTACAGTCTTGGAAGACAGGTAAAGAACCATAGGCATTAAAATATTCTATTATTCACTACTGTGCAGTTTTCTAAAAATCACACAACACAGTTTCCATATATCTTTTATTTTCTGCTCTCCTTTATATTCAAAGGAAAATGGTCTCTTACAGCTAATTGACTACATTTTTCTGTACTACTGTATGCTAGTGGGTACAGAAATATCTGCTTGAAAGTAGGAGATGCACATTAGATGATCTGCTGGAAGATACTGCGCTGTGTAAAACATTTTCAATCCAGCATGAGTAATCACTTGACAGTGTCTCTGTTCAGGAAGAAGATCTGAATCTCTTTGTACCTTCACCCTGCCAGGCTCCGTGTAGCCACAGAGTTTTTAAACAGGGTAATTTATTAGCTCACAACCCTCAGGTCACCAGTGTGGAGGGCAATTCTTTGGTAGCAGTCAAGGGATCTACCTACTCAAGTGTATCTTTTGGCAAGGTTAGGATAGATGAGACAAATGAATATAAAAGAAAGGAGGATTAACCAATCTTGCTTTGCTGGTGAGTGAGTGAGGCACAGATCAGTGAGATGACTTCACATGCTCAGAAAAAACAAGGAAGTGAAGCCAGAGCTCTCAAAACCCCCAAGTCTTACTCATTTTCTTTTAACCCACCTCCATGGCTACTGTCTCAGACTGTGCTATCCCAGCACAGCAAACATTTCTGTCTCAGCCTGTAAGTCTCACAAGAAAGCAAAATGTCCTCATGCACCTCATTTTCTGAAGCACTAAAAAATGTCACTGGACAAATACACTGGGTTTTTTTTTGTTGGTGATGGTGTTTTAAAAAAGCTCCGTTCTGTTTTTGAAATGAATTATTAATGCAAACACAGTAATTTATGACATACTGCCAGTTAAAGTCTAACTACATCAGGTTTTATGTATGAGTTTCCGTCATGCTGAACTAAGAGTTTAATAATACAGCTGTCAGAATATCTAAAGTTAGCAGAGCTTTAAAAGCTGTCTCTCAACAAAGTGGTGTCCTGAATCTTATGAAAGATAAAGGATGAAAAACAATTTATGGGGAAACTAATCCATAGATCTTTGGCCCCAGCTATTTACCACATTTTCCTCTAAATTGCTTCTAGTAAATAAAATGTATATATAAATGTTGAGAAAAAAGTTCTATGGCTGCTAGTCAGTTCTGAAAGAAACATTTCCAATTCAAATCAAACATTGGCCTGTGATTCAAAACCCCTTAACTGGGATGTTGTAGAGCTGTAGTTCCCTTGAAGAATTTTTGTTTTCCCTTCTCCTCTACTTATTTAGAAAAGTTTCCACTTCAAGGGAGAAATGACCTCTGCCTGGCACATGCTTAATTTTATTCATAAGGACTGTAAATGATGTAGCATAAATATTCCTGCTTCACTAAATAACCATGATCAGGCAACTTCATCAAGAGATATAGTGAGAGCAATTATATAAAAATTTAAACAGAAAGAGCAAACAAATTAAGTAGGAAGAATATTTTCCTCAAGCTAATCCTCTATGTTACCCATAACTAAGGAGGATTGGCCAAAATATTCCAGCTGCTTTTAAAAATAAAACAGGTTCCTAATTTTGCCAGAATATATTCCATAGGCAGAATAAGAAGCTATAACTTAGTTTCAGGTCAGTTTGGTTTCAATGAAAAAATTAACTTGGTTTTGCTTTCTGCTCTGGTGTGTCCAGTGGAGCTGACATATGGACAACTCTTGCAGTGCTGGGGTCTGCAAGGAAGCACAGTGATTTCTGGTCTGACAGCTCTGCTGTGAATCAAGAAACTGCTGTGATTGCTGCTGCTTTATGTAGGCTGTGTAGACATAGACTTTGGCCTACTTTGGCCTCTATAGCTTAATATAAAGGGTAATGTTTACTGAAGGTTACACCACAGTCCATCCTACCTGGCCAGAAGAAGAGTAAGATTCACTCTTGCTGTTTGAACGCTACTAGAGCTACTTAGATGCTACATCCTCCCAGGTGGATTAGTGTGAAGGGAAATATTGCACATGAAGTCCTGAAACAAAATTTCTGTGCAGGTTTGTGTGGTATCATCTTGGCTGGGACATGTGGCATCCACATGGAGTTCACATAGAGTATACGGTCACAGATTGTGTCTTCTTCCTTCAGCTGCAGCACATGTCCTGACATACTTGAGTTCAATTACCTTGTTCATCATTCAGTACAATTTCAGTGAGTACTAGAACTAACTAATGAAATAGATAAAACCTGTTATATCTGAATTTATATTCTGCTCACAGAATTACCCCTTTTGCTGATAGCTAGATGTGCAGATCAGGTTAGTATGGCATTTAGTTTTGCACAAGATTCAGGCAGACAGGCTTTCTCAGATTGATTAATTATCTTAATAACTGCTAATTCGTTCCCCTCTCTCTAAATGTTGTGGGATTTTTTTCAGCTGTATTGTTTCTTAGAAACAGCTTTATTGCAGGAGTAAATTTTTTGTTAATTTTTTTTTCTAAAATCATATTCTTTTGATAAGAAGAAGAACATGAGTCAAAACAACATTCTCACTGTGGCAACTTCTTGATGTTCAGTTTCAGCAGGCAAAGTCTTTCCATTAAGATGTTGAAGTCACTAGAGCACATTTATTAAAAGAAATTTCTTAAAAACATGGCATTTAGCATTATTTTACCTGCTTTTTTACTTTTCTTCAATCCAGAGGTTACTATTCACATCAAAAGTTATACTGGAATATATAGGACTCTTTTTTTTTTTCTCTCTGCTATTTTGTGCCTATCTGCTACCTTCTTCATTTGCATTTCCTAAGTTTTGATGTAGATTGATTATTCTTCTGGGAGCAGAGAACGATACTCGTCCAAAGCACCTCCTCTGAGTCAGTCTGTGGAGGAGAAATTCCTTCTCTCTACTTCCAGCCAAGTTCGAAATCAATCTTGATCCTTAAATCACTCTTGATTCTTGAATGATCATTTGACAGCAGTGATATTGAAATCACTGATCCTTCAGGCATCCTTGTCCCTCATACAGACTACAAAAACTGCAGCCCTCAATGCAGTCACCGCCCTTAAAAATCCCTGTCTACAGTGTCCCACAACCCCTCTCCCACCAGAAGCCCTGCTCTTCGGTCCCCACATCACCTTCTTTCCATCCCCTACCTCGAAGGAGCTTCGTGAGGTCCTTCAGCATACTCTCCTAAAGCAGCAGAACATCTTGGACCAAAGGCAGCAGACAAGCCATGGGAAGTCAAAGAAGAGGAGTTTTATTGCTCAGGGAAGGGAGAAAAGAGAGTGAATCCAATTCTAGCTCCTGAAGGATGTCTCACTAAACAGCAGATATTAGGAGAACCGGAGCTCTTTGCCAGGACATAAGCCAATGGGGTAGGGATAGACCAGAAGAGCTCTCCCTCAGACTTCTCGTATTGTGGGATCCTGCTCTGGCAACAAGCTCATCTCTGAGGCTAGAATTGAGGACTTGATAGCCCAAGTGTCTGTATAGCACAAAGGATCTTTAAGAAGACCAGCATGCTACAAACAACCAGTAACAAATCCTCATGGTAGCTACAGGTGAATTTCATTTGATGTAGGCCAAAACCCTGAGAAAGAAGGGCTTTGGCTTTACATCTCTACATGAAAATAAAAGGCTTTGAAAAAACCCTGAGTAGCATGTCTGTTTCTTGGCTGGCAGAACGGTAAGGGATGGCGAGTGAAAGAGCAGCTTCTGCAAGGCTGCTATTCTCTACTTGAGTTTACTTGCTAGTCTCTACTTCCTTCCTTCCAGAGGCAAGGAAATGAACAGATCCTTGACTCCTCTTTTTCCACAACTATGTGGTTATTTTACACCCACAGCTGAATGGCAGTGAAGGATCACGATGTGGCTCTGGTTCTTGGTCAGCATTACCATGTGCTGCTCTAAAGCTGTCTCATATGTGCCCAGATCATTACAGTGGACCTAAAAAAGTACCTAATTAGAAAAACAAAGCACATCCCTGAAAAAGACCTCCCAAGATGAGCACATAAAGGCTACATTGGAGCCTGCCACAGTGGTAACCCTTAGTTCCAATATTTTATTTTGTTAGTGTTTTTCCAATTATGCTTCTCATTATTTGTTATGCATCCATTTTTTTATCCCTGCTTCCCTCATCTATGTGTGCTATCCATCTATCTGTGTCTTGTTTTATCATAATTATTCAGTTTTTGCTTTTCTGATATTTGGCCTGAGATACGTATTTCATTTTCTCTTCACACAGCTTAATTTCCTTCCTCTCTAAATCTCTAAATTGCTATGTAGAAAATACATTACATCAAATACATGCTGCTATAGAAGCTGAGATAAATGACTTGGCACCTGGTAGATGCTGAGCTGCCAAGTTAGCACTCCAGATATCTGCAGTCTCATTGTGGAAATGATAGTAACGTTCATCCTTTTCTCACATACACTATAGAGTTATAGGAAATAAACAGAAATCATACTGAATAGAAAGTCTTACAATTTAGGAAGATTAGAAGAGGAAAGAAAATTCAATTATAAACTTCTGGAATGGTTTTGTGAGACCTTTGAACCTCCTGAATCATTTCCTTCAGCACTAGTGTCCTTAATTAAATCCTCACTAGCTCTGCACTAACTCCAGGGTAAAATTACCATCCCTGATCTTCGCATTAGAACTTCTAAGCTCTCCCTTCCACCAATTTCAATTCTCTTTTACAACTGGACCTTTCTATATTTCCTGCTTGTATCATGCCATTTCTTCTGTCTTTCCCATCTCTGCATCCTCTTCCTCTTGGAGATACTGTTATTAGTGGTACCTCTGTGTATTAGTCCTAAAGTCAGGTAGTCAGAATAATGACTTTAATAATCCTTTTCCTTGGTCCATTTTTCTGGGATGGTCATAGGCACTGTACAAAGAATTAGATGGAAAATCTATAGATTACAGTAAAAATATATTAACCTGTACTTGACATCTCTTTCTGTCTCAGTGGATTTATGCTTGATCATTTGTGTTACCTTTTCACATTAAAGTATGCTTCTCTTTGTACTTGTTCTTCTATAAAGAGTCTAACAAAGATGGTTTAGCCATTTAAACCCCATTGTGTTTGGCAACTTTCATATATTTCTGTGGGATATATTTACTGAAACTAGTCCATTTGTGGTTGAAACTACATATCAAATTCCTTACCTGAGATGGCTGAATATAGGATCTGTAGCACAACTAACTAAAACTTTTTTTTTTTTTTTTAGTTCTCCCTAAGCCTCCTGCCATTTCACTCAGAAATTACTATTTTGAAATAGCTTGCAGCAACAACACTTAAAAGTCTGGGATTATTTTATTTCTGAAGTTATTGCTATTTATCACTAAATGGCAGCAGCATTTTGTCATTTACTTTTCCACCAAAATTACATAATCAGGATGATCACGACTGAAACAGGAACGAGGATACAATAAGGAAATATACAGAAAGCATAGGGATAGAGGTGGTAGAAATATTATTGTCAATCTTGCAAGAACTGATTGTTTCTGTATTTACATTGTCTTGGGTGGGACATGAAATTTGTATGTTACATTTGCTGTTTTTCCCAAGCAGCACTCTGAAAACTTGACATCATTTGTCTTGATTGCTTGAATGAATGATGGCATTAATAATTCCTTTGGGCTTTTCCTGGACTGTTTTCTGTATGCATTTGCTTTGGTTTTGTTTGTTTAATTCTTACTGTTCTCATTTTATCTTTAATTAGTTCAGTGTTCCTCTTTCCAGCCCAAGTTGCACAATGCCTTTTGAATTAGCAAAGAAATAAGTCAGGAGGGAATAATTCCATTCTTCAGGAAATGCTGAAATTTTGATCTCTTTTTTTTTCCATTATGAAATGGAATTAAAATGACCTATAAAACACCCTTTCAAAAGCATCATTAAAAACATTTGGGGGAATCATATTGCTTTGTTACAATAAAGTCTAAATATTTTACTATTAAAACATTTTTAAAACATAATCTGTATTAAAATAGAAGTTATTTTACAAGTGAGTTTGGAAATACATGAATCAAAACTTCTACAAATGTCAAAATGGAACAATTCTCTATGTGAAAAAATGTGCCAAATTGCCCAGTATTTCCCAATATATTATTTTCCTTTTGTTATAATTTGGTCACGATTCAGTACTCTCCACGTCAGGGTAACCTTCAGGTGATACAGAGCAGCCATTTCAATAAAGAAACACTACAACTTCCTTCTCTTACAGAAACTTTTCTCCTTTCCCTCTGCTCCCGACTCACCAACTGGGACGACAATGAGTATCTTTGTTTCTATTCTGCTTCCCTAATGTCTTCTGAACAGCACTAAGTAACACTGCTCTCTCTTCTCCAGTTTCTGGCAGCCCCTCTCCTGGAAACTCCTGCTCATGTCCAATATCAGCCTACAGAGCTCTGACTCTTCAGAGCTCAGTAAAGTTCACTGTTGACTTTCTTGCCCACCTTTGAATTGGCAACGTCTGTTATAGCTTCTTCACAGCCAAAATGCAGAACTTCCCCCAACTGCAAAGGTTACCATCCATGCCTTACGTTCTCCCCCTTCTGGCATGTGGCTTCCCTGGCTCCAGCTGATCTTTTTCTCCCCTCCTTCTCCATAATTTTCATTTGTCCTCCTTCTGTCAGGGCTTCTGTGGTGGGTTGACCATGGCTGGATGCCAGGTGCCCACCAAAGCCATTCTATCACTCCCCCCTCCTTCACTGGACAGGGG